>ML685785.1:18905194-18936435 GCA_007922175.1 Pelusios castaneus
TCCGCCGGAGCTTCTGCTGCCACCCGAACCCCTGGACTGTGCTGGGGGGCCAGCTCAAATTGGAGCCGGTCCCCCAGCACAGTTCAGGGGTTCGGATGACAGCGGGGACAGGCAACGCAGCCCCCCCTGCCACCGGAAGCCCTGCAGCTGGGCTAGGTGGCTGGCTGTGGGCAGTGCATTGTGGGACAGGTGCCCACCATGCACTGCTCTTCTTTCGCAAAGGGGCATTCACACGGTGAATGCTCCTTTGCGAAAGAAACAGCACGTGTATACACGAGAAAGTGCTATATTTATAGCGCTTTCCTTGTCCCGCAATAACTTGTTGCGGGACAAGTGTTCTCGTGTGTACATAGCCTGAGATGTCAGAGATGCAGAGTTTGCCCTGAACTCCACCATTGACTGAAGAACTACGCTTCAGCATCCAAGATTTCATTTAATAAAAGGTTTTCGCTAGCTTATGAGTAGGAAGCAAATCTGGAAACCCTTGTCAAGAAAACCAATGCACTGATATGGTGCCTAAAACAACATCTGTGAGGCGTTTGAACTGCCTCATTTGTCTTAAATATAAAATGGCAGTGTAAATAGCAGTAATGTTACCAATTTCACTGCTGATCTTTTTAACTGCTGATCAAAACCCCAAACTGCATCTTTACTTTCGTAAGTAATAGAGGACAGTTGCAGCTTTTGGGCATATCCCCAAGCTTCCAACTCTACTGTGACATCTTCTACTGAAGTTACAGGGTGCTAAAACTACAGCAAAGTTAACAAAATTAATGGAACAGAGTAGCAAAATAAAAGAACCCTGTTTATATTGCTCATTTTTATACTTAAATGTTTAAGTATAAAACACATGTCTAGTGCATATTTAAAGGGAGGCTTCCCAGGAAAGCCCAAGTTGCTGCAATAAATGACTGTGGGTCAGTAGCTGTTAGCCTATCTTCTGTCCCAGTACTAAAACCAATGTCCCAGTGCATCTAGGAGGCGCTGTGCTGTTGGAGTTGTTAGCTAAAACTGACATTTTTTCACATAAATACAAGACTCAGTGCTGCTGCTGTGCCCAAATTCCCCTTTGGCCAATAATATACTGCTTCCTTACAGCCTCATTGACTTCCAGCATGGACATGTACCTGTTTTGCTCACTCTTATGGATTGCTGGTACCAGTTTTAGCTCAGAGTTGTCTTTATATTTTGGAGGTGGGGGGAGGTTCAGGGAAAGCTCGCTCTTGTCTGTGTGTACATATTTAAGTTGTACTCTTTTTTTTTTTTTTTTCCCCCAAAGGGGGAGCCGTGTTAGTCTATTGCAGAAAAACACCAGAGTCCTGTGGCACTTTTAAAGACTAACAGATTTATCTATCGCATGAGCTTTTGTGGGAGAAAATCCCACTTCATCAGATGCTTTGAAGACACTTCAGAGCGTCTGACGAAGTGGGATTTTCTCCCATGAAAGCTCATGCGATAAATAAATCTGTTAGTCTTTAAAAGTGCCACAGGACTCTGGTGTTTTTTGGTTTTTTTTTTAAACAGTCTCCCCCCTCTCATAGGTAGCAATAGCAAGACCAATTCTAAGCTGTTCTAAAATCCTTTCAAACTGAACTCTGCTGTGTTTTATATTAATACGAACATCTTTCATTGGAATATTCTAGAATCTAGGTCATACCCATCTCTAATGTCTAATTAAACAAATTAAAAAGGCTAACATATAAACAGTTGGGCTTAAATTGCTTCTTTCTTGTTGACGTGTAAATCAGGAGTAAATCTGTTTAAATCAAATGAGTTACACCGAGAGAACTGATAGGGAATTGGGACTCTGGAGAACAGGATTCAAGAATTTGCAGTGGAAACTTAGTAGATATATCACTCCAATCATACAATAACACGAGCTTATCTTTTTGTTTTAGTATGCTTTTCATTTCTAAACTGTTAATATTCTCATGTTCCTTTCTAAAAACTATGTTGGAAAGCATTACTGCTCAATATCCCAGAAAATACCTGATCCATTTTCCTCTTTCATGTTGCTGGACTTGCCAAAAATAATTCTTACATGGCACAGCTTTTCTTTGGGTTGCTTAGCCTCCAGCATTGCAGCAGAAAAATTAGCACAGATGCAAAGAAGAATTCTTTAGGTTGACATGTATAATAAGTACTATCTTGTCAAGTAAGCACTTAAGCCTTTTAGGTGTTTGCTATTAGCGTATTAATTAAAATGCTCTAGTCATCTGTCTTCAGAACTCTTTAGTTTCTATTGAATTGGCAGTTCTAACAAGATGACAGCACTTGAAATTGTAGAACTGTAAATAAATACTTTGCATATAAAAATGCTAGATCACTGTACAACAAAGTGATCT
The DNA here is from genome assembly GCA_007922175.1 of Pelusios castaneus. NCBI lineage: Eukaryota > Metazoa > Chordata > Testudines > Pelomedusidae > Pelusios > Pelusios castaneus. The sequence goes on from ML685785.1 coordinate 18,907,540, forward strand.
TAAAAGGGTTCCAAAATCTTGGTCCATTGTGATAGCAGACAGGAGCATGGCCCATAAAATTGCATTGCTAGTTTTCTCTGATCCTGAAAGGGGAAAAATTAAACTACTTAAACCAATAAAACCGATACAAACAGGCAACGCAGGGCTTGTTCGGTGTCTTGCACCTCTGGTGGGGATACGCTGGTTGTACTACTACAGATTGCTGGCAGAAAAAAGCCCTGACACCAGCCACAGGAGAATTCCCTGGGTGGCATAGAGGTGCCATAGCAGCTCCAATGTCAATCCTCTCCTGGTACTTACTTGACCTGGTAAAAGCAAAAATAGTCTCAGTACTTGATGCCAAAGACAGATGCTGACAAATTCTACTGAGTAAGGGAAACAGCAATCGCCACACACTCGGCACAGCTGCTGGGTAAATACAGCTGGCTAAGAATCCCATGTGGGATCAAACCTGCTGTGGAAGAACATCAGTGCTGCCAACTGGCCCTGCTAGCAGGACTTACAGGGATCCCAGCATAGCTGCTGACATTCTGACGTAGCTGATGGGAAGCTAGATGCGGGGAGAGAATGCAGTAGGTGCGGAGGGGGGTCCCCGCAGCACCCCACCCATACCCTCGTGGCAAAAAGCCAACACAGCCACTGTTCCCTCCCCAAATGGAAGGGCAGGGGGTTGAGGCTGCCCTGCCCCAGTTGGAGCTAGGCTGTGGGGCTACTACAGTGGACCAGTGCCCCCCCCCCATGCTGGGTAACTGGCCCCCAGCCTCACACCTGCTTTGCAGGTACAGACCCTCTCCCCTCCAGGGCAGCTGGGGGAGAGAAGAGGGGGGTTGGGGCCAGGGCCCCTCCTACTCTTGGGTGTGGGGAGGCTGGGTGGGAGGGAAATGTGGGCTTGGCCCTCAGGTGCCAGACACCATCAATATGCCAGTGTTGTGGGGGGCATGGATCGGGTGCAGTCCCTATTTTAGCTCTGGACCACCTTACCACAGAGTACAAAAACTGCAACTCAATGGGCTGGCAGGCCCTCAAGGGACATTTTACTGGCGTCAGTGAGGGGGTGGGGAGAAAGGTGCATGACAGGTGCATCTTCAGGAACTCACATATGTTAAAAAAGAGGCACTTCCTTCCCTGACCAAAAATAAATATTGGGGATGTTGAAAAGCCAGTAGTGATCCTGGGGCATCCTGCCTACCCATTGCTCCCCTGGCTAATGAAACCTCACTAGGCACCTGGCCAGGGATAAGGAGCATTTCAGTAATAGGCTCAGCAAGGGTAGAATGTGCATTTGGGCATTTAAAAGAGAAGGGGTGGAGTCTACTCACGGGCTATTTCTACACTAGAAAAGTTAAGTCAATTTAAAGTCAATCTTATTGAGTCGACTTAATAAAGTCAACTTAACTTTTCTAGTGTAGACATAGCCCCTTGTCGACCTTATTAAGTCAACGTAACGCTTTAAGTCGACTTAATATGGTTGATTTAGGCGCTAATCCCCGTCCACACTGGCGTTAAGTCAACTAAAGGAGTCGACTTAAGCTTAAGTTGACCTAAAACAAAATGTTATTAAGTTGACTTAAGCTTACCTTAATAAATGTAATAAAAGCCCAGTCTGGACATGCTCACCTCCGCTGGTATGGAGTGCAGCACATTCTGCTCCCTGTACAACCTCCGCCTGCAGTGTTTGAGGGTGAGAGTTGGCATCGCGGCTGGCTGAGAGTTCTGGAGAGACTACGAGGGACTCTGTCTGGCCGCCACTGTTCCTGGAGTTCTACCAGCTGCTTCAGGATGTCAGCCTGATTCCTCATAATATGCAACACCTCCTTTTGTGTTTCATGCGCCTGCTCCCATGCTGTTCTTCATGTCCACGTTCAGTTTCTTGGGCAAGGACATCCTGAACTCTGTAGCAGCTGCCATGGAGGCATTCATTAGCTCACTGAACATGGATTTTTTTTTTCCTTCTTTGTACGCTGCTAGAGATGCTCTGGGTGACCAAAGGTCAATAAGTTGCTTGAAGGGCAACAAAGCAAACGCTTCCCATTGCTAGATGAGCCTATATTGTCTATTAACAATATAGTGTTAGAAAAACTCCCTTGACTATACAGAATGCAAGGCCAGAACCACATTCCAATCTGCATGTCCCACAGGGGGCAGCCTGCTGTTCCAGACTTGGTAAGCCAGGGGCTCTTGCATCCATTACAGAGATTTCCAGCACACCACCTAGCTCCTCAATAAACAGTTATCCAAGGAGAGGGACCATTGGGCACCGCCTTAACATCCCAAAGTGTAAGCTGGGAAGAGGCAGGAAAAATGGCGTACAGGAGGCTAGGGGCAAATTAAGGCTGCAGCAAACATAGGGCAACCAGAATTGGGACCCTTAACACCCATGCAAACAGTGCCATGATAGCTTGTGTCCACCGGACACTGTCCAGGAGGGGCATCACTGTGCGGCTGTGTCCTGAAGAGGGCCCTGAGCTGTGGGCGATGGTATGTAGCCTGCCTGCACGCCCGTCCTGCCCCTGAGCCAGTTGGTACCAAGTATCTCAGCAGACGTACTGGCTATGTCTACAAAAAGCTAATGCGCCTCAGTTAATTTGAATTAATCAAGTTGAAATAATGCACCTCAACTCGAATTAACTAATTTGAACTAGCGCGTCCACACCAGAATTCAAAGTCTAACTAGCCTGTCCATGCAGGCACTTGCTAGGTCAACTTAGGAGGGGTGCATCATAGGAAGTGTGCCAACATGGCACCTGAGAAAGGCCCAATCTCCCAGCCAATCCCAATAAAAGAGGACGTGAGATCTGCAGCCTCCATTGTGCCTGGCAGCACGAGGCGGTCATGGACCGCATGCTGTTCATGCAACTTATCAGACACTTGCTACACAGTGTCCAGTGGTTGCTGTGCTTGGATCTTAGTCTTCTTTGACCCCCCACAGTGCAGAGGCAGACACCGGCGACGGCACCATGCCGACAGAGCCCTGTCACCTCTGGGCACGGGAAACCAGCTGGGTCTGCATCATCCTCACCACCTGGGATGACAACCAATGGCTGCGCACTTGCTGGTTGAGCAAGCAGCCCATCCTGGAGCTGGTCCGCGCGCTCACCCTGGTCCTGCAGCACATGGCCACCCACTGCCAACGCGCCCTGTCCATCAATGAGCAAGTGGCCGTCACGCTGTAGATGATGGCGACCCCCCCACCCCTTCCATTCCATTGCCCGCCATTTTGGGATCTGCAGGGCCATCAACCAGGTCCTGCTAGCCCACATCATCACCCTGGGCAACCTGCAGGACACCATTGCCGCACTCAGCTTCCCCAACTGTGGGGGCATCGTGGACGGGATCCACATCCCCATCCAAGCCCCAGACCACCGGGCCAGGGCCTACCAGAACCACAAGGGCTACAACGCTTGGTCCTGCAGGCCCTTGTTGACCACCAAGGGGGTCATTTTGAACATTTATGTGGGCTGGCTGGGGAAGGCGCATGATGCCCATGTGCTCAGGACCTCTGGCCTGTACTGGTGGATGCAGGCAGGCACCTTCTTCCCTGACCACACCATCACCCGTCCTCAGCGTCGGAGATGCCATGTACCCCTTGGTACAGCAGCAGGGCTTGGGGACTTGGAGGAGGTGCAGAGGGGGGGGGGGGGAGAGGATCAGGGTGAGGGGGGCCAGTGCTGCTGCCCTGAGGGAGGTGGGTCCCGGGCCTGCACAAAGCCGCCTATGGTCCTGAGGCGCCAATGACGAGGGACTCCAGTGCGCCTTGAGATGCTCGATGGCCTCTGCCTGGCACTGTGCGCCCAGGCTGTGCTGCTCCAGCACGACAGTCTGGCACGCCATCAGCGCCAGCAGGTGCTGGAGCATCCCCCGTGCAGACCCGGGTGGGCAGCGACCTCCTGGCACCAGGCTGCCAGGCGCCCCCTCAGACTTCTCGGCGATGCGGACAAGGTCCCCGAAGTGCTCGTCCCACAAGCGCGGCCTCCTCCTCCTCCTCCTCCTGGTCGCAGCTGGAGGGGTCCCAGCAGTGGCGCATGGCAAGGGTGCCAGAGCTGCTGGAGAGAAGAGAGTTCCTCCCGTTAGCTAGCTCGCTAGTGCAGTGTGCAGCCTGACAGCAGCTGCTGTGCCCTGACCATCCCCCTGCTTCCCAAACTGTGTCCTTTGGGACGGGGCAGCCCGGGGACACGCTGCCGTGCTGCGTTGCCCAAGTTGGGTGCACTGCCCATGGTGGTGAGCTGCAGGCAGCCCTGCCCCAGGGTGTCTGCCAGCCTTGATGCTCCCGACTATGGTCCCACTACCCCATGTCCCAACATGCCCCTGCCCTGCTCGGGTCTCCCTCCCACATGGCCCCCGGCCTCATGGGATGGCCTCCGTTGCCCCCCATGCCCGGGACCCTGCCTGTCACTGGGCCACGTCCCCCCACAGTGCCTGTCCCACAGGCATGCCCAGCCCTGCCTGCAGGGAGAGAGGGAGCACTCACCAGCAGGTGCTGCAGTGCCTGGCATGATGTCCCCTCACCCAGCTCTTCCTCCTCAGTGGGAGCCTGCTCCAGGCTGGCTCCAGCGTCCGGGGCCGGGAGGGTGTCCTTCAGGTGGCTGGTGTCACCCAGCTCCAGCACCACATCCTTGTCCACCAAGCCCTCCTCCTGGTCGTCACCCAGGGAGGGTGGCTCAGTGGAATTCAGGGTGTGGGCTGGGAGCTCGGTGCTCTTCCCCCCACCCCGCCCCCAGGAAGGCATGCAGCTCAGTGTAGTAGGGGCAGCTGGTGGTGGGAGCTGCCCATGGGCGCAGCCGTGTAGTGCTGGCAGAGGTCCTTGATCTTCACCTGTACCTGCTCTGTGTCGCGGGTGTGCCCCTTCTCCGCCAGGGCCCGGGAGATGGCTGCGTACACTGCCCAGTTGAAGTGGGTGCCCGGCAACTGGGCAAGCATTTCCTCCTCCCCCTCCCCCCAATGGCGAGGAGGGTGAGAATCTCCTCATGGGTCCAGGCTGGGGCCCCACGTCGCTGCTGGCTACTGTGGCTCTCTTGAGAGGTCTTTGCAAGATGGCTGTTCTGGCCATCTCTGGGAAGCAGGATTGGCGGAGCGTTGACCTGTCTGTGGTAACCCAGGGTGGGCTCTTCCTGGAGCCAGAAACCCTGGGAGGAAGGTCAGAATGCCAGTGAGTTCCAACTAATCACTTATTTCAAACTAACGCAGCCACACTGGACTTAGTTCAAATTAATAAGTTCGAATTTAGCGTTAAGGTGAACTAACAACCCAACTTTATTAATTTGAAGGAAGCCCTTACTAAAAACTAATAGAAGCCTGCTGTGGATAAGGCTTAAGTTAGGTCAAATTAAGCCTCCTTAATTCAAACTAACTTGCCAGTGTAGCCATAGCCACTCAGTCTTGGTAAAGAGGGGGACAAATTAAGAGTCAGAGAGGATATGGGGCTGGGGGAAATGAGTCTGGAGCTCTTTGGCCAGAGGATGAAGCCTGCTGCCATATGACTGGAGGACAGAGCCCATCACATTAAGGCTGAAGCCAGAAACGCGAGCCCCCACCAACTCTGGAAAGGTGAGGCTCACACTGGCTGTCAACTACTCTCACATTTCTGGCTGAGATGGTGGGCAGTGTCAGGGACCCACCCCTGCTGGCTAATCCAGGGGTAGAGCCACTGCTTTTTTTTTTTCCCCCCATCCAATCACTGATCAGGAAGCTGTGGCCACAAGAAAATTCGCTGGTGGCCACGTTGGAGAAACTCTCTGTTGGCTAGGAGTACACTGTGAAGAATGTTCAGCGAGGTTCTGCCTAATTCTGAGGAAAGACTGAAAGTTATTTTTTCAAACTATAAAGCAATTGATAAACTCTGAACCCCAGTGTGCCCTAAAGACATTGTTGGACCCTACCATTGAGGTGAACAGCAAAGAACCATCACCCATGGAATGGGGACAAGAGAAAAGTGATGAAGCCCCTTACACATGGCTAGTTTTATGTGAGTGAATAATCCTACTGAAGTCAGTGGAACAACTCCGCTGTGTAAAGTTGCTCACATGTGTAAATTGGTACAGAATTCAACAACTAAATATAGGCTTAGGGATTCCCAATCCTACAGTGGCTGAGCAGCATTAGAGCAGAAGGATGGAGGGAAGTGTATCTTGCAGCAGCCTCCTAGCTGAGTGTGTGCGGGTGTCCAGATAACAGTTCCATTCCACTGTGGAGCAGCAATTGCTAGAGGGTGGTATAGAAAAAAAAAAAAAACCTATTCAAAATTCTTGGGAAAATGTCTTAATTCATACATCAAAACACATGCAAAATCCTCAGGACAGCAGCACTTCAATCTGATACCATACTAGAAGAATGTGACCATTTGAGACATGGAACAGACAATATCCCCCCCTCCCCTCACATGAAGCCACCATTTAAAAACTAGCACGATGAAAGAACCATTATCTGTATCTGCCAATTCTCTGCCTTTAGTGGTGCTGCTTCTATTAACACAATGCATCATTTACATTTTAGTACTAGTAAATATAAGTTCCCTTAGGCCATTTTCAAACTGGGATACTAAGATGCGAGGGAAGGAGTATGAGCTAGAAAGGACAATTAAGGGCATTAATACCTGGTGCTGGGTGACCTACCATGTGTGTGAGACTATCTTTCACTTTTATAGCACGTTGCATCTGAGAATCTCAAAGGGCTTACCCTGAGTGAATGGGGATGATCCCTATTTAACCAACAGGTAAAGTGAGTTCCTTAGGTCACATGGTCTGTGTTAGAGGCAGAAATGGAACCCAGCATCCTTCTGACTCCCAGCCTTTCACTCTTCTTACCGACTTAACACCACCACCACGTGCTGAGTTATTTGAACACTTGCTGCTTTCTCTCTCCAAATCACTGATGTTATTGAAGCGGAATCTATTCCACCATTCAACTTATACGCGCCAATAACTATTCAATGCTAACTTTACTGCTGAACATAGTAGTGAGACTATCAATGAATAAAATATTTTAGGATTACATTAACCCACTTTGGGCTAACCATACCCAATAATGGAGTGGAACTACAGAGAAGGCAAACTGTATAACTGCCTAGAGGCTTTGGTTCACGTAGGTTTCATGCAATATTTAAAAGAAATTAATGGATTCCTTATCTTAGCATTGTCCTAATTCTAGCCCTGTACTATCAATATTACATAAGCAAGATTAACATAGGACTGATAATCTTTTCAAATGAGAACAGCATTATGATAAAACTAGCGAGGTTGATCTACCAGCACAAGTAACTTGTCTACTATTTTGGGGCTCCTCTAATACTTTAACGCTAAGTTATACTTACGGAACCGATAACATCCAGAGCTCTTAAATGGCTTTACAAACCTTGGGCTATTAAGCCTTGAAATGCCATCTGCACCTTTTCCTCACTCCCCAAGGTAATATTTCCATTTTATAAAGGGGAAGCAGGCTGAGAGAGGTTGTTACAAGTCTAAGGTTATTCAGTAGGTCAGTTACAGCACAGTAGCTAAAATGTGTTCTCCTGACTCTGCAGGCTGTGTGCTGCTCCATCAGCTCCCACAGCTGGTGCAAAAGGAGGAAGATGGGTACACACCTGAATGGATAATAGAATAGTCAGGCATACAGCTAAGCGTCTCTTGCAGTTTAGTGTTCCTCCCCTGCCCCTACACAGAGAAGGAAATGAATCCCTCCAGATACATTCCTACATGATAGTCCTACTTCTCATCTTATATGGAACAGGTAAAGAAAAGCAGCAGCTCTCAGGGAAGATCATAGAGGAGAAGGGAGCAGATTCTTTATAATCACCTCTCATTTGGAGGCAACCAGGTCTATAGTTATCTTAAATCTGAAATGTCACCATCTCTAGGTTTAGGACTCTGTTTACTGGGGCCTACCTCAGTACAGGGGCCTTCTCTGGATGATTTCTTGAGGTTCCTTCCAGTCCTACATTTCTACGATTCCTCCCCTTTAGGTGAGGGGAGGCATGAGAAGTGAATTCCACTGTGTTAACAGACAACATGGAAACCCAATCAAATCTAGTTTAGCAAATTTCTTGCCTGGAAATGAACGTTAGGAAAAATTCAATCCATTTGGATGATGATTATATATAGTCACGGAGAAAACACGTGTATCTTGCACAGGAAAGATCACTCTATCTTCCGATGGTGGCATTGAGTCTCCTATGTTCGGTCTCCCAACTTACCATGGATGAAAAAACTAGTAGACCATGACACATGCTGGATGCTTACGTGCAATTGACAGTAATTGTTACTGAATTTTGCCTGATTCCAGGTGACCTTTAAAAGTTAATCATTACTATCTGCCATTTCCGAAATCTTTTAACATCTGTATGCAACTCTTTCTTTCGAGGTACTGGCAACATAATAAAAGACATGCCAACCCTTTTCTTTTGGAAGGTCCTAGACACTGGAATAAATGGGCTCATATCAAGAGAAGATGTTGTAATCAATTTGAGTTCTGTATCTGGAAGACTTCCAAGCTACTACTCCATTCCTTTGGTATTACAAATTAAGCACTGACTTTTGGGGCTTTCTTCCTCATGTAACAACAACAAAACATTTTCCCCGTCACTGCCTCAATCTCTAAGAAAAGAAGCAATTTTATAACAGTTGTTTGTAGAATTTACAGGTTTACAAACGTTTTGCTCCATATGACAATCTGAGAGGCTAACAGTGCCATTAATAAGGTGCATGGAATATCCACATGTACACACACACACACACACACACCTCCTTCCCTTAAATGTAATTAACTTTGTTTTTCCAGTATAACATTAAGATTTCAAATATAATATATGCACTAATTATTTATACTTCTGGCTGAAACATGTCTGTTGCTCATTAACACTAAGTCTCTAGGTAAAAGGATAAATGCTAACTACATGAAATGAAATCTACCCTGAGCTATCCATCATAGTGAAATGCTCACTGATTACATATTAGTGAACCTCCCCTATGGGCTGCCTACTCTAGATCATCCAGCAAATGACAGCTGCTGTGCTCTGGCTTACAATGATGCCTATTATAGGAAAAAAAGCTGTCTCTTTATCCCTTTGTTTCATGGTTTCCCTGGCCGTCATACTGTTCGATGCTTTCCCCGCTCCCACCCCCTTGCTGTTATTTTGATAGACTGAAGTCTCCCAGGAGATTTTATAGTTGTGACTTGAGATATGTGGGTTTTCTCATAAATCCTGTGTTTACAACAGTGTTCTTTGTATAAGAGTATTTAATCTGAGGCATCTCTCACTTTGGTATTAACAGCAGCTCCACTTGACACAATGCAGACCTAAAGAATGAGTATCTTGAGACACAAATCTTCCAAATTTAGAATAGTCCCTGTGGTTCAGGTGTTAAAGTAGGTGCCTGGGAACCCAGCAATCACTGGTCTGAATCTTACCTGGAGTTGAAAAGCTGCTGTACTTAGCTGTCTGGTTCTGTTCAACATCTGCATTAATGATCTCAATGATGGGATAGATTGCACACACAGTAAATTTGTGGATGACACCAAGCTGGGGGGAATGGTAGACACACTGGAGAGCAGGGACAGGATTCAGGGAGACCTAGACAAATTGGAGCATTGGGCCAAAAGAAATCTCATGAGGTTCAATAAGGACAAGTGCAAAGTCCTACACGTCAGATGGAAAAATCCCATGCACTGTTACAGGCTGTGGATCGATCGGCTAAGTAGCAGCACTGTAGAAAAGGACCTGGGGGTTATGGTGGATGGGAAGCTGGGTATGAGTCAAGAGTGTGCTCTTGTTGCGAAAAAGGCCAATGGCATATTGGGCTGCGTCAGCAGGAGTGTTGCCAGCAGATCGAGGGCTGTGATAATTCCCCTCTATTCGGCACTGGTGAGGCCACATCTGGAATACTGTGTCCAGTTTTGGGCTCCCCACTACAGAAAGGATTTGGACAAATTAGAAAGAGTCCAGCGGAGGGCAACAAAAATGATTAGGGGGCTGGGGCACATGACTTACGAGGAGAGACTGAAGGAACTAGGCTTATTGAGTCTGCAGAAGAGAAGACTGCGGGGGGGAAGGGGAGGGTTTTATAACCTTAAACTTCTTGAAGGGGTGCACCAAAGAGGAGGGAGCTAGGCTATTCTCGGTAGTAACAGAGGACAGAACGAGGAGCACTGAGCAACGGTTTCAAGTTTCAGCTGGGGAGGTCGAGGTTGGATATTAGGAAAAACTTTCTCACTAGGAGGGTGGTGAAGCATTGGAATGGGTTACCTAGGGAATCTCCATCTTTGGAGATATTTAAGGCCCGGGTGATCTAGTGGGAGTGGTCTTGCTTTTAGCAGGGGGTTGGACTAGATGACCTCATGAGGTCCCTTCCAGCCCTAAGATTCTATGATTTTATGGGCTATGGATACTGTATGTCCCAGTACTGTACATAATGTGAGATTTTACTGAGACCCATATGCAGACTTCCTTTATGCCCTTTACTCCTCATCATGGAAGATATTCTGTGTGATTCACATTACACCACTGAAGCAAAATCTCATATTCAGAGCAACTGCCACTATGCTACAGCCTGTAATTTCCCCCATTTTTTGTTTCCGGTTACTACTCACAAACTATAGTTGAGTAGTTGGATTTATTCCCCCCTGTGGAGAGCCTGCTCACAATGTAAAACAAGAGGAAAAGGCCCATTGCACATAAAAATCTAGGAAAACATTCCACAGCTTCAAGGATTTAAATAAAATAAATTAGATGAGAGAGCATACTTCACTATCCTCTTAAGCCTTCCCTCTGGGCAAATGAAAAATAAGGCAGCATCTTAAGGAGAAGTTTTAGAAAATGCAGTCTAGAAATACATTGATAAAGATTTCCTAGGGTGTTAAAACAACTCTGATAGGCTAACTTTCCCAGCTGCACATTGTGGATTGCATCTCCCTCTTGATTTCTTTGTATATATGGTTTATGTATTACCTGTAATACCAATTTAATTTAAAATATCCTGAGAATTATAGATGATTAGAGTTGGAAGGGATCTCAGGAGGTCATTTAGTCCAACCCCCTGCTCAAAGCAGGACCAACCCCAACTAAATCATCCCAGCAGGGATTTGTCAAGCGCCTGTTAAAAACTTCTAAGGATGGAGATTCCACCACCTCCCTAGGTAACCTATTCCAGTGCTTCACCACCCTCCTAGCGAGAACGTTTTTCCTGATATCCAAACTCAACCTCTCCCCCTTCAACTTTAGACTATTGCTTCTATTTCTGTTCTGTATTACCACTAAGAACAGCCTCGCTCCACCCTCCCTGCAACCCCCTTTCAGATACTTAAAGGCTGCTATCAAATCCCCCACATTCTTCTCTTCTGGAGACTAAATAAGCCTGGTTCCCTCAGCCTCTCCTCACAAGTCATGTGCCCCAGACCCCTAATCATTGTTGTTGCCCTCCTCTGGACTCTCTCCAATTTGTCCACATCCTTCCTCTAATGGGGGATCTAAAACTGGACACAATACTGCAAACGTGGCCTCACCAGTGCTGAATAATCACTCCTACTAATGCAGCCCAATAGCCTTCTTGGCAATAAGGGCACATTGTTGACTCATACGCAGCGTCTTGTCCACTCTAACTCCCAGGTCCTTTCCTGCAGAACTGCTACCTGGCCAATCAGTCCCCAGTCTGAAGCAATGCTTGGGAATCTTCTGTCCTGAATACAAGACTCCTTGTTGGAGTCTTCACATTAGCCAAGGGCTTTCTCTCAGAAATGGCTGGATAGTAATTGCTATCAAACCAGCAAAAAGAGGCATGGATCCTCAGTCTTATTTGAGACATTTTATCTGATGGATGAGAGTGTTAGAGGGCACCCTGAAGGCATTAGGATTGCCTACATTTAAGAGGAGAGAACTGTTAGGCATCAGGTTCAACAAGTGCTTCAGAGCTACCATACACTAAGTAACTATTTCTGCCAGCCGAGAACATGTAATGTGAAATCTTGTATGCACTGGGTTAAGTATTTCATATGCAGGGACACCTATCAGAAAGTTAGAATCACATTGCTGCAATACATATTCAGAAAGGAATGGCAAAGAAAATATACAGCACAACAGATGTCCACAGTTCTTGCTGTACAAATGCAAGTGCATTTACCAAGAATGTTTCATGCTGAGTATTTCTACACCTCCCACATAATTTGAAGGTCAGTTATGTTCTTCTCATTACTTCCATTAAACTGTTTTAGAGATAGCAAAGGAGAATGTCTGTATAATTTTTATGGAGCATTTTTATTAGATTTATTCATATTGTAAACAAACAGAAATATTGACATTTAAAAGAGTTAATAACCAAATGTTTGGATACTGCCTACCAATATTGAATGCTAGCATAGCACCTTCTACTGGAGGATCTTAAATACCACAGCATGCCTGTGAATTAAATATTATTCTATTCGTTTTACAGCGTGGGTAATTGGAACCAAAGAGGAGTTAAATGACTTGCCCAAAACCATACCGTGAATCAGTAAGACAGCTCGTGACAGAAATCAGTAGTTCTGTTTCCTGCTCCGATAAGTTACCCACTAGGGTAAATTTTATACATGAATAGTTCTTAAAAGAACATTGGTGCACATTACAGAAGTGCAAATGCTATTCATGAACAAGAATCAACTATTCTGCTGCTCTAAAGCCTAGAAACATCTTAAAGGCAGCAACAGCACGGGCACATGGTGCTACCAGAATACAAATATATTGAATGAAAACCGCATATAATAAAAAAACTACTGCAAATCTTTGCTGCACCATGACATCAGTAAACACACACTTTTTAAAAGGTACCTCTCGTACCTTCCGAAGAGATGAGCTACTCAGTGAAGCCACAGATTTATTGTGAATTTGCAGGAGCAAATTCTGGTATTTATGTATGGAAATTGTCACCCATTCTAAAACACTCGAGTCAGTGGGAAGTTGTTAAATGAACAAAATTAAATATAGTCCCATCTCCACTATTTAGGGAGTTACATGAGTGGCTTCCAGCCTTTAGATCAGGGGAGACAGCTGCATTGCTGTAGCTATTTTTATAGTCAAAGGCCGAATATTGAGGTTATATACATTATATATAAGGTTCTGCAGAGAACAATTTAATCATTCTCTCCAGAGCTTTCCCCTTCATATGTGGTCATTTATTTACTTCCCTCTAAAAAGGAAAAATGACTTCATGCATATTACTACTACTTTTAGAAGTCTAAGGAGGATACCTGTCAAGTGGCAGTCTAATCAGTTTCCTTACCAAAAAGGTAAGAAGGATGGTCCTTGCAAATGCTATACCTATTCCTAAGCCCCCCTGGCAATTTTTAAAAGTTGAAATTTATATTTTGTTATTTTTAAAAAGTATTTCCTGAATAGATTGTAGAAAACTTACATGGAAGGGAAAACGTACTATACAGGGGAAGTCCTAGATTAATCATTCAAAAGCACCGACAAATGCATGAAACAAAACAAGGGAAAAGACAATCAAGTTTTTCAGCTACAATGTTCTTTGGTATGTCTTAATATTAGTAGACCAAAACCAATATCAAGCTAAAGTGCCATGTAAATTGATAGTATCCCTTAACAATCTCCCCAATCTCCTGCTGGATGTCTCCTTTACCACCCCTTTGACTAACAATGTGTCACACTTCTTAGAGGGCATAAGACAAACACTTGGCGGCCCTCCTTATGTATTGTTACTCCCTACTTTATCAAATTGACCACTGTTGAGAGAATGTCTATCAGTTAGCATGAAACGCCTCTGCTGAAGGGATGCCTACCCACACAGCAACACAGAATTACTGCCATAGTGTGTGACGGCTTTTAGGATGAACACAGACTAAAGTCTGCAAACACTTTCTGTTCAATACATAATACAGGAGCCTACCTAATCTCCTCACCTTCTGCCAAATTCAGTTGCCAAGATAAATTAACCCTCCAGCCAATTCACACCTTTCCAGAGGATCAGAGTCCAGGCAAGCACAAAACGAGTCTTCTGTCCCAGCCTTAAGCTGGGTACAGCCATCTTTCCTGAGGGTGTGCCTCCTTTTATATGTCTGGGCACAGCTCTAGCCCCTCCTAAGCTCTGCTCAGTCTCTTTCACTTTCCTTCTGGCAGGGGTAAATGCCTCATTTTGCTTAGTAGCAGTATAAACAACCAGTCAGTCACTGCACCCCCCCACTGTGTGGCACCATAGGGGAAACCCAGTCTCGCCTATGGATTTCCAGACTTGAGAACCCTACAGAACTAAGCTTGCTGCCCTGATAGCCTTTGCAGGGCCTCTTTCTGTACATGTAGCTGCCCTCCCATGCTTTATGGAGCTGATCCACAGAGCTTCTTTGCTGGTCGTTCCTCCATTTGGTTCTTCACTCTGATCGAGCCACAGGTCTGCTCTTAGCCACTGCATTCCCTCTCCCCTTCCCCCAGAGAATTAATTTCCTCCACCTGGGGAGGCAAGCCAGTCTGGCACAGGTGCAGCTCAGCTCCACCCCCACTTTAAAGGGCCTGTCATCCTGAGACACACTTTCAGTAGTATAAAAATTAACCCTTTTAGACACTGCAAACCTCTAGTTCTACACAGTGCATCTGCTGCTGTAGAATGTCTGAAGTAATTGCCATGTATGTTTATTCTTTAATAACGCTCATGTGTCTCCAAATTATTTTAAAACTAGAGGACTTCAATTAATACTATATATGCAGAGGCCTCTATACTGGTCAAATTCCCAGCTACAAAGTCCCATTCCCTACCATGAAATGTGCAACAGAATTTAAGATAAAGGGTTAAGAACTGTAGTTTTCTTTGAGTTGCAAAGAATACTTTTGAAGTGTTAATAAAATGTAAGGCAAATGCAGTATTACCTTCCTGCAGCTGCAGAGAGCCAGAAGTAAAGCTCTCAGATACGCATCAGCCTCTTAAGCAGATGTTAGCACCAAACCCCAGCAGGAATTAACAAGGATATCTGTTCAGTTATGATCAGTTTTGCAGTAACATGAACCCAACACACATTCAATGTTAGGTGGTCCAGGTCTGACAGGGAAAGGGAGAGCAGTGGGGCAAGCTAGTTACTATGAAAAATTAGTGGGATGAGGAATTTGGAATTCTTGCCCCATCCTCCCCCCCCCCCCCCGAATTTCATGTCACTTATGACCCTGTTCTCATGAAGGAACAGCAATGTCCATTGGGACTACACATTATTCAGAGCGTAAGGGTCTGATTGGCATTGAAGCAGATCAGGGGAAGGTGACCAGATGAGTGAACAATGAGAATCCCTGCACTGATGTCTCAACATTCTTGATATATCAGCTCTAAAATACAAAAATATCCCATGCAAATGGTTCAAAAAGTTTATTTGGATATTTAATTTAGAAAAATCATATTTCCTATGTGATGTTCTATGCAAAATTGGATAAAATAAATTGCATATAAAACCCAGCCCAATTCTATTAATGAAATACAACAAAAATGAAACCATGAGAGAAAAAATTATATATATATATATATAATCATGACATATACATGACATTCATTAAGGATTGTCCTAAACATCCAAGACTTGATTTCAACATGATACCTTCTTCTTAGATACACTATGCCATTTTATGCAAAGATTTTCTGTAATCCATTGGTCCAAATTCGCAGTTCATGAAAACAGTCATTACTTTCTTGCTTAGCAACTATGCCAGTTCCACCCTGCTATTCTCATTTCGATCAGAAGGTGGATAGACAGTACATATATTTAACATGTGCATTATTTAGCTTGAACTTCCTATCTTCAGAAGAGACAGTAATTTTTGTGGTGAAGTGAACCAATTTTTAAAAGTGACAAGAACTTCAATTTCTATTTTGGCAAAAAACAGGATTATCTGCATTGTTAAGGAAAAATGCTGCTAGCAGTTTCTGCTGAATGTACAAAGAGGATAGTTGTTTTTGTGTGGCTTAGAATGGAGATTATGTAACAATTATTGGTTATAATGGTTTTATTGCACAGCAGGCCTGCCTGTTTCGTTGTATGAACAAAGATATTTGTACGCACAATGCAATACAGCAACACTTGACTGCCTTTTAACCTTTAAGGCAGAAAGACTTACTGTAGGTAGCGGTACTGCTTTGGATGCCAATTTGGGAATCCTTGAAAAGACTATGCATCTCGCTGGGTGAGTCAATTTCTGTAGGAATTTTAAGAGGATTTTTAGGAGGGGAGGAGAGAATCATGGGAGTTACAAGAGCCAGTGCTAAGATGTTCATGGGGGAAACGACAAAAACAGCAGGACCAGAAAGTCCGTACAAGAGCCAAGAGACCTCACTTTAAAATGAAAAAATGAGTAACAGAACCGTTTCCTTCATAACATCAGTACATTTTTAACCATTGGCCTATATTCAAAGTTACGTAGTTGTCATTAACTACAACTCCCCAGTCCTTCTCCTCCCTAAATCCGTACCACTATATATGGCTACAGGTGTCCCCCTACTTAAGTGGAAATGCAAATCACCTCCATAGCCATGATCTTTAGCTGACAATATTTAGTGGAAGGCTAACTAGATTGAATCACTAGGTAGTTCTGTTCACTTACAGGTATGAGTGACACATGCAGCTAATAGTCCTTGAAATGGCATTTTATGACCATCACTAATTTGGCAAAGAATACGGAAACACATTTCAAAATGCATAAAAACCATTACAAGGAACCTTTGTGGGGAGTAAGAGTTACAATATATTAGCAAATTCTGTGGCATAAACATTTTAAAAAGCATCAGCAAAGTATTAAATATAAAAGCAATATTATATACCCTCCATCCTCAAAAAAGCATCATGATTTGTAGTGTAGTAAATCAGGTTTAATGACTATGGCATTAAGGCATAATCGGTAGACAATACTCTTTATTGCCTTAGCTCAACGTAATTGGCCGGGAAGAGGCCATATCTGCCTTTGCACACACCCCTCCACCAGCCGTCATCAATCATTTCAATGTTCGTAATGATGTCATCTGGATCAAAGGAAATCTCATCATCACCCGCTGAAAAGAGAGTGGAAGAAGCAATGTGTTTAGTATTCTGACTTTATTCTGTAGCATGGGGCATGGCTCACTTGCTGGTGGATTCTCTGTACCTTAAAGCCTTTACACCACAATCTGAGGACTCAACTCAGTCATAGGTTAGAGGTTTCTTACAGGAGTGGGTGGGTGAGGTTCTGTGATCTGCACTGTGCAGTAGGTCAGCCTAGATGATCATATTCATCCCTTCTGACCTTAAGAGCCTATGAAATTCTACTCTGGTCAGTTTTTTCCTATGTAATGGTATTTTTAGTAGCATGAAGTGATTAAAAAGGAAAATATGCACAGCAGAGCGTTAGTAAGCTTAGTCACCTTCCTCTCATCAATGCACCAAACATGGAGGTTTAACACAAGTTAGAAGAGATGATAATCAAAATATTTCTCTTATTTGTTTTATAGTAGCAGTTTCCCTCCTAAAAGGAGGACATTCAATTCTTGTAACAGACATGGTGGGTATGCTGTTAATCTTGTATAGTGACTGCTACCCGGCACACCAAGGAAAGCTTTCTACAACCATAATATTCATAAAAAAATCTAAGCTTCAAAGAGAAACTACAGAGTTAGAATTCATATGCAAATTTGATACCATTCACTTGGGTTTGAACAGAGATATGGGTTGGCTCACTCATTACAAACAGTGATCTTCTCCTCCCTCTACCTCCCCACCTTCTAATATGCTGTTCCACCTGGTTTGAATCTAAACAACTACTTTGATTTGCTGAAATAGTCTGACCTGATCCTATGACTGACACTTCTCTGCATTTAATTTTCCTCCCATTCTGTAAGCTTTCTATCTTCTAGCATCTGACGAAGACAGATTTCTCCCATGAAAGCTCATGCATTAAATACACTGTTTGTCTTTAGTCTTTAGAAGCGCCACAGGACTCCTTGGGTTTTTGTTTTTTGTGGCTGAACTAGACTAACACGACTACCCCTCTGGAGCTTGTCATAATATTCATAAGTTCCAAAGGGGTAGCCGTGGTAGTCTACTTGCTTTTGTGGGAGAAATCCCATTTCGTCAGATGCTTGAAAATGGAAAACTTACAGTATGGAAGGGAAAAATAAATGCAGTACAGTGTAAGTCACAGGATCACTGCATTTATTTTTCCCTTCCAAATTGTAAATTTTCCATTTTCAAGCATCTGACAAAGGGGTATTTCTCCTACAAAAACTCATGTGATAGATAAATGTTAGTCTTTAAAAGTGCCACATAATATTCATGTTACCCTTTGGTGCTGGGGCGGGGCTGTCACTTAATATCTAACTGTTAGAACTGGGTTTGATATATTCTAGGTGGGAGGGATAGTTATGATACTAGCATTAGACTAGACAGAAAGCTATTCATGGGATACATAATTAAAGAGAACAAGAGTTGTGCTTACCCGCCTGATAATCATAAAGGGCAATGGCTGTAATTCCAAGTTCATTTTCATATTCATCATAAGTATTTTCTTCTAAAGAGGGTTACACAAGACAGACATATTAGAAGACTAAAGCCAGACTATGTGTAGAAAGAGATCTCATTAATGCAAGTGTAATCTTGCACCTTTCTCCACTTAAATTTGGATCACAACTGAAGTAGGGAAACAAATGAGCCAACTGTGTCAGAGAAGGCACCCAGAGAAGGCACAATTTTGGTAATATTAGTAAAGGTTTTGATTGTTTTCACTGATTTTTTTTACAACAAATTAAAAGTTGTGGTGGATGGGGAGGGTGTTATAGACAAGAGCAGGAGAGGGCAGAAATGAAGCCCCACTGCTTCGGTTCAGGAAAATGTCTATAAAATGTGAACCAATCCAGGGACACATGACTTTGATGGGGTAAGAGACAGGCAGTGCTGCATTACTTCTCAAAAAATTCATTTGTAAAAAACAATTCACTTTTACAAGATGAAAGAAAAGTACCGTTCTGCACACCTTTTATATATACACATCCATCCACCCTAAAACGGGATATGGAACATACCCACCCCCCTCCAGCAGATTTAGGTTTCTATGCTGAATGTCCCAGACTGCAAAGATTAAAAGATGCATTTGTTGCTTATTTCTAAAGCCAATTATTTGTTGGTATGATTTTCAACATGGGTGACTTACACTGGTTCAAATAAGCCTTTACTGGAAGTTCATCTTCACATTTTTCCCCCCAAGGCCAATTTACGTTACATAACATAAGTAGAAGGAAGAGGATGATGATCTCTAGGATGATGATCTCTAAACTTCAGCTAAAAACTGTACATTAGACTGCATTATAGTTAGTTCAACTTTAAATCATGCATCTTATGTATTGTCAGCATTGGAAATAAGGCCGTCATTAAAAATGCAGGTCAGTGTCCTGCCTTATTATAGTTTCCCTTTAATTTGATAAGAGCACATTTAAATTAAAAAATAAAATGATAACTTAGATTGAGATGCTGCCCAAAGAAAGAGGTACACCTTAGCACAATTATTTACTGACTCACTATCAACCATTAAGGCACCAAGTCAAAAATAAGAGATCCCAACCTGCTTGATAGAGGTCTTCTGCTCCCGCCACTTCATAGACGGCCTCTGGTTCATATTCTGACTCCCGCTGACTGACTGCTTCTTGATAGTCTGACTCTTCAGCTTTGTAGCTGGATTCAGGCTCAGGTACGTTTGAATACATCGTACTTGAACTCTTGGAGCTTGGTTCTGATTCATATGAAACTGCATCCTAGAAAAACAAAGGTGAAACTTCCCATGGTCATATAAGAAACCCTTGAAGCATAATGTCATTAGTGGAGAAGGGACGCTCCTAGGTACTGAATTCTAATGCTGAATGGAAACCATTGAGAACATTTCAACTGAAACCAACAATATTCAATAATTTAAGACAGGGTGTACATGGGCAGAGGTCACCATAGGTATGATTATAATCAAACAGAACAGCTCAGCTATTCTACAAGTATCAAGTTAGTCTGCCATCATTGTTATGATTCAGGAACCAAATGACATACTACCGTAAAACCTCTAGATAGTACTACAACAGATGCATCATGACTAGGGAGATTATTTTTATATATATAATGTCAACAGGTCCATGGGGTAAATACTGCCATATGCTAATAAATTGTGGCTTATGATGTAAACAAAAGTCTATTCCTCACTATTAGACACTCTTTTTACATAATACCTTTAGATTGTAATCAATTACGACAAAACAAATCCCATTAATACTAGGAGGAATACACACACCTCACTTGATTTCAATTTCACCCTCAAAAGCTGAAATCTAATGTTAAGCTATAAGAACTCCATTTCCCACATAACCCCTTATTAACCTTTCAGTGGAAGAGAAAAATCCCATGGATAAAAATCTATCCCTATATTGACATACCAAACTATGAAACCCAAACTCCATGACCCATGCACTAGACCAGGAGCTCCCAACTTTTTTGGCTCGAGGGCTACAAATATAATTTTGACAACCCTGAAGGGCCACCAGTCTAATAGATTAAATTCAAATTAAATTTTAAATTTAAATTTTAATTAAATTTCTCTTTCCTTCTTTCTTAATAGACTGGTGGCTGTTCAGGTTTGTAAAAAATTATATTTATAGCCCTTGATCCAAAAAAGTTTTTTTTTTTTTTTTTTTTTTTTTAAAAGCTTAAAAAAAAACCTTTTAATTAAAAGGACTGAATGCCCTTAAACACCCAGAACCTCCCCCGCCTCCGGGCCGGCCCAGATGGGTCCCTGAGGAACCGGGCCGGCTCTCTGCCCCAGTGCTGATACTGCAGGTTGGACACAAGCCTGGCCCCAGGCTGATGTGAGCCCCTCCGCTGTGCTCCTCTGGATATATGGGGGGCAGCGCCGGGCCATGCTCAGCCTGAACTGGCTCCCCCTGGACCAGCTCTGGTCCAGGTCCCTCCCCCAGGGTATCCCGTTATGCTCGGGGACGGGGCACCCTCCGCCAGCCCTCACCTGGTCGGCGTCCGCTTGGTCATGGCCCCGGTCCGGCTCTCTCCCAGCTCTACTCCTGGCTGGCCAGCGCCTCCCTCCCTTCTCCCCAGGGGCTCCTGCCTCTGCTGACTGGCCAGGGAGAGTCGGGCAGCCGCAGTCCATTTTCAAGTCGGGAGTGGGCGGCTGCGGCCTGACTCCCAACCAGCGGGGCCATTTCAGAAAACCCTGTGGGCCTCTTTTGGCCTGTGGGCCAGGAGTTGAGAATCCCTGCACTAGACCCTCCTACAAGAAGGCAGTGGGTTACCATTAACTACTGGACATCATTAATTTATAGCAAAGCTACAAAAATTTACCTACAAATATAAAGCCTATGCTCAACAGAAACATGTTTAGGACAAGTTTCCTCTATTTAGGCTACTCGTGATTTTAACTAACCTCATAAACTGGACTTGCGGGCACCTTCTCGTCAGCGGGCTGTGGAGTGGGAGATGGAGGTGGAGTTTGTTTTTTGGCTTTCGCTTGTTCCTTTATTAAAAAGAAAAGTGATTAAGTTGAGGAGAATTGTAGTTTTAACAATGTTTGACACCAAGATAGCAAACAAGAAGCAGTGTTCAATGACCCACTAGTGCAATGACCCACTCCAACTCTAGAAGGTATGTGACAGAGGGTGGTTTTGTGACTTGAAAAAACAGCATCTAACTAATTGAATAATTAAGCCTGTGTATTTTGTTTAGATTGGCCATGAAGTATGTGACTAAATAGGGCAGATTAGAAGAAAAAGAAGAGTTTATGGAGGTTACCTGTAGTTATACACTAACATATGTAGAAGGAGCACCTGATTCTACTCTTTGGAACATTTCCGTAGGCTCTCTGTATTCACTATCTTTAGTTCATGAACCAGGCTTCAAATTGCATTTTAATGCAAGTGCAAGGAACTTGGTGCCACATGTTCTAGTAACAAAACTGACATGACATTTTTGTTGAGAAACAAACCTTTAAGCTTTTCCTGTCATATTAGCCAGTTGATAAGGCAATAGACTTTGAACAGCTAGGATGGAATTAAATCCACAATGCTGTGGGCTGAATTTCCAGAAGGTTTCCATGTGGCGTAAATTAAAGCAACATCACCACCACATTCTGCTACAAAAAGAGTGTTCATCTGGGACAGACAGGCAATTTCTAGCTCCCCATAGTCCACTGAAGGCTATATTGTCTCTGAGTCAGGTGCAATTTTCAGCAATGGTGATGCATGAATCTTGAGGTTAATGTTTGACCTAGGCAGGATACTAAAGGTACAGGAGAGTTAATATTTCCTGCATGTTTTTAAAAAGTTGGGCATTGCCAGTTATTTAGTTTTTGCCTCTTTATCTACAATACTCAGGAGTAATTGCTTCTGCCATTTAGCAACAGAAATTAACGTCTGCCTTGTGTTTTCTTCTTCTCACTAACATAACAGACATTTGCAGGAGCATGCAGAATACCAAGAACAGAAGTATCTGCTCTTTGCAAGGCCACAGCCAATATCTTTTGTTTTCAATTGCTCCCTTATGATAAAAACAAGGCAATTTCCCACAAATATAAATAAATAAATATAGAGGAAGAGAGTGAGGACTGCAAGAATCTGTGTTTTTCAATTCTTTAGGAAAAAAATTAGTAATATCAAGCTTCACCTTGCCTTCTGGAGAAATTCCAGTCAACAGCTGAAAGGCTTAGACAGAAACCTTTGCTCCTCATTGTTTGTCAAGAGTCTTAGTTAAACAAGTGTAACCAAGACAAGAACAATGGTCGAACTTGAAGAAGTTCAATACACTGGTACTGAGCTCTTTTGAAAAAACTGCTCCAGTGTGAATGAGCCTTCTTTACAATGGCTCAGGTTTTAGCATCTAGCAGAGGTTTCACAGGGAGTTCTACAGCAATAGGAAATTCAAGATCTGAAATTTATGATGTAAAGATGAACAGCCAAGCATTAAAAAGCAGAGAAAAATTAGAAGTGTTCTTGATGCATTACAAAGAAGCAAAATAAGGCAGAAATGTGTGTTTTACTGTTCACCTTTAAATTCTGTAATTATTATTTTATATGTAATATTTTGTAGCATTAGATTGACTTCCTGTAGTGTGGCTAATAGAGAGGTTTCTGAGATTCCCAGTCCTAGCTCTGCCATTGACCTTCTAATTTGGGGTGAGCTGTTTAAACTGAGTGCCTCAGTTTCCTTACCTCTAAAAATGAACTGATCTATCTTTGAAAAAGGTTCTATGAATGAAGAGTTAGAAAAGTGCCAAGAATACAACATTAAATTTATACAAGTGTAAAATAAGAAAAATTTTGTTTAAAAAGGGCATTGAAACACCAAACTAAGTTAGCAGCCTCAAATGTTTAAATACAGTTTGAGTTATGTGTTCTTAAAATGGCTAAATGCATCTCAGACTGCAATTTAATATTTCAGATGCCAACACTGTAATTGCTTTTCCATAGAACATTTATGATGTTTAAAATATGGTCTTGCCAGGCAGCCCACAGCTGGGTTTCTGCCACCATAAATTGTTCCACATGAAGCTTGAATTAGAAAGCAACATCAAGTCTCAGAGGCTAACAATCATTAGCCATTGGCCGATTTGAAAAAAACATTTAAAGAAAAATGTCCTGAACACCATCTAAACGAAAAGTAAAATAAGCATGAGAGGGAAAACAAAGCAAACCTCATGTGACCAACAAACGGAGTGAGGCAATTAGCTGAAGCACACTAGATTGAGAGATCATCCTCTGATTGGAGAGACAGGAATGCGAGAACTTGCATGCCTGCACTAGTAAACCTACACTGCAAAAATCAGTTGTCCAACTGTAAATTTGAGGTTATATTCCATTACAGATTGGGCTATACATTCACTAGTTGTATGTTTCTATGATTAGACATAGCTTGGGTTGTGAGACAAGCCATGAATTTATTCTGTGATATTTTAAATCTCTCTTCCATACCATTGAACTAGAATGTAACACACCAATTTTTAGAGATTTTAATCCATGCAGTGCTGGATCGACAGCCCTAGAGGCAGAGAACTCAGTCCATGAGAAGCTGTGCAAGGTTCCCTTGTCCTAACTTACAATACCCCTCAGAGATGAAATGGTAGTTCATTCTCTAGACTCATTCAATCCTTGGTTGAGATGGCTAACAAGGGCTATGTCTACACTGGGGAATTAAGGTCGACTTAAAAAAAGTCAACTTTAATAAGTCGACCTTATTAAGTGGACTTAGAGAGTCCACACTGGACTCCTAAGTCAACTTAAAGGGGGCCTTACTAAGTCGACTTAGAGAGTCTACACTGGTCTTTCATCGCTGCCCAGCACTCCAGCTGATCAGAAGGAAACCCCGGGGTTTCCTAAAGAGCCGGAGCGCTGGCAATTGCCGGCACTGCTGCTCTCCAGGTTCTAGGAAGCCCGAAGGTTTCCCAGAACTTGGAGCACAGCCCTGGCTAGGAGGGAGCACGGGAGACCCGCGCTCCAGCTGCCGAGCAGCGGGCAGCTGGAGTGCTGGTCCCGGCAAGAAGGAAGCCACGCAGTCCCGGCAAGAAGGAAGCCCTGCGGTCCCTTCTTGTCGGGACCTGAGTGGTCCCGGCGAGAAGGGAGTCCGGCGGTCCCTTCTTCCCAGGATCCCTGCCCAGCCCGCACTCCAGCTGCTCAGCAGCAGGCAGCTGGAGCGCCAGTCTCTGGCTATCCCTCCTCGTCGGGACCGCCGGGTCCCGGCTAAGAGGGAGCGTGGGGCACAACTTTTCTGTTCAGTTTTGCAGTGTAATTGTGTTAACCTTGGGGTTAAACAGGGACTATGGATTTTTCTCTCATTACAACAGGTGATTTGACCTCACCTTCCTCTATGTGCTGTTCCCCACTCCTAACACCTATTTTGATTTGCTGTTACAGCCTGACCTGATCCTATGTCATACACTCCCCTGCATTTAATTCCCTCCCATTCTGTAAGTTTCCCATCTTCAAAGCATCTGACCAAGTGGGATTTTCTCCCACAAAAGCTCATGCGATAAATAAATCTGTTAGTCTTTAAAAGTGCCACAGGACTCTGTTGTTAAACTTCCAAGTAAATGAAAGAAAGAAAGAAGTGGGGGGGGGGGGGGGGGAAAGGGACGGGTTTGTTTTTTAAGCAGTTACACTCTTCTCCTCTCTTATTCCACACTCAAAACATTACCATAGTTTGCCCAGAAGGGCCTTTAATCTTACTGACTTCTAGTTTCCTTCTGTCCGCCTCCTGTTCTTGTTTCTCCTGGGCCATTCTTTGTGCTCTCTCTGCTTCTGCTTTCCTTCTGTCTTCCTGCTCCTTTTCCTTGGCTAGGTTTTCAAAGTTAGCTCGGATGTTGCTTGTTTTATTGTTCACTGTGACATTACAAATTAAAACAAAAACAACAAAACAAAATGAAAACCAGAAAAAAGTGTTCTGCTTACACAGGACCTCTGCAAGGGGCTAAATTGGGATCAGTTTACTGTCAGAGTTCATTGGGATGGGGGGGGCGGCGGGGTGTGCAGACATGTCATGAAGTTTGTGTCATGAGTGTATCTGTGATATTCTGAGAACTAAAATTAACTCAACTCTGTTTGTAGAAAGCAAATCAGGCTACTAAGTAAAGCCAGTCAATATTTATTCAGGCCAATATTTCTCCACAAGAAAGTGCCTTCTGGGAAGGGGAAATCTACAGAGCTGGGAGCGTTTTTAGGTAGTCTGCCACAAAATAGCATTTGGGGAGGGGCAGGAGGAGTAAAGGAAAAAAGCCATTAGCCAACATGAAATGGCAGGCAACGTCAACATTACTTACCTAAGACCTTTGTAAGGTCCTGTCTAGATGAGAAAGTTGTTCTGATTTAAGTCAGTTTAGAAAATAAATCAGCCAACATGACCTAAGTGGATATAAATGACTCTCAGACTGAAACAGAGCACCTACAGAAGATGTTGTGCTGATTTTAACTAAGTTTCTAAGCTAATGAAATCAATACAATTCTCTCATGAAGATAAGGACTAAGAGGTCTAGCCATTCTAGAGAAGCTTAGCACACTCACAGCTGGTGTGAGAATGAAAGAAAGATGCCTTTTATTTTCTTGATGCTGTTTCTTCTCCCTCGCATTTAAACACTGTTACTCATGTAACTCTAACTTGGAGTTGTTAATACTGAGGGGGAACGTGCACCACCCTGTCCATTCACAAAGAGAAAACTCTACGGTCAGAGTAAAATAAGGCACCTGCTGGTGCTACTGACTGACCAACATCACAAAAAGGAAGCTTAGATTCTTACTCATTAGCAGCAGGCGGGATGAAGTAACCTGGGGAATGCCAGGTTAAGGTGATCCACCTTCTACCGCCACTGAGAGAAACGTAATAAAGAGATTCTGTAATCAAGAATGTAATCTTACCAGCTTCTACTGGCTTGGTCTTCTGGTAAGTCGATGACAGTTTCTCAATATCTTCAAAAGTTGATGCACTCTACCAGTAATGAAAAAGTATCAACTGCTACACACACACCAAACACCAGTTCTCTCATCATACGCTCAAATAATTAAACAAGGCAACAAACACCTATATGATCATTTGCTACAATGTTCTAAATCAAGACTCCTATCTCAAGAGCAAAGATATTTATCTTATTTTAAAAGCCAAATATACTTTGGGCCTGAAACATGACAAAGGGAATGAATTCTTTCAATATACCAGATTATTTAGCGTCAACGTTCATTCAGAGACAGCTATCACAGTGACAATTTCCATAGGGGTAGCCATGTTAGTCTGCATACAGCAAAAAACGAGAGTCCTTTGGCACCTTAAAGACTAACAAATTTCTTCGGGCCTAAGCTTTCGTGGGCTATAACCCATTTCATCAGATGAATGAAATGGAAAGAACAGTTGAGAAGTATATATACACATGCCAGGAGGAGTAGCAGCATAATAAAGGTAAGTGCTGACAAAGCACACCTGGTAGCTGAACTCTGTGACTTTGTCCTGACCCACAACTACTTCAGATTTGGAGACAATCTACATCTTCAAGTTAGTGGCACAGCTATGGGTACCCGCATGGCTCCACAGTATGCTAATATTTTTATGGCTGACCTAGAACACCACTTCCTCAAATCTCACCCACAAGTACCTCTCCTTTACCTACGCTACATCAATGACATTTTCATCATAAGGACCCACGGGAAAGAGTCCCATGAAGAATTCCATCAGGATTTCAACAACTTCCACCCCACCATCAACCTCAGCCTGGACCAGTCCACACAAGAAATCCACTTCTTGGACACCACAATACAAATAAGGGATGGACATATTAACACCACTCTATACTGAAAACCAACTGACCCCAATACATACCTGTTACGGGATGGACATCCGTGCAGCTCTAGGGCATGACCTGTATAACTTTTCTGTTCAGTTTTGCAGTGTAATTGTGTTATTTGATGCCAATTACGCTATACCAGGTTCCTTTGTGAATGCTCAGAATGTGTTCCACGTGGCTGCCATGGGGCCATGTTTCCTACAGCAACATGTATGTACAGATGTGAAGCATGATACAGGGTTCAGACTCTCAGGACTCTCTCTCTAGCACAGTGGCTGGAGATTTACATGTCAAAGGGGATGCTAACGCCCTCCCTGGCTCAGGTAGAAGTGAAGAGAATCACACAACAGGACAGTGAGGGGAGGGGCTGTCAGCAGTTTGTTAAAACAAAGACATAGACTGTGAATGGAGAGAAGCTGCAGGCTTGCGGCCGGTGAAGACACCATCTTGCAACCAACTTCAAGCAAGATGGGGGCCCTGCCTGAGAACAGGCAGAGAATGGCTGTAAAACATCAAACAGCCGAACACCATGCGCATAATCTTGGACTTTTAGGTCAGTTTAGGTAGAGATGTTAAAGTAGTTTGCGGTTTATACTTTTTATTTGATAGTGGTCACTCCTGACTCATTTATAGTATGGTTCTGCCTTGATTGGCCATGTTCTCACTTGAAATTGGACTCTGATCAATAAACTAGTAGTTGTTTTACCTAAAGCTGTGTGGTCCTTAGAAGGTGTGGATGTGGAAGGCTGGGCACAATCCACTTCTTTGTTAAGTGGATGGACTTGAGACTAAGGTGATTGGGAGTGGGTCCCAATCCCTGTAGGGCAGCGGCTCCCAGTGTAGTGTCTGGGACTGGGTGTGCTCGCTTGGGGACCAACACCTGTGTGGCTAGTGGATTTACACCCTCTGCCTGGGACCAATTACACGCTGGTGGCTAGTGTGGACTGACTCAAGAGTGAGTGGACACCCAGCAGAGCGGGGTGAATTGGGGTTCAGGAGTGGGGTTCAAGTGGTCATAGCAGCACACCAGACTGGATTTGGGGAGCAGCCTGTCACAATACCTACATGCCTTGAGCTTCCACCCTGGACATATTATACGATCCATCGTCTACAGCCAAGCCTTGCGATAAAACCGGATTTGCTCCGATCCCTCAGTCAGAGACAGACACCTACAGGACCTTTACCAAACATTCCTAAAGCTACAGTACCCTTGGGGAAGTGAGAAAACAGACCGACCGAGCCAGGCGGGTGCCCAGAAGTCATCTTCTACAGGACAGACGCGGCAAAGAAAACAACAGAACACCGCAGGCCACCACCTATAGCCCCCAGCTGAAATCCCTCCAACACATCAAAGATAAGAACATAAGAAAGGCCGTACTGGGTCAGACCAGAGGTCCATCTAGCCCAGTATCTGTCTACTGACAGTGGCCAGTGCCCAGGTGCTCCAGAGGGAGTGAACCTAACAGGCAATGATCAAGTGATCACTCTCCTGCCATCCGTCTCCATCCTCTGATAAACAGAGACTAGGGACACCATTCTTAACCCCTTTCTGGCTAATAGCCATTTATGGACTTAGCCCCCATGAACTTATCCAGTTCCCTTTTAAATATTGTTATAGTCCCAGC
>ML685785.1:18936535-18954191 GCA_007922175.1 Pelusios castaneus
CCAGGTGCCCCAGAGGGAGTGAACCTAACAGGCAATGATCAAGTGATCACTCTCCTGCCATCCGTCTCCATCCTCTGATAAACAGAGGCTAGGGACACCATTCTTAACCCCTTTCTGGCTAATAGCCATTTATGGACTTAGCCACCATGAACTTATCCAGTTCCCTTTTAAATATTGTTATAGTCCCAGCCTTCACAACCTCCTCAGGTAAGGAGTTCCACAAGTTGACTGTGCGTTGTGTGAAGAAGAACTTCCTTTTATTTGTTTTGAACCTGCTACCTATCAGTTTCATTTGGTGACCCCTGGTTCTTGTATTATGGGAGTATTTAAACAACTTTTCCTTGTCCACTTTTTCCACATCAGTCATAACTTTATATACTTCTATCATGTCCCCCCTCAGTCTCCTCTTTTCCAAGCTGAAGAGGCCCAGCCTTTTCAATCGTTCCTCATACGAGGCACTCTCCAAACCCCTAATCATTTTAGTTGCCCTTTTCTGAACCTTTTCTAGTGCTAGAATATCTTTTTTGAGATGAGGAGACCACATCTGTACACAGTATTCGAGATGTGGGCGTACCATGGATTTATATAAGGGCAATAATACATTTGCAGTCTTATTTTCTATCCCCTTTTTAATGATCCCTAACATCCTGTTTGCTTTTTTGACCGCCTCCGCACACTGTACGGACATCTTCAGAGAACTATCCACAATGACTCCAAGATCTTTTTCTTGACTCGTTGTAGCCAAATTAGCCCCCATCATATTATAGGTATAGTTGGGGTTATTTTTTCCAGTGTGCATTACTTTACACTTATCCACATTAAATTTCATTTGCCATTTGGATGCCCAATCACTTAGTTTTGTGAGATCTTTTTGAAGTTCTTCACAATCTGCTTTGGTCTTGACTATCTTGAGTAGTTTAGTATCGTCTGCAAACTTAGCTACCTCACTATTTACCCCTTTCTCCAGATCATTTATGAATAAATTAAATAGGACTGGTCCTAGGACCGACCCTTGGGGAACACCACTAGCTACCCTTTTCCAATCTGAGAATTTACCATTTACTCCTACCCTTTGTTCCCTGTCTTTTAACCAGTTCTCAATCCATGAAAGGACCTTCCCTTTTATCCCATGACAACTTAACTTACATAACAGCCTTTGGTGAGGGACCTTGTCAAATGCTTTCTGGAAATCTAAGTACACTATGTCCACTGGATCCCCCCTGTCCACATGTTTGTTAACCCCTTCAAAGAACTCTAATAGATTAGTAAGACACGATTTCCCCTTACAGAAACCATGTTGGCTATTGCTCAACAGTTTATGTTTTTCTATGTGACTGACAATTTTATTCTTAACTATTGTTTCAACTAATTTGCCCGGTACCGACGTTAGACTTACCGGTCTGTAATTGCTGGGATCCCCTCTAGGGCCCTTTTTAAATATTGGCGTTACATTAGCCGACTTCCAGTCTTTGGGTACCGAAGCCATTTTAAGGGACAGGTTACAAATCTTAGTTAACAGTTCCACGACTTCACATTTGAGTTCTTTCAGAACTCTTGGGTGAATGCCATCTGGTCCCGGTGACTTGTTAATGTTGAGTTTATCAATTAATTCCAAAACTTCCTCTAGTGACACTTCAATCTGTGACAGTTCCTCAGATCTGTCACCTACAAAAGCCGGCTCAGGTTTGGGAATCTCACTAACATCTTCAGCCGTAAAAACCGAAGCAAAGAATCCATTTAGTTTCTCTGCAATGACTATCATCTTTAAGCGCTCCTTTTGTATTATCATCATCAAGGGGCCCGACTGGTTGTTTGGCAGGCTTCCTGCTTCTGATATACTTAAAAAACAATTTGTTATTACCTTTGGAGTTTTTGGCTAGCCGTTCTTCAAACTCCTCTTTGGCTCTTCTTATTACACTCTTGCACTTAAGCTGGCACTGTTTGTGCACCTTTCTGTTTGCCTCACTAGGATTTGACTTCCACTTTTTAAAGGAAGTCTTTTTACCTCTCAGTGCTTCTTTTACATGGTTGGTGAGCCA
The DNA here is from genome assembly GCA_007922175.1 of Pelusios castaneus. Lineage (NCBI taxonomy): Eukaryota > Metazoa > Chordata > Testudines > Pelomedusidae > Pelusios > Pelusios castaneus. The sequence continues at coordinate 18,938,575 of ML685785.1, forward strand.
TGGTGGCTCTTTTTTGGTTTTTTTACCGTGTTTCTTAATTTGGGGTATACAGTGAAGTTGGGCCTCTATTATGGTGTCTTTAAAAAGCGCCCATGCAGTTTCCAGAGATTTCACTTTAGTCACTCTACCTTTTAGCTTTTGTTTAACTATCCCCCTCATTTTTGTATAGTTCCCCCTTTTGAAATTAAATGCCACAGTGTTGGGCTGTTGAGGTGTTCTTTCCCCCACAGGGATGGTGAATGCTATTGTATTATGGTCACTAGTTCCAAGCGGTCCTGCTACAGTTACCTCTCGGACCAGCTCCTGCGCTCCACTCAGGATTAAATCTAGAGTTGCCTCTCCCCTTGTGGGTTCCCATACCAGCTGCTCCATGAAGCAGTCATTCAAAGTATCGAGAAATTTTATCTCTGCCATATGTCCTGAAGTGAAATGTTCCCAGTCAATATGGGGATAGTTGAAATCCCCCACCATTATTGGGTTTTTAAATTTGATAACCTCCCTAATTTCCCTTAGCATTTCATCATTGCTCTTACTATCCTGGTCAGGTGGCCGATAGTAGATCCCTAATGTTATATTGTCATGGAAGCATGAGATTTCTATCCATAGCGATTCTATGGAACAAGTGGATTCGCTTATGATTTTGACTTCATTTGAATCTACATTTTCTTTCACGTATAGTGCCACTCCTCCTCCCGTACGACCTGTTCTGTCCTTCCGATATATTTTGTACCCCGGAATGATTGTGTCCCACTGATTGCTCTCTGTCCACCAGGTTTCTGTGATGCCTATTATATCAATATTCTCCTTTACCACTAGGCACTCTAGTTCACCCATTTTATTATGTAGACTTCTAGCATTTGTGTATAAGCACTTTAAAAACTTGTCCCTGTTTATTTGTCTGCCCTTTTTTAATGTGCCAGATTCTTGGTCATGTGGCTGTTTATCATCGGATCCGGCCCCCTCACCATCCTTTTCTGTCCTCTGTTCCTGACTATAACTATAACCTGGAGATTCCCTCTCATCAGACTCTCCCTTAAGAGAAGTCTGTGTCCGATCCAGCTGCTCCTCTGCAGCAGTCGGCTTTCCCCCATCCTCTAGTTTAAAAACTGCTCTACAACCTTTTTAATGTTTAGCACCAGCAGTCTGGTTCCCTTTTGGTTTAGGTGGAGCCCATCCCTCCTGTATAGGCTCCCCCCATCCCAAAAGTTTCCCCAGTTCCTAATGAACGTAAACCCCTCCTCTCTACACCATCGTCTCATCCACGCATTGAGACTCTGAATCTCTGCCTGCCTACCTGGCCCTGCGCGTGGAACTGGGAGCATTTCTGAGAATGCCACCATAGAGGTCCTGGATCTCAATCTCTTTCCTAGTAGCCTAAATTTTGCTTCCAGGACATCTCTCCTACCCTTCCCTAAGTCATTGGTACCTACATGTACCACGACCACCGGCTCCTCCCCAGCACTACACATAAGTCTGTCTAGATGCCTCGAGAGGTCCGCAACCTTCGCACCAGGCAGGCAAGTCACCATACGGTTCTCCCGGTCATCACAAACCCAGCTATCTATGTTTCTAATGATCGAATCTCCCATTACTAACACCTGCCTTTTCCTAGCAACTGGAGTTCCCTCCCCCGGAGAGGCAACCTCCGTGCGAGAGGCAGCCTCAGCATCATCTGGAAGGAGGGTCCCAACTATGGGAAGGTTCCCCTCTGCTCCCGCTGACTGCTCTGCTTCCCTTGGGCATTCTTCCTCCTCAACAGCACAGAGGCTGTCTGAGCGGAGGTGGGACAATTCTACAGTGTCCCTGAAAGCCTTGTCGACAAACCTCTCTGCCTCTCTCAGCTCCTCCAGTTCCGCCACCCTGGCCTCCAAAGCCCGCACGCGGTCTCTGAGGGCCAGGAGCTCCTTGCACCGAATGCAGACATACGACACCCGCCCACAAGGCAGGTACTCATACATTCCGCACCCGGTGCGATAAACTGGATAGCCCCCACTCTGCTGCTGGGCTTCTGCCTGCATTGTCTCCTAGTTAATGAAAGGGTGGTTGAAAGAAAGGGGTTTTAGAGTATGGTTTTGAAGTATAGGTTATATGGGGACAGGGGACCAAGGAGGACCTATGGGGCCCCGCCCTCCCTTGAAACTCCCTTGCAAAACTCCCTGTTAGCAGCCCCTGTTCGCAAGCTCCCTGGTCGCTTATGTGTGGCTTTATAAAGCCCTGGCCTGGGTTAATGCCCCACCCACTGATTAAGGCTGATTAAGCTCAGCCAATCACCAGAGGCTTCAAGCTCTCAAACTTACCTTTGAGGCTCACAGCCTCCAACTGCCAGCTCTAGCACACAGTCCTTCAAACAGACACACAGACAGACACCAACTCAAGCTCAGCACACAGCTCACAGCAGTAACCCCTAAACACACCCCCCCCCCCCCCAATACTACAGACAGTCACTTACCCCACAGATTCTGCAGTAGCTCCTCCTTCACCTGGAGAACTCCCTTGCAAAACTCCCTGTTAGCAGCCCCTGTTCGCAAGATCTACAATCTATTCTGGAAGATGATCCCACACTCTCCCAAGCCTTGGGAGGCAGGCCTCTTCTTCCTTACAGACAGCCCCTCAACCTGAAGCAAATACTTAGCAGCAACCGGACACCATACTACAAGAACACTAACCTGGGTACCTATCCCTGCAACAAACCCCATTGCCAACTCTGCCCACACATCGCCTCTAGTGATACCATCACAGGTCCCAACCACATCAGCTACACAATCAGGAACTCATTCACCTGCACATCTACTAATGTTGTATATGCCATTATGTGCCATCGATGCCCTGCTGCCATGTACATCGGCCAAACCGGACTCTCCTTACGCAAGAGAATAAATGGGCACAAATTGGACATAAAAAAATGGTAACATCCATAAACCAGTAGAACACTTTAATCTCCTGGGGGACACAGTAGCAGACTTGAAAGTTGCCATACTCCTGCAAAAAAACTTCAAAAGCAGACTCCAGCATGAAACTGCAGAGCTGGAGCTGATTTGCAAACTTGACACATTCAGACTGGATCGGAACAGGGACTTGAAATGGTTATCACACTACAAAAAGTAATTGTCGGTCTTCACACATTCTCACCTTCTATTCAACTGGTGTGAATGGGCATCTCCTGTCCCATTGAACTGACTTTGTCAGCACTTGCCAATATTATGCTACTCCTCCTGGCATGTGGGGGGGACACGGACACGGACACACACGACGAAGTGGGTTGGAGCCCATGAAAGCTTATGCCCAAAGCAATGCGTTAGTCTTTAAGGTGCCACAGGACTCTCCTTTTTAGCTATCACAGTAGATTTCTAATAGCACTAATTTTATTACTGATTAATCTCTTTTGTATACTGATGAGTCATAGAAGTGAGAGACAGTAATTTGCTATATACTTTGTTGTTCTGAATACAAAATAATCTTTCAGGCTGTATTATAACAGAAGGGTTTCTACTCAGATAAAGTCTGAAACATATAAAGGGTTTCTTCCCAGCCAGTCTGAAACATATAAAAAGTAAACTAAAACCAAACGCTACACAGAAAGGTAGTATTCTGAGGCGGGTGTTTAAAAAACAAACAATAATAAACAAATAAATAAAGTTCCTTCTGTTAAAGATTCCCTGATGTTTGGAATTATGCGCAAGACAACCACACTGATAAGGTAGAAGAGAGTGAAGCTTTCATATTTCTGTAAGTTAACAGATAGGCTTGTCCTGTATACACACCTTCATCCTTTAAACTTGTGAAATGAAGTATTTTTGGAAGTTTACATCACAGTTTATCTTTGATAAAAGATTAAAGATATAATTTCAGGAGAACCCACAATTCTATTAGCAGTGTATTAGACAGAGCTACTTTTACTTTTAGTTTGTGGAGTGGGCAAGTGAATATTCAAACAGTTCAGTGTGCTATTTATTGTGTCAGGATGATGAAATATAGCCACAGCTCCTTAAATTATAAATGGACAAATGAGGCAAAAAGGCAATGATTTTTAATCAGTTAAGAGGAGGTTCACAGGGTGTAAGATGAGGCACCACTCAGTGGTTAGAAGAGAAGACTGGCTATCTAGAGTTTCAGGGTTACTCTACTCCTCTCTGTGCGATTTAAATTCTGTATTTTAGTTTTCCGAATCCATATAACGGGGTAGTCGCCACCTTTGTAAAATGCTTTGAGAATCTGTGATAAAAGGCCGTACATGCAATGTAAAGAATTGGAGAGGAGTGTTCCCTAATCAGAATACAAGGATAGAATTTAGAGCAATACAGATCTAGCTTCACTTATAATGGTGGAATTTTAAATCAACACATCAGTCTACTGAATTCATGACCGTTTCAAACAACTTACCTTATCCATTCGATCCTTCTGTACACCATACTTTCCACCAAATCCTTTTGAATAATCTACAAACAGGATAAAAAGGTCACAGTAGGAAGGTTTAGCCTCTTTTCTTTTTCAGATCTGTTAAATGCAAATGGCCATTTCAAAAGCAGCTACATGCAGAGTTCCAATGACAGCAGCCAAAAAAAAAAAAAAAAATGCAGCTTGCTTTTTATGCAAAATCAGGATAAATATCTACGGAAGTCTTTTGATACATCAGAAGGCAAGAAAGAAAAATGTTGCGAGCTCTGTGCATGCTTTTCACATTCTTTCTGTGAAAGTGAAGCTAATGATTGCTATGTTGACAGGAACCAAGCAAAGAGTAAGGGATGGTCCCACATAATGCACCACTTCTACAGCACAGTCTTACACAGTGCCGTTTGTTACTTCCTGTAGTACAAGTCATAACACCCAAGCTATTTTCCCTTGTTCAGAGTAGAGTGCTATCAAGTTTGCAGTAACTCTTGTCAGAACACAAGTGTCTCTTAAATACTCTTTATTTGCATAGCATTCATAGAATTTACCAAGTAAAGAGAGATAACTACCAAATTCACATTTCCTGCAAATTTGGTATTGAACCCTGGTTGTTGCAAAATTAAGACAGCTGTTCTATGTATCTGCAATGGGAATGTGTCACAAAGTTACCTTATTGCCTTATTTCACTAATGAACAGTTTCCATGCAAACAAAGATTGCTTGAATATTTGTGCCTTGGAAAATGAATTTACAACTTCTTTCTTTGTTTCCATTCCCCAAAAGGACCATTTGTCCGTGTGTATGCCTCGTAAAGCTACCCCCAGGCTTCAAATATTTAGAACAAGATCATGATAAAACATTGATTGCTAGCAGTCAAGTTATCTTCCTCTTTTGGGTGTACTGCCATCCAGAATAAATGCACGGCTTCAGTAACCACGTCTATACATTGCAATTATACTATTCTGATTTCAGGGTTTCCAAAAGACTTTATACTGTTACACTTCATTTCAGATGTTAGTGGAAAAATCAGCGCTTGTGGTTTGCACCTGAACTATCTCTCAGTAAATAAAGTCAGCTTTGTAGCATGCTATACTTTACTATTTTAAGTAAGACCACATTTCACATTTAGACTTTTAAGCTGATGTGATCTACAACTGATGCAGAGCCACTGACTAAATACTGAAAATGTGTTTCTAATTTATAAGGGGTAGCATTTGGAATTTTATGAACTCATATCCTCAGTATAAGCATGTTATGAGGTTATGTCTAATAGCTCACTTTAAGGAAACAGCCAGATGTTGCTAGATAACATGGGGATAGAAATTTAAGAGAATGTCTTCCTTAGATTATTTATGGCACGCTTCAGTCTTTTTACATGACTAAGTCTGTGTTAGAAGTGCTGCACTGCTAAGGAAGTTACAACTGGAGACTATGCCTTGTTGAGACTCATGCGTGGCTAGTTTCTCCTTGTATTCAAACCCCACAGCAGATGGATCCTGCCTTTCCGTTTGAACTCCGAATTTCCCTCCAAAACCACTCTTATAGTCTGAAAAAGCCACATGTAATAAGGGGCAGGGGGAGGGGAAGAGAACAGATAAATTTAGTTAGAAACATTCAGAAAACATAACTTTCAGCAGCAATTCTGATGAATCAGCAATACTTTTAGAAGAATCTGAACACTCATTTTTAAGTATATATTCAGAATGCAAATAAATCCATTTGGGATTAGGAAGAGGCCGGCTCCACTTAATATTAAACAGGAATAAGAGAGACAATTCCATATTTTAACTATATTTTGCAGCTCTTTCTATACTGAAAACAATATTTCTCTGCATAGCCATTTATGCTGTATACATATAAAACAAACAAGGAGTCCTGTGGCACTTCTAAAGACTAACAAATTTATTTATCACATGAGCTTTTGTGGGAGAAAAATCCCACTTCATCTGACGCCTGATGATGGAAAAGTAGAGATGAATGGGAGGGAAAAAATGCAGAGAAGTGCAAGTCATAGGATCAGGTCAGACTGTTACAGCAAATCAAAGCAGTTGTTTAGATTCAAACACTGGAAAACAGCATACATAGGAAGGTCAAATCACCTATTACTTATACTTCCTTGCATTTATATTCCTCCCATTCTGTAAATTCCCCATTGTTAGTCTTTCTGAGTGCCACAGGACTCCTTGCTTATTTTGCTGAACTAGACTAACATGGCTACCCCTTTGGAACTGCATAAATGCACTCACATATTAAAATAGTTTCATAATCAGAGGATGTCTGTATTTACATATACTCAAAAGAAAAATATATGAGTAGGACAACATTTAAAAGCAAGTTTAGTTTATTTCACTGATACAAGTACCATTTGTACTTTATAGCCCTACTTTGAAAAGAATATAGAACAGGAGAAAAAAATCCTAAAGATACTCCTATTTGGCATTATCAAAAATAAGGAAGGTTCTTGCTACTGCTCTGCAACAACAACAAAAATCTGTGTTCAAAACTATGTTCCACAGTTATTCTGGCATAGCCATTTTGATATAAAGTGCTAAGCTGAGGGAAAACCCAAGGGAAGCTGCAAAGGGAAAAGATTGAGATCCCCTTGCAGCATTCTCAGTCCTGTCAGCAGGGATTGTCCACAGTTGAAAAGACCATGGCTGCAGACCTGCACATCTTCATGGAGGCCCTGAAAATCTGGATGAGAGGAGGAGAACATTATCGCTGATTCTGAATTTCTTCCTCCTGCAGACATGGGTTTGGGTGGTGGAAGGGGAACAGGGCAAGGAAAGCAGTTTGAGTAAAGCGAGCAAGATTTGTCCTTGTATCCGAGACAACAGATAGAGAATTAGTTAGGGAAGTGGACTGGACTGAAAAACTCATGGATCGAAAGATGGAGGAGGCTTGGAATTACTTCAAGTCGAAGTTACAGGAACTATCTGAAGCCTGCATCCCAAGGAAGAGGGAAAAAATTCATAAATCAAGAGTTACAGACCAATCACCTCAGGCAGGTGATTAAGAGAAAACCTACAAGGAGTGGAAGATAGAAACGAATAGCAAGGAAAGCTACCTCTTGGAGATCAGAACATGTAGGGATAAAGTGAGAAAAGCCAAAAGCCAAGTAGAGTTGTACCTTCAAAAGGGAATTAAAACCAATAATAAAAAGGTTTTATAGCCATATAAATAGGAAGAAAACAAAGGAAAAAAAAAAAGAAGTGGGATGGCTAACACTGAGTATGGGGTGGAGGTTTAGGATAATTTAGGCATGGCGCATTATCTAAACCAGGGGTGTCAAACATGGGGCCTGCCAACCTCTTCCATGCAGCCCAGGACCATGCTCCACAGGACTACACTCTCTCTCTCTCTCTGTTAGAGAGAGAGAGAACACGTGTGAGAGAGAGAGGTATTGTGGAGTTCAGGTATTGTGGAGTGCAGTTTCGCATACACAGTGCTCCGCAATGCTGCAAGAACGCCATAGTATTTCAATTTATGGTATGTACGGCCCACTTGGAGTACATTTAAGTCAAATCTGGCTCGCCATAGCAAATGAGTTTGACACTCCTGGTCTAAACAAATACTTTTCCTCAATTTTTAATGAGGTTAATGAAGAGCTGGGGGATAGTGGCAGGGTGGCTAACGGAAATGAGGACATAGAAGCCAAACTTGAACAGCTTAATGGGACTATCTGGGTGGCCCAGATCGTCTCTGTCCAAGAATATTAAAGGGACTAGCACATGAAATTGCAAGCATATTAGCAAGGATTTTTAATGAATCTGTAAACTCGGGGGTTGTACCATATGATTAGAGAATTACTAATAGGAGAGTTCCTATTTTTAAGAAGGGGAAAAAAGTGACCCGGGTAATTACAGGCCTGTTAGTTTGACCTCAGCAGTATGCAAGGTCTTGGGAAAAAAATTTGAACAAGAAAGTAGTTAAAGACATTGAGATTAATGGAAATTAGGACAAAAATACAACATGGCTTTACAAAAGGTAGATTGTGCCAGACCAACCTGATCTCCTTGTTTGAGAAGATAAGACTTTTTAGACAAAGGGAATGCAGTGGATCTAATTTACCTAGATTTCGATAAAGCATGTGATACAGTTCCACATGGAGAATTATTAATTAAATTGGAAAAGATGGGGATTAATGTGCAAATTGAAAGGTGGATAAGGAACTGATTAAAGGAGAGACTACAACAGGTCATACTGAACGGTGAACTGTCAGGCTGGAGGGAGGTTACTAGTGGAGTTCCTCGGGGATTGGTTTTGGGACCAATCTTATTTAACCTTTTTATTACTGACCTTTCACAAAAAGTGGAAGTGTGCTAATAAAGTTTGCAGATGACATGAAGCTGGGAGGTACTGTCAACACAGAGAGGGATCAGGGTATCGTACAAGATCTGGATGACCTTGAAAACTGGAGTAATAGAAACAGGATGAAATTTAACAGTGGTAAGTGCAAGGTAATGCATTTAAAGGACTAAAAAACAGGAATTTTTGCTGTAAACTGGGATGCATCAGTTGGAAGTAACAGAAGAGAAGAAACTGGGAGTAGTAGTTGATCACAGGATAACTATGAGCCACCAATGTGATATGGCCATGAAAAAAAAAGCTAATGAGGTTCTGGGATGCATCAGATGAGGTATTTCCAGTAGAAACTGGAAGGGTGATATTAGAACCATTATTAAAGGGCACTGGTGAGACCTCATCTGAAATATTGTGTGCAATTCTGGTCCCCCATGTTTCAGAAAGATGAATTCAAACTGCAACAGGTGCAGAGAAGGGCTACTAGGATGAACAGAAAACCTGCCTTATGGTAAGAGACTCAAAGAGATTGGCTTGTTTAGCTTAACCAAAAGAAGGCTGAGGGGAGATATGATTGCTCTCTATAAATACATCAGAGGGATAAATACAAGGGAGGGAGAGGAATTATTTAAGTTCAGCACCAATGTGGGCACAAGAACAAATGGATATAAACTGTCCATCAGGAAGTTTAGACTTGAAATTAGACACAGGTTTCTAACACAGAGGAGTGAAGTTCTGAATTAGCCTTCCAAGAGGAGCAGAGGGGGAAAAAAGCCTAGCCGGCTTCAAAACTGATCTGGATAAATTTATGGAGGGGATGGGATGATGGGACAGCATAGTTTAGCAATTAACTGATCTTTGATTCCTAGTCATAAATATGCTAATGGTCTGTGATGGGATGGGTTCTGAGTTGATGCAGAGAATTCTTTTTCAGGTTTCTGGCTGGTAAGTCTTGACCACATGCTCAGAGATTAGCTGATCACTATATCTGGGGTCAGGAAGGGATTTTCCCCCCAACGCCGATTGGCAGAGGCCTTTGGGGGGGGTAGGAGAGGGCGGAGAGGGTTTGCCTTCTTCTTTAACATGGGTCACTTGCTGGTGGTTTCTCTGTACCCTGAAGTCTTTAAATCATGATTTGGGGACTCCAATGACTTAATCATAGATTAAGTGTCTATTGCAGGAGTGGGCAGGAGATTCTTTGGCCTGCATTGTGCAAAAAAGTCAGACTAGATTATCATATTGGTCCTTTCTGACCTTAAAAATCGATGAGTCATTTATGACAGGCTGGCTCCAAACTAAGTGCAGATTTATAAGACGATTCCAATATAGTTTATAGTCTCCTGACTCTCTGAGCCAATATTTTCAATGGCTGTCAATACCAGTCACAATTGGTTAAACCAGTTGTAAAGACCTTCCAGCAATATAACTGTAACTCAGTAATACTTTAAGCAATGAGAAGCATCTACAATGTTAGCTACTATCACACGATTTTACCAGAGCTGCAGGGGAGGGGGATACTAATATGAATCACATTAAAAGTGTAGTTAAGAAGCTGAATTCAAAAACATACCTTTTTGTGATTCATGCAATTGCATTTTTTCCTGATGATCCCAGCCAAGTGCACATTTATCCTGTCTGTCTGTCTGTACACCAAACTTGCCTCCAAATCCTTTCACGTAATCTATGTACATAAATTTTCACAAGCCATTAGTGTGATTGTTACAGGAAACAGAACAAAACAGTGATATCATAGATGGGATAGTTTATCCCCTAGCATTTCACTAACAATATTGAATTATTTTCATGGTCCATTTCCCCCAGCCAAGTCACCTTCCCAGCGGGGAATGGGAAGCACAACTATCCGAAAAACTAATATAAATTAGAAAGTGCAGAACAGTCCACCCTCACTACATTCCGAGATACATTGTAGCGTCAGCATTCACAGAACAGCTATAAAGGCATATACGAGAAGAGCACATCAAATGTGCGCAGCTCATCTGTTCTTCACCACCAATTAAAAAACCCCACAAAACACCCACAACTATATTATGATATGCTTCTTTATCCAGATACTACTATTACCATGTATTATTGATATTATAGGTACAAAGGCCCCAGTCATGCAATCTGATCTGCATATTAAGACCACTGTGCCTCTGAAAAGTCCTACTGTCTTCTGTGAAATTCCACATGGTTATCAAAGTCCTCCCATCTGGATTAGATTGCAAGACTGGAGATGGTGTTTCCAAATATACACTTTCTAGTCTAAAAAAAGGATCACTGGCAAGAATGCATATTTTAGCAGTATATATCCCAGCTTTGAGTTTCTCACCCTCATTAAGAATACTTGACCAGGGTAATAAAATCAACCCAAGCAGATTGTTATTTAATAAAGTTTAATAAAAACCTTTCTGTGATTCGTGTTTTTCTGTTTTGCCTTGATACTCAAAGCCAACTGCACTTTTGTCCACTTTGTCCTTGTCAACTCCATATTTTCCACCAAAGCCTCTGGAATAATCTGGAGACAAGAATAAACACAGTTTTAATTACAAATGTACAGTAAGAAGACACTATAAAGACTGGTCTGCATCAACCTTGGGGCTTGTGTTAAATTATGCATTAGAAGAGTGCTAATCTTGGCTAATCTTGATCCAGGATATTAAGTCTTAAATTCTTCAGAACGCATCACCTAACATTTTTCCCTTAAGTAGGAGGAAACAAAACAGCAGCGTCAAAGTTAGCCAAACCATTGGATGATGTGACAACTCCATTTTTGGACCAACTGTGGCAATACAATATTAACTTCAGAAATCACCAAGTGCAGGGCCGTCCCTAGGCGGGAGCGGGGCCCAGGGCCAATTGGCCTGGGGGGGCCCCTACCCCACACTGGAGGAGGGAAGGGTGGACCGGATTGGCCGCTCCGCCCCCAGGACCCCCGCAAGCGGAGGCCCTGCCACCAGTGGGAGCCAGCCCTAGCCGTGGCCCCAAGACTGCCGCGAGGAGCTGGCCCTGGGGGAGTTAGCTGTGGCTGGGGACCCCAGCAGCCCCCCACCAGGCCTCACTTTGACCGGCCTCTAGGCCAGCCCTCCCTGCCCCCACATGGGAACAGCAGACCCAGGTGCAGGCTCCCAGCGGTGGCGCGGCCCCGGAGCCGGCCCCAGGCAGGACCCCAGGCTGCTGCCATCAGCGCCCCAGCCGGGGAGTGGGACCTGAGGCCGCCATTGGGAGCTGGTGTACAAATAAAGATACAAGATATCAATATTAACAAAAAATGAAACATTTTACAAGATGGTTCCTGGCAAATGCACCTGCACCACAACAAAAATAGAAAAAAAAAAAATATGCATGTTGACTAACCTTTCTGAGATTCATGCTTCTCTGTTTTCCCCTGGTAATCGAAGCCCACTGCACTCTTGTCTACCCTGTCTGCCTGCACGCCGAATTTACCACCAAAACCACTTGAGTAATCTGAGTCCAGAGAACAAAGCACAATCAAACGAATGAACTCGCCATATGTCACATTCAATATTGTCATGCAGAAATTCAGAATTCTCTCTCAAGTTAGAAAATAGCTATGAGCTCACAAAAGTAAACATGGCAAGTAGAATTCAGCATAGCACTATAGTTCATGTCACAAGTGTGTGTCAGTATTCCCTCTTTCTAAATCTCAATGCAGATAAAACTTCTGTCTATGGTAAATTTATGTTTAAATTAAGGTAGCAGAATCATTCATTCAATATGTGATCAAACATTTAAGGTTTTTTCCCCCCCCCGAGAGAATACCTAAATATTAGAATTTAAATTTTTAAACCACTATCCATGTCTAGAAGTTTTACAGTTTTATGGGAATTCAACAAAGTCCAACAAATCCAGTGCTGAGGAGTGATCTAATCTCAGAACTGTCACCTTCCTCCCGTACTGCCTCTTTAATTTATAGTTGTTCAAAACACAGGAATTATTTACTTAACTAATATTAATCATTTTAAAATTCCTCCCCGCCCCCAGATTAAATGTAAGGCAATACTCTTAATTTTTTAACATTTTTTTAAACAGTGTGATTGTCCCCTTCTACTTCCTGCCATAGTAGGCAGAAGTAGATAACTTATCAATATTAGTTATTGTAGTGGTTTTACAACAAGCAGCTAATATTGACAAAATTCATCTATTTCATACACACTTTCATCACAACACTTTACCTTTTTGAGAAGCATGTTTCTCTGTTTTCCCCTGGTATTCAAAACCCACAGCAGACTACAGGAGAAACAATACAGTAGTGAGCATTTAAGTGTTCCTTAAAAAGCCAGACATTAGCAGCACATCAGTTTACTTCAGTAGAAAAATACTCGGCATAGAAGAAATCAGAGTTCAGTGATGCTCTAACCCATTTGGTTCTCTAGCATAAATGTCTGTTTAGATTTACGGGCCAATACCTTTCTAAACATTACTGAGGAACAAATCCAATAAGTTATCTTTTGCAGCCACTGCCAAACAGACTGTTCCTTTCAGTACATTATGGCCTTTGGCAGGTTTATGATTCAGTACACTGGAGCTCCCACCACTTCCAGTGGGAGGTTATTGTACAGTCTTGGAAATTTTCCCCACCTTGATATTCAGCCTGGTGGTTCAGTTTGCCAGACATCCAAAACCATGCTAAATTCCTTCCCTCCCGGGTGTTCATATTTTTGTTCACAGAAACATATGTAGCTTGGCTAACTGACAAGTTTTTGGTCTTTTCATACAAATCAGGCCACCCTTCAACTTATTTGTGCAGGGAGGCTTTTTATTTTTCTCAAGAAAGTATCAGTGTCCATAATAACCAAACGCAATTTACTGATATGCACAGAGTGAGTGCTGTGCTAAAAATGAATGATAGTGATGTTTAGCAGTAGCACTTTTCAGCATGATAAAACTGATACCCTATCTAAACTGATGAACACAACTGGTCTCGGCAATTGTAGTACTGTAGGAAATTACTTACTTGGTCAACTCTGTCCATTTGTACTCCAAACTTGCCTCCAAAACCTCTTACTGAGTCCACTTGGGAACAGTGTTTAGAAAGCTTAGACTGATATTCATGGCCAACAGCTGACTGAAAGAAGTTAGAAATTGAAAAAATGGATTACTCATCAGACAAAAATGGCAACACTATGCCTAGTTAGTCTAAAAACGTTTGGGATTGGCACCAGCTGAAGATTTGTTTATAATTTATGCGGATATTTAGACATGCAACCTTAGACATCCTATGCAGTGAAAGCCATGCATATTAAGGGTCCAATTCTGCAAAGCCATACCCACATGAAGATCTTTCTTAGGGATAAGAATCTGTAGGATTATGTCACAAAATTGTCAAACTAGTCCTATTAAAAAAAGTGATCAAAATCCCAGAAAAGATTCTGGGCAGCGCTGACTGTGTACGTGTGTTTTTCACCCAGGATTTACAAATTAAACTACTGGGGTGATGAAACAAAAGGTATTGAATCAAATCCTACTGCCATGGCCCAAGGATTAAAAGGGAGACCCCAGTTCCAATAACACACATGGGGTAATAATTGTGTATGCAGCTATGGACCATACTCAGAAGAAAAACTATCGTTACAAACTTAAACCCAAAATACTTCTTGGACAAAATTAAAACTTTGCAGAACTCTACAAGTTTAAGCAAAAGGCTGCCTAGAAGCAGCATTCACATCCACCAGATATTAAATTTATCATTAGATAGAAAGAAAATTGTTCCAACAGAGGTTATGAGCTAGTATTACATAAAAACCCAAGAATTTTCATGGCCTAAAAGAAATAATCACTAATTTAGGAAAAGAGGAATGACAGTCCTTGGATCCAAAAGTTATGCAAATAGAGTATGAGGAAGGTCATTTTCTATGTTAATTCTAGGCAAACATTAGCAGCTTCCTCAGATCACCAGTTTACTATTGGAGCTCCATGCAACTTGGGCAACAAAATATGTTCCTAGGAACACTATTTTTATTCCACTTTATTGCTCAATTCAATTACTTCATTACACTTTTGCAAGCAATTTTTTAAACCTGAGAGAGAAAAGAAATCCTAATCTATTACGAAGAGCACGATTGTCACCAATTCCAGTTTTTGCAAGTAAATAATTTCAGATAGAGATCTGCTAAAAGGTTAACAGTGATCACTATAGTAAAATAAAAATAATTTCCATTGCAGTAGAAAAGTAGGCAGCTAATTCTTTAAAGGACTAAACATGAAACCTAAAATAACTGAAGTTGGTTTCCAATGTTCATTGGTACATCTCTGTTTTATGATATAGAAAGCACTATAAACAACTTCTGGCTATTAATATTTTAGTTAAATATACCACAGGAAGCTGCCAGACATTTTTCCTTTCCTAATGTCTATATCAGAATAAGGAGATTACTCTTACCACTCCCAAAACATTGCTTCCCAAGTTATCCGTTACACAGTACAAAATGACAAGTGTCAGTACAAAGCACATTACGTCTCTTATCAGTCAACAGCTTTTCCAAAGCCTCGTTTCAGGACAGTTTGAAGTGTTTTTTTTTCTTCCTTCCGTTCCAATCAGTCCCTAAACAGGAGCCAGGCATATCAGCCATAAAGCACAATTGTGTCACACTGAATTAAACAGGAGCCAGAAGCAATCTTCAAATTAGAGGGAAGGATATGAAATTACACACTAGAAAGTGAATCCTAATTTATCTACTGATAAGGTTTCAAATTTGCACTAATATAGTACAAGTATAATCCCCAAGCCCCACTCTCTAGCTGCGTCTACACTTGTAAATTAAGTCGACTTAAGCTTGCTTGCTTAAATCGACTTAAATTTATCCTGCGTCTACACTACAGTTTTCTTAAGTCGACTTAAGCAGCTTGCTTAAGTTGACTTAAGGAAAATAAAGTCGACTTTATTAAACCTAGATTTAATTCGAT
>ML685785.1:18954591-19001994 GCA_007922175.1 Pelusios castaneus
AAATCTGTTAGTCTTTAAAAGTGCCACAGGACTCTGTTGTCTTTCTATTGATACCAAACATAACATAGTTCCTATGGATTATAGAGCATTTATGAGATATCCATTGAAAATAATATCATAAATGCTTCCCTAAATCCAGACAGCATCACACACAGGGCTCTGCCCTGCCAGGGTCCCTGTCCCCCTTTGCCCCATTGCACACAGGGGGTGCCTCCCCTGCCACCGTGGACCTGCCCAAGGTCCCCCTAGCCTCACAAAGTCAACCTAGACCATCCAGTGTGGACGCTCTAGGTCGACTTTGTAAGCTCCCCTTTAAGTCGACTTCAATTTTAAGTGTAGACACACTAAGTCGACTTAACTGAGGGCTTGTACACACGATCACTTTATCGCGCATTAACAAGCATTACCGCGCGATAGCAACAACGGCGTACACACGTGCAATAGGGCTGTTGCACGTTAACTGCCTTGTTGTAGCGCAATACAAAAACCACCTCGAGGGTGGTAGCAGTTAACGCGGAACAGCTGTTGCGCCTTTGCGCTCGTGTGTACACTTACCGCGCAATGATGGGCCTCCGGAAGTGTCCCAGCATTCCAAAGTCGTCCTCTCTGGTCTTCCCCCCACCCGCTCTGTGGCCGTGACGAAACAGTCCCCGCCCTGATCAGATTCCCGGGATTTTCGAATTTCTCCTCTGTTTCACTTCCTGTTCTCTTCCTCATGGAGTGGAGTGCAGCTCCGATCATCAGCAGCAATGGCGGCCCGTCGTGGAAGACGCGCACCCCTTTGGAGCATGGCAGAGGTGCTGGACCTGATCAGCATCTGGGAGAGTCCGCTGTGCAGGCGCAGCTACGCGGCAGCAGGCGAAATTATGATACATTTGGCATAATTTCTCAGGCCATGTCAGAGAGAGGTTATGATAGAGACACTGTGCAGTGCAGATCAAAGGTGAAGGAGCTAAGAATAGCCTATCACCGAGCAAAGGAGGCAAACCGCCGTTCTAGATCAGCGCCTGCTACATGCAGGTATTACAAGGAGATAGAAGCCATCCTCAGTGGGGACCCCACAACCACTGCAAAGAGTCCCGTGGACACATCGGCCCCCCCTCATCCAGTGAATGCCAGACCCGAGCAGGATGAGGACGTGATCGATGAAGAGGAGGAGATGGAGGATGACCTGGAGGAAAGCGCAACAGCGTGTAGACAGGAGCTCTTCTCCACCCCCGCTGAGACGTCCACCCAAGACATGAATTGCAGCGTGTCCTCTGAGGCGGCAGGGGGGGGTTCCGGTAAGTTTCTCTTTCGTGCAGCTATTGCTCCTGCTAAAATATCATTGTCCGGGGCTGGGGTGCTTGCTGTCTTGCTGTGCACGCTCTTTACTCTGCATTCATTAGAAGTGCATCAACACAAGCAGTGATTGTCCAAAAGTCATCTGCATTTAGGTCAGTAAAGGTTTCCTCTATGTACCTCCGGAGCCTACTACTCAGGTTAGATGGGAGAGTGTTTGTGTCTACGCTCCCAAAGACGGATACTCTGCCTCGCCAGCTGCAAAGCACAGCACTGGGAACCATGGCAGCACACAGTGCAGCAGCATACGGTCCTGGCTTGCAACTGGTGGCATGTAGGATATGTATTCTAGCTGGCAGGGGCACTCTGAGGAGAGAGATATCGGGTTCCATCTGTGTGCCCTGTGCAGAATGTTAGCCCCCAGTAAGCTTTCTATTAGGACGTACCTTGTCCGCTTCAGCGAAGCATAGGATGTTGAGTGCCCTGCACCTTCCAGTGGAATGTGCTACTGGAAGGCTACAATGGTTATCTAAGCTATGTGTTAACAGCTTTATTATTATTATTATTTTTTAGATTCGACCTTCACAAGGCCGGTGTCTACCCCAGCTGACTGCATGAGAAACATTCGGTGGCGTGCTCCAAGAAACAGGGAGGATATGTTTCAGGACCTGCTGAAAACAGCACAAGAATCCACGAGGGAGAATCGAGCCTGGAGAGAGGAATCCCAACAGAGGAGGCAGAAACACAGGGACGAACTGATAAGCGTGATGAAGGAGCAAACAGAACTGCTCAAGAGAATGATTGCTTTGCAGTCCCAGGCGATTAATGTATGGGCTCCACTCCATACAGTTCAGCCGTGTCTGCCTCCCACATCCCGTAGTCCTTCAAAGAATTTCTTTGAAGGCCACTCGTCCCTCTGGTACACTGCAACATTCAGTCCTCCCCAAGAGCTACTTTTTAGAGACCCGCAGCTACACCCACCTGTAAATCCCCCCCTTTTAGGTTTTAATAAAAACAGTGACAAATAATTTGAAGAGTGGCTTGATTGTACACATTGAAAATCTCATAAGGTGCACCTGATGCGTCCTGTAAGTTAACTAGGGGAGGGCATCATTGAAATGGTCCCTGAGTGCCTCCCTTATGCGAGCAGCTTCTCCTTGGGCCCCCCTGATACAAACAGCCAGCCACTAGGAGTATGCTTCCTCGAGGCGCTGTGCCTCCATAGCCCATCCCGGGGAAAACTTTTCTCCCCTACTTTCACAAATGTTATGAAGGACACAGCACGACGCAATCACAGCAGGGATGTTGTCCTCCGCCAAGTCCAGCCTCGCATACAAACATCGCCAGCGCCCTTTTAAACGGCCGAAGGCACACTCCACAGTCATTCTGCAGTGGCTCAATCGGTAATTGAACCGCTCCTTGCTGCGATCGAGGTTCCCGGTGTACGGCTTCATGAGCCATGGCATCAGTGGGTATGCTGGGTCTCCGAGGATGACTATGGGCATCTCCACATCCCCCACTGTAATTTTTTGATCTGTGAAGAAGGTACCTCCTTGCAGCTTCCGGTACAGACCAGTGTTCCTGAAAATGCGGGCATCATGAACCTTTCCCGACCACCCAGCATTGAAGTCCGTAAAACACCCCTTGTGATCCACGAGTGCTTGCAGCACCATGGAGAAGTAGCCCTTCCTGTTGATGTACTCGGTCGCGAGATGGTCTGGGGCCAAAATAGGGATGTGTGTGCCATCTATGGCTTCCCCGCAGTTAGGGAATCCCATGGCAGCAAAGCCCTCCACAATCTCACGAACATTGCCCAACGTCACCGTCCTCCATAGCAGAACGCGATTGATGGCTCGGCAGACATGTGAGAGGGCTAATCCGACGGTGGACCTTCCGACTCCAAACTGGTTTGCAACCGACCGGTAGCAGTCAGGAGTCGCCGTCTTCCAGACAGCAATCGCAACACGCTTCTCCATGGTTAGGGCTGACCTCATGTTGGTGTCTTTACGTCTCAGGGCAGGGGCCAACTGTGAACAAAGTTCCAGAAAGGTTGCTTTCCGCATTCGAAAGTTCTGTACCCACTGCTCGTCATCCCACAGCTGCATAACAATGCGATCCCACCACTCGGTGCTCTTCTCTCGCGACCAGAAACGGTGTTGCACCGTGTGCAGATGATTGGTGAAGGCGCTGAGCAACGCGGTGCTGTTGCTCTGCATGGCATCGATCAGCCCCTGCTCCTCAGCGTCCTCGTCTGACTCGGAGCTCATTGCGTACTGAGCAACCAGCCGAGATGTATTTAGAATGCTGAAGGCGACAGTGGAGATTAGAGCAGGATCCATGCTGTCGCTGTTGTGATTGCTCGCAAGTGGTGCGGTGCATCACTGCACTGTTGAAAATAGGCGCGAGTTGCTATTGGCAACGAGGAAGATGCAAGGGGAACACAGTGCACCACGGGAAAAATGAGAGTTTACCCATGGCGCTTTGCGTTCCTTTCCTTCATCCCATGATTCCAAGCGCCGATTGAGGGAAAATTGAACTGTGGGATAGGTGCCCAGAATTCATTGCGCTGCACCGCGATATTGCAAAGAATTCTGTTGCGTTACAAGGAGCGACGTGTGTACGCGCTATCCCGCAATAAAGGTCACGTGTTTTTATAGCGCGATTGCCATGTTGCGCTTTAATCTGATCATGTGTACATAGCCTAAGTCAACTTTAAGTCGACTTACTTAAGTCGACTTAAAGTCGACTTAAAAGTGCGAGTGTAGACATAGCCATACACACTCATGTACACACACCTGCAGATTTTAATGAGTCCTGGAGCTGTGACACATCCAGTTGCATGAGTGATCAGTTAGGTCAGCCTCAAACTTAGAAATTTAAGACTAACAGGGCAGAATCTGGCCCACTGAAATCAATGGCTAAACTACCATTGAGTTCAAAGGGAGCATCATTTCCTTGTGGGGCATAAGAAGGCAGATGCTCTTGGAGAGGAAAAGACTGAATTTTTTAAAAGAAACAATTTTATGGGACTGCTGAATCTTTTTAAAGAGCTGTTTGTACCCC
This sequence comes from Pelusios castaneus, assembly GCA_007922175.1. Lineage (NCBI taxonomy): Eukaryota > Metazoa > Chordata > Testudines > Pelomedusidae > Pelusios > Pelusios castaneus. The sequence continues at coordinate 18,958,936 of ML685785.1, forward strand.
AATGAGTACTGACGGGGCAGGCATCCATGACAGTTACAATTTTGCTCTTTTACATAAAGTTGTGTTACAAATACAGCACTAGCTGAAATATTTGTTATTAACGGCTACCCCTGCGCGCGCGCACACACAAAAACTTGTTTACTACATCCCCTTAAAAGTAATTTATCATTTGTTCATTTAATGCATTCAGTTAGAACCCCAAATGGATGAGATGAGGCATAAGAAGCCAGCATTAGACAGCCTGGAGCCCAAAAGAGAGACTTAAGTTTATCCAATAATTCTCTTGGCCCAGTTCTCCGTCAATTTATGTTAGCCTGTTTACAGAGTTCACTGAGGAATATATAGCAAATTTCTGTGAAACAATAGGGCCCTGCTTACAAATATACCAAAATCTATTGGATATGCTTAACGGCTAATGAAATAGAAAGATGGTTCAAATCTATGTACCCATAAAGTTAGTTAAGCAAGAAACTAAAATGTAATCTTATTTAGGCCTCAGTATTTAAGCTCTAATTTTCTTATAGGACACTACTGTGCTGCAATGATATCACAAGTTGGCTAGCTAATGGGAACAGATGAGCAACTAGAATAGCTTCTGATCAGCATTTTTAATATTAATACCATTCACTATGCATGCAGCCATTTTAAAAACCCTAAGCATCATTAGTATTTATACTTTGATGTTGACAGCTGTTTTAAACATGGATTCAATAGTCTATACTTCAAAGATTGCAACTACTGTTCACCTAAAATACAAAGCCATGTTCTGGATACCTGGGTTATTGTACACCCCCCCCCTTTTTTTTTTTTTACGTGAGAGCTATCTTCTAATTCAATACATTCATTTATTTATTCTTAGGCAGTTTCAAGAATGCAAAAAGACAATGCAGTGCATGAAGTAGCTATGAATAAATTGATTTTCTATGCAGTTTCTTAATTTAGAAGAATATCTTTGGACATCTAATTAGAAACATTTACTAGAGGAGAAAGGCCACGAATGACCACATAACACAAGCGAGTAGACAGGTCTAAAAATCACAAGATTCCACCAGGATGAGGTGCGAGGGACCAATGCGTCAGTTCTCAAAAAAAGCTTCCCTTTGTCAATCACAGACGATCTGCTAGATAAGACACAGGACCTGACCACACAGAACCTAGATCTACACAAAGGTATTACAGGTGTAGCTAGGGTTACGGATCTGATATTATACCGATAGTTACATCAGGAAAAGCCTTAGTATGGACACAATTATACCAGAATAAAGGGTGGTTTTGTGCTGACAAATTATTTTGGTTCCCAAACTGTAGTAAGCTATAGCAGTACAGGCACTTTTATATAGGAATAATGGCATCTGCACTAGGGGCAGTTGCCACCTTTATTGATATAGTTGAGGCCGCAAAACTCTTATACAGACAAAACTAATTGATAAGAGTAATCCCTTCCCACTGACTACAGTGAATACAGCTTGCAGCAACAGTGCTATCTGCAATACATCTCCTGAGCAGACATTTTATACTTACTTTATCCATACGGTCTTGTTCCACACCAAACTTCCCTCCATAGCCACGGGAAGCTTTTGGTCCTGTTTCAAGCTCTTTCTCCTTGAGGCTCTGGTGTTCTTGGAACACATTCTCTCTCAGCTTGTGAATGCTTTAACACACAGAATGCAATAGTTGTATAGTAAATTCCATAGACATGGTTAACATTAAAACGTCCTCAGAGCCAAGACTTCCTACTTGATGTGCTAATTTTGCACCAAAAAAATCTGATATTAATTTAAGGATTAGAAGATAAACGCTGGTAATTGTGCAATATGTATTTCATTTTTTAGAACAATCCTTCAGCATACAAAGAACTTCAAGACTAAGATTTTAAGAACCTTGAAATTTGTTAACTGTGAAATCTGTTTAAAAAAAACCCCAAAAAACCAGAACAAATCCTTCATTTTAAGATCTTCCATCATACATTTGGGTTATGAAGGGAAAAGTATTTTGCTATAGTTGATTGCCTAGTTACCAGAATATGATTTTTATTGTTTTCCTCAGCTAACTATTTAGATGGCCCTCATCAATGTAGTATCTTCTCCTACTCACTCATTTCTCATTGGTTCTCTGCTGCTGTGGTTTTAGTTTGTGGAGGGAAAGGAGGAAGTCAGGTTGTAAGTTTTTTATGGCAGGGACCATCTTTTACTGTGCATTTGTATAATACCTATGACAATGGGCAACTGAAGCTTTTGAAAATTACCATAATATAAAACAGATAGGAATTGAATGCAAGTTGATTTCCTTTCCCTTCCATGAAGCCTTCTCTGTAAATAGGAAAAGAAATTAACTTACCACAGTATAGGCTGGATGTAGGGGGAAAACCAGTGATCTGTGCCAGAAGATACTTCCCACATGAGTTTAAAGCTGCCTGAAGCGTAACTGCTGTATATTCGGCCTATAAATGTCAGCAATGAACTCTAGAGAGTGAAACTGAATCCTGAAATAGGCCATATCGGGTCAGAGCAATTTAATAAATTCCATAGGTCAGAGAGTCAGACCAATGGTCCATCTAGCCCAGCAACCTGTCTTCTGACAGTGTGACCCAAAATCAGGTGCTTCAAAGGGAATGAACAGAACAGGGCAATTATCAAGTGATCCATCCCCTGATGTTCACTCTCATCTTCCGTCAGCAGGGATTCTCAACCTTTGCAAGTCCTTACAGGATACACCAGCCAACCCACTGCCCCCACAGACCAAATCCAGCCATCTTCCTGGCTCTCCGTGATACACTTACTGCCGTGCATTGTATGAAGAAGTAGTGCTTACTTTTGTTTGTTTTAAACAAGTTACCTTTTCATTTAATTGGGTGACCTCTGGTTCATGTGTTATGTGAAGGGGTAAATGACAACATTTCCTTATTCACTTTCTCCACAACAGTCATAGACCTCTATCATACTGCCTCTCTCCTTACTCTCTTTTCCAAGCTGAATAATCCCAGAAGCTATTCCATACCCCATTTTTGTTGCTCTTCAATGTACCTTTTCTAAATCCTTTTTTTTTTTTTTTTTTTTTAATATGAGGCAACCAGAACAGCATACAGAATTCAAGGTGTGGGCATACCATGTATTTATATAGTGGCATTATGGTATTTTCTGTCTTATCTATTACTTTCCGAATGGTTCTTAATATTGTTAGCTTTTTTGACCATCACTGCAAACCGAGCAAATGTTTTTCTGCTCAAAGTAGATTTAACAATTTAAAATTTCATATACTTCAGTATCTCTCCATTTGCAGCATCTGTTGACCTTCTAGACCTCCAGCAGACAATGGGCACCTAGCTGCTACAGTAACCGGTGCCCCATGAATACATAAGATAGAAAGCAGAGCTAGAACACTCTTCAGCTTTCAAAAACAGAAGTCAGTTTTGAGGCTAAAATTTCATGCATGTCTTGTTATGAACAGGACTGAGAATTTGGTTGTAAAGGGACCCTACCATTTAAACAAGCTCATGAGCTGACGGTCCTTTGTAACACATGCATTTTCCTTTCTGACAGAGGCTTCAATATTGTAACAATATTGTTAGCATGCCAGAAGTTGTACAAGTTGGCTAATAAATTATCTGCCTAATTCTAGAAATAGAGGGTCTGAATCTACCCTCAGGAAATGGAGCTGTATCACCCTCCTCAAAAACTTCCATGCCAGATGGTGATGTATATCTTTGCACAGGAGCACAGCTGAACGCAGTGCATAACTCTGAGTACAAAGAGCAATTTAAAAACTTGTAGCCAGAGAGCAAGATTTCATAGGTGCCTGCATATAAAAGTGAGGCATGAAGAATCATGTTTACAATGAAGAAAGACTATAACATCAATTCTTATTGTATTTTACAAGAAGAGATGCTGGCAGCCAAAATGGACTGGCAACTTTGGAAAGAATTTGTATAACCAGTGCTCTTGTATTTTATAAACCAGGACGTAGGATACTAAGGAACTGAACTTATCAAAAATTGCCTACATTAACAATCACAAAAGAATCAAGAACAAGAGCTAGTTTACTTGATATGTTCTTGATGTCCCGATCCTTGCACGGTTTTAGCACCCCAGCGTTGTTCTTTCTCACTTACATCATTCTGTCAAAGACACGTAAAAAATTAAAAACCATTAGACTTTAACCCAAGATTTCAGAGTTTTAACACTTCAGAAGCCTTAAAGTTCTCTCATGACACAAACTAGAAAGATTCAGCAGCAACCTCACTGCCCATTCACCTGTTCCTACTACAATCACTACCCTGCCTCTTCTGTCATCACCAATGCATGGAACATACTCCCAGTTCCTAATCATTACAAGGTCTTCATTTAAACCCTTCCCTTTTACTGCAGTGCTGAGCTAAATAAAGAAATTTAATTAATCACATACACAGAAGGATCTTCGTTCTTCTCTCCTACAGTCAGACAAGTATTTCCCACCTACCCTGAATATATCTTGCCATATATCCTGTGGCTCTTCAGAGCAGGAACTGTCTTCACTGTGCTATGTAGCATTGTTGGTACTTAAAATAATAAGGTTTGAGACCCATACCACAAAATCAGGATCCGTCTCCCAGTCATCAGCTCCATCACTCTGGTTGACAGAAATGGTGTGACCTGCAGTAGCTTTCCACATCTGAAACACCATCAAAGGAAGTACTGTCAGACTCAAGTTCCATATAAAATCATTTCACGTTATGACTGGGTTAATTAAAGAGTAGTCCAATATTCCTGTGGCACTTTAAAAATCCCACAAGACTCTGTTGTTTTTCTGCAATAGACTAACACGGCTACCCCCTTTGGAACTCCAATATTCCTGGTATACTACAGAAAAATTATTTAACTAGACAACATTTATAATATTGGCTGTCACAGCAGGTTTAATTACTAATCATATTAATTGACCAGTTGCATGCACAAGCTAATCTGATAATTCTCTTTGGGCATTATAACGAGGCCAGAAATAACCACTGGCATTGTTTCAAAGAGATGAGAAAGTTCCTTCCGGAACGAGTCAATGTGTGTGTGCTTATTTCATTTACAAGTAACACATGTTAAACCACTACCATCAATGAGCTCTGTTCAAATAGGTCTTCTAAGCAAAGTTTGCTTCATAAAAAACCCATTAATTCTCAGATCCCATACTCATATTTATGCCTGAATGGCAACTTTTCTAGCCTTTAGTAACGATGAACATATAATAACTAAATGCAATCTTCTGTATATTTCTTTGTATGTACAAAGTCCAGCCACGAGGTGTGCTGCAACATCTGAGATAGCTCTCCCAATACTTGTAATCCATCTTTATGTGGGATGTTGGTGTAAAGAGCTTCTACGTCCATAGTGACCAGGATGGAGTTTTCTGGAAGTTCACCAATGGATTGGATTTTTCCACAGGAAGTCCATGGTGTCTTGAAGACAGCTAGGGATGTTGATAGCATAGGGTCTGAGGAGAGAGTCTACATATCTCAGATGATGTCATGGCACACCTCATGGCTGAATTTTGTAACTTTCTACTCACCCACAACCATTTTACTTTTAAAGATATAAATTATCTTCAACTCAGCAGCACTGCTGTCGGTACCTGCATAGCCCCTCAATATGCCAACCTTATTATGGCTGACTTAGAACGCTTCCTCCAGTTCTGTCCCCAAGTACCACTCCTCTACATACGCTACATTGTTGACATCATCATCTGGACCCACGGAAAGGAACCCCTTGCAGTTTTCCACAGAGATTTAAACAATTTTCACCCCACAATCAACCTTAGCCTGGAACACTCCACACAGGAGATTCACTTTCTGGACTCTACAGTGCAAATTAGTGATGGACACAAACACCACCCTATATCGAAAGCCTACTGATCGCTATAGTTACCTACATCCCTCAAGCTTTCATCCATGACACTACATGATCCACTGTCTACAGCCAAGCACTAAGATATAACTGCATTTGCTCTGATCCCTCAGACAGAGACAGACCCCTTCAGGATCTCTATCAAGCATTCTTAAAACTACAGTACCCACCTGGGGAACTGAAGAAACAGATTGACAGAGTCCGACAGGTACCCAGAAATCAACTACTACAGAAGTCCAGGAAAGAAAACAACAGAACGCCCCTGGGTCATCACCTACAACACCCAAGTCAAACCAAAACAGCACCTCATCAATATTTTAAATTCAACATTTTAAAATTTTTAAACTCAAATACTATTTTTCTTCATTTATGTCTTATCTTTAGTATATTCTCCCACTCAGCTTTGTGCTTTCTGCCATGCCACCTCACATACCAGAAACACCTTCCCCTCTAAAATTTGCCAGACGCTCTCCATTCAAGACAATGCTTCTAATCACACACATCTAGAAGTCTCTCACATGGTAGCCTGCAAGGAAAACATTGGGGTGGGGGGGGGGAAGGGAGAATTAGCCATTTTAACATTGAACTTCCCATCTGGTGTTTGCATTGGATGGTATTATCTGATGTTTGATTGCAAACTCCTTAGGACAAGGAATATAAATTGCCTCTCTTCTGCTAAAAAGAATGAGGCTTGATCTACACTACAAACTTATGTCACTTTTCCACACCTGAGTGATGTAGTTATACAGACATAACCCCAATTGTAGACAGTGCTATGGTGACAGGAGGGCTTCTGCAGATGCGCAAGCCAGCTATATGTATTTTAATATATACATAAATGCCCAAAGTATGTGCTTTTATGGTGATTAAACCATACCTCCATTTCTGCCAGGCATTTAGGGAGGGAGCCACAAAAGTTCTTTGGTGCCTAAACCCAAGATGTGGGCACCTAAATCCCTGTTTTAGGCACTCACATCCATGTTTCAGGTACACCACAATCCACAAAACTCCTGATGAATGGTGTAAGTACCTAAGCTCACTTACGGCCTACGTGTCTGCCTCACGCAGCATTGTGCAACCTATCGGTGGTCAGCTACTTATCTCACACCTAAACCCCAGAGCAATTCACAAACCAGGGGAAGACAGGCATTCAGCAATCTAAGTTGTGTGCAGGGATCGGATACAGTAGGTGCATCTGGAAGGTGCCTATCAGATTGGGTCCCATTCAATATTGGGTAGGACTTTATAACTTTTAGACCAATGGTTAGAGCACTCACTTGGGATGGGGAGACGCAGGTTCAATTCTCCTGGCTCTACTAGAGCAGGAGAAAGTACTTGAACAGGGGTCTCCCATCTCTTAAAAACTAGTGACTGAACTATGAGATATTCTTATGTGGCACGCTCTCAGTTTTTCCTGATGATTGTTTTCACTGATCTAGAGAGAAAGAATATGAATAACTCTGTAGTGACCAGTCCCCATGCTCCAACCACTCTTTTGTTATTTATTCCTAGTGGAATAGGAGAACCCCCTATTGAAATTCTCCCTCCCTCTCTAGTAGAGAGGATTCCAACATCACATGTGAGTGCTCTAATCACTAAGCTAAAAACTGGAAGGTGGGATACCACCTCCTCCTCTTCATCCAGCCATTTTGCTGGCATCAAGGCAGGTGTCCAATATATTCTCAACAAGAATCAATTTCTCCACCTAAATCATTTGACTCCAGGTAGTGGGTACCCATTCTTAGATTGTCACGCACAACCAGACCCTTCCCTGAAACCTGGACCTAAGTATTTATCTCTGTGAGACGGGTAGGGCTTAGAACTTACCTCTTTGGTCACATTTCCCATTGGCTATCTTCTGCAGCCCCCCCACCAAACATGCCAGCTTTTGTGAATTGCATCATTAGGTGCCTACCTCTTCATTATGTAGGGAGCCTAGGCACTTTACTTCGCTTTGTGGCTCACAATGTTGTACCTAGATTTTCTAGGCATCTAACTGTTAAGTGCTGTAATGCTTAAGTCCCTTCATGGATCCAATCCTTGCTCCTTTATCCCAAACACGTACTAATTGAAGCACCTTCATGTGACAGTCTGTTTGCAGTGCAGTACACAAGTTACAAGATATCTACTCTGAGTTTAGCAATATACAAGCCTAACTCAATTTATTTGTTTCCTCCTCAACCTTGTTAAAAGTGGTATTCAAGAAAGACTAGAAGCTGAAGGACTTTTTTAAAAAAATCGTAGTCAGATACTATAGTATATGAAAACCCATTCCCTCCCTCTCATTCCCTCATCACAGTTTTGTTAGGTATAACTATAAAGGACACATGGCTATAGCATAATGATAAAAACCATGTGAGCTTTCTCATTTCCTACTGGCCATAATTGGCAGCCCCACCATACTAATTTTCCTCGGTAGTTGCTGATCCAGCAGATCTCTTTCAAACTAAGCTACAGAGAAACATGATCCAAATTGTATGCACGAGTCACTGACTCACATGGTCAAATTTCTGGAAAACAAGAGCAATAGTTCAAAACACACAGAGGCTAAATATATCCTTTTGATTTATCAGGCCACTTCTCTCCTTTATCACGTTGACTAATCAGCAGTCACAGCATTTTCCATAGAGGATATTTGAAGGTAGAGGAATTCAAACTCCCTTCTCCCCATTAGAGGCTAAGAACAGACTCAATGAACAAGTGTGATGTGCATTCAGTTAACACTGTCAGCAAGGCCCTATCTAGAGATACTTGGAGTCAAAATAGTGACTGTGTACCTGGGATGGTAAAGGGCTAACTGCAGCACCTCTTCCCTTTGTGATCTCTCTGAGCATACCCACTCAGGTGTTAGACCTCCTGACTTTGCCTATCTCCAGTGGAGTTTTGCAGTTCCCCCACTCCTATTCTCAGAGCTGAGGCCTGTGTACCCACCATTATTATCCTGCTGGTCCATCTGAGTTTAGGCACCTTTGGGTGGCTGCAAGCAGTGATCAGATACTTTTTCTTTGAATAAAACTATTGGCTATTTTAGCAGTAGGGCCAAAGCATTAGAAGGGGAGCTGGGGGGGGGGGGGGCGCGCCAGGGGGGAGGCAGGGGGAGAGGATTTTAAAATGACAGTCCACACACATCCATGGTAACATAGGCAGGCATAATGTCTTCAGACACAGGCAGATATCTTTGTGTGTCTCAGCTCTGTTCCCCTGAACAATTTAACCACTGGCCATCTCTTGAAAGAGGATTTAAAAAGGGACCCTATCAAGCAACTCTTGTTCCTCTGTTTCCGACCCTTCTGGTCAAAACCAGTTTTACAGGTTGGAAGAGGCAATAATCAAAGCTTGTAATTCCAGCACTGTCTGTAAACAACTTCTATTTCCTGAGAAGTGCCTAACTTTATTCACTATTTTCCTACCTACGTATTCTCTCAGACAACTCTTTACTGAGTTAACTTGATATAATCACACAATAAACATCCCAATAGCAAGGACAACATACAATATCAATGAAATATTACTGAGCAGCTCCAAAGCCAACACAGCACCCAATTGTGGAAGTCCTACTGGAAAGTACCAAGAAAGCCAATGACAAAAAAGTGCATTACACAAATTATTTATGGTCTCATTCAGGAGCTAACCAGTTTTCTACCCAGATAGATACTGAAAGACTACCAGGTCTGCAGGGCCATCAAGCTCTGACAGTTTGAATGAATGGCATTTTCACACACAAAAAAATAACCCATGAGTGAGGTTTTGAAAATGTCTATTAGAATCACATGAAGAATCTTTCCCTTCGTCTTTTACAGAGTCATGTTGAAAGCCAGATTTAAGATTAATCCCAGATGATAGTTTTCCAAAGGAAAATGATTTAGGTCAGCTGCTCCGTTCCTCATTTGTCTGATTACAGAGGGAGACAGCCCATTCCCTCCCGAAGTCTTACTAAGACAGCTGCTGTAGGCCCCGCAATCAGTCACACCCATCTACATTTAATCACAGTTTCAGTAGGGAATGACTTGGCTGTTAGACAGTAACATGGACATGGCTACCATAAACCTCACAGCATAGGCTTATATGAGCAACAAGCTTCCCTCCCATCTCAAACAGGTAAACCCAGTGAAAGAAAGCAGCTGTCTGCTTCACCCACCCATTACCCCAGAGAAGCCCACTTCCACCACTCAGAGACCCAGGCTCAAAGCTCCAACTGCTAGCTCCCATCCCACTCCTGGATGTTTGGGGGGCAGGGAATGGAGCAGCTGAAGGGGGTGGATCACACCCCCAGTTCAGAACAAAGGGTGCGAGAACAAAGAAAGTTAGTAAGATGGATGTACAGGGCCTGTGGGTGCCCGGGGTGGGTGGGTGGGGAGCTGCTAGGGACCACAAACAACTTCCCTGTGGGGCTCACCCCGAACACCACAGACAGGCGAAGTGCGCTCATCAAAAAGGGGCGAGGGGGAAGTAATTAACCCGTCAGAGAAAATATAACTGGGGTCCAGTCTCCTCCGGCCCCACCACCTTCAGCAGCCACAGTCGCCCACCCCCAATTAAAGCAGGGGGGAGCCTCAGCCTAGTTCCCCCTAGCTTTTCCAGGGCGGAGCAAGAGACCGGGTGAGAGGGTCCTGGAGCGGGTGTCCAAAGGAAGGGGTGGCCTCGTTGCCTTCCAGCTCCCCCCGCTCAGAGGAACAAAACATCTGAAGGAGAGATGAAAGCAGCCGCAGCCGCAGCCTCCTCCCCCGGGGAAGAGGGCAACGGGGAGGATGCAGAAAAGCAATGGGCGCCTCTTTATGGCCAAGGAATTGCGCCCATGCCACTTACTTTGTTCTCCGCTCACTTCCTGGCTGCACAGCTTCTCTGCAGCTCCCAGGGCTTCCCAGCTCTGCCGCTGCTGCAATTTCCGTCTCTCCCAGGCTCCCATTTCCTGTTCCCGCATCACACGTCATCAGGTGGGATCTGTGCTGGGGCGGTCGCCTGTGCCCGGAGTAGCGCTGCCTGGGCCCCGCTGGCTGCCAATGGTCCCTCCTCCCCCTTCCCTTTTGTCTACACAAGCATCGTGGCTTCTGGAATGGGAGCTGCTCCCTGGAGCACTCGCTGGAAAGCGACCGTCTCCGCTGCTGCCCACGTCTCCCTCCGGCAGCTTTCCAGATCCTCTTATTTTTGCATCCTAAGTAGTTTTCTAGGGCTGCGCCTTCCTCCTGCAGCTTTATCGAGTTTATTGCAACAAGCCAGGCCTGTCAAACCTAGATAACTTGACTCAGCTCCATGAAAGGCCTGCAAATTCCCAAGGGAACTCTTAGATACACACTATGGGGATGGGACCCACAGAAAACTCTAAAATCGAAATACCCTTTAGGCGGTTATAAAATACAATAAAATAAGTAAAAAGGGGAGTTCCTTGCTAAAGGATAAGACATGATCCCTCCCACTCCATTGCAACACTATTGGTTAGTGTGAATTTAACCATACAGATTGTAATGAAATAAGAATGTTGCCTTCTTTGAGGCAGGGCTGCTATAAGTGAACAAGGGACATAAAACGTAATTTTAAATGTCTCATTGAAAGAACATTTCATTCCAGTTTTAAAATTTGCCATATAGAGGACCTGTACTGGAAAATCATGGTAGATTTTTTTTTTTTTTTTTTTTTACATATTTGCTTCTTCCCTGGATGTAAGGTGGGTTGTATTTTGGAGGGGACAGAGATGCTTTAGTTAGTACTTTCAGCTGTCACATCTTGTCTTTCCTGATTTTGTGGATGTACTTGCCCGAGCCCAAATGCACGTGATGTGTTTTTTCATGTTTTTATTAAAGAGTCAGCAACCACTTCAGTTAAAAATTTCCCTCTTCCCACAGATCAATTGGATGCTTGAATTAAACAAATGCAACCAGTTTAAAAGGTCTGAGTAGTCATTGCTCCCTTCAATTAATTAGGTGATTTTACTTGCTTGATGAGTTTACCTCATCATACTAGTTTTCTAGTTCAGTGGTTCTGAACCAGAGGTACATGGAGGGTTGGGGGTAACATATAGATGTTCCGGGGGCTATTCATCTAAATCAATGTTTCTCAACTTTGTGGTTGCAACTCCAGGGGATCAGGGACCAGTTTTAGATGGGAGGTCACAAATACAGGGCAAGTGCCAGGATGTGGCAAGCAAGGCAATTGCCCAATAACCCACAAAGCTAAGTTACATACTTCAGCCCTAGGGAGGCATAGGCTTCAGATAATACATTGAAATGGAAGTACAATATTTATATTCCAACTGATTTTACAATCATAAAAATGAGAAAGTAAGCAATTTTTCAATAGTGTGCCGTGACATTTTTACATTTTAATGTCTGATTTTATAAGTAGTTTTTGTGATGTGAAACTTGGGATACACAAGACAAATGAGATTCCTTAAAGGGGGTACTATAGCTTGGAAACATTGTGAACCACTGCTCCAGTTGTCTCTAGTCTCAAAAAAAGCCCAGCAGACTAAAACTGAATTTCTAATGTAAAATACACACAGAACATCAACTCTGCTAAACAATGAAGTGGAATGAGTGTGACAGGCTGATCCCCAAATCCAGTCTGGTGTGCTGCTATGATCACTTGAACCCCACTCCTGACCCCCAATTCACCCCACTCTGCTGGGTGACCACTCACTCCTGAGTCAGTCCACACCAGCCACCAGCGTGGAATTGGTCCCAGGCCATGGGTGTAAATACACTAGCCACACAGGTGTTGGTCCCCAAGCGAGCACACACAGTCCCAGACACTACCCTGGGAGCCACTGCCCTACAGGGATTGGGACCTACTCCCAATCACCTTAGTCTCAAATCTGTCCACTTAAAGTAGTGGATTGTGCCCAGCCTTCCACATCTACGTCCTCTAAAGACCACACAGCTTTAGATAAAACTACTAGTTTATTGATCAGAGTCCAATTTCAAGTGAGAAGATGGCCAATCAAGGCAGAAACATACTATAAATGAGTCAGGAGGGACCACTATGAAATAGAAGGTATAAACTGCATGTTAATCTAACATCTCTACCTAAACTGACCTCAAAGTCCAAGATTATGCACAAGGTGTTTGGCGTTTTACAGCCATTCTCTGCCTGTTTTCAGGCAGGGCCCCCATCTTGCTTGAAGTTGGTTGCAAGATGGTGTCTTCTCCAGCCAAAAGCCTGCAGCTTCTCTCTCCTACAGTCTCTTTTTTTTTTTTTTTTTTTAAACAATCTGCTGACAGCCCCTCCCCTCACTGTCCTGTTGTGTGATTGTCTTTACTTCTACCTGAGCCAGGGAGGGCATTAGCATCCCCACTGACATGTAAATCTCCAGCCACGGTGCTAGAGATAGTCCTGAGAGTCTAAACCCTGTAACATGCTTCACATTTGTACATACATGTTGCTGTAGGAAACATGGCAGCACAGTAATCATGTGGAATATGTTGTGAGCAGTCACAAAGGAGCCTGTTATAGCGCATTTGGCATCAAATCACACAATTACCTTGCAAAACTGAACAGTAAAGTTACACAGATCATGCCCTAGGAGTGCATGGATGTGTATCCTGTCACAATGAGAGAAAAGTATCTTTCCAAATAAACTAGATTTGCAAATCTGGGTATCACGCAAATCTGACCATACAATATTTGAAAATGAATTTGAACTACATGGGTAGGGGGGAGTTAACATTTTTTAAATTGACTTTGAGTTTATTTTCCCATTAGTAGAAAACACTCTCTCAATTCCCACAAAGGTACAATACCAGCAGTCTTTTATACTAGCTATCTGACCCACAGCAGCCAAGGTTAGTAGATTAATGTATCTCCGGGCTGTACTTTCCACAGGGCAAGGAGCCGTTATTCCAAATTTATTTTGCAATATAAATTAATTAGGTGATTAAAACAGTGATTTCTGGTGTCTCAACTTTCAGCCTACTAACTTATTACTCTTATAGACCCTGCAGTGGTAGAAAATGTTTGTCACCCTTGCTTTCAAGATTTTTATTTATAAATATGAACTAGTGTAGAAGGTGAGAAGTGATTGAACTATGTAAATTGTGTTTTCTATAAAAGGAACTGTTTCTGGTCTTAAAATCTCCCAAGAAATTATTCCATTAAATGTTTCATAGTTGCTTCAGTCAGCTAAGGAAGTGATTGCTTCTTTGGTCGTGTGCACAAATTTTTTACTTTTACTGCAGCTACTGTGACCCAACCATCTGGAATACATTTAGCACCTTGCATACTGACATACACATAAAGTAGATCATGTATTTAAAAGTTATTTAAAATTCAGGCTCAGCTTTATCTACTCTACACGCCAAGCAAGATATGTCCCTACACAACAGCAAGAAGCCATTCTTAATTTGTTTTAATTTTGTCAAACGTTAATTAAAATTATAGTAAGGATTTATTACAAAGTTTATTTTTATTGAATTTTTCTATTAGTCATTCTGTCTTCCTGCCAAGTCACAACTGTTCCCTGTTTTATATAAACTAGCATTTGTAGTTCTGAATATTCCATGAAAGAATATTCCCACAACATTCTATGGAAGGAAATTCCCCAGTATTTCCCCACTTTCAAGACACTAATATACACTTAACTCTGGAGAGCTTCCTTCAGTCCAGTGCTGGGGGAGACACCCAGGCCCCCCACCCCCACTTTACCCCTTGAGGACAGCAGATCTTTCAATTGGAGGTCAGGTCAAGGAGTGGGAGAATGTTTTTTTTAGTTTCATCTCTTACTAAATGAGAAAATTCTTCTCAATAATTAAAAATGTATCCAAGCTGACCTACAAAATGATTGAATGAAAGCCCTTTTATGCAAGAAAAGGCAAACTGAGAAGGGTTGTGATTATATTCTAAAAATCACTCACAAAATTTCTCCATTTTCTGTCTCACATTTAACATACTGCTGTTGAATTATAGGATAACATGAAATGTCTCTCCCCAGAAGGATGAATTATATAAAGATAGAGGCAGACAAGCTTTCTTAACACTCAAGTGACATTGGTTTGAAAACCAGTTTAGCTAAACATAGGCAAGTTGCAATGCGGTTCTCTTATAATGGTATAAGTTTATATTTGTACCACACTGCAATATATATTTCTTCTAAATATTTAGATATTAAAAATTCAGACTCTGAGAATAATATATGAATACAAGCTGTTTGTAAGCCAGGAAGTTACTCAAACTAATGAGAAGAACACTAGTCATTTTCCATTTTCTTTTATGCAAAAAAAGACTGTTTAATTTACTCTGGAACTGGAAAGTGGAATTATACACCTTAAAGATTAATTACTTTCAAGATGAATTAAAATAATAAAATCAACAATAAACCAACAAATTGTATAATATAACAGAGCACTTGTGGGATGGTGACAAATGAAAACTGACCTCCATTACAAATTTAAATTGAAGTCATTTTGAACATAAGTTATCTGCTGAAGGACAGAATCAAATCGCTCAACTGAAGCAAGATCTATATGGCAGCAATCAATTGTTAAGATGTTTTATTGACAACTCTCCAGCATCCACCACAAAAATAATTTCATTTTTGCATACAATTATATCTTAGTTTTTTCAATAGCATTTTATTGGCAGTGGAAAAACGCTTCAGAACTTTATTGAAAGAAAGCAATAAATAATACTGTGGTAAAAATAGTTCAAAAGTACTTAGACTGTACATACTTTGTTACATAATCAAAAGTACACAAAAAAGTTTAGAAAAAACAGAACAGTAACAATGAATTTCAGTTGTACAAGTAAACTGAAAAGAAACCAAATAAGAAAAAAAGACATGCTATATATATATTGTTGCATAATAAATAATGCACCATGATCTGAACAGATTTCTTACTGGCTTTTTAATGTGCCATTTAAAAAATGAACGATACATTTTCTATTTATATATTCTGAAATGGCTACAACCATCAAATTCTTTTTAAAAATATGGACAAATTTTTAGAACAAGTTTACAAATGAATGCAAAAAAAGACCTACATAGGAAAAATAAGGCCTTTATTAGAAGTAGCACTATTTAATTCTTCAAGATACTGTGCCTTCATCTTTTACTATTCTTTTTTCTTCTACATGACACTGCAGTGCTTCATGATTGGTCCACTAAGAATTGTTGCATCAGTGCTTTTCCAAAGATGTTTTTAATCAAAAGGATATGAGAGGAAAGCACTTTTTGTGGCCTGTGGATTACTAACAGGAGCTATTATGAAGTCTTTCTTCCTTGGCCAAGAGAAAACATTCTCAGTTTATGGCTTATGTTCAGTCATTGTAAAGATGTGCTATACAAATACAGCAGACTGGAAGTTATGAAGGAGTTAACCAATTCTAAAACATGTTCCATAGTGTTATAATGTTCCCCAGTTTTAAAAACGTACTAAAGCACTAAATGAAGACAAATTTACACTACTTGAGGATTTTTCTTTGTGAAAAGGTACAACTATCAACAGAAATAAAAACAATCTATCAGACCTGCTTATTAAAACATTTATCTGAATGCTTATCTGAAAAAGGCTGGCTTATTTCATTTTTAGAAATAGCTAACATTTCCAAAAGACAAAATATATACTGCTTGATGTCATGATACTTTTACAAAGACAATAAAATCCTTTTCACTTTCAGTTTCATTATTAAAAAACCCAATGATAATTACAATAACTGCATAATTTACAAAAGCCCTATATTGCTTATAGGGACATATACTTACAAGCATTACAGTACATTCAGTTGGAAAGACTAACAAATTAAGGATAAAAATCAGCAAAGACTCGATTTATAGACTGAATACAGAAGGAAAAGGTAAGTAACTATATAAATGAAAAGTCACATAGGTTTACTTAAATATAAGAAACATTTAATTCTAAAATATTTTCTCTATGGTACTCATGTATTTTATTTGCTAATTAAAAACTCTGTAATAAAATATCTCAAAAGTGTCCATTTAATAAGCATTAACAAATTAAAGATTCCACTGATTTCTAAAATATGGTCTTTGAGTTCAAAATGCCGCAAATCATCTGTAGAAATAGTGTGGGTAAACTGTAAAATAAAAATAGAAATCTGTTATACAGTGTCTCCAGATAAAGTGAACATACATTACGTTCCAAATTTCTCAGTTAAAGAGCTAATTACTGTATTACTGCCATCTCAAGAAGTATAGAGAGTCCTACTGGGTTCCAGTTGCAATGTGAGGCTTGAGGGCCAGAGGTCAAATACCTTCAATTCTCAAAAGAAATTAACTTTTTTACCCTAGTTGATCTGTGTAAAATATAATTAGAAATAAATAATTTAAGGTAATCAAATTAAGAACTATCACATTCACAAATAAATATTTTAAAAGTATCTATGTGATTTATACAGGGATGGATCCAGCTTATTTAAATTGCCCTTTGCCCACAGAAGCTTTCTTTCTCAGAAATTTATACTACAGAGCTCTTTTAGAATATTTTTATATACTGAAGGCTTTAGATTTTGAAGTCCAACTATACTAGGAAATTAACCTGCTATCAAAGCTTATCAGTAGCAAGTCCCCTGAGCCAACACTGACAGTAATTTAACTATGAGTATAGATAATACAAATATTTTAAAGAACCGCTGCAGATTTTCACTTGTGACAGACTTAAATCAGACCATTTCTGAATTTCTACTTGTTCTTTAAGAGACAACCAAAAACTGATTTCAGTTGTATATGAAGTTTCCTAATATAGGGGTTCCTTTCCACCTTCATATAGGATCCCTTGAATTACAGTTAAAGGACATCTTTTGCATACCTATTAAGGCTGTAAACTTGGAAAACTAGAAACAATGAAAAATGTGATGCACTGTCCTATTTTGCATAGTCTATGATTATTTATTGAACATTTACACAAATATTGTCAACGATCACATCCTTCAATACCTTGCTCCTCCAATCCCACTATAAATTCTCCCACCTGCTTTTCCAATCTATACCCAACTCAATACCCTGATTTGATTCATTTTCAAGTTCTCCCATATATCAGCCCCATCCCTCTGATTCTTCATGTGTCTCCTTCAAATCTGCCACCACAGCAATGTGAAGTATTTGGAGTTAATTGTAATATTTTATTATTATTACATGTTCCATCTATTTCTGACTGTGTTTTATATAGGATTACATGGGGCAACCTGCAAGATGCAAAAAAGGAGACAACAGTTTCAGGCTATTACTTAAACAACATTTTATTTTGAAGACCATGACAAATTCCACAGTCCAGCTTGGCAAAGAGTGAAAAAGTGTCCACACTTATAAAAGGCAGAGACTCCCCACCCCCTACCCCCACAAAGTGGGAAAACTAAAACAAAAATATTTCTCAGGATAAGGAGGACAAAAGTGAGGCAAAGACTGCTAGGGAGCAGAATGAACTCCAGTCCTGAGAGGATGGGAATTTCTGGAATAAGACAGGCCTACCTAAGTCTTTTGGTAAGACAGACATGTGTACAGATATTGTGTTAAAACCCTTTTTCTCTTACGCTGTGATCTTACTGTTAAGGTTATGCAACACTCCACTGGGTCACTCCATTGAGCTCAGCTTCCAAAGGAGAGAACCATAGGAAGCCAAACTTAGTCAGGACTACTGAGGAATAGTGGTTGGTACAGGAGTACTGTAGCACTGGGCTAGATCTAAGAGTGGGAGAATTGGGCCTGGAACTGTGTATATGCCTAGAAGGGGGGGGAAATGGTTACTAAGCTTTCTGTAAGATCTGTTTTATCAAGATGCATTGCACATGTCCATTCGAATATAGTTGTATGCATGCCCCAAACAGAGGTTCTGGAATTTTTCCCCTTGGTGGCATCTGTTGGGTTGGCTCTAGTGCCCCTGGTGTCATGTGTTCATAGCGCTGTTATAAAGAGTCCTGCCGATCCGTCTCCCATTCAGTTTCTTCTTGCCAACTGCCTTGGAGAGAGGTGATGGAGGGTAGGTTTTGGTATGTACAGATGCAACATTTCAAAGAACAAGTTACAGAAAGCTTAGTAATTAGTTTCTTCTTTGAGTGCTTGCATGTGTCCATTCTAATGTAGGTGACTCACAAGCAACTGCACTGGAGATAGGCTTGGAGATTAAGGATAGGCCAACTATTACACAGCTCGGCGGCTGAAGATGGCATCATCTCTGGCCTGCTGCATAATGGCAAACTGCATTGTGAACTGACAACCAAGTTGCTGCCCTGCAGGTGTCTTGAATGCGAACTTGTGCCAAAATGGTGGTGGAGATGGCTTGAGACTTTGTAGAGTAAACCACTAAGTTAGCTGGCAGTGGGATATTTGTGAGATTGTAACATAGCCTGGTGCATGAGGTAATCCACAACGAGATTATCTGTGCAGAAGGTGAGGAGACCTTTGATTCTTTCCACTATTGCTATGAACAGCTGAGTGGATCTGCAGAATGGTTTGGTTCTTTGTATGTAAAAGAATAGGGCACAATGAGCATCCAATGAATGGAGGCGCTGTTCTTCTCTATTCAATTGTGGCATAGAGTAAACCACTAGCAAAAAATAGCTTGACAGCAATGGAATAGCAATACAACTTTTGGCAAGAATGACAGGAGAGGCTGCAACTGGACCTTGTCCACAAAAAAGACAATATACATAGGTTCCAAAGTGAGGGCTCAGATCTCTGAAACACAGTTGGCTGAACTGATGGAGCCAGGAACTCTCCAGTGAGCATGTTGCCAGATGTTCAAATGAGGTTCCCATGAGCTTTGACAGGAGAAGGTTTAGATCCCACATAGAGGTTGGCTGCTGAACTTGGGGGGTACACCTTCTCAGACCCTTGAGAAACTGGATGGTTAGGTTATGTGAAAAGAGAGAATAGCTATTGATCCTGGGATGAAAAGCCAAGATAGTTGCTACGTAGACCCTGACTGAGGAAAAGGCTAGATCTTGTCTTAGCTGAAGCAGGTAGTCCAGAATGACTGCAAGGGCAGGACTTGTCATTGGGAACACCACTCAGAGAACTGCTTATACCTTGCAAGGCAAGTGGCACTGGTGGATGGCTTTCTGCTACCCATTCAATGCCCTTTCTACTTCCTCTTAGCAAACTTGCTCCTCTGGATTCAGCCATGGATCTTCCAGGCTGTCAGATGGAGAGATGTGAGGCTCAGATTCCGCAACTGACCATGATCCTGAGATATTAAATCTGAGTTCAGCAGAAGCTGTAGTGCTGTCTCCACTGACATGCCCAGGAGAGTGGAGAATCAGTGTTGCCTGGGCCACACTGGGTTCCGAGAATGACTCGTGCTCGGTCCCATTTGATCTTCATTAGAACCTTCTGAATCACCAGGATGTAAGAAATATGTAGTACAGGTTCCTATCAACAGTCACAGTAATGCACCTGCAAGAGACCCTGGCTGTGACCTTAGGGAGAAGAACTGGTGGCATTTCCTGTTGGTTCAGATGAACAGATCTAAGAGGGGAGTCCCCCACCATTTAAAGAGGTTCCTCACAATGTCTGGATGGAGAGACCACTTGTGGTGATAGGAAAAAGATCTACTGAGGCGATCTGCTAGCTGGTTCTGAGTTCCAGGAAGGTAAGATACCTCTAGATTGATGGAGTGATTGATACAAAGCTCCCACGGGCAGATTGTTTCCTGGCATGGGGGGAGGGAGGGTGAGAATATGGCCTTATCCTCCCTATTTATATAGAACATAGCTGTTGTATTGTTCATGAGGATATACATGGATATGCCTGTCAGGTGAGGTAGAAATGCTTGTCAGGCTAGACGTACTGCCCTGAGCTCCTTGACATAGATGTGCAGAGAGCACACTTCTCAAGTCCTAAAATTTTGAATTATGAGAGATTCCAGGTGAATTTGCTAGTCAAAGGCCAATGCGCTGCATATTAGAGACAAGAATGGCTGGGGTTTTGAGGACCTATGCACCACATATCAGATACTAGGATGCCTGGTGTTTTGGGGAGGATGCCACTGCGTATGCTGTGCAGCTATCCAACCACCACGTCAGAGAGTCGAGGACCTGGACTGGAACCGTGAGTACCGAGTCCAATTGATGGAGAGAGGGAGGAGTAGACCATAGCTAGCAAGGCATGTAAACATATGAGTCATAATCTTGTGTGTTGCATTTTGTATGTGCATGGCACCATGTGATCCAAACAACTAGGCACTTTTGTGTACTCATGATCCCATGACTTGAAGAGATCAGGAACATAATCAAGAAGAACCAGTTCAGAAGCAGAGACCTGGCTTGCACTGAATTGAATACTTCCCTAATGAACTCCCTTTTGAACTGGGATCAGGGTGAACTTCTGGACATTTAACAGAAGGCCCAATGCACTGAAGATTGATTGGATGAGTTGGATGTTGGTCTCCACTTGAACTCTGGACTAGCCTGTAACCAGCCAATTTTTGAGGCATGGGAATATTCATTTTTTCCTGAGGAAGGCCACGACTATCACCATGCACTTTGTAAAAACCAACGGACAGCCAACAGGACAAATGGGAGCATATAAAGTGGTAGGACATTGGTTCACTATAATCTTTGGGAAATGTCTGACCAGAAAAAATTGAAATGTGGAAGTAAGCATCCTTTACATTGAGGACAGCATACCAATCCCTGGGATACAGTGAGATGATAGAAGCCAAAGAGATCATATGGAACTTCAGGTTGTTAAATTATCACAAGTCTAGGACTTAGACTCCTTTGGCTTTTGTAATTAGAAAGTAGTGAGAATAGAACCCCTTTCTTCTCAAATGAATGGGAACCTCCTTCATGGCTCCCACCCAAAGGCAGAATCGGACCTCTTGCTACAACAGGAACTTGTGAGAAGAGTTCCTGAAGAGGGAGGGGGAAGGGGTGGACAGGATTTGGGTTGTGTAACCCTGATCTATTGTGCTGAGCCCCTCAGTGGCTTGAGGTCCAGGCATTCAGGAAATGGGAAAGGTGGCTGGAAAATGGGGTAACTGGATCCAGTGCATAGGGAATTGCAATATCAACCTCAAGAGTCTTGTCAAAATGAGTGCTTTGGCAACCTAGGGTGCCTGGAGGCTGACTGAGCAGAGCCTAATGAGGAAGACTGGGTGGGGCCTGCATCTAACTCCCGTTCCTTCTCCTTTGCTGGTCCTGCCTAGTAGGCTGCATGAAGTAATGGCTCATCTGCTGTGGACTATACTGCTTCCTTGAACCTATTGTTACATAAAGCCCCAGGAATTTCAAGGTTGCCTTGGAGTCCTTAAGGCCATGTAGCCTTAAGGCCATGAGGGAAAAGGGGGGGTGGAGGGGGCCCTGGGTGGTCTGTTGCACTTCCTGAAAGAGTCCCAAGGTCTGCAACCAAGAGCTCCTGTGTATCATAACTGCAGTAGCCACTGATTTGGCCATAAAGTCAGTGGCATCCAAGGCTGTCTTCAGGAAGGCCTGGGCCATGGTCTTTTTTCTCATTCAAGTAGGAAAACTTCTATCTTGGGGAAGTAGCACCTTAAATTTTGGCAGTGACTCCCACATATGAAAGTCATAATGCCCCACAAGGGCTTTCTGGTTTGCTATGGGGAGCAGAAGACCCCCTTGATGAGCATGCCTTCCACCTGAAGAAGTCCAACTTCTTAGGATCCTTTGTCTTAGGCACAGAACCTGGCTATGCCATAAGTCTTGTTCATTTGCCACTGCAACCACCAATGATCCATACTCTTTGGTAGAGAAAGTATTTTCGCTCCGTGCACTTTACTGTTGGTGAGACAGAGGCAGGGGTTTGCCAGAGGACCTTAATCAGGTCCATGACATCATGATGAAAGGGAAGAGCTACTCAAGATGAGCTACCCAAGCAATTCAAGAGAATGTCCAGGAGGCAGCGTGTCACCTCCCTGACCACCTCTGCTTGGGACACCTAAGTTCGAGGCTACCTGTTTCAACAGATTCTGGTAAGCCTTATGGTCATCCAGAGGTGGGGAGGCCCCAGATGCTTCACCATGACCTCATCTGAAAAGAGAAAGATGAGGCTAAGAGACTTCAGGCCAATATGTTTCTTAGCATCCACGAGAGCATGTGGAGCTTTTTATTATTTTCTTTTTGAGCACCATGCTTTATTCAGTACTAGAGTCCAGTTCCAGGGTATCCCTGCACAGTACCAGGCTGGTCTTGCTTCCAAGACTACTGAATAGGACTCTTTAGAAGAGGTACCCTGAGGTGCAGGAAACCCCCATGGGTTCTAAAAAGGCCACTACATGGTGGGTGGACCCAATTGATGCTATGGCTAGGTATCTGGGAGCACCAAAGGACCTGGTGACAAGGTGGGGTGATAGTCTGGAAAACTACAGGCTCAATTGCAATGGGGAGGGGGAATACAATCCCACTTCTGAGTCCAATGACAATGAGCTGCACTGCAGAGAACCGGGTGGTGCCATGCCACTTGGTGCTGGGGAGCTCTTATAGCTGCCAATGACGGTGTCCCCTTGTAAAGCTGTCATGGCACCAGGCTAGGAACTGAGGATGAGTCTTCTGTTTGGGGACACTACTGATGCCATCTCCTGACCTCCTGGGGAGCCTAGTACTGGCAGCGTTAGAAGGTTCTTTGCTGCAGTGAAAGAGTGGAGTGGATGGCACTGCAAAATGGCTAGTGCTTTGACCCTAAGGAAGCATCGTAGGACACTGCGGTGCCATGGGTTCAGAGACCTGACAATGAGGCATCAGAGATGAAGAGCAGCATGAGATGGGTCTTGTTTTCTCCATTTCCGTTGTACTTCAGCATCGGAAATTCGCTCTTCTCCTAGTGTTTTTGGCATTTCTTCTTGGGCACAAGTAAGAGATCATTGCCAAGAGACCTGGATAGAAGAGGAGGGCTCCGCATTGAGGACGAAGCACTCAGTGCCTAGTCCGAGCACAGTTCTGAGGCTGATCTTAGGGCTGCCTCCATTCAACTGAACAGCTCGGTCCTTCTGGGTTCAGGTCGGAAGTTCTTGCAAATTTGGAAGGATGCTGTCTTATGAGCTTCCCCTGAGCACTGAAAGCAGCTTGAGTGCAGGTCACTCAAAGACACAGACTTACTGAATAAAGTGCAAGGCTTGAACCCCAGTGACTGAGGCATGCCTTGGCACCAGGCCAGTGGACAACCCGGCTATTTTAGAGTGAAGGAGTTCCAACTATAGAACTACAGAGAATTCTTTTTTGGGTGTCTGGCTGGTGAGTCTTGCCTACATGCTCTGGGATTAGGGGACTGCCGTATTTGAGGTCTTGAGGGGATTTTTCCCCAGGGCAGATTGGTATGGTCCCTGGGGTTTTTTCACCTTCCCCTGTAACATGGGGCATGGGTCACTTGGTGATGGTTTCTCTGTACTTGAAGTCTTTAAACCATGATTTAGGGACTGCAATGACTCAGTCATAGGTTAGGTGTCTACTGCAGGAGTGAGTGGAATATTCTGTGGCCTACATTGTGCAAGAAGTCAGACTAGATGATCATATTGGTCCCTTCTGACCTTAAAAATCTATGAACCTACTAAAAAACTCCAATAACTCTTTACACTAAGACTGACAGAAAAAGTCTGACACTAAGAGATAGAATTGCCTAGGCAATGAGGGTTCCATCACGGGTGGTAAGAAGGAACTGAAAGAGAGTAGGGTCAGAAGAATCCTTTATACTGCACTATGAATGCATGACACTGGGGGCATTAAAGTCAACCCAATGGATATCAGTAAGGGAAAAAATTCCAGCAACTGCATTTGGGATGCACACACACTTACATTGAAACAGGCAAACATTCAAAAGAAGAACAGAGATGTTTAGTGGCCCACCTGAAGATATGAGGCCAGAAAGGCCCAGAGACACAAAGAGTGTCCAAGGAGGAATTCCTGGGGGCACAACCCCATACCAGCAACTGTCTGAGAATCAAAGGGTGTTGAGATAGGCACCATAGGACTGCTGAAGGATCTGAACCATAGGAGGGCTGTAAGAAGACGCTGACCAAGCAAAGGGTGCTGAGATAGGCCCCAGTCAGACACTATACCCCTGGAGGGGGAACAGAATTGTTTAGTGGCCCAGCTAAAGAGCTGAGTCCAGAAAGATCCAGACAGGTAAAGTCTCTGGGGAGGGACCCTTGGGAACATGGCCCCTCACCAGAGCTGGGACTGCTTGAAGAGCAGGGACAATTTGAGAGAGCGCCCAGAAAGGACTGAGACACCACCCAAACCTGGGTACTGGCATAGGCCTTCTGTTGGACTTGTACTTGGAAGGGGTTTGATTTTATCTCAAATAGAATGTATAACTTGTCTGGTGCGCTGAGTTGCTGAAAACTCTACCATAAGCCAGAGAGAAAGTGCAAGCACATGTACTCTGACAAAAGTGAGCTCATGAGAGGCGAGCGCCACTCCGTCACAAGAAAAAAGACCAATTATTTTCCTTTGCCCTTAAATTAATTTATTATTAATAATAACAATAATAAAATTATTTTTCTGTGCCCTTAAATTACCCTTAAAATTAGGATTATATTACGTAAATTATGACAGCCTTAGTTTTAAGGAACCACCTTAATTTTCTCAATATAGTATTTATACTGTAAACTGTTTGATTTTCTTTTTTTACATTTAGATTCGGGCTGTCAATTAATTGCAGTTAATGCAGGCTATTAATCCAAAACTAACTACATTTTTTAAAATAGTCACAATTAATCACACTGTAAAAAATATAAAACAGAAGAAACAGTTTTTCAATTCACCTCATAAGTCCACTTTTTATTCATTCAATCATTAAGAAAAACAAGTTTTACATTTACGAGAGATAATGCTGCCCCCTACTTTTACAATATCATCTAAAACTGAGAACAGGCATTCGCATGTCACCGTTGTAGCTGGCATTGGAAGGTATTTATATGCCAGATACAATACACATTTGGATGCACCTTCATGCTTCAACTTGTAGCCTCTAAAGTTTTGTTTCTGAGTGAAGCTATGTAAAAAAAATTCTAGTTTTAACTTGCACTTTCATAATAAAGACATTCCATTACAGTACTTGTTTGAGATAAACAAAAAATAGTATTTTTTCAGTTCTTTTTATAGTGCAATTATTTATAACAACAAATAAGGTGAGCGCTGTATATTTTGAATAATACATTGAAATCAATGTATTTGAAAATGTAGAAAGGCATCCAAAATATTTATAATAAATTTAAATAGGCATTCATTTATTGTTTACTAGTACAACTAAAACTGCAGTTAATCACAACTATTTTTTAAAATCTCAATTAATTGTGATTTTTTTAAAATCATTTGACAGCCCTAATTTATATATAAATACTTTTTGGATGTGGTTTATACTTTAAAATTTATATTCTACAAAGTGGCCTATTTTGCTATATACCTATCCCTTTTTACTCACCAACAGACAGCTTTAACAGGAGTAAGTCCTTACTGTAGCAGAATCCAGTCTTTGCGTTCCTGATATATTGCCTGTTTCAACAATCACAGAAGACATGCAGAACACAGCATGCAGTTAGTCTTAAAAAAAAAAAAAATTCACACAGCAATGTGATTATAGCTATTGCACACACTCAACTAAGGTTAACATAAATTAGAAAAGCATAATTTAAAATAACCTGAAGTTCATACATTTACTAATTCTAGTTTCCGTGCTGAGCTTTACAAAAAATTCCTAATCAAATACTGAAGAAGCGCTAGAGTACTGTAAATGGAAGTACAATTATTAATGTTCTTCATAAGATGTCTCTCAGCTTTTGACTACACATAAAAAGAAAACTTGAATCTTTAGAATGTTATATGTTTAATAATTTGCATTTAAATCAAATATGCATTTAATGGTGCAAAGACTTTCTGGACTGGATATTTAATATTAGTGAGAAGCATCCCACTAACATTCTTTATACGTATGTGTAATACGTAGGAATTCTTCTTAAACTGAACACTAACTAAATACAAACAAACTAAAGAGGCATACTACCAAGGATTTTTGGCCCAAACTAAACCAAAGGAGGTTCTCTAACTGTAAATCTCTAATATATTCCATCACCAACAATGTTTCCTGTTTGGCAAGCACTGATTTTTATCTGTGTCTTGTAAAGCCAAAAATTAAAGAGAAAGCTTACTCTTACTCTGCCAAAAGTTATATTTGTACAGGAGATATGCGTGCCTTTTTATATCTGTCCGATTTCCACTCTAAAGCACATGCACATTGCTCTTAAAAGAAGTTCACACCAGTGGGCCAAAATGTATTGCAACTTTGTTTATCTTATAAATACATTAAGCAGTTATCACTAAGAATTTTAGCGGAATATCATCTTATTTCCGTAGTCAGAAATATGGAGACAAAGTAGTTCCTAAATTTAAAAAAAAAAAAGAAAAGAATTCTACTATGTTCCTAGAGAAACAAAAGTGAAAAGGACCTATATTTAAGGTAGAAAGTTCACACAAGTTACAAGCTACAAAAAGAAACCTGTATTTGAAATAAAAAGTTTACATTTATGAACATGCACAGGAGCATATGCTTTTATGCAAATTAAAATTAAAAGATTCTAGCTACTTAATTCACGTACCACCTCAAGCAAAAATAAATTCATGCTTAAAAACAACAAAGTATTTTGTGTACCATCAATTTGCATCTTCTTTGGTTGCATAGAAGGTGAAGACATTGAGGATGTAACTCTGAAGTTTGCAGGAAGAGTCTCTGCAGATCCAGCAGCTAAGCCTCGTACGTCCTTTGGTCTAAACTTCTTTCTCCATGAAGGTGCTCGTCTAAAGCTTTTATCATCATCCTGTCAAATTGATCAGCATCATTAGTAATTCTAAAAACAGAGGATTATTTGCTATAAATTAAAATGAGAGCAGGGTCAGTTTCTTTCCTCATAACTCCAAGAGTCTATAGGAATCAAGGTGCTTTGCATTTCTTGCAAAAAAAGATCTTTCTGCCTACCTTTAATTTCTTTGCACATTAGTGTGTATTTGTGATTTAGGATTTAAGGTAATTCACAAATGTTATATTACCTATTAGTGAGAAGTAAATGGAAAGGTTATAAGAGGAGACAAAAAACAACTATTTTGGGAACATCAACAAGCAGCTATACATTACTTTAAATAATCCCTTTGGCCTCAAATTCCAATTTTGCTGAAATATCTATATTGATATATAGCACGAGGGCACAAAAGATTAGCGCACAGGGCTGGCTTGTGAAGGAATAAGAGTATAAAGCCATAATAGTATGACAGAACCTACCTAACCTATGTATTGGTTCATTTTTAAGTGATCTGAAACCTTTTAATAGGGTGCATTACACAGAGTGCATCATCAAATTGACTATTTTCTCCTTTTCCCTAGTCCTCAATAATGCATCTACATCTTTAAAAATTACATTTTTTAATTCACAGGAGTAACAATGAACCTACTAACCACAATAACTGGTGTCCTGCTCATGAAATACCTTATCTCGTAAAAAGAAAAATCTTGTATGTTTATGTGCATATATATCCATGGATTATTTGTTTATCACACTAAAATTAATCAATTATCACAATAAAAGTAATAAATTAATTTAATTACATTAAATGTAATTAATTAAAATTAATCTGTTTAAAAATTGTAGTTCAAAATGTTTAATCTAAAAATATTTGACCCAATTTCTTTTGAATTTAAAATTAATGGATGCAAATGTTAATTACTAAAACAAGATCCCAGCCCTTTTGTCTCTCCCCATGTTGTGTTGCCTAAATAATGGTAGAGGCCCTGGAGCAGCAAAGTAACAGAGAACACAAAGGTGTCTTATGACCGCTATTAGCACCCCTTTCTCTTCTTAAGATACATCTATATTTCAGGCTTCTTTTGGTG
This sequence comes from Pelusios castaneus, assembly GCA_007922175.1. NCBI lineage: Eukaryota > Metazoa > Chordata > Testudines > Pelomedusidae > Pelusios > Pelusios castaneus. The sequence continues at coordinate 18,987,577 of ML685785.1, forward strand.
GCATGCAGAGTGATCAACAATTGATGTAGCTTCTCTGTGACTAGCTCTCTCACTGAAGTCAGTAATTTTTCTCTCCTACCGCTAAGGTCAACAGATTGCCCTTCAGAGGCCATGCATGATTTTCACGCATCTCTGCACTGAAAGTCATCAGAATAAATCCTATTTCTTTTCATAAAAGTGCAAAATAAACATTGTTATTTATGTGCTGGGGAAATCCACTTCCCGTAATATGATCCAAAGGTTCCTATAACCGCTTCATAAGTTCAGTCATGATACACTAAGTTCCATCATAAAAGTATACTTCTTTCCTCATTTTAAAAGGACAACAAATCTGCAGTCTACCTGCTTGCCTAGGATGCACTTTGAACTGCACTCTGGCGACAGCAGCAGAGAAGTTCAAGTAACCATGCTCTTGAACACATAATCCCTCCCCTCCACTCACTGTAGTGCTATTTCAAGAATAAAAGTGAAATTTGTCTTTCATCTCCAGGTTCATGCATCTTATTGTTACGTTTTTTATTTTCTTCTTCCACTTCCATAACATTACTGTATCACTTCTAACTTTTCATTTAGCAACTGTGGCCTTCTACTCTATGTCCATGTTTTATAAGCACCTCAAAATACAGGTGTTATGCTAAACATCACTTCTCAATACAAATAAATATAGTATAATGATATAGTAAGATTTATTAAACCACTTGAGTAGGGAACAGCAATGATAAACACACTATTTTCACCTATATTACCTAAGAACATCTTATCTTGCTTAGCGGATAGATTAAAAGTGCATTCAGTACATAAATTTGATATGGCTACAATATATATGAGAATTTGGTGATTTAATCATAGCATGTTTTACAAGTTATAAAGCCACCAGCCTATTTGTAGCATGCTCAAGAAAGGCCCAGAATTAGAACTGGAGTGCTGCAGATTAAAGTTGAGGCAGAGCTACATGGGGAAAGCTTACACAAGACCTACCTATACAATGTCTGGTTCAAGTGAGTGTCATCAGTTCCTCATTTTCTTATATTTTAGGAAGAGAGTTGGATTCAGACAAAAAGGCATTTTCTGATACTAAATGCTTAGAAGTTATAAGCAACACAAATTTGCTGAGCCCCTCACCCTTTAGATTCAGGATAATCCTGTCTAAATAAGGGACAAATGAACAAAAAATAAATCCAGTAGCTCAAAAAGATAAGAAAATTCAAGTTTAGGCTTCCACCTTTTAAAGTTCTTTCTTTGTATAGTAATAATTTAAAGAGACTGTCCAATCCAAATTCTTTTATTTTAATAGGTTGGTCAGAGATCAGGTTTCTTCTTAATGTAAATTAAAACAAACCAATAAATCAATACTCACTTCATCAAACCTCCTGTCAGTGCCCATAACAAGAAGGTTATTAAATTCCCTCTCCAAAACAGTACGAGCCTAAATTAAAAATAAAAGCTTTAAGTTAGTCTTCAAAGGCTAACAAATCACATGCATGCATAGTACAGTACACATTATAAAATGAACATACATTAACAGTGTTAGCATAGTAATATATCATTAATTTAGTACTTGCAAAGTTACAACACCACATCAAAGGGTTACTTCAATGCAGTCATGATCTTATGTGCATGCCATGACAATTCATGACATCAAACACAAAATTAATGACTTCACAGTGAAAACTGACAGAAACTGTACTTTTGCTTTCTATTTGCAGAGTGCCTAGCACACTGTGGTATTTATCAGAGACTAATAAAAGATAAGCCAATTTGGAGAAGATGGGATATGAGAAAACAAACCTATTAAAAACACAATTAATTTAGGACACATGGTAGAATTTATGGAAAATGTTAAGTTTTATTGGACATGTTTCCAACTCTATAGTAGAAGACACACTAGAGAAGATGTTATTTTAAAAATGTCTACAGTTGACAAACAATTACTTGCTTACATAAAATTAGATATTATGAGAATATGGTATATTAAAATGGCTGGGGGGGGGGGGGGAAGGAAATCAGTAGCCACATAGTTATTACATTTATTACCTGTGTGTTTTGAGTAGGTATTTGTAATAATAGAGCTAATGCATTGTAATCAAAAGTTTCTTCTAAGGCCACAAGTGCTCCATGAACTCCACTTTCTATAAGGTTATTTGCATATTCTTTAAGACCAATTGACAGTACCCAGCGGATCATTCTGTCGTTGCTCCAGACAAGAACATCTAAAGGGGGGGAGTAGGGGGAGGAAGATAAAACTGCATAATAAAATGGCTATGCAAATAACTACAAGTCTTGTTTCTTCTATTATGTGGGAACCATAGCCCTGCCTCCTCCCAGCCTGTAAAGAATGGATGGAGTAGTCTTTGTACTCCTCAGAGTGCACTGACTGCACCTTTAATCTTGCATTTATGTGGGTGGAGAAGCCCTTTCCATCCCATGAACCAATTTAACTATTAGACATTGCTATCCTTGGAGTGCAAGGGAAATTTTATATATTACTATTTTTAAAGTTCTGAAATAACCCAAGAGTGATTTTCCCCATCACTCACTATTGCATTTGATCTTTCTTCTTCCTTCAGAGTGCAGGAAGTAAGGTGAGGGCTTAAATTCCTACTATGCTTCCCCACTACTTCCATTCCCCTAGTCAGTATCCACAAATTAGCTGGATGTTTTTCATAAAACAATCAGTAACAAAATGGTTCATATTCACAAACTACTGAATAACTGTAGGCTTCAGAGTTATTGAAAAAAATGGTGACAAATGGCATCTCAGAGATGTCATCTTAAAAAAAAATAGTTTATTTTATTCACATTTGTAAAAATTTCTTCAGAACAATAAAGGTTAGAAAACAATGAAATGAATGCTCAGCTTTCACAGCACAGTTGTTCTACAAAGGGCTCTCTGGCATATTCTGCAGGCACAATTGTATACTACACAGAAACCTAATAGGTCTCTTCTATATGGAATTTCTTTGACAACATGAAATAATCTGTTCCAATTTAAAGTCACAGACAATTTTAAAGTAATGAAATTTTGAGGCATCTCACTGTGAAAATTTTAAAATCTAAACTGAATTCAAGACAAATAGTTAACCTTTTACTTCATTCTGGCTTTCTTCTCTTCTTCTTTCGAGTTCTTTTCGGTCGTAATTTAATTTTCGCAAACACATAATACCACACTGGAAACTGTTTCTGTGTGGAAAAGAAAAACATATTTAGGGATAACAGGTTAGAACATTTGCTTATTAGTAGGTGACTGCTTCAAGTCTATTTACCTGTGAAAACTGTCAACCATTTTAAGTTGTCCACGGAGATCTTTCTTAGTCAAGTGATCCAGCATTCTAGCATCAACAAGACATTCCATGAAGTAGCTGCGGTATTGAGGGAGCCCCAAACTGGGAAGCCACTCATTGCCAATCCACTCATGGTTCATATCACCATATGCTAGAGTCTGTTTTTAAAAAATAAGAATTCTTAAACATGATTTACTCAAATCAAAAGGTAAAGAATACCAAACAACATTTCTCCCTAAAAGTCACATTAGTATTTAATTTTTTAAAAAAATAGAAGCAAGACAACTTAACTGGTAAGTTTTAGTTGGGAAAAATATGCTACTGAAAATATTGAGCTGAAGTTTGCACTTTACATTGGAAAAGGATGCGTATTCAAAAAGGGATATAAAAACTTTCAGAATAAGTAAAGTTTCTATAATATTTTTAACAAATTTTGATGACTTTTGCATATTCCTCAAATTCAGACTCCTTAAAAAACACCAGTTTGACACCGTAACAATATAACTTATTTTGATGAGATGTTGAACGCACCAGGTCTCATGAAAAAAACTGATTTTTTTTTTTTTTTAAGTGGTATACTTTATTTTATCTTCCTATATTGTCCTCCCCCACCACATTCAGAAAGCCAAAAACGTAGATTTTTTTTTAACATTAACAGAAATTTTGAGGAATTGATACTGGTGAAAAACAAAATAACTGAACTGCAAAATACAGTCTGAAAATCACATTGCCAGTTTATATGTTTAATAATAATATCTACAAAGATTTAGATCATCAAAACATTCTCAGAGGAAAACAAAGATTATCATTCATGCTCTAACTGCACTGTGTTGCTTTAGATAACTGTATAATAAATTCATAAAATCTCCAACCTGAGCCCAGCTTCCCTCCTCATCCTCCTGATGTTATGTGGTTAGAAAAGCAAAAGAACACATAAATATTAGTATTTATAAGTTCAGTATTAAGAGCAACATTAAAGATGTAGTGCAGATGCAGTATTTTTATAGCATGCTAAAAATCTAAAGAATTCAAGCAGCATGCATTTAAAAACTAACAATATATCTTTTAGTGGAAGTACGAAAATGTTTGCATTAATTGGGTTTTGTATTAAGAAGAAATTTATCGTCAAATAAATTAATTTGGCTGTACACACAACACAGTTAGTCTGCCTTCAACAAGAATCAATGTCGATTTTTTTTGTCAAAAGAGAAAAAGAGTAAAGTGTGAATTATAGTTTCATATAGGATTAGAAACTAAAGCAATCCATAACACTTTAGCTGTTTTAATACTTTCATTCTTTTGAAAGCTAAAAGGCGTATGATTCAAGCAATCAAAAAGTGGAAAAAGCATCATAAAGAACAGAAGTGTCAGTGCTGTAAACTAACCGTTTGTGGTGTGGCTGTAAGATTTTCCATTTCTTCGTGTGTTACCCAGACATTTCCCGTGGTCTAATGTGACCCCACAGTGAACCAATCACATCCAATGAAAGGAAAGCAATAACAAAGAGGAAAGGTTGCAGAATATATAAGCAATAGGTACATACAAGGAGCAGGCATGGGCAAAAGCAATGGTTTCTAAAGTCTGATAATGATAATGTAGCATACAAGTCCAATGACATGGGTCATCTCCCTTCCAAGATTATTTAACCATTATGAAGTGTGTTAAATAGTTTACATTAATGTGATTAACAAATGGACTATGACAAGAACGGTAATGATGAACTAAATTCTAAAATATTCATTTTAATAATGTCACCTTTTGTAAGTTATTTGTTCTAAACTACAAGCTTTCCTTTGGTAGTTACATGCATCTCTATAAAATATTCTAACAAAATTGTAATTTTCATTTTATTAAACATTTTTGTAATTATGCACATTTAAGAGCATTCTTGAACACTTTTTAAAGTGAGGATGATACTAATAATGTATGAAATGTCATATGAATTTTACTAAAGTTGTTACCAGTTCTTATAAACAGTGTCTGCACTAGCCACTTGCTCTCCATTCAAGGCTGAAATATTTCCATATATATAGCCTTACATGGTAGCCAGAATGATCATGCAGACCATTTTAAGTAAATAGACCATTTGGTTCAGTACAAATGCAGAATTAGACTTATGTAAGATTTAGCATAATTATAATATCAGAGTCTGATTTTGGTTATATAAACAGATGGCTTTTTATTATTACTGGAATTAACATTTTTCTATATCTGCATAAAGCCACTAAGTAAGGAAGTACCTAAAAAACCCATTCACTAATAGAAAAAAGACATTCTACTTTAAGAAATATTGCTACCGCATGAAAAAAATATAGCATTTAAAAAGCTGTCCAGTATTTAAAGTCAACTATACTGATTACATTTTCTGTAGCATTTTTCCATTTTTAAAAAAATTATCAACATTTGCATGAATATATTTTGTCTGTTGCTTATTCCTTTCTGAATTCATTTCAATATGGCATAATGATCTATCATAATTCTTTGACTTCAGATTAAACAAACAAGCTTTCAGCAGCAACAACAATAAAAAAATGTTTTTGTTTGCACACTATCCCTAGGAACTTAAAAAGGGAACAAGAATAATTTATCAGCGGAATATTATTTACACAGGATTTTTTCCATACTTCCAAGGGGTATCAGTGCCTTTAACTAAAAGTAAGTGACAGAATACAATTATATTTATTCAACACACTCCTAATACTGGAATGCCTTATAAAATTAGAGCAATACTGTCAACTAGGCAGAACCACTCAAGTGATTTTAAACCAAGTCAGTTCTCCAGCAGTATATGAATGTTCCAATGACAAGCCCCCACCCTGCACTTGCTACATTTAGGTGGACCACTAAGCCCATGTAGACCCCATTAAAGTCAGAAGGTTTCTCAGGGCATTAGCCACCGTTCATAATCAATTACATTGGGATGTTGCACTCAGAATTCCTATCACCCATTTAACTGACTTATTTTCTTTCCAATAGCAACTTACTCAATCTTTTACCAGTTCTAAAAAGAAGTATCCCTTTAATTTACAACACATTTACGTATATATATGTTATATTCATATTTAATCAAAAATTGCACACTGTAAACTTGGCAAATTTTTAATATTTTCCTCAAGTAAAATAGATTATTTCATGTTGAGATTAAAAACAGTTGATCTTTCCCTAAACAAACAAAGCAAAAAATCAGAAGTATTCTTCCCTCAACTTCTGCAATGGCATACAGTGTCTGCTCTACATATTAATGTCTCTGGCAACAAAGGAAAATCTACTTAAGCTAGTTATTCCATGTGTTTTTTGGAAATGAAAATTCTCTTTTAAAACTGTTAGTGGTCCTTTGCAATTTGAGATACATTTTTCTACTCACAATATTCTTGTATTAGAATTCTGGAATATGCTGAAGAAAAAATTCTGTATTTACAGAAGCAGAGAAAAAATGTTCGACACTATTTCAGTAGTGATCTCCCTCCCACCAGGTTAAGTTACTTCCAGGTTTTTTCTTACCGTCCTTGATGTAGGAGGGGCTGATGGACTTGTTAGAGACATGATCTCTTGAATGGCAAGCCTCAATTTCAACCTGTGTAGAGGATTACTGATTCCAATTTCACGCTGTATTTCCGTGTCAGATAAGGCAGACATAATGGCACCACTTTTCACATTTGCTCGGCAAGCTGCCACATACCATGCTGGCATTCCTACCCATAACTGGCAAATAGAAAATAATATGTCAGTAGTATATGTAAGCATGTATGTCTTCCAAATATTCAACTGAAAATGCTACCTCATTCTCTGTATAAGTAGCTTCTGTTTTAAAACGGGATCACTTACCTCTAGCCACACAACAACAGTAGGACCATCCCATTGTGCAAAAGGCAGACCTTGCCTTCTAGCTTCCTCAAGCAATTCATGTCTAAAATTATAGACACAGTCATTAAATAAAAAGAAAGTAGAATGGATTTTGTAATTTAAATTTATGTTTCATTTAACACTAGGGTTTTGTCTCCTCCATCCAGCTCTCTTCCTTTAACTATCTTAGAGACACTGAAAAGAGGGCAAGCACATAGCAAATGCTGCATGGACTGAACAGTGATATAATCTTATTATTGAGCATTTCAGTACAGCAGAAATGCTGAGTCTTGCTTTCTTGGAAACAGAAAATGCTCTGTGCCAGGGGTTTGCAAACATGTGTCAAAGGGTCGTGTTCCCTCTTTGCTAAATGAGAGGGAGTTCTATGTAATTGGGAGGTGGATTTCAGGTAGAGTTGGTGGAAAAGGTTGATAACTATTTGTCTATGCCATTGCGAGATTGCTTAAACCAGATATCACTTACTGCTTATGTAGAAAATTTTTCTATTATTCAGTGAATTAATATGCTTTATAACTATTACAATGTATTGCTTTGCCATAGGAACTCTTTGTAAAGGGCAATTTTAGAAGTTTCACTGGCTTTTCTATGAAATATCTGACACTTCCTACCTCTCTCTTTCCTGCTTACTTTTACCCCTCCTGTCACCCACCCTTCCCCAGGAAATAAACTTCTGCAGTCCCATTCATATACCAAACACAACCTTGATTAGCTTTGGCTTTTTGGATTCTAATGTACATGCTCAGCATTCAAAAAAATTTATTACTAGACAGGGACTCTTTAATGGCTTCTGAATTAAATTAAAATCAGTATTGTTGAAACCTACAACAAGGAATTAATTTTAGACACCCTAAGCAATTGCATTCTGCACCAGATAGAATTTATTTAAGGCTTTTGAGGTTCAGTTTTGCCCATTAAGCTAACAAGATTTGCTTGCTTGCTATGAAGAAAAACTAAAGAGCATGGGCAGTACAATTCCACCTATTTGCATTACACTATCCATGCAATTATTGTACACACTACAAAGGCAGTTGAAGAGATCCTAAAGAAGGTGGTCAAAACCTGCTGTGTCACAATTAGACCCCAGGCAGATGAAAACTGGCATTATGTGGCAGTTATACTGTGCAACAGTGTTTGCATATTATATCTAATTAAAGGTAAATGTGAAAAATTCAGCAAAAAAATAAATTTAAACTGGCAGCATGACTTTGTGGTTTGGCACTACATTTTTAAACCCCCAAGTTCGAGCTAGCCAACCTGATGAATTTGCAACATTTTTCATTCTTGCTTTTTCTTTTCCCCCTTTGTTCACCCAACCCAATTGTTTACCCAATTATTCTCATGTCTGAATTTCCACAACTTTTTCAAGATACAACAGTCACCAAGAACTCTCTTCACTCATCCAATTCCATTTCTGATATTGTACTCAATTTTTTAAAGTATGTGCAACAGCAAGATTCTGTATTCTGGCTACATACTTGTTCTCTCTTTCCATTTCAGTCAATTAGTGTTCATCAAAAGTGAACAGAGTCCATGCCTCTACACCTAAAATACTGAATGCTAGGCTTAAGGAATTGTCAAAATTCAGAAGTCTTAGAATTCTACAGTCACAAGATTCCTTTATACCACTTCAGCTCTGCAATGTAATTCTTATAGTCAGAGAACAGAAAAGCCTTATGTTATATTCATATCAAAATGTCAGGACTATAAGAAATAAAAGAAATCAGTCAATCTACTAGATGATCAACAAACAGAGCCTCACTGATGCTTGTTTCTCCTACACCTCCTTGTAGATGAACAAACTAGCGCAGGAGAGTTTTGATGCTCAACTGAAGTCCCAATTAGGTTATAGTAATACAGTTAATAAGATCCTTGTTTTTTGCTTGCAAATACCCACCCAAAAAATGAACATTACAACCGACATTACTTTCTTATTTTGTGATAAATTATAGTTTTAAAAATGGATAATTTAAACTAATTATTTGCAAACAAAACCAATAAACAAAAAGAAGTTAAGGTTGAAATTGGGTTTTAATGAAGTCCAACTAATAGTCCAAAACTATATTACATTTTGTAAAGAAATTCTACATCTTTTAAAAAACATTTTTGGAAATGAAGTTTTAAGGAATATAGCCTGTTCCCTAGAGCCACTTAATCCAGGACTCACATCCCCTCATTTGTCTACACTCAATTTTGCATATGGTTTTGCAAATTTTAGGGGGCAAAAGACCAAAATAAAATTCTAGGAAATTATAAAATTACATTGCCTATGTGAAGAATCAATTGCCAATAATTTTGTAGTATTTTCTTAATGTAAAGAGTATGAAAAAGCATTAACGCTCTACTGATGAAGATGCTAAAAAGGGTATCAAAATTTAAAAGGCTATTTGCTGAATGGAGAGATGACAGGCAACATAATCAAAAGATAGGTTAAGGAGGAAAAAGCATGACGTTCTCTCATGGGATAAAGCAAAATAGTCAATCTTGCAAATAAACAACCACAACACCACTGAAAAATCTAGTAGTATTAACCAGCTTTCCAAAACCCAGTTAAAGTTGTCAGATCAGATTAAGTAAGGCTGTGTAGCTTTATTATTTAAATGAAGTACTGAAATTCACATTATGCAGTGTAAGATAAATAGGTTTGTTTTTGTCACTGCCTTAATAAATACTGTTAACAGCCTTTTAATATAAATTCTTTGAAGAAAATTCCACTGGCTAAAATAGAAAATCCCCTCTTGTAAAAAACAAACATTTAATTTGCTGAATAGTAAGAGCTTTCAATTCATCGTTAAAAATCAAAGGTTTCTAAACAAATCTCACACATTCACAACAAACCTGAAAAATTAAATATAAACTTACCCTGACTTTACACTACCACATCAAATGGTAAATAATAAGGAAATAAAACAATGAAGGAAAAAATGTAAAACTACAATAAAACTGAACTATTAACACAAATATAGAAAGACTGAAATAATGCAATACTGTAACTGAATTTAAATTAAATACAGGATTGTTAATAAAGACTTCAAATAAAATGGTAAGAATGCCTGTTACAAACTCATATGAAATTGTGTATATAGAAACAAACAAAAACAAGAGATATGACAACAAACAAAATCAACACAAAGTGGCTTTTTAGTCACTGCTGCTAGGTTTTAGAAAAAGTATGAAATTCTTAATCCTCTTCATAAAAATTACTGAAAACTGTTGATTTTTCAATGTAATATATAGAATCTTACTGACTCACTCAAATACTTTTCACTGTGTACATGTTTTTGAAACTGGGCAGTGAGTCTTGAGAATTTGCTCTGAACACTATCCTTTTCATGACCAGAGCGAACTCCAAGTTACCAAGGTTTTATTGTTTAGTGATTTATGCCTTTTCACATTGTAGTGGTGATAGATCTTTTCCTGTTATTTCTAACTTATTTTTGCTTTCTATATTGAGAGCACTTGGACAGGATTTCGGAATGAATAAAAGGATAGTGCTGCGACTTAAAGAATGCTAGAATCCTAATTCACTTAAGATTGTAGAGTCCTACACTTTGTTCTGCTGGGCAATAAGAGTAATGAAAAGGTACATTTTTGCTATATATTTCTATCAGCATGCCCTGGCTTCTATGATAATCTATGTCTTCTCAGTAATATTCCTTATATTTTGAAATTTACTATGAAAACCCCATCCTACTGATCAGTAAGCACATGCCAATGGGCAACAGTTCACTGAGTTCACAGCACCGAGAATCAGAGTATGAAATCTACACTGGAAAAGCCACAATCTTCAGTTATGATTTGTCATTTGTAAGATTATTATAACTGGATATGTAACACCTGATAAACTTGATGGGGTTGTTTGAAAAATTAGTTAAATTATGTTTGTAACATAATTGCAAATGCTGGTATATATTTTGGAAGTAACTCAGAAAAATGGATAACAGCCAATAATCTGAATGTAATTTCCAGCAATGGTAGCAAAATTTTGAAAGGCAGTCGAGGAAAGCATGTACATATTAATTTTCAAAGAAAAAAGATTAAATTTTCACCTGCAAGTAGCAGCTTTTGATTTAGTGGAAGCTAGCCAGAATTGTGTGTGAATGTTTGGCTAGTTATTATTTTTGCAAAATGTGAATATTTGCTCGTAGTGAGAATAATCTAAATCAATAACTTTGGTTTTTTGGGTCACCCCATGCCCCAGAAAGAGCCATGAAAAAAAGCTATTGTAATAGGGTTGCTCAGATATTGGTGGGTTAACACTTCTGTCAGGAAAGTAGTGGTAAGATCTGAAAGCTCCATAAACTGTTAAAATCATTAGAACAGAATTTAGTCAAAAGGTGGGATTCCATGTGTTAGCAGTTCTAGCAGCAACAGTTCTTTTTATCATTCCAGTAAAAATATATGCCCAGCATTTAAGTTTTTCAAATAAAAATGCTGCCAATTTTCCTGGCAATACATTTCTTTTATCTACTACAGAGTATATTTCCAGCACATTAGGAGTAAATTTTTAAAAGGGAAATACAAATATGCTTGCTTCTTGCACATTCACTATCTAATCTTCTGGAACATGAAGCAAGACATCCATATTAGACCTCAAATCAAATCAACTTTGTTTCTGACACAAAGGAAAATTATAACTGAATGGACTAAAAACGGTAATAGTATAGACACAAAGGATATATATTCTTGTTTTTTTGTAATGCACAACATAATGACAACCAGCTAACTTATTAAGAGGGTGGGAAGGACCCACTGAAATCCTAACCCTACCTACCTATTCAAGTCTTTTGTAATATTCTATTCTGCCAGTTAAATACCAAGTCATAGATGACCACCATGAAAGAACTTATCTGCCTTCTGCATCCATGGACTTTGCTACCCTCTGTTGCCCAGTACATTTGGGAACGACACAAGACGTAGTACATATTTAAAAGGTAGCCAAAGGTAAACTTTTAGAAAAATCTTTGCACCTTAACAAATGGAAAGTTTCTAAAAACTGGCAAAAAATTGCTGTTGCTTAAAACAGATCACTTGAAAGACCATGCCCATTGCTTTGAGCTAGAGGTATAGTTTCCAGCTCAAGAAGAGTTAACCATGTTAAAAATAGAAGTTTACCCATGGTGGCACAAGCAGTGGGATGGTCTGGCCACCTAAGTACATACCTAGCATCTCAGATAGGATCATGCTTGAGGTAGCCAGCGCATCCCAGCAGCTACACTTCTATTGTTACCATGCTAGCTCAAACAGAGATAGCAGGTGTATGTCTCCTTAACTCAGAAATTGCACCTCCAATTCAAGATGTAGACATACCCAAAGACTGGCAGATAAGTTTCAGCAAACTAAAGCAGCAAATAAATTCTGGGGCAGATGGTGCCACTAACTTCAAACAATGAATTGTTTTCAATTGCCAAAAGGCATGAGAGACCAGACAAGAGAAAACAGAAAAACTTTACATAGCATTAAAAATCTTAGTGAGCAGAGAAAATGAGTAGCATTTGCAGAAGGAACTGCTTCATAGTCAACTGTTAAAAGGAGCTAGCTGTTGGACATACTAGGGATTCCCTTATGCTTCCCGAAAAGATACTTACATTATATGGCTCTCAGCTGGAAGTCAGATGCTTATTTACTCTTGCCAGCAATTTACAAAAAGAACAAACCTCAAGAGCCTGAATCTAACATGACCATCTCTGTTTCAAGACACTTTTGTAGTAAGTCCATTTTTACTTTTCCAAATTTCAATTCTCTCTTTTTTAGAATTTTTAAAAGTGATTTTCAGTCCTAAAAGCTATCATTTCAGATTTACCAAAACCACAACACATTTTAACACAATCCCCTAAAGATGTATGTAAAAAGAAAAAAAGAAAAAAAAGACTTAATGAGGCTTGATACTACATGGCAGGTAATGACTGACATTTTTCTTTTCAGCACAGATTTGTAATTTAGAGGAAAAAGATAATATTAGGTAACTTACTTTTTCTGTAGTTTTCTATTTTTTTCTGCCTGTCCCCCAAGTTTGCTGAGTCCTAAGGCATCTTGAGATGAGTTGTCTGTTTCTGTCAAGCCAACTACAAGGATTAAAAAAAGCCAGTTAGTATAATCTTTTTCATATTTTGCATGGAATTTATTGATATAAACCAGCATACCTATCATATTCCTGCACAACAAAGTAATAGAACTTTGTAATGTTACTGATCAGCAGTATGTATGTATGTTGCTATTGGTAAGTCTCTTAAGTCTCATTTTATTAATGATGTGATAAGGAATAAATTTAAAATGTAGGTCTTTTTTCAGAGCTACACTAAAGCACATAGTACTTGAATATGAGACATGAACACACATTTCAGAATATCTTTATTCTCTCCCCACTCCATGTGGCATGCACCTAGAATCTACAACCAACATTATTTAGAAGAACACAATAAAATGAATACCACGAGACTAAGTCTTTCCTTCCTTTTCTATTATTGATAATACACTAGTTAGAAGATTACAAACCAACCTTGTCCCAATGATTCTTTGCTGGTTTGTCCAGGTCGACCCTTTTCTTTCTTACCAAACAAACGACCTATAGAGGATTTGATCCCCTTCTTTTTAGGGGCTTTGTGAAGGGAATCCTGGCTACTATTACTGCTACTGGGATTGCTTACTTGACCATCTTGAGAACCTGTAGAACTTTAAAGAGAAAATCTCTTTTTAGTTTGTAAAGAATGCACAAAAATAATCCTCACTTTCAGAACAGTGCATCTGTATGGCAACTGAAGAATGTCGTTACCTCAACAAATTAATTTATAGGTTTTTAAACATTTCTCCTCATGAAAGATGTGAAAAGCATCATCATCAGATTTATCAAAAGATAAATGGAGCCTAAAAAAGCCATTAGGCAACAATCAATATATAATTTTTTACCCCTTTTCTTATTAAGGTGATTGACCTATGGCAGGTTATTTGTACATCTTTTGTTGTTGTTTGTATTAGAAGCCACTAGCTGTCAGTTTTTTAAAACTTATATGATCTGAACAACAACTTTGTAGTCTATCAACTTTTTAAAAATCTGAACCTTAGCTATACTATCAGAATATTAACCTCATATTTTCTGCCATCTTCCTTACTTACTTTCTTATGTCCCTGATATCTTCATGGCTCACTGTATGCAAAGCTCCTTTATGGATTCTGTCCAAATGCAGAGATCGAGGAGAAGATGGTGGTGATGTCTCACATTTTATTGTGGTCTTGTCATCTCGTACTTCTTCTCCAGAAACTGGAGACTTGGGGGGGG
>ML685785.1:19002094-19104217 GCA_007922175.1 Pelusios castaneus
GTAAAGTTACCAACACAGAGGGCCTTCTCCAACCCCAGTTAGAAAAATTTAGAAGAGTTTTAAACAATATGTTCTAGAGGTCACAGGCTTAGATGATCACCAGATTTAATCACAACATTTCGAAATTGGGAATCTGTGTGTCAATATTTACAGTTTTCATTCAAGTGTGCTGAGTAAGGCCAAGTACACACAATCACTTTATTGCGCATTAAGAGTCATTACCGCGCGATAACAGCAACAGCGTACACACGTGCAATAGGGCTCTTGCGCGTCAACAGCCCAGTTGTAGCGCAATACAAAAACCATTCGACGAGGGTGGTAGCAGTTAACGCGGAACAACTGTCGCGCCTTTCCACTCGTGTATACGCTTACTGCGCAATGATTGGCCTCTGGAAGTGTCCCAGCATTCCAAAGTTAACCTCTCTGGTCTTCCCCCCCACCCGCTCTGTGGCGTGATGAAACGGTCCCCGCCCTGTTTCGATTCCCGGGATTTTCGAATTTCTCGTCTGTTTCACTTCCTGTTCTCTTCCTCATGGAGTGGAGTGCAGCTCCGATTTTACCTAGCAATGGCAGCCCATCATGGAAGACGCGCACCCATTTGGAGCACGGCAGAGGGGCTGGACCTGATCAGCATCTGGGGAGAATCTGCTGTGCAGGCGCAGCTATGCGGCAGCAGGCGAAATTTTGATACATATGGCATAATTTCTCGGGCCATGTCCGAGAGAGGTCATGAGAGAGACACTGTGCAGTGCAGATCAAAGGTGAAGGAGCTAAGAATAACCTATCACCGAGCGAAGGAGGCAAACCGCCATTCGGGATCAGCGCCTGCTACATGCAGGTACTACAAGGAGATCGAAGCCATCCTCAGTGGGGACCCCACAACTACTGCAAAGAGTCCTGTGGACACATCGGTCCCCCCTCCTCCAGTGAATGCCAGAGCCGAGCTGGATGAGGACGTGATCGATGAGGAGAAGGAGATGGAGGATGACCTGGAGGAGAGCGCAACAGCATGTAGCCAGGAGCTCTTCTGCACCCCCGCTGAGACGTCCACCCAAGACATCAATTGCAGCGTGCCTTCTGAGGCAGCAGAGGGGGGTTCAGGTAAGTTTCTCTTCCGTGCAGCTATGGCTCCCGCTAAAAAATCATTGTCCGGGGCAGGGTTGCTTGCTGTCTTGGTCACCGCTGTGCATGCTCTTTACTATGCATTCATTAGAAGTGCATCAACACAAGCAGTGATTGTCAAAAAATCATCTTTATTTAGGTCACTAAACGTTTCCTCGATGTACCGCCAGAGCCTCCTACTCAGGTTAGATGGGATAGCGTATGTGTCTACGCTCCCGTATAAGGATACTTGGCCTCGCCAGCTGCAAAGCACAGCACTGGGAACCATGGCAGCACACAAGGCAGCAGCATACGGTCCCGGCTGGCATCTGGTGGCATGTAGGATATGTATTCTAGCTGGCAGGGGCACTCTGAGGAGAGAGATATCGGGTTCCATCAGTGTGCCCTGTGCAGAATGTTAGCCCCCAGTAAGCCTTCTATTAGGACGTACCTTGTCCGCTTCAGCAAAGCATAGGATGTTGACTGCCCTGCACCTTCCAGTGGAATGTGCTACTGGAAGGTTACATTTGTTATCTAAGCGATGTGTTAACAACAGCTTTATTATTATTTTTTTTTTAATTAGATTCGACCTTCACAAGGCCGATGTCTACCCCAGCTGACCGCATGGGAAACATTCGGTGGCATGCTCGAAGAAACAGGGAGGATATGTTTCAGGAGCTGATGAAAACAACAGAGGCATCCGCAAGGGAGAATTGAGCCTGGAGAGAGGAATCCCAACAGAGGAGGCAGAAACACAGAGACGAACTGATAAGCGTCATGAAGGAGCAAACAGAACTGCTCAAGAGCATGATTGCTCTGCAGACCAGGTGATTAATGTACGGGCTCCACGCCAGACACTTCAGCCGTGTCTGCCTCCCACACCCCGTAGTCCTTCAAAGCATTATTTGAAGGCCACCCGTCCCCCTGGTATACTGCAACATCCAGTCCCTCACAGAGCTACTTTTTAGAGACCTGCAGCTACACCCACCTGTAACCCCTCCAAAAACCCCCAACCACCACCACCCCCTTTTTATCTTTTAATAAAAACAGTAACAGAAAATTTGAAGAGTGGCTTTATTTGTACATAGTGAAAATCTCATAAGGTGCACTTGATGCGTCCTTGAAGTGAACTATGGGAGGGCATCATTGAAATGCTCCCTGAGTGCCTCCCTTATGTGAGCAGCTCCTCGTTGGGCCCCCCTAATACTTCTAGTGGCTAGCTGTTCGTATGCTTCCTCGAGGTGCTGTGCCTCCATAGCCCGCCCCGGGGAAAACTTTTCTCCCCTATTTTCACAAATGTTATGAAGGACACAGCACGCCGCAATTACAGCAGGGATGTTGTCCTCGTCCAAGTCCAGCCTCCCATACAAACAGCACCAGTGCCCTTCTAAGCGGCCGAAGACACACTCCAGTCATTCTGCAGCAGCTCAATCGGTAATTGAACCGCTCCTTGCTGCGATCCAGGTTCCCGGTGTACGGCTTCATGAGCCATGGCATCAGTGGGTATGCCGGGTCTCCAAGGATGACTATGGGCATCTCCACATCCCCCACAGTAATTTTTTGATCTGGGAAGAAAGTACCCCCTTGCAGCTTCCGGTACAGTCCAGTGTTTCTGAAAATGCGGGCATCATGCACCCTTCCCGACCACCCAGCACTGATGTCCGTAAAACGCCCCTTGTGATCCACAAGTGCGTGCAGCACCATGGAGAAGTAGCTCTTCCTGTTAATGTACTCGGTCGCGAGATGGTCTGGAGCCAAAATCGGGATATGTGTGCCATCTATGTCTCCCCCGCAGTTAGGGAATCCCATGGCAGCAAAGCCCTCCACAATCTCACGAACACTGCCCAACGTCACCGTTCTTCGTAGCAGAACGCGATTGATGGCTCGGCACACTTGTGAGAGGGCTAATCCGACGGTGGACCTTCCGACTCCAAACTGGTTTGCAACCGACCGATAGCAGTCAGGAGTCGCCATCTTCCAGACAGCAATCACAACACGCTTCTCCACGGTTAGGGCTGACCTCATGTTGGTGTCTTTATGTCACAGGGCAGGGGCCAACTCTGAACAAAGTTCCAGAAAGGTTGCTTTCCGCATTCGAAAGTTCTGTACCCACTGCTCGTCATCCCACAGCTGCATAACAATGTGATCCCACCACTCGGTGCTCGTCTTTCATGACCAGAAACGGCGTTGCACCGTGTGCAGATGATCGGTGAAGGAGCTGAGCAATGCGGTGCTGTTGCTCTGCAGGGCATCCATCAGCCCCTGCTCCTCGGCGTCTTCGTCTGATTCGGAGCTCATTGCATACTGAGCAACCAGCCGAGATGTATTTAGAATGCTGAAGGTGACAGTGGAGATTAGAGCAGGATCCATGCTGTTGCAGTTGTGATTGCTCGCAAGTACTGCGTCACTGCACTGTTGAAAATAGGCGCGAGTTGCTATTGGCAACGAGGAAGACGCAAGGGGAACACAGTGCACCACGGGAAAATGAGAGTTTACCCATGGCGCTTTGCGTTCCTTTCCTTCATCCCAGGATTCCAAGCGCCGATTGAGGGAAAATTGAACTGTGGGATAGGTGCCCAGAATTCATTGCGCTACACCGCGATATTGCAAAGAATTCTGTTGCGTTACAAGGAGCGACGTGTGTACGCGCTCTCCCGCAATAAAGGTCACGTGTTTTTTATACCGCGATTGCCATGTTGCGCTTTAATCTGATCGTGTGTACATAGCCTAACAGTAATTCAGACTGCTTTAATTGTGTTATGGTAGATTTTCAAAATTCTGTGCAAGTATGCTTATAGAGAGATACAAAAATAGGTAACACAAATAGGTAATATACTACACCCTTCAAAATACAAGTGAAAGGTACTTTTACTGTTTCCTTTAAAGGTAATCCTCTTTCCTTTCATTTCTTTATAACCAACATCATAAAAAGTATTAACTTGATGTTATTTTCATAGCAGAGATTAAACCTGAACATGAAATTTGCAGTTATTCATAAACATGCATAAATATAATTTTCAAGGGATCTCATTTACACTAATACTTTATAGTAAATAACATAGCAAAAGAAGTCACTAAGTGGCTAACAAGTTTACCTTTCTACGGTGTTTCCTTAAATCACTAGGCTGGCAGATGCATGCAAAGAGAAGAAATTAAGAGAAACCAGATTTATTGCAAACTCAGCAGCACAAATTCAAAACATTAGCACAGACAAAATGTATTAGGGAGAATATATTGGAACATATATGAAAAAAACAGATGCTCTCAAATTACAAAATAATTAGACTTCCATATCCTTGAAAATCAAGACTCATAATGGAAATATTATAGGTAGTTAAATAGTGGTTTTAGACGATAACAAATATTTCACTCATACCTACAAGGCAAAACTTAAAAAGGAAACAGAAAACATTCTCATCAGGAGAACCAGTAAATTCTGGTTCTGGATTTTTTAAAATGAGGAGAATACTTGGACAAGGACTCTCTCTGGATTACAGATACTCAAGCTGCAGATACTCAAGGCAGGGATTGAGGTTTCTATGTTTTCTGAGTTAGATCCTCTGAATATCAAACATTCTTCATCTGAATCAGTTTTTAATCTTATTCCCTTTCCTACATTTTATATAAGCAGATACACTACAGCATTAATAATGAAGTCAAGAACGCTGTCAGCAGTTTTGCAAAATAAATTTAAAAAACCATTTAGGGTGTTGGAATGATTATGCAGTTGTTTATCACTTCTAGTTCTTCTCCCCGACCCTTACCAAAATCTGCTGAATCTTACCTCTTAGACATTCCCAAAGTCTAACAGTGTGCAGAACACAAGATCAAAGACTGTTCATTAATTCTAGTTGTCTAGTTGTACATAGAGCATAATCCTACAGACTGGTAAAAAAAATTACATTTATGTAGTTTAGGAAACATATTTACTCTATTTTATTTTAAAAAGGACTTGTGGACAAAAAATGTTTGAATATCAAAAATTCAGCGCATTTTGTATTACAAAAAAGACTGTTTAGTAAGGTAATGTAGGTTTGGGCATTTGACTGGTCCAAAATAACTCATCAATTAAGTGATCAAGTATTAACAAGTAATGTAAAAACGGACAAATATTTTAGAACAGAGACCCACATCTCCCGTCTCTCCTCCCCCCCCCAAAAAAAGCATGACTTTCTGGTCTCCAATTGGCATAGAGTACTTATGCCTAGTTACAAAAAACGAAGTTACTTAACTGAGTTATTTTAATTCAGAAAAAGGAAGAACACAATTAAGTACTAAAAACGCACAATGGCACCACAGTGCAATGAAAAATGGAGGCTGCTGCTTACATCAGGGCATTCTTGTTGAAATTTCTGACAATATTGGCTATGGTCAAATATAAGGTGGTCAACTAACATTACTTGACTGGTCAGTTAAGTGGCTCGTCATGCCTTCTAGGATTAATAAGCCTTTTGCAAAAGGTTCCATGTTAGTTAAGCAAGGTAAATAGGTCAAGATTTGCTTAATCTTACATGAAAATATCTGTTATGATTATTGATGTTACTATATTGTATATTAGAATAAGTTAATCAAAGCACAGGACAGACTCAGTTTACCCCTTTCTGGGATTTCCATCAATAAAAAATAAACTCTTAAAGATGTATCCAATATAAAATATATATGGTTTCAGGTTCTTAATGTGCTATTTAAATACTACCCAGAGTAATAATCCGTTTCTTGTAAAGAACATCTTAATCTTAATAAATACTAAAGAAAGAGGTAAAACAGAGGAGAAAAATGAATAAAATCATAGCTTAATCCAGATCTCATTACCCAATAATTTTGGGATGACTGAAGTAAGAGATATCACCATAACAAATGAACACCAATGAAAAAATACGGATTGTCAGTCAGTATTTGTTTAATTAAATTGTCAATCAGTATTTGTTTAATTAAAAGCTTGTAGATTTCTTTATCAGTTTTAAGTTAAACTAATAAAGTTCCAACACTGAATACATAAAACCATGATTAAAATAACCTGTACTCACAAATCTAGTGGGGAAAAAAGTACTGTCAATAAACCAAGGCCTCATCTCTATGATAGCATCTGATATAATGACATGGTGTGATAGTCTCTGGAAGGACCCTCTGTCCACGAGGGGGTGCTGGTGCTCCCCTTACTCTTGGGGGAACCACAGTCAGGATCTGTGGACGGGCAGCAGGCCTGGGAGCGTCTCTGGGCAGAATTGGCGGCCGCCCCTGTGGTTGTTAAGTTGCAGGCCAAAAAAGTCCTGAATACCTTCTGGCCTGGCCAGTTCTCTCTGGGCAGCGAGGTTCGCTCCCTGCCCCAGCTGCAGCCCCTCAGGCCAGGCCAAGGGGCGGCCTGTAGCAGAGCTGTTGCCTCCTCATCCTCCTGTACTGTAGGACGGAGTGGTATACCCCGTCACACATGGGTTTAAAGCAAGGCAACAGGCTTGATCTTAGCTAATGTTTATAAATACCAAGTGGATTTTTATAAGAAAAACTACAAAAATATTTTGAAAATCCAATATTTACAATATGAATTAATAATGAATTAACAATATGGATGAATTAATAATTAATATTTACAATGTGAATTAATTAATTACCTTATGAATTAATTAATTATGGTGGAAGTTTAGGATCTTTATATTACCATACTTTAACAAATCATTCAATTACTGTATAAGTAAATAGCTCAGCTAAATACTACCACATTCTATTTGCTCAGTTTCTTTAAATCTTGGAGCTTTGGATTTTAAATTAAATCAATTACCGTTTCACTTACTATTGAACACTAAAATTCATGAAGATTTCTAGATGCTATGGCTTATTTTTGCTCACTAAAACTGCCCACTGCACTGGGAGAGGAAGCCTTGGCAATAAGTATCAGTGACTTTTTTTTTTTTTTTTTTTTAATGGAAACATGCTGTGAAACTCATTTGAGTCAATTTCTGCAAAGAAAATATTTAGATTAGGACTTGCTTTAAAAATGTCCTCTATATATTGCTAGCCCCAACAGATATATTTCAGTTCACTTCACAGCTGTACATTAAAAATGTAAATAATACTTAATCATTAATATTATGGGTTTCATATATTTGTATGAAATCATTATTTATTTGTTGAGCATTCAGTAGAAATGTGGATTACAAATAATGGGCAGCAATAAAACATGCATGATTTGAGTAGACTTAAGAAAGAAGAGGGTAAAACGGTTGCCACATCAGGATTTGAAGGAAAAGGATTAAGTTCTCTCAGGTACAAGAGACAAACCAGAGTAAGACTAGGAGTAAGAGATTGATGAAGTAATACCTAAGTCAGAGATGTGGGCAGAGCAAACTTTTGGAGTTTTTGAAAGTTAAGGCAAGCTGTTTGAACTTGATGTTGAAGGTGAAAGGAAGCAAGTGAAGAAATTCGCTGAAGGACAAGGATACGAAGTACAAAGCACACTAGCTTAATATTTAGGATGCACTTATCTTCTACTCAAGAAAAAAAATCTTATACTTACTAGTGTCATGATACCTAGTCTGTCCACTTCCCGAGCTGGACTATGTGAGATTCGCTTTGGTGTGGAATGGCCACTGCCAGGAGGAGAGGAACCAGCGAGGGACCCACCAGTAAAAGGAAGGGGAACTGAGTTCATTGGCTGAAATCGCCCATTGTTATCCAGACTCCCGCTCCCAACTCGGCTTTCAATTTCCTCTGCCCGCTGCTCTGTATTTTCCTTTTCTTCTTGTATCAATCTAAAAAAGTTGAAGAGCCTGGGTGATTTGTTTACTTTTGCAGTTGATTAATTCACTGTAAAATAAATACATTTGCAAAAGCAATGAGAGATTCAAACAATTACGACAAGCTAGGTGATGAGGGTGGCCAAAAAATGGCTTAAATTTTGTGTGTTTATCTGCATAACTCCAGAAAACTAGACTTCTACAGACAGAAAAGGCAAAATAGCTGCAATCCAGATGGACAATATACAAAAAGAATTGCAAATATGACATGACAAAAGGAGAGTGATTGAATGTTTTGGGCATGTATCGTTAGTATCAGAGTTTATTTGTTTTATATTCTGTCAGATTAGTAACACTTCATAGTGTAGAGTAATTGAACTGTAAGTCTTTTGAAAGAATTTATTTTAAAGGAAGAGCTTGACAAGAGGGTTTAGGCACAGTCGGTGCTTTTTTGTTTAAAAAAAAAAAAAAAAAAAAAAAAAGGTGCCAGTACTTGGCCAGGAATCTGGATGACCAGTGGCAAGAGCCGGGGCTGCATTGCTGTGGGAAAAAAAAAGGTGCCGGTACTCAGTACTCCTAAGTACTATCACAAAAAAAGCACTGGGCACAATAAAATGGCTTAAGGAGAGGGATCCAAACACCGCAATACCGTAAAAATATAATTTGGGCTGCGAAACTGAGGGATGACCTATGAGGAAGGCTGACTTCCTCTATGACCGAATGCAAGTCATCACACACTCTATATCTCAGTTTCCCCATCTAAATGATCAGGTCAACACTTTTCTATTTCACAGGAATTTTGTGATTATTTGTGAAGGGCTTCTAGCATCTAATATGGAAATGTTATATATGCAAAGTATGTGGTAACTATTATACAGCAAGTATGCTACCATTACTATTGTTACAGCTTTTCCATCATTACTACTTTCCATCATGCCTATGCATTTTACTTCTTGCACAATGCAAATCATCCACTCTAACACTCGTTGGTAGAGTATTATCACAGCAGCAGTCACTACAGATAAGTTTAGGAGAGAATAGCCAACAACTTATGTGGCAATTTAAATGATGATTACGAACTTGAATTCAACTGCAACCAGCAGTAACAGCTACTGGAAATTACCACAACCATTTATGCAATAGTTTCCATCTATCCAGACAGTATCAAAAGTATTTTACAAAGTTGGCTAAGCGTTGCCACTGTTTGAAAAATAATACATAGGGAAAATGAAGCATATAGATCACGGGTCTGCAACCCAAAAGATAAGAGGAGCCATTTTTTTAAAAATTCCTTCAATAACAAAGTGTTTTGAGAGCCACAATGGGTGTAGCCTCCTGGTGGGAGGTGCAGGGAGGTGAGCCAGGATTTCTGCTGCAGGGTCCCCTTATGCAGGGGGGGGGGAAGCCTGGAACTTGGTATGGGTTGCCCATGGGGTCCCTGGTGGCTGGGGGAAGCCCAGAGCCAGGCATGGGCCTCCTGCAGGGTACCCCGGTGGTTGGGGGAGCCCAGAGCCGCAAGGGGGCAGCCAAAGAGCCGCATGTGGCTCCAGAGCCATAGGTTGCAGACCGCTGATATAGATTGTATAGCTTACCCGTAACCACACACATATTATTGAGAGATCTTTAATTTCGCTATAAACGAAGCTTATTTTCTCATAATTGAAATTAACAGATAAACGATACCTAATCTCTTTGTTAATTGCATCCAACTGCTCTTGAAGCATCATGGCTAAAGTCTGAGCATCAGCCTGACCACTAGGTGACAAAAGATCAACTGAACTGAATATAGTTTCTCTGTCATCTTCACCATCTGAGATGTCAACATCACTCTCGAATGCTTGTGCTACATTTGCCAACACACTTGCTTGTTGTTCACGTTCCCAATCCTGTTCATTAAGGGTCTGAACCTGTTTTTTTTTTTAAAAAAAAAAAAACCAAAAAAACCTCAGATATAACTAAAAATATATCTAAAACCTTTATTATTTAAATACTTTCAAAAAGATAAAAAGATAAAAACCAAGTCAACAGGTTCTCACTTACATGCTGTAGATATCCATCAAGAAAGCAGCATTTATCAAACAGTAAAACCAAAAACAATTCTTTAGAAAACTTTGCAGACTTACAATAATGGTCATGTCTTAGAAATCTTGGCACTATCCCACCCAACTATAATGCAATATTGCAAAGATTAGTCAACAATATTAATTTAAATTGCATCATATGTTTGAGTGACAATTCATTATCTTTAGGAATTAAGCCATGTTGAAACTGAAATATTTAAAAAGGACAGAGGGATTTGCTTGCCAAATAATGTATAGCATGCTGGATTATTAAATTCAAACTGCAACGTTTTTTAATGTGTATACAAATTAAGGTACAGATTTGGATTGTTTCAGATTTTTTTTAAATTTAAAAGTGTATACAAAAAGCAGAATCTAAAAAAACCCCTATGATTTGCTATACAACATAAAAATGTCTATCCCTTAAAGAGAGAGCAGAGTTTTTAAGGGAAACTTCTGTGTAGCCCACCTGGGGAAAAAAACCAGTGATAAATAATTTAAGTGTGAAAAATTCTAGTGTCATTATTTAACAAAGCTACACTATGCACTCCTATCCTCTAAACTTTTTGCAATTATCTAATAAATCAATTGAACCTAAGCATCTCTCACTATTAAAATAAAAATGTTCCATTACCTTTGAAGGCTCATCTTGTAGAGCTGCCAAACGCCCTCTCTGGGGACGTCTTAACACTGAAGAGGTACTATAGGGATCAGAATGACTATCAGCCACAGATAACGGTGCCATTGGATATCTGAAATCTGGAACACTACCCAAATGTGGTCGGCTAAAACATGAACAGAGATTCAATCTTTAGGAGGTATGAAACAGATGATTATTGCTTCTGAAGTTTTTATTTCTAGACTGAAAGAAGTATTTTTACTTTAGTATAGAAAGTATTCTGAGTATTCTTCATTACTATACTCAGTAAAAATGTTTCAAATTATAATACACAGAAAAACTATTAAACATAAAGATTATATTAACCCTCTAGTAAAATGCTATTTTCATTAAATGCTTGTACCTATGATGAAGAGAAGTGACCCTGATCTTCATTTGGTCATTTTCAGCCCTCATTGCTTCAATATTTAGTACCAGTTGATCCTGCAGAGAATAGAACAAGAAAAAATTTGACATATGTTTGTTTCAAAAGCTCTGACAATACTTTTTTAAATAAAGAATGCATACATCTTCCGGGCCCGTACACTTCATTTCCATTCAAAAGATTGCTTTTGAAAATCACTCCCCAATGAGGCAGGATTTCAAAAGACTTCTGCCATATTCACAGTGGTAACCATTACATTACCACTACTGATCTACCAAATACACCCAAGAGCAGTACTGATTATTTAGATCCCTGAGTGCAATTATGCTGGATAAATTTTGATTTTTTTTTTTTTAATTGCAACAACTGAATAAGTGATATAACCATGTGTGAATGATTGGCTAACAACTGATTAGAGTAAATGAGAAAACTGAATTACTAAGGATAGCCTGAGGATGGCTGAAACTCTGTACTAAAGTTTAACTACTTGCAACCAAGATGTCCTCATGCTCTCCAGAATCTTCTATGTAAGTAGTGACCAAATGATTGATCATGTCACTCGAAAAGAAAACGAAGAACCACAACTTTGGGAAACAGTCAATGAAAGGCTGTGCGAACATCATCGAGAAAGAAGTGTGATGGCCAGACATTTAAAAGGATTTTTTGCATTCTGAAACCCCATGCTGCGAAAGTGAAAGAAGTCTAAGTGTAGGCCACGCCTCTCCTCTACAACATTCCCAACATCTTCAGTGACAAGAGCTTTTTGCCCTATTATTCTGAGCTGCTTAATCCTCCCACCATTGACCAGGGCTCAACACAGCAGCAAAGTATGATAAGTGTTTCTCTTGTCCCACCTCAAATTTTTTTAAGTAGTTTTAAAAATAGCTGTGTACAATTTTATGTCGTTCAGTAGCTGGCTTCTTGAAAGGTACACTGGATGCCTCTGTTATAAAATATATACTAAGATGCACCTGCCACTGAAAAGTTTTGTTTATTTGTATTTTTATGGCTCAAAGCGCATATGTAAAAATATGAGTTAGAGAAGGCCTTCAGACTCCTGGTAAATCATCAATACAGACTCCTTATATTCACCTAGTTAGTACTTATTAAACTAGATTAAGTGATTCTGATTAAAAACCTCTGTCACCTTTAGAAGCTGCGTCAATAATTCTCTGCACCAAAGGAGGCAACCAACCTTTTACAATGAACAATAACAGTAATAATTTTGCCACAAGAAATTATGGAGAGCAAGGCAAGAAACCCAGAAGTCTAAATATTATTACACAAGGTAATCTGCTATAAACTAGAAAGTTATGTAGGATTTTTATATCATATTCCAGCTATGAACCAATACAACACTTACATTTTGATTTGGAAAAATATCTGTACAATACCTTTTCATGTTGAAGCTCCTCTACTTGCTTCTTTGCTGTTTCAATTTCTCGAAGAAGAGAGTTCTAAAATAAAATTTATTGCACAATTTAAATTATTCTTAATCTTTGTAGATCTTTCCATTTTGGATGGGTGATTAAGAACAGAAAAGCTATTACAGAGGCTTATTACAGAAGTAACTGCAGTACCTCTTGACTTGTATCTACTTAATTTACTAAAGAAAACTATTTATTATGCCTACCACTGTTATTTTTTAAACTACAATTAAAATAAATTCAGACTCCTGGGTCCGTGCTTCTCTATATGACTAAACTACTAGTGATAAAAGTTATAAGACCAGCTAAGCAACTACTACTAATAGTCAGTAGTTTTGTCTGTTTGCTAGTTTACTTTTGACAGAGTTATTCTAAGTACCAAAAAGATAAAAATTTTAATGAAATGGATGCATCTAAGACAATCAAAGCAGGACTGTTGTGCAGTTACTGATGTATAATCTTTCCTGGTCATTAGAGTCCCTTAATATTGGTTTTATTTATTTGAGTTGCATAAGCACCATACAGTATTATTTGTCAGCTATATTGTAAAGTCCTTACTGTTCTCATTATAAAGAGTACACAGATTTGCAGTCATCATACAGCAGTTCAGCAATAACTGTACTATAAATATGCAAATTTTATAAAATATACAACTAGCTACTACAAACACACTCAAACTGACTCTCATACTCAAGCTACTAAAGCTGTTTGTCAGCTATAAAAATACCGTATTTTTCGGACTATAAGACGCACGTTTCCCCCCCCCCAAAAGTGGGGGGAAAATGAGGGTGCGTCTTATAATGCAAATGCTGTCCAGCAAGCAGTGTTCCCTCTAAGCTGCGCGGCCGCAGAGCGGCCGTCGCACCCCCCGCGCAGCCCGGCAGCTCCCGCTGCTCCCTCCAACCCCCGGGGCAGCCACTTTGCTGCGGCACACCCGGCCTACGCCCGACCTCTGGGCTGGCCCTCCCCGCCCCCAGGTTGGGACAGGCAGGCTCAGGCTAGGGTCCGGAGCGCGGGCCTGCCTGCCTGCCCCACGCGGCTGGGCCAGACGGGTGGCTGCGGCAGCGGCGGGCTCCCACCCGCCGTCCGCCTCCTTCCCGGGGCCGGGCTAATCCACGGCCTCGGCCGCCCAGCACCGGGCCGGGATCAGCCTCCGGGGCTGTGGTCTGCTCCCCCCCCCCACTGGCGGCTTCCCAGGGCCGCGGCAGGGTCCTCCCCCGCCCTGCCGGCGCCTTCCCAGGGCCGCGGCAGGGTCCTGTCCCGCCGGCGGCCTTGGCTTGCTTCTTTCTTTCTTTCCCTCTTCCTTCCTTCCTCCTCCTTCCTTTCTTTCCCTTTCTCTTCCTTCTCTTTTTCTTTCTCCCTTTTTCTTTCCTTCTTTCTCTTCTTTGCCTGCCTTCTTTTTTCTTTCTTCCTCTCTCTTCCTTTCTCTTTTTTCCTTCTTTGTCTTCCTTTTTCTTTCCTTCTTTTTTCTTTCTCTCTCTTCTTTCCTTCCTCTTTCTTCTTTCTCTTCCTTCTTTCCTCTTCTTTCCTTCTCTTTCTTTTTCTCTATAGTATACCGGTACTATTTGGTTCAGAATATTTTTTTCTTGTTTTCCTGCTCTAAAAACTGGGTGCGTCTTATGGTCAGGTGCGTCTTATGGTCCAAAAAATACGGTAACCACCACAAAACCTTCTTGCTGTCTTCAGGCAAAGAACAAGATTTTCAATAATGTATGTGACTGTATTAAAAATAATAATGAAAATGGGATTGTCATTGCTAAAGGGAAGTTGTTTTAGGAAGTTTATAATCTGACTCATTTTCTCCTCCCCACATCCAACCCTGTCACATTGTTCTCTTTAAAGTTCTTCTTTTTGATTTTTAGCATCTTAATTCAGTTTTGAAACACTGTAAGCCATAAAATAGGTCATTCTAGGGAGAAAAGTCTTAATGTCCTGGATAGAGATTGAATAGAATATCATATTATAATTTACATTGGTTTCCTAATAATCATACACACCTACAGAAAAGTAACAGTACCTTTTTGGAAATCAATACTAATGGTGAAGTGTATCTAAATACTTCTTTTTATTTCATGAATAATAGCTATAAAATTATAGACACCCCACATAATCAACCATAAAGGGGCAAGAGGGGAGAATTTAGTTAGAGTTATCCTAAAAAGATGTTTTGTATCATGGTACAGCAAAAGAGATTGGCACTGAAACAGAGCACATACAATAGATTCACTGGTGGTGGTGATACATCAGTACCTTGAATCTTGCTTTCCCACTATGCTAAAGCCACAGGCCAAATACTTCAGACTTCGGGAACTGAACTTTAAGCATTTAATTCATTAGCTCCCAGAACACGGGCCAACTGGGCCAAAGTAAGCTTTTATTCAGTCTTGTCTGATTTTCTTAGTTCCCTTTGAAAACAAAAGCAGAGAGAGAAGCAAAAATCCAACTCACTTGGTATTATAAAGAAGCTCTCTGTTTCTTGAACCCTAGAATAGTATTGTCAGAAGCTCAACTGGGATGTTGGTGACAGATCAGTTGACAGTCAAAAAAACAAATGCCTCTGAAAGTCCAGAGGGATCACAAAACATACAAGATGTTGAAGTCTTTAGAGAAGTCCATTTAACTTTTACTGAAAAGCTTTTGTAGGTGATCACCCTATTCCAAAAGAATTAGAATCTACATCTGCAGTATGGGGGATGTGAACTGAAATTGATTAAAAGATGAAAATGCTACCAAAGACAGAACTTCCTTATTTTTCTTTAAGGATTCTTTCATCCTACTGAAGAAATGCAGTGCCACCTCAAAGAGAAATCTATGAAGACCAACAGATGAAAGTGAGCTAATAAGTGAAAGTCCATGCAGGCCGCAAGATGTCACAACTTAGAATTAGGAGGACAGAAAACAGAACCTTGGACAGAGGTCTGAAGTATGCAATAAGTTAGGGGTCTCAACACACAGCCCACAGGCTGCATGTGGCCCACGGAGCTCCCTCCTGTGGTCCACAAGAAGAGGCGGCATTCAGGGGTTCCCAACCCCTGGCCAGCTTTTCAAATAGCCTGTGCCCCACTGGCTGGAAGCCGGCAGCCAGGCTGCAGCCACTTGCCTCCTGCCGTCGGCAGTGCTTCCAGGTCGGACCATGCCTCCCCCCCACCCCTGGGGCCTTGGCAGCCACTGCCAGGCAGTCAGGGAGGGGAGGAGCAACTGCCGTGTGGAAGGCTGAGAGCCCCATGCCGCTCCCCAGGCAGAGCTCTGGCCTGCAGCGGCGGGGGAGCACAGCCCCGCGACTGGAGCAGGCGAACCCAGCGTCCGGGGCCAGGTCAGGGCTCAGGTGCATGGCAGATGGGGGATCTGGGGAGGGCTCCCACAGAGGACTCTGCCCAGTCCCAGTGTGCAACTGGGAGCCGGGCTATGGATGCTGCCTCTCCTCCGGGCTTGAGGTTGCAAGCAGCCCTTTCCATTTTTCTCTCTCTCTCTTTTGTTTCCTTCCTTGTTTTGTTTTATTCTACCCTTTCTTTCTCTTCCTTCTTTCTTTCTCTCATCCTTCCTTCTCTCTTTTTCCTTCCTTCTCTTTTTCTCTTCCTTTCTTCTTTCCTTCCTTTTCTTTTTTCTTTTTCTCTTCCTTCCTTCTCTTTTTTTTTCTTGTCCTTTTTTCTCTTCCTTCCTTTTTTTCCCCTTCCTTCTCTCCTTTTTTAAAAAAAGCCTAAAAATTGAATTTTAATTAAAAACCTTTCTAAAAATTAAACTTTCAATTAAAAATTCAAATTTAATTAATGAAACCCAATTAATTAATTTTATTTACAATCACTTTGAATTCAATTAATTTATAATTTAATTTTAATTAAATAAACTGGTGGCCCTGTTGTACGAAAAGGTTTCAGTGATGCAGCCCTCAGGCCAATATCCTAGTCCTCATGTGGCTCTCTTGGTGATTTGAGTTTGAGACCCCTGCAATAAGTGATCACAGAAAAACTGCTTAGTCCAGACCATTTTTATAGTCAAGTAGACATTCTCCTGGAAGGTAAAGATGAAATTTCTCTAGCTCTCAAGATCAGCACCATGAACCAAGAAACGCTGGACAAGACAGGAAAGGGGGGAATGGGGCAAAAGATACGGGAGAAGAATGTAATCTGTGATCAAGGTCTGTGTTCTATTCCAGACTCTGCAACAGACTTCTTGTATGACCCAAAGCAAACATTTATGTGGTCAACACCAAACATCAGAAGGAAAGCATAAGAACACTTTAAAAAAAAAGGGGGGGGCAGGGGAATGGGGTATTTCCCCCTAAGAATTTAGTTTAGGACTTATAAAGCACACTCTTCATAAACTGGTTTAGTTTTTTTAAGAATTGGCTAGTTTAAAAAAGTTATACTGACAACATCTCTAAAAGGAATTCATTTATAGGTAAAAGATGTATTTAACTGCTAAAGCAATAAGGATAAATTATGCATGTACAGGAAAACAATGTAACAAGCATATTGCTAAACATTTCATTAATTTTAAGCTACCTTCGTCATCACATTAAATTATTTTCTACCTTATCTTCCAGAGCAGCCATCCTTTCCTTGAGATGAAGCTGAAGTCTTTCATTGGATTCAGATAGAAGCTTATCAACAGTATCTGATAAACGTTTATTATGTTCTTCATTCATCTTCTCTCTTTGTCTAGCCTAAGTTATTTAGGAAGCAGTGAAAGTAGGATTAATTTAAAGCCATTGACACATTGTGTCCCATAAAACATCTGAAAGTATCATTTTGAAAACTTGATCTTGAAAACTAAAGCTCACCATACCCAAATGCCTTATTTTCTCCAATAAAAGATTCTGTCCTCAAAGGTTAAAAATTAATCCAGATATCTTGATCATCCAAAGGGCCTCTAGGGATACCTGAAACCCCCAGAAGTACTAGATTCACAAGCTTCCAAGTTTGAGTTTATGGTCTCATGATTGAATATATTTCAAATCCTGAAGAGCCAACACCTCCAAGGCTATATGGTACAGTAAGTCTACAGAATATTTATTTATTTAGGTGAGATGGCAGATTAAATTACAATGAAGTGTGGTATATAAGTACTTTTAAACACTGTATTTCAAACTTCATCTGGAAACTCAAAGCTCATGATTAAGCTCACCAACTTTAATTAAGAGCAACAAGTGAATATTTTAAGTCCCCCCAGTGTCACCTCAACTTTTACCACAATATTAAAG
This sequence comes from Pelusios castaneus, assembly GCA_007922175.1. Taxonomy (NCBI): domain Eukaryota; kingdom Metazoa; phylum Chordata; order Testudines; family Pelomedusidae; genus Pelusios; species Pelusios castaneus. Next base: position 19,019,657 of record ML685785.1, read on the forward strand.
GTAGGATAGAGAAGGGCAGCCCAACTCAACCATGGGCTACCAGACAAGGGATCATAGTTTTACTTTTCAAGCTTGGTTTCTATGCCAAAAACTATTTTTGTAATACCCTTTGCAATTCCTGATTCTTTTCCTCCAGTTGCGCTTCCATCTGTCTTAACCGTTCTTCAATGTTGCCATGTCTCTCCTCAGCCTGTCAATTTCAAAACAAATTAGAAATAGTATTCAAGAATGTACTGGAAACTGATGCACTAGCAACAATCATAACATGCTTTTGTGAGAAAACTGCCCTTTTTGTCCATATGCAGTGCAAAAAGCTTACTACCAGCCCTAATAAGGATTCCTGCGTTAAATGATGAACTCTTAACCCTCTCACACCAGAATATCATGGCTCAACGATTGCTGACAACTGACCTCTCACCAGGAAAACGTACATTCATACCTCCAACAATGCAATAAATTTATAAATGCAGTCACAGGATTGCCTCTCTACATCATACCCATTTGCCCGTGTTAGTAATCATAAAAAACAGGAAGCACAAAGCAGAAACAAAGACTGACATACAAATTCTACCTTACTACGGTTGGAGGCAAGTTCCAACAGCTTAGTCTCTTTAGTAGCAGAATTCTGAAGACTAAAGGTCAGACTACAAAGCCAATAAAGGATAGGAAAGATAACAGAAAAATGAACAGAGGACTTTAAAGGCACTTAAGAAGTCCATTTATAGCTACTATACATATTATTACTACAGGCTGTAAGCTGCTATTTTACCAGCAGCCATTTACAGACATATAATGTAAACTGAAATCTGACTCCCCCTTACTTAAAAGCCTCAGCTCGGTCCTGGCCTACACCTAAAATCAGGACAACAGCTGTACTGCTTGGTGTGTTACAAGTTCATATCCTTAAGCTTCATGGCAATGCCCACCTAACCCTCAGTGTAGATGCAGTAAGGTCAACAGAAAAATTTTCCTGTTAATCTACCTACTACGGCTTCCGGAGTTGAACTACCTTCAGTGATGGAAAAACTCTTTCCATCCCTCTAGAACAGCAGTTCTCAACCACTGTGTTGGGACACATTACTTCGTCGCCACACAGTGGTAAGTGTGTTGTAGGGAGCCGAGGAGATGACTGGATTTGGCCTGGAGGAGGTGAGTTGGTGTGTCCTGTGGGCTCCCAATATGCCACCAAGTGTGTCATGATCTGCAAAAGGCTGAGAACCACTGCTCTAGGTAGCATCTAAACCAGTGGTCTTCAACCTGGGCACTACCGCCCACTACTGGAAGTTTTGTGATTTTTGGTGGGCGCTACAAAAATGAAGGAAGGAGATAATGGCCATGCTCATCTGGCTGTAATTTATAAAAAGTTTGTATGAATAATGAATAAATTTTGTTTGAATGAAATTTGTTTGATATCCTTTTTGAAAATCTGAGTTTAAAATTTAAATGAACGATTAACAATACGACAATGTAGCAATTAATTTAACAAAAAACAATGAGAGTCCTGTGGCACCTTACAGACTAACAGATTTTCTTTGGCATAAGCTTTCGTGGACTATAACCCACTTCGTCAGATGGGTTATAGTCCATGAAAGCTTATGCCAAAGAAAATCTGTTAGTTTATACGGTGCCACAGGACTCTCATTGTTTTTTGCTGTACAACAGACTAACACGGCTACCCCTCTGGAAATTAATTTAACGACAGTGGCAATTTATAAGAAGTAACAATTTATGTAGGTGGGTGGTAAACTTACTGAAAATGTGAAAATATTGGAAAACTGGGTGCTGATCCAAAAAAGGTTGAAGACCACTGATCTAAACGACTGTACTACTGTGGCATAGCAGCAGTGCTGTTTCCATTAAATGATCCCCTGCACATTCTTTTTGAAATGTTCTTCCTAAAGCAGTTGTACACAGTAACAAAAACAATAATAAAAACAGCAAAAGGAAAGGAAACACTTCACAATGAACACACAAAGCTGATACAAGGGCTGCTAAATGATATTCCCAATAATGAAAATACAGAAAGAGGAAGTAATTAGAATTTTAAATTTTGAACATATGCAAGGAGAATAAATACACAAAGAGCACAGAATTTAGAAAATATTTTACTGAGGCTGCTGGAAAAATAAAACAGTGAAATAAGACCAAGAAATGAATGGCTATACAATCACAGAAAAGACAATGTAGTGAACTACTGTCCCACCTTTGAAAGCGCTGCAACTCTCTGTGCCAGTTCAGCCTCCACTTCAGGCAAAGTTTCAGCTTTTCTCAAAGTTTGCTGCAACTTTTGTTCAGCCAGTTCCAGTCGTTCTTGTAACTGTCGGTTCTTATCTTCACTCTGAAGATTGAGAATGCAACCATCACTATTAACTGCTAAAAGGGTAACTATTTTGTCCTTTATCAAATACTATCGCAGAGAGACAGCTACCTTTATTAGATCTATGGAAAGCAAATTTTCCAGCATTGGTATTTATCTTCCAAACTCAAGAAGGAGAATAATAGTTTCCCAAACTAACTTTAAAAATTAAGTCTGTGCCATAAAAGTGCTGTTTTACTGCACTAGAAACTGAATTCCTTGATAAACACACCCACAGCATGTGACCTAAGATGGAGGCATTGGTAATGACTCCAATGTTAAGGTTATGTGGAGATCAAATTCCTTTGCTATTTAAGCAAAATTATGTATATGAGCAGTAAACTTAACACTTAGTTTTTTGTCAAAGTTAAAAGTAAATGTGTTCAGAAGCTTAGAAGTTAGGGTCAAAAAATGACTTAGTATTTTCTGTGCTCTCTAGCTAACCATTCAAAGTTTAAATTAATTTTAATTGTACACAAAAATCGCAGGCAAAAATCAGTTTTCTTTTTTCAAAAAAATAAATATTTAAGAAAGTAATTAGCATTATTTGATGCAACTGTTTCTGTTTAAGCCAAAGGAAAGATCGGATAAAATTTATTCAAAACCAGAAATGGTTCCATCAAAGATAGTAAAATCGCGAAGCTTAAGCGCTTCACTACCTCTTCTGTATTCAAGCCCCTCCTCCCTACCTAGTTTTTCAATCCCAGGCAGACCACTTTCCTTCATTCTGTCCTCTCTTCTAGATGGCCCCACTGACCTAACAGCTTTGCTTCCCTTCCTAGACCCCTTGGCTAGAGCCATCATCCAGCTGCTCAATCCTACTGTGGTCTCTCTCTGCTGAGGTTCAAAAGAAGTCCTGTTCTGACGGACTAAGCAGATTTGTGGGAGGCACTGGGGAGTTTTAGAGGCATGCACAGAAACAGCAAGGATGAAAAAGTTCACAGAGGCTCCACAACAGAAAAAATGATGCAGACTTATCATTGTGGGGAGAGAGATAAAGGAAGAAACAGCAAAGCAGTAGGATCAATTAGTGGAGTTGAAGAGTGGTGCTGGGAAGAGGTGGGCAGTACTGCTCTCCCCTTCTACCACTGGACCACTCCCCTTTCCTGTTAAAACTTTCAAACATTTATAAAAGTTCAGAGCTATTCTACAAGCCATAGAGCCCATGAAGGAAGCTGCTGTATTGGGGGTGCATGATGAGAAAGTATAGAAATGGATCAAGCATGGGATGGTCTTTAGAATCAGCAAAGGAAGAGATGGAGGGGAACAAGAATAAGAGTATAGAAGGGGGGACAAAGAAGGGGACATTCATAGGTGAAGTTAACATTATTCACTCTACTAATTCCAACACAGCTATAATTCACATATGTGGAAAGATATTCAAGACAATACCACCAGTGTGGTGTGCCTCTCTCAGATGTGTCAAGAGCAGTCTTCCTGGCCATAAGATTTATAAGCCAAACTGTTTAATTATTTTGTTGCCAATTAACAAATCAGAGAATTGCCACACAAAAGGCTAAATTAGTTAAGAATGCTTAACTTCATTTCTTTTCAACACAATCCCTTAGAGAAAATCTCCAGACAGAATTGTAACACAAGTGAATATTAACATTGTTCACTAATCTTATCTAGAAACAGACTGCTCAGCTCTATAATAAATTCTCTTATTTCCAGCATAAAATTGCCCATATCAAACACCTCTAAATCTTCAAAGAAATACAATCTAAAATACAACCTTAACTCAGATTTTCATAGGTATCCATAGCACATTGGATTTATTTTTAAAGTATGGCAGCTGGTAAAACATCTTAAACTTCTTCAGATCGTAAGTATATGTCTTAGCATATACTGAAAGCTAGCATAGTTTAAATATTACCATCTTCATTGCCAATACTACCTGGCGGTGCATGGAGTCTTTATTAGCAATTTCATTTTCAAGTTTATCATTGAGGTCATGCACAGATGTAGCTTCACGCTGTGCAGCGAGGTAGCGTTTTTCAAGAGTTGTAATTCTTTCTTCCATGTCTTCCTTTTGGGCCATGGCCTATGTTATGAGAAACATTTGTCAGAATAAAAGAAATTACATTTAGTCACTAAAATATACGAGTTGCTTATTTAATAATCAGGACTAAAGAATGTAAAATATATTTTGTCATTCCTATAGTACACTTGGTAAGTACCAGGTGTTAAAATATTTACTTGAATACTGTGTTATTAAATTATAAATTCACTTTAAAAATCACACAGATGACTAGATTAGAGTCCAGCAGTGAGTTACAGAATGCTTTACTGTTATTTACCTCAATCATTACAACAGTTTTGCTTTTAGTGCATTGAACTAAACTCATGTGTGTGTGCATGTGTGCGCGTCCCTATTTTCAAAGGTTTTATGTACTCCTACAGCCCAGCAAATTCCAGGAGACCTGCTGGAGATCAGTGCCTTTAAAATTAGGATCACTATTTAAGGTACCTAGAGGTGGATTTAAGAGTCTAACTTTAGACACCCAAGTTTGAATATTTGGCTTAAGTCTTTTCCAGATTGTCCATTTGTGTGTAGTGTACAGCACTTATGTTTCCAGAATAAAATTTCTTTTAAAAGAAGGTTGATTGTTATCTCCTAGCTTTTTCTAAGTACACGTTAAAGTGCTTTTAAAACAGTGGATCTTTCTTACATTAAATTTCATATTTAAAAGAAACTGATTATATTCTGTGCATTGAACATAATCCTTGAAAGTATGAAGTGTTATATAATGTGGATATTAGGCATTTTTAAAACAATCTATTTTAATTATTTTAAGGGAAAAAAGAATTGACAGAAGTTAGGTTATTTAAATTTTGTTCTTATTCCTAGGGTAGCCTTGTCGTCAAAACATTATTGATCCAACAATGTTCATCACATTTATGTATTCATGAATTTTCGGTAGCACATCTATTGTGAAGCAAATATGGATAAAAACAACACTTTTTATCCTGGGGCTAGCTACACATATGCAACACCAAATTTTCCTTGATCTAAACCCATTCCCCACCTGAAAGTTAGCAAGATATATTTCTTCCAGCCCACAAGGCAGAATGTAGGACTCCTATAGGATTGTCCATGTTTCTACTAGGCCAGGTCTAAACTACGGCATTCTGCAGAATACACATCTCCTGTTGACTTAGTTAATTCTGCTTACCATAGTGTCTTCACTCGTTGCCATCAACTTACAGCGCTCTCCGGTTGACGAAGCCTTATTCCACTTGAGGAGGTGGAGTAATTATGTCAACTGGAGAGTGCTTCCGGGATTGACTGAGCCGGTCTATACCGCCTGTTCAATCAATCCCGCTGCATCGATTCTCAGGGGATCTCCCTTAAGCCCAGATCTAAGCACCAATTGTCTTGAGAGAGAAAGGGCTTAGCACATCCACCTGGGTGGCTGGCTTAGCTGTGACAACCAAGGCTTTTCACAGTTCATTCCTCACCTCTCGTACATCTCTTTGTAACTTTGTGTTCATTTCTTCAGATTTTATTAAATCTTTTCTAGCTGTGTCAAGATCTTCTTCCAGCTCTGTTACTCTGCTAGACAGAGCAGTGAGACGTTCCTTCATTTGGCCTTGTTCGTTGGTCTGCTTGTCTATGATTTCTTGGAGTTCTATAACTTTAGCAAGGTCGTCATCATGGCTTGAAGAACCATCAGAAGATCTCTATTACATATAAAAAACAAAGACTTAATTTTCCATACTACAGAGCTTTTAAATATATTACCATTTCAATATAACAAAGCTAGTTAAGGTTAGCTTGTGCAGCCTATCTGATAATAAAGCTGTGATAATTACCTTTTGCTTTAATTAGATATTGATCAAGACTGGACAGATACTGCATCTTGTACATGACCAAAAGAAAACCCAACAGTGTTAATAACAATAATAATAATAAAAAAATCTTACCTTTCCATTTGTGCTCGGTGTGTTTTCCTGATCACGATTTATATCTATCACCCCATCACTTGGTGTTCTTTTCTGATTATTTTGCTCTTTCAGAATCATTAACTAAAAACAAAAGTAAAAAAAAAAAATAGTCCTTCACTTGCACATTTCATTTTGTATTTCACTTATCATATAAGCAATAGCTAAAAAAGAAATGACCTCACTTTGAAGCAGATGAACAAGCTTGAGGTTATGCATTTTAATGATTGAATATTTAGAAGATTATGAATGCTTTAAAAAAGCAGAGACTGACGTACAGATGCATGGGCAAGATGCAGTATAGGCAGCTAAAAACCTATTCCATAATTGCTATGTTACTGACATCGGGTTTAAACCAGAAAAGAATTCTGTCTGTGGTGCAGCAAAATTATAAGCTCACGTGTGTAGTTTCTTATACAGACTTCTATCAAGCAGAATTAAGGTGAAATTATCCAATTGGGCTAACTAAAAACAAAATCTACAAGTGAAAAAAATAACTTTAAGACTCATCTGTATATATCAATATTTGGAAGAATACTGAGTCGATGATATGAACTAAATTCTTCCACACAATCATCCCACAAAATTTTATTTTAAAATAACGACCTACCTCTTTATGCGTAGTACCTAGTTCCTCTTCCAATAAACTACATCTTTCAAGTGCTACTCGTAATCTTTCCCTTACCTGAAAAATAAAGTCATCAAAAATAATCTCATAGCTATGTTAGAATGAAACAACTGTGAACACAAGACCTAAATTTTAAGTTCCTAGATGTATGGCTTCCCATTTAAATATACTTAATTGCTCCATCCCTATAAATGACTTACGACATCAAATTCTGAAATCTTAACATGCATCATAGAAGGGAAAACTGACTGAGCTCCTAAGATCAACCATTATCTGACACTTTACATAATAAGGAGACAACTTTTCCATTGTCAGGTGAACTCCATTTGCAGCCACCTTTTAAAACTAGACTAAAATCTGTTTATTTAAAACATACCTCAACTTCGTAAAGAACACTCAAACACCTGCAATGTTTGAATTATCTAGGGGAAGTTAGTGATTTCATTTATAAAATTTGCAAATTTCTAAGAAATAAGCATTTTATTAGAAACAAAAGTTAGGAATCAAACTACCAGTTGGGAGCAGGGTTTACCTTAAACTGCACCCATTTGCACAGCTGAGCCCTATGGCAGCAGGCCCAATGCACAGATAAACTGAGGGGTGCCAGCACTCCCCTTTAACCAGCTTCTTGTGTAACAAATGCAGGATGAGTGGGGATAGCGAGGAGCATCTCCATTCCCTCCTTTTCTTTCCCAACTTCACCATCTTCCCCTCTTTTTTCTTTTCTTCTGTTATACACATATATAGTTAATGTAAGGGAAGGATGCGGGGAATACGGAAAGGAAAAGTGGGGTGAAAGTACAAAAAGGAGGCAATGATGAATGTGCAGATAAAAGATTTGAATGAATTTTCTATGTTAAGAAAATGTACACAAGTGTAACATCGCTGCAAATAAGATCCTCAAGGAGGCTTTTATTCTCTAAAGCCTTCCCCAGGTGCAGAATAACACCCCGTGACCCTAGAGCAGTCACCATCCTATCTTCCCTGCTCCTGCATTTGAAGCTACAACATACAAACTCCCATACAACAGAGCATACAGAAAGGCATAACTTCACAACACGTTTTTGCTTTCGGCTGTATGGAACTGGTAATTATCACCTCCTCAGTGACTCACTCACCAGTTAGTTTAACTGTTTACATTCTCACTTTGATCTACCTTCTCTAGTCCTAGTGTAACTGCTCACTTTAAGTATATAGCCACTCACTATACTGCTACTAACTTCTCCCATTTAACTACTTACATACTCAAGTAACTGTTCCCTGATCATTCCATTATTTATATAATTATGCAATAATGATTAGGAACAGAGACAGTACAATTCAGTAGATTCCTTGTAACCATACATCACTGTTGATTATTGACATCACTCTACCCATTTTGCTCTCATCTCTTAACTGCACCTCTTCTCTGCATCACATTTACCACCGCCTTCTCTCCCTTCCCTCACTTTACCTTCCCTTCCATCCTACTCTCTCCTTATGTTGCTTCCATCAGCTTTTCACTCTTCTGTTTCTCCTGCCTATAACGGTTCTCTGCATGTGACCCATTGGACGGGTGCCTCATGGTGATGGAACTGGAGAATTGCCCAAGTGCCGCCCTGTCTGGTGGTCTGTGCTCCTTCTCTCATACAATATCTAGTCCAGTCCTCTGCCCTCTGGCAGAGTCCTGTTTCAAGTTCCCCCTTCCAGGGTACAGGCTAGACCAGGCCCATTTCGCCTCAGTAGCCGCTACCATCAACCACTGGCAACCTGGGAGAGGTAGGAGGGATCCAGCCCAGGGACCTTATGTGCCCCAATTGGGCACCGCCTCGACCTCCAGTTCAGCCCGTAGTCTATCAGGTCACCTGGGCCACATCCACACTTCCCCAGGTACCTTTCACCCTTACATCAGGATCTGCATTCGGCCTGAACCCTGGCAGTCAGCAATGAGCTGTCCCTGGTCCTACCTCCCATAGCCAGGCCTCCAGCATACCCATCCTCAATGCAGTCTAGAGGAAGACTGCCCAGAGCTGTGGTGGCTGCAGCCCCTGTATATATAAGCTCCTAAGCCCTGACTGGCTCCCCAGCCACCAACTCCTATTGGCCACTCTTTTTGAAGGGCATTTAACAACTTTCCTACTACACTGCCCCATTTTACCATCTCCTCACTCCTACACACCCAAATACTACCGCTTCCTCTTTTGCCTTCTTCTATTTGCTTCTTTTAAGATCCATCCAAACTCTGTCTCTTTCAATCTCCACCATCACCCCCTCCCCGATCAACCTCCCTTCCATGCTTTTTCTCCAGTTCGAATGGAATACCCAAATCACTGAGAAAAACGTTTCATTTCCCTTACTCCTTGCTCTTGCATTCCTAATTTCCTCTTCCAACACCAACACCAACAAATGCCAGTTTATCTGCCCTCCCTTAAATTCATTAATACTCTTGCTGCAAAAGGTCTTCCTGGTTTTTGCTTCAACCACATCACGATTTTGTTTGTATCTCTTCACTGGCTTCCCTTTCCCAGAGCATCAAATACAAATTACTTGTTTTCATTTTTAATGTCCTTTGTGACCTCAGTTTAGACTGAGCTGTTATTATTTTCTCTCCATCAGTGATGTACCAAGCCTTGATCGCCTATGTCAAATTTTCCAGCAGACATTTTTGTTTTCTTCCATGCTATTTCTTTTTCATGGGAACATCACCCTGCAAACACCATGTGGCCACACTACACTATTTTTCTTAAAACTCACCTATGCCATGACAACTACAAAACACTTGATAATGATTAGACAGCTAGTATGCTGTGACTACTGCTTATTTCTCTAACCACAAATGTCAGCAGTGTTATCCTACACTTCCCCCATCTTTTTTTTGTATCCACCTATTGTCCATGGTCTTCTACTTTGTGTGTATTGAACCTAACTGTCAATGACTCCCATTATGTGTTACTGCAATACAAATAAATAAGCGTCAAAACCTCTATTGTAGATATTTTTTGGATAAGCACAAAGCAGGGCTCACACTAATGCAGCTTAGACTGGTATGTTAATATATTAAATTGCACTGGTTTTGCTTTCGTACAGCCCATATACATAAGTACAAACTCCTAGTGTAAGTGCATCTGTGTAGTTACACTACTGTACAGTTTCTTAAAGCAGATATGGCATAGTAAGAGAACCTAGCAGGGGGAAAAGGGACAATATTAGTTGGCACACTTCATTACCTTTTCATCAAGGGCTTTGTGGTGTTCAAATAGTGATTTTAGTGCTTTGAGAACTTCAACTTCACTAGACACTCCTGCTGGAGACTGAGCCTGTCTCTTTACAACAGTCATTCTAAGAGACCGCTCGTGTCTGGAGACTAGACATTCCAAATGTTCTAATAATAGCTGAAACAAAAACAAAAAAGTAAATGAGGAACAAGCTCTTTATTCCTGTTTTGAACATCTGACTGGAATGACTTTACTTGCTAAAATATTAAGTTTGAGTTTAGAATTTTAAACCCAGAAGTCAAAGTTCAATTAGGGATGTAAAATATCGTTTAACAGAACAACTGTTTAAACTATTAAAATTATATCAGTTAAATGTTTAACTTGAGGGTCGCACAGAGTGCCTGGCAGTTAGATGGGGACATCCTACAGTGCCTCTACGCCTCAGTCCCTCTATCACGCAAGGCCTTGGCCCCTCCGTTCACCCCAGAGCAGGCCCCTCCAGAACCATGGTACCATTGCCCCCTTGCCTGCAGGAGGGGATAATAAGGCAGTTCCATGACCTGCTCCGCTCCTGAACCCATCTGCCCTCTGCTGTGCTCCTGGCCCTGCTCCAGGACCAAGGACACCTTCCATGCCTGCCCAACACTCCAGACCCTTCACTCAGGTGCACCTCAGCTGCCTGACTCACTGCTGCTCAAGATAGTGTTGCCGCCAGTGCTAAACATCTAAGCCGCGAGAGGTCTCTTCAGTGCATGCGTGAGTGTATGTCCCAGCTTCCCCGTATTGTACCTCCCTGCAATACCATCCCCACTTCACCCCTCCTCCCCATGCAGCGAATGGTTAAACGGTTACCACAATTTGTAAATAGCATGACTAATACTTACCAATTAATTGTTTGATATTTTACATCTCTAAATTCAATGTAAATATGTTAAATATGTTGTTTTTTGCCTTTAACCATCCATAAAAAGAACATGAATAAGGCCCCACTTAACTTGCAATATCACAGAAACTGCACATTCCACAACATTAGGCTTTCACTGCAATTCTGACAGTAGGATCCCTGGCCTCGGCTCTCAGCCCTGGATAGCCGACAGACAGGGCCTCTGCTCTCAGCCCCGGGTAGCCAATAGAAGAAAATTACAGAAAAGTAATAATGGACTTGATTATTACAAACTACAGTGTCCACTAATTATTTTTCCACAATTTTTTGACAAGCACCCCACAAATCAGAAAGGGCCTTAAACAAGATAAAATCATAGATTTGTAAATCAACTGAATAAAGCTAACATACTCCTCTCTCCCAGCAATCTTTCTGTAAAAGGTTAATAAAATAGAAGACCTGCACCATCAACCACCATACACCCTTTTACTCAGCATTATTCTCCATATCTAGTCTCTAGGTAAGATATCAGATTTTTGAGAGCTTCATTTTAATCCTTCTTTACACAAGACTTTTCATATCCTCTGGGAATTGCTTTCTAATCACCAGAAGTGGGCTGTGCTCAGGAAATACGTGAAGAAATTGTTAGGGAGCAACTGCTTGAACCATGACATGTAATTCTACTCCACTACTTCAGCAGTGATTCTCAACAGACAGGCCTCTTGAGGCCATATTATCACACAGCTATGGCCCCAGCTTGTGTACTAAAAGAAATTCAAACTTTGCCACTCCTGGGTCCCAGAAGGGGCAGAGCCAGCTGAGGAGGAGAGGACACTAGATGTGTCACCACATAGTAGTAAATGTGCCATGAAAAGCTGGGGAGATGGCTGGATTTGGACGGGAGGGGCGTGGGCTGGCGTATTCTGTAGGGGCGTGATATGTCATGACCCACAAAAGGTTAAGAACCACTGTGCTAGAGAACCATCAGGGAAGGGAGAAAAGCCTCCTGTGGTGGGGGAGAAGTTCAGCTGGGAGCTTGCTGCTTCCTCCTCCCTCAAGCTATAGGGATACCAGTCGAAAAGGGAACCTGGCACTGCCCAGTGTGTGTAGCTGGGGGAAGGGGAGCAGTCTCCGATTTGTGCAAGCACCAAACAGGACTTGCTCTGCTCAGCCTGGATGGGTAGGGGGCTCTGGCCTTCCTAAATAGAATCATAAAAGATTAGGGTTGGAAGGAATCTCAGGAGGTCATCTAGTCCAACGCCCTGTTCAAAGCAGGCCCAACCCCAATTAACTCATCCCGATCAGGGCCTTCTCAAGCCATTAAGAATGAAGATTCCACCATCTCCATAGTTAATCCATTCCAGTGCTTCACCACCGTCCTAGTAAAAAAGTTTTCCTAATATCCAACTTAGGACACCCCCTCCCACCACCACCACGACTGCAACAAAACCATTAGTCCTTTTTCTATCACATGCCACCACTGAGAGTAGCTTAGGCTCCATCTTCCCTGAAACTCCTTTGCAGGTACGTGAGGCTGCTATCAAATCCTACCACCCCTTCTCTTTTGCAAACTAAACAAGTCTGGTTCCCACAGCCTCTCCTGATAAGTCATGTGTTCCAGCCCCCTAATTATTTTTGTTGCCCTCTGCTGCACTTTCTCCAATTTGTCCACATCATTCCTGTAGTGGGGGGTCCCAAAACTGGACATAATACTCCAAATGTGACTTCACCATTACCAAAGAGAGGGGAATAATCACTTCTCTCAATCTGCTGACAACACTCTTACTAATGCAGCCCAATATGTTGTTAGCCTTCTTGGGCACACTGTTGACTCACATCCAGCTTCTTGTCAACTGTAAATCCCAGGTCCGTTTCTACAGAACTAATGCCTGTCCAATTGGCCCCCAGTCTGTATCAATGCATTGGATTCTTCCATTTTAAGTGCAAGACTCCACACTTGTCTTGTTGAACCTCATCACATTTTTTTTTTGGTCCAATCCTCCTATGTCACTCTGAATCCTATCCCTACCCTCCAGGGTATCTAACATTCCCCCTAGGTTAGTGTCATCTGCAAACTTGCTGATGGTGCAATTCACCCCATTCTCCAGATCATTAATAAAAATGTTGAACAAAGCCCAGCCCCGCACCAATCTCTGGGGCACTTCGCTTGTTACTAGCCAGCTCTCTGTCCATTTTATAGTCCACTCATCCAACCCATACTTTTTTAACTTGATAAGAATACTGTAGGAACCACATCAAAAGCTTTGCTAAAGTCAAGGTATTTCATTTTCACTACTTTCCTCACATCCATAGAGCCAGTCATCTCATCAAAGAAGTCAATCAGGTTGATCAGACATGACTTGCCCTTTGTGAATCCATAATGACTGTTACTGGTCACCTTCCTCTCTTCCAAGTGCCTCAAAATGGATTCCTTGAGAGCTGCTCCATGATTTTTCCAGGGACTGAGATGAGACTGACTGGCCTATAGTTTCCCCAGATACTTCTCCTTCCCTTTTTTAAAGATAGGCACTATATATGCCTTTCTCAAATCATCTGGGACCCCTCCCAATCTCCACCAGTTTTCAAATATAAAGGCCAATGGCTCTGCAATCACATCAGCAAACTCCCTCAGCAACCTCGTGTGCACTGCTTCCGGCCCCATGAACTTGTGCATGTCCAACCCTTATAAATAGTCTTAAGCCTGTTCGTTTAGCATAAGGGCTATTCACCTTCCCTCCCCATTCTGTGCTGCCCAGTCCAGTAGTCTGGGAGCTGACTTTGTCTGTGACGACTGAGGCAAATAAATCATTGAGTACTTCAGCTTTTGCCACATCATCTGTCCCTAGATTGCCCTGGTCATTCTTTAAGTTGCCTGCACTTTCCGTAACCATCTCCTTGTTGCTAACATACCAGTAGAAACCCCATTCTTGCTATCCTTAGTGTCCTTTGCTAGTTGCAACTCCAGTTGTACTTTGGCCTTTCTGATTTCATTCCTGCATGCTCAAGCCGTATTTTTATAAGCCTCCCTCATAAACTAGCCAAGCTTCCACTTCTTGTAAGCTTCCTTTTTGTGTTTAAACACCAGCTTGCTGTGTCCTCTCCTTGGCTGCAGCTGGCAGTTCCAGGATGCTGCCCATTGTTATCCTCTTCTACGTGTGCTTGATCCCGTTTCTTTACAATGCTGAGTGCCCGTTGGGGGAAGAGAGGATAGACTAGGGACTTGGGGAAGAGAAAAAGGCAGTGGGGAAGGAAGAGGGATGGAATAAGGCAGGGGGAAGAGAAGGTGACGGAGGAATGTGCGGGAGACATAGTGGAAAGGAAAGGGGTTGCAGTGGGGAAAAGAGAGGAAGAGATAGGGGATGTGGCAGGGGGAAGAAAACGGGATAGCAGGATGAGGCAGGGAAAAGTGAAGGGGATGGCAAAGTGCCACTGCTAGTGGGAGCACTGTCTCCTCGCTTCTGGGTGTCCATGTCAGAGGCATCCAGAGAAATGGGAGGGGAGGTATGTGCCCCTCTGTTAGCCACAGCTATGTTTGCAACAATACCTGGGCTCCCTGAAGCAGAGAGTGCCCACATGCCCATCCCCTTCTGGCCACATCCGGACCTGGAGCTCACAGCCAGACAAGGAGGCTGCCTTGTAAGTCCCATCTCTGGGGTGAGAGCTGGCACAGGGTGAGAGGTTGTCCCATGGGTGGCTATCCATCTACGGTCTCCCCTGGCTCAATGAGTGGGATTACCTTTGCCCCTGATACAAAGGACATGTATCCGACCAGGCAGCCACAGCAGGCAGGGACCTATATTGCACAGATGCAGTCCACATAACACACAGAAAGCTGCATATGTGGCACACAATGTTAAAGAGGTTGAGAACCACCGCTTTATAATGAAGGAACCCTGTGGCAGTCGGAGCTGCAGTCTTTTATCTGCTGTTGGGTGGAATATACAGACTGCATGCGTAGCCCAAGCAGATGCTGCTATACAGACACTTCTTCATATGAGATACATTTGCACTAGCAGTGAGAACTCATATGAGCAATACTCAAAGAAGACTGTACAAATTTTTATCCCTGAGTTGCAGCTTGATGTACAAGACCATGATACACAGTACAAAGAGAATTCCAACATTAAATACAATTTTCCATTAAATTATATTTTCCTTAATGATGGTGCAATAAGGTTTACCGGCCCTTTAAAGAGAAATCAGAGGGAGACATAGACTAGACTATTCTGTTCCAAGCAGTCTCAACAAAACAAAAATCCTGGAGCAAATAGGGCAGACATGGAGAGGAAATAGTCCCAGGGGAAAGTAGTCTTGTAGAGAGGAGAGGACTGTTTAAAGGCCTGAAGCCAAGACTTTTGTAATGCGCATCTTTGTAGCTCCCTTCTCTCCTAATCACTCAATCAATAATTCAACCAAACAAGACAAAACCCAGGTAAGGTAGGGGACAGCACAGAAAGCTCTGTGTTCTCACTGTGAGAGGCTATGCCATTACCAAGGGAAGGACTGTTTGCTTGCTGATCTCTCCAAACCCAAGGAGAAAGTATTCAGAAAGCTAGAAGACAGCACCCCAATAGAGAAGTTTGGGAAGAAAGAACTTTCACTACCATAGGTTTCGTGTTTCCAGGTAATTTCATTTTAAAACACTTTTGCAGCCAGTCAAGATGGAGCTGGACTCTGAAATTTAGAGGGCCTGCCAAGAAAGAGGGAGAGACTGGCTCAGGGCAGTAAGCCAGCCACAGACTGAAATAATCAATAGACTAATAACTAACCCTTGTATTGTTTCTTTCTGCTTTCAGTTCAGCAATTTCTTCTTCCCTTTCAAGAAGCTGTTCCCTGCATACGTTAAGCTCTTTAGTAAGTGCTGCAAACTCCTGAAATAAAGCAAACAATACATCAATATTTTACATTGTGCGCAAACCAATGAAATGCATTACTGCCATAATAAGAAGTTCAGTTAAGTTGTAAGCAATTATTTGTATTCAACTCAGCTAGGGAAAAAGTTTATGGGAAAGAGGAAGGGCTAGAAAAGGGTGATGTCTTCCAGGAGACAGAGCCCATGACTGGGAATCAAGAGATGGATTCTCTTCAGTATGCGAATGATCTCTTGTGTGGCCTGAGTCAAATGATCTATGTCTTGATTTTCTTCCTTTTTCCTTAAAAGCTTTTCAAGCCCAGCAAAATACACAGTTCACTGAAGTCTACACATACACTAAGTATAAAGGGTTAAGACAAAACTGTTTTAAGTTAGACATGCCTAAAAACAAATGCCTTTGGAAGGACATCTCAAATCTACCTGTAACATCACTGCTGCAATGCTAAAATGTGCAGCTAAAACAGGCACACTCAAAGCTGCTATACAAAAGGTTCAGAGCCTAAATTCTAAAACCTGTATCCGAAAGATACATGGGAGTGGAAAGAAAAATACAAAAAAACCCAAAATTTCTTTAACCTAACCCTGTGATATATGCTCTTGGGACTCATGACTCAATTAACTGTTGAAAGTCTCTTAAAAAAACAAAAACAAAACAAAAAAACCAACAAGTGGTACCACTAGTATCAGTGACATACAATCCATGACTATCACCTCCCCACCCCTTAAAAAAAAAAAAAATCTATTAACTAGAACAACAATTTATAGATTATTACTGAAAGTGCAGCTCAAATGGTTGTTTTAAAACCAATAATAAAAGATTGCTCAGTTTGAGGCAAAACTGAGCCCCCTCTCTAACAAAAAAGAGAAAAGCAAGACATTTATTCTTGTTGCTTGACAAATTATTTTTGCCTTTTTCAAGAAGGGTAATAAAACTTCATTAGGTCAGTTTAATGTATTTAATGAAAAACAGATATGGAATACAGATCTAAAGATGTACTTCAAACGTTGTTCATTCCAAGTTATCTACATAAATTAAAACCCTCTAATGCCACCGATATGCAGAATTTACTAAAACAAAACGTGTTCTAACAAATTCTTCATTAATAAAACATGCTCAACGCCAAACAAAAAGCACACAACCATTCCCTCATTTCAATGCTAAAATGACAACATGAGAGAAAAAAGGAAGCTCTCAAACAGCTAAGTTATCACTATTAGAGTTAGCTGGAAACTAAAATTCTTGTTACATAGGAAATTCCGAAGTTTCTCTCATACACACACACTTCCACACTCAAAAACAAAGGTCTGGAATGGAATGATAAAAGAAATTCTGTAGTTTCCTGAAGAAGGGAATTCCAAATATTTTGTTTTAAAAGTCAAACTTTTTTGTATGAACCTTTCGCAGATATTTCCATGGATCCCCAATCTGCCTGAAGCTAGGAAGCTCAGGAAGTCTAAGCTCCCAAGGGGCCAGGAGCCTGGAAACCTCCAGGTCAGGGGCAGGCTGCCTCAGAGCAGGGGAGCCTGGTCTGATCAGGAACCAATAGACTGCTATTGTTTTGCTATCCTATGTTGCTGCATACAGAGATCACAGGCTACAGCTTATTGAAAGGCCACATGCCATCTTGGCTAGGGAGCCTCAACTGCACACTGAGCGGGGTGTCTCACTTCTACTACCCATCTGTAGCTGGGACTCCTTGCCTGCCTCAAACCAGGTTTTCCCAGCTATGGCCCAGGTTCTCCCAGTTCATCCCTTCTCCAAACTAGATCACTCCCCAAGTCATTCTAGCTATACACACACACAACCCACCCCACACAGGTATGATATGTATATTAACTATTAATTTTCTGGATTCCATGTGTTAAAGTTTTCATTGCCTTCAGTCCTCCAGCCCCAGATCCCAGCTCACATGAAGAAGTAGGGAGAAATGCTCAAACATCCCAAGAGGAACAAGAGATGAATGACCGCTACCTCCATTTCTCCATTCTTTTGAGGGTTCTTGGGAATGAGAGGAGGACTAAATTTGGAAGGAGAGGACTTAAAAAAAATAAAATAAAAAAAGATACCAACAAAAAACACAGGATGCCCTCTCTAGACAATCACAGGAACCCAATTATGGGAGGTGGTTGGAGGGCAATGACTTGGTTCATAACAAATAATAATAATGCCTATTTCATATGTAGATTTCAAAGTGTTTCAAAATCAGTGTATTTATTCTTATGCCTCCATAAAGTATGGAAGCCTTCTCTCAATTCTTACAGATATAGAACTGAGATAGAAACACGCTAAGTGACTTGTCCAAGGCCACATTTCAGTCTGCTTTGGCAACAAGTCATGAGTTATGTTTGGGAGGATCAGATTGACTTGGGTATGTCACCCCTGGATTGGCCATATCTGGTTCTAGATCACTTCCCCTGGAGTAGCTGGGATTGTCTCATCTGTTAAACCTGCTGATGTGGAAGCCTCTAAAAAGGATTGGCAGGATTTGGAATAGAACTTATCATTTTTCCTGTGAGTCTTGGCAGGAGCCAGGGTCATCTGTACTTTGTCTGGAGTAGTGAGCCAACACTTTATCCATTGGTTGCTCATACACTCCTCTTGAGAGATCTTTCTGAAAGAGGAACCCAACATATAACTGAGGAATAAATTCAGACAGATCTGCCCAGACCAATACTGCTTGAGTTAAGCATGTGGACGCAGCAGAAGCAATGAAGGTCATGGAGCCAGCGGCGAAGTTTTTCCCATGGGTGTTGTATCCAACTTCATATCTGTGGAGTTCTTTTGAAATCTCCATATATAGGTACTGTCATTTCCTTAACTAAGGATGTCAGTGCTGCATCTATCTTAGGAAGAGAAACAATATCCAATTTGGGATTCTCATTCCTTTTTGATCACATCTATCAAGGAGGAATTGAAAAGAATATGAGATTTGGTTTGGCAGCCTCATGGACAGTACTCCCAAGTGGTGTCACTGCTCTTTTGATCTGGTTCTTCCTCCTCCAGGAAGCAGATTTAGAAACTGCCCTCTTTCATGTGCATTCAAAGATTCTAACTGGAAGATGTGGTTCATGTTCTGAATCTGAAAGTTGCTCCTCCTCCCATAAAGACATTGTGGGCTCTCTGTACCAGAATTTCTTGAGGATTAGAGCTGTTTGTTTTAAAGAAGCTTTTGTTTTTCCTATGAGAATAAAGGGAAAAGAGGGAGCTGAGAAACTACAATGACCAATTCCTCTACCTCCTTCCCATTTTCCTTCTCTCTAGTTTGTCCTGTGAATACATGGGTTTGATTTCTGAGGTTGACAAAAAACACTCTTGCTAGGAGAACTCAGGGTGTCACCTAAATCAGTGGTTTTCAAACTTATTTTCTCGGGACCCAGTTGAAAAAAATCATTTATGCCCACGACCCAATAATTATACCTGTGAGCAATGCATTCCAGTCTTTGGTGGCAGCAGCAGGGGACACCGTGACCCAGTACCTGAGGGTCTGTGACCCAGGACTGCATCCCGACCTGTGGTTTGAAAGCCACTGACCTAAATGAGGGGGTATGATTCAAACTCTCTAGATCAGCGTTTCCCAAACAAATTTGGCCACGGAAAACTTTTGGGCTTGAAATATATTGACGGAACACATACATGTTGGTCCGGGAAGGGGTGGGGGGGATGAGGATGGTTCATACCAAAAAATTGCTGCATGTATTGCTCAAAAGTTGATTTTAAAAGAGTTAGAAGGAAAAATATTGCTAGCATCAAATTTTTTTCACAGAACATCTATTCACATTGCATGGAATGCCAGTGTTCCGCGGAACACAGTTTGGGAAACACTGCTCTAGACTGAATCATTATTTTGCCCAATACTGATCCATTGCCTGCATCTCCTGAGAGGGAGTTTTTTACTTAGTCAGCACCGAGAGTCTACCTATGGAGAAAAACTGCCAACCATTCAACTCTCCTATGGTCTCAAATGAGGCGGGTGGTGACTGAAAACTTTTCACAGTAATCAAGCTTCAGCCCTGGACAGGGAAAGTATTCTATGGTACTCAGTGTCAGAGGCAGAGATCTGATGGAGATATAAAGAGGATGGGGCAGGGGGTGGGGAAGAGTCCTTTAAACAGTCTGAGACACCCTCTGCAGAGTTATTAGTTGCTGGGGAAAAATGCCTGGAGGAGTTTTATGCTACCTGAATCCTGACTACTTATTCTGTGTCACTCTTCAGTCTTCTTTGGCACTTCTGAGAATGAAGATCAGGAAGTGCAGAGAAGAGCTTCCAGGCCATGGTGCAGCCATGCTCGTGCAAACTGAGGTTACGATTTGACAGGGTTTTAACAGGCATTTCCTCTTTTTTTGATCCTCCACCCTCTCTCCAGGTGGATTTTTCAAATAAGAGAAAAAATGTCTGGGATTTTTACAGAAAGAGCTAGCTCCATGTCTTGATTGATCTCTCTGCTACAGCTGTAGTTGCCCCATCTCACCTACCCAGGCCCCAGCTCCTAGTCCTGGGGAAGGGGGAGGAGGCAGAGTGGCACTGATGAACGGCTAACACTGCTCCCTGGGTCAGCCCCAGGCACCCTCCCACAGTGACAGGGAGTGATACTGCCCCACACCTCAAGAGTGAGATTGCAGGTACACACCCACCCTCCCTCCCCCCCAGCATCCCAAGGTACCCTTTCCAGTATACACAAATACACACCCTCCAGCACCCATCATCTGCCCCTCCCAGTACACATACAACCCTCCAGCACTCTCCAATATAACCCCCCTTCCAGATGCCCTCCCTCCTGCCCCCCAGCAGTGACCTCCTTTTGGGAACTTGAAAGATTGTAACCCTAATGCAAATTGTCACCCAGAAAGATTTGTCCTGTTTCATAAAGGAGTACTGCATTTTTTTCCCCTCATGTCATGCCGGGAAGGAAACATACTTCAGGTTCTTACTGCTCAGGGTCCAGATTTGCTGCACCTAGTTTGGCAAAGGGATTCCTTGAAGATCCCCTGATCTGACTAGCTCTTCTCCCACAAAAGCTCATGCAATAAATACATTTGTTAGTCTTTAAAAATGCCACAGGACTCCTTGTTTGTTCTGCTGAATAAGAGATGTTAGTATCTCGATTACAGAAGACACGAAAGAGCCCCACCTAGATACTCCACAAGTGCAAGAGAGCAGACAGTTTTTTCGGTTTTTACTCCTCCCATACTGTACTCAGCAAGGGTGAGAGAGAAGGGGACGCACCAATGGAGTCTTAGCAATAAATAAAAACAGGGCCATTAAATCCCCACTGTAAAGAAAGAACCAGAAATACAGCCGCAGAAAGGAAATTTGTGGCCAAAGTTATTTATTGTGTTATGCAGCCACAGGTCTGGCAAACCTTCTTATAGTCATGGAGGCAAAATGAAAAACTGGCAAAGTATTCAGTGTAGCTAGCCACACCCTCTCTTATCAGTGACTGGCAAGTCTGGTTCTGCCTGTACAGCAGCATGCAGAGTATACTGGCTAATTGATTTGTGCATCTTGCACATTAGAGAATGTTAGGATTATAGTCTGAATAAATGTGGATAATGCAACAATCATACTTATCTGCACTACTAACCTCTTAAAACACATGACAAAGTGGCAAGCAATAAAAAGCAGTTCAGAATTGTATAAATAGTTATTTAGGCTATCATTTAACAGTTACATCTCTACATAGCATTTTCCACCATCAGTAAGTATAAAAACACTCCTTCTATGTGATGATGTTGCTGGTTTCATAAGAGGGAGAAGAAACTAATATTTCCACTATTGCTAATGGGAGAACTTCAGAAACTCTTAATCTTGCCAATATTTTGAAATTTCATCCTGTGAATTTCTATTGATTAGAACAAAAGTGTGTTTCTCTGAAAAGAACTTACAAAAACTTATACATCTTTACCCTGTGGGACAGAACACATCTGAAAGTAGGTAATTTTGGAGGAAGGGAAGAGACTAACAGTTGAAGTCAGATATTTTTTCTTTCTCGAATTAAAATTTTATATTTAGAGCAGTTCTACCTGCAGTTGAAAACAACGAGTGCAGGTAATTAACATAAGTGTTTCAATGTTTTCCTTAATCTCAATTTTTTTTTTTTTTTAAATGTGGAAGAAAAGGGAAAATTTTTGAAAAAGCTGAATAGCAGGGTTTGGAATGGAATGCTGATATCAAACAACAGGACTTTTTCTTAAACGTTAAAAAGAAAAACCTGTTTTGAGATCTCTCAATAGCAAAGATAAATTAGTCAATAATTAAAAACACATGAATGCAGCAAGTAGGCTGGAGTAAATTACTAGTGTCACAAACTAGCCAAACCCTAACAGGAGCCAAAAGGTTGACACACCCAACTTAAAGCATCAAACAGAATTCTGAACAATAAAAAATATTTAAATAGATATTGTGAAAAACTGTCTAATCTTTGGGACCAACAGGATTATTACAAATTACAAGAATTGTTTCATTCCAATACCTATCTTCATCACTGATCTTTCACAAAAAGTTCTAACATCATCTCTATGCTAAGGCAAAACGTGGGTTTAGATCAGCTGTAGCAAACAGAAATTACCTACACCACACCCACACTTGAACATGGTGTCTACCCTATACAACCACATCCGCAGTCTTGCCAAATGTTATCTCCCCTTCACTGATGTTCTATGAATTCCTTCTGAGATACTGCCTTCACTTACCATTCACTAAACCCAAGACCACTGTCATGTTTGCCACTAGACTGCTGACATTCTTTATGGCAAGAAGATACCTATATATACCTCTACTAACACAGCTTACAAAATTCATCATTGAAATAAGGCATACTTAAGGTATGCATACACCTCATACCAGTCACAGCTCTCTCAACTCTTTCATCTAATCCCTACACCATTTTTCAGCTATATCTAACAAAGAGAACATAGCTGGTGTGCATGCAGAACTGCTGGAATTCAAATCTATGAGACCCAACAAAATCAATGGCACATTCTTTTAGTGATGTCCTTCCTCATGTCTACTTATTGTAGATTAATAGATTTTAAAAACCAGAAGGGACCATTAGATCATATTATCTGACCTCCTGTATAAAACAGGCCAGATACATTCCTCCAGTTACTACTGTAGTGAGTTCCAAAGGGATAGCCATGTTAGTCTATTGCAGAAAAACAACAGAGTCCTGTGGCACTTTTAAAGACTAAGATTTATTTATCTCATAAGCTTTCATGGGAGAAAATCCCACTTTGTCAGACGCTTTGAAGATGGGAAACTTACAGAATGGAAGGAAATTAAATGCAGGGGAGTGTATGACATAGGATCAGGTCAGGGTGTAACAGCAAATCAAGATAGAGTGTTTGAGTAAAGCCTCTCGGGCACCCATTCATCACTTGAAAATGGAGAATTCACCATCTTCCTTGGTAGTTTGTTAATCTTTGCACTAGCCACACTAAACAATTTCCAGTAGCTATTGCCAGTTTCAAGGAGAAAGAGCTAAGGATGCACTGGGGGAATAGCATGTGCCTTCAGTTTTTACTTCCCAGTTTTCAGAGGTTTAAATTTGCATAACCTTGATGTTTCATTTCCTGGTTTTCAGAAGTTTACATTTAGCCACTCTCTACATTAAAGAAAGACAGGAGACACACCAGTGGGCAACCTTAACTCTGCATTAATGAATTTTTTAGGTATTTCATAAAGATACATAAGGAAAAAAGTTGAATTTCTAGAAAAACAATAGCTACAATATTTTGAGTATAGGTCTAAAAAAGTTTAGAATAAATACATTTATTTCACTGCAATCCTCCTCTCATCCCACACTTTAAAAAGGGAATTGGGAGGCAGGTGGCATGGATTTACTCAACTCACTTGCTTCTATAATGTTCAGTAAAAATCAAAATAGAAGAGCTAGATCTTTCCTCATGTGACTAGGAAAGCCCACAGAATATGCTGGCTCACAAATACACTTAAAATTTCTTTACTGGAACATCTACTCATGTGGGGGATATAGGCTTATTTCCATCCTACTGTTGTAATAAAAGCCAAATCTCTGTCTTTAAACAAACATTGCAAAGAACTGAAAACAGTTTTAAACACTTCCTCTAATGTCACACATGACTAAATGACAAATATTTTGTTATTATGCTACACACACTAGTTTTCTATATTCCACTAAACTCAATACACAACTTACATTATTTTGCATGTATAAAACAAATACCAAATTCAAATAGTTAGAATGACCGACTACTCAAGGGTCAGACATCATTTCACCTGACTGGACAATACTGTACTGCAGAAGTTTCATTTACTGACAATGATAAAGATTACTCTAGGTCCAATATTTGGGTACAGCATATATATTACTTAACACCATTAATCTTTTGTGAACAAATGGAAATATGAAGCTCAACTGAAAACGGCTTATTCAGATCATTATCCCACACTGGACAGCATTCTTAAAGTAATACTTTCAAATGCTGGCAACAACAGTATGTAGCACTTGAAATATGCAGGCCCAGACTCAACTTACAACGAAAAGCTGGCTAACAAGTAAAGCACGAACAAGAGCTCTCTTATCAACTTGAAGTGAAACATGAATATTTACTGATAAACAACAGGTGGTGGAGATCATACCTCTATCATATGGCTGCTGCTGTTGCTACTTCTTGTGTTACGCAATCTATTTTACCTTAACTGCTCTTGGTTGGACAGCATATGTCCAATAAAAGGGTATCTACATTATATACATAAAGACTTACTATGAACCTCAACCCTGTTGAATCTGAACTAAAAGAAAAAATATTTTAAAACAATAAATACAAAATATAACTGCTAAAAAGGAATAAATCATGATTTTAGAGTGAGCATTCAAGAAGTAGACTTTTTAAAAATGTGAACTGTATGACCTCTAATTGAACTAGAGCTATTATGGTTTGATAAATAGCATTAGTGAGTATTCTAGTCAATACAGTATTTTCCTCAAAACTTCAGCAGATTAAGTACAAACTTAGAATATTTGTACTTAATACAGGAATAGTCTCATAATGCCCTGCATTTGACTCTTCAGTGGCATTGGGTTTAACCTCTAAATAAACACAGCTCCATTTCTTATTACCACCTTAAATTAGTGAAGTCTAACACTCTTAGGGACTCAAGAATCTTCCCAGGATTTCACAATAAGAACATATATAATCTTCTTCCCCCAATTGTCTGTTTTGATTGGCAACTGAAACTTCATGACTTCTCAGAAATGCCTAAAGCTACTGTCTATGGAACTCATGTTAGTGAAGAAACTCCTACATCTATCTTTTACTCACCCCCCACTACCATTAATGCAAAGAATACAGTTTCAGTTTAATTAAAAAAAAGAAAAATCCTGTGCTGCAAGTTTGACAAGGTATAAAGCAAATACATCTAAATACATTGCAATGACATCTTTGAGAAGTTCTCTTAAGTATGTTCCCTCCTTATCCCAAATCTGTCTGAGATCTTCTAGGATCCCACGAATTCTGAGATATACCAGAGTTTTGTCTCTGTGTGAGAGGGTAGGAGTGGGTGATATGTGTGGCTACAGTCCCTGGAATTCTAAGCCATGCTCTGATTATGGTATATTTATATTTGTGAAAAAGTAATAAGGATTCAGCATTTCTGCTGGGAGCTCATATTATAGGACTGAGAAAAAGCAATACGTGCTGAAAGACCAAATACTCTAAAATCAAATATTACTGAATAAGTTTTTGCCCAAAGGAGCTTACAATTATTGTTTCTGTTTGTAAAGTACCAAGCATACTTTGTACAATAGTTTCAACAGCATGATGTTCCTGTTCCTGAAAGCTGTGACCAGTAGCTGAGGCACTATCCTGACTCATAGTGTCATTCATCTGTGACTGGCAGGTTTAGGTCTATGGCTAGCAGTTGTATAGTAAGTTTTTCAAACTGCATTGAAGGAAAGTGTTCAGAGAACATCTATAGGAGGCTGGCCAAGTCACACGTGTTAGGCAAGTGTTAACAAGAGTTCCCCCGCCCCCCCAGTGCTCTTGTATATAATTTTTTCCCCTTAAGTGATGAACAGCTTGTTTTTATAATTTCAAACTTGTTCAAGCAGGTAGTGCTTAATGAGGACAGATATCTTCAACAAGGCTGTCAGCATTTGAGAAGGAACTAAAATTATGGATGCTTAAATTTTTATTATGTTTATGCTATATTGTAGATGGAGGACTAATATTACTCTCCAAGTTTATATTCCATTTAATAACTTGGAAATCACTCTGAGCAAATCAAAATATCTCCTTTTACTGAGCTACAATACAAGTTAGGGTTAATGACTACGAGAACTTCAAGAATTTGTTGAATGTCTACAGGAAGTTCAAGGACTTGTTCGAAATAATTTTGAAAAATACACTTTAATCCAACCTGGTTAATATAAAAGAAATTTAGCAAGTGAAACTTGTAAATGTCTTTTCTCATTTGCTGTATGCCACAGTTCTAAACATGAACATAAACATTTTCATAACAGATATGTAAAAACATTTTGTTATAGTTCCAAAGGGGTAGCCGTGTTAGTCTAGGTCAGCAAAACAAACAAGGAGTCCTGTGGAATTTTTAAAGACTAACAAATATATTCATCGCATGAGCTTTCGTGGGAGAAAATCTCTCTTCATCAGACACTTTGATGATGGCCCAGCCCACTCTCCCAAGACACAGCCCCTTGGGAAAGTTGGCAGTCAAAAGCTGGAGCCGGGCAGTGTGGGATGGTTGCCACCCTGGCTGGTGCCACGGAGCGGGTAGTCATGATGTTCCCATCTCTTGCAGCTGCCCCTTGGCTCCCAGCTCCCTTTGGCTGCTTGTGCAGTTGATAACAGCATGTTGGGGGGAACCCAGATATATGGATGATGGAGCCCTCAGACAGCAGTGACCGGAGGAGTCCCTCCCTGCACCCTGAGCTTCCCCTTGCCTGCAAAGTACTCCCTGTCTGTACCCCGAGTGGTTTTCAGCCTTTTTTAACTGAACACCCCTCCTTCCTCATTTGTGTCACAACTGTTGGTAGCAACCCTCCCACCGTACCCAGCTCAGACAGACTGTGTGGCCTGCTGAGGTATGTCATGGGTGGAAGTGGAGCTTCCTGCCTGTGACATCCTGTGCAGAGCTGGCCCAGCCTCTTCTCCCCTCCTTCCCCCCGGGACAGAAGTCAAACTATAGCTGTGCCACAGGACCTCCTCCCCACCCCCACAATAGAAGTCAACAACCACCTATGCCCGATGGCCACGCTGTCCTCTGGAGCGCCAAGTTTTCTCTCTACTGGGCCCTAGAGTTTTTATATCATAGAGTGAGATGGGGCTCTGAAAGAAAAATGTTGAAGATTCATTATAACAGAATAGTTGGTCTCCAATGCATACCTGAAAGGTAGGTTAAGGGTCTTGTTTGACCTATATGTAACTAATAGTAAGAGTAAATGTGTGTAAAGCTCAGAAGGGTAAGAGACGGTCAAAGTTACATTTGCCTGCCTGATGTCTGACATATTTATAGTAGCATCCAACACCAAGAGCAAAAATTAAGAGTGTAAATGAAATCATGGTGGTCTTCAAAGCATTTTCTGTGATTGTTTTAAAAATCATCCTTGATTGCTAGCATGCAAAAATACAAAACAGCCTTACAAGTATTTCTCAGTTAACACATATAAAATATTTTTTTCTAAAAACACTTTTCCATAATAGCATCCCAAAACAATTTATGAACTAGATACACAAAAATAACAACCTCAAGGATTAAACTGTTGCATTGAAAAATAGTCCACAGCAATACAAAAATTTGAACAAGGAAGGGAAAAAGCAACATCTGCCTTTTTAAACTGCACATAAGTCATCTATGATACATCTATCTATACCCTAAATCCCACTTTGTCACTTACACTGGAAATGTGCTGACTCTGCATCAACATAAAGAACTTCCTTCTGCCTCCAGGTGAACATGAAACACATTCATCAACAATACTGTCTGTGTAATGTAATTACAAACTCATCTTTCCCCCTATACACATATGACTTCACACATTTCACTTGCGCACATGGCAACCCAGAATATTTGCAATTGTTGCTGGGGCTGTAATTTAATTTTTGCACTAATACTGTCAAACTGAATGCTTGGAATTTTATACATGCACTATGCATGTACTCTTTATTTTGAAAGGAGCGAGCATTTTCCAATGTGTATACCAACATACAATGACCTTTCCTTAAGGATTTAAAAAGTGATTTAAGGTGCCTTAACTCCTGAAAAATAAACGAAGTATAATAGCACTTTTAAAGACCAACAAATTTATCTATCGCATGAGCTTTCAGACTTTGTCAGACTCCTCCATCCTCAAGCATCTGACAAAGGGATTTTCTCCCACAAAAGCTCATACGATAAATAGATTTGTTAATCTTTAAAAGTGCCACTAGACTCCTTGTTTGTTTTGCTGAACTGAACTAACACAGCTACCCCTTTGGAACTTAACTCCTTAAGTATCTTAGATGCAGGTTTTAGGCTTTTACTTCAAAAACAAGAAAATTTGATGTAGAAAATGTTAACTGAACATTCAAGATGCAGACCTAAAATGTAGGAAGTGCAAACTTAAAAGTTAGTAGAATGTTAACTGAGATTTTCTTAACACATGTAATTCCTGTGCTTGCTTTCTGTTAAATATATACATCATTTATTTAAGAATATTTTAAAAAGAAATCAATTTTTATTTAAATTTAATAAAAAGATTTCTTTATAAAATAAACCTGTTTAAAATGAAATTTGAACTAATTAAAAAATATGTTACGGCCTAAATTTATTGTAATCACTTAAAAAAATTAAACAAAAATAAACATGCTAAATCCATGAACCTCTATCAAAGACTAAGTTAAAGGATGATTTTTTATACAGAGAGGAATCAGAGGAAAAGCATCTTAACTCTTGAGGTCAAGTTTTATAAAAAGGATACAATAGTTAAAGGCACTATAATAAGGGCATAATCCTGGGGGGCCCAGGAGCTATGCTACTGGATGCAAGAGACTGGCAAAGTCTTCAAAAACATTGGGACTCTGCCTCTCTTTCCAGGAGACACCATCATGTGTCTCATTAGGACCATTCAAATGGGGGGGATCTCATACTCCTATTTTATAAGGTCTCCCTTTCCAAACTCTGACTGGCTCTTTTCTTAAATATTTATGACTTCACGCACCACAGAAACTTACTCTCCAGCTCCAGAAAAAAACCAAAACACTGATTTGCCAAATAAGTACAAAACCATGCTTCTGGATGTTTCTGGACACTTCAAGTAAAGAGCCTTGCTCTGTATTCTTTATTGAAATACAAAACATGCCTTGATAGGAGAAGTTTATGTACACAAAACATTTAAGGTTGATTGGTTTAATAAAAATAAATTTGATATGCTCTTCTATGTGTTTAATTAAATTCCAATTACCATCCTAATACAGGTTCACAAAGATAATGAGCAAAAAAATTATCTTGTAAAAAGGTAATATATTAGTCTCTACCTTCTAACATATTTGAAATGTACAATTAATAAAACTTTGAAAATATTAAAGTATATAATGGCTTAAATAAATGCATAAATTTATACTGAACCCTCCAAGATGGGAAAGGAATATACCAAATCCAGGGTAACAGCTTTATTCATTTCAACATGTTTTAATGAGAATGCCCTTTCTTTAGAAAACTGGAGAACAAAAAATTGATTATTTAAATAGCAGCTTTCCACTTGGTGATTTAAACTCCTTAATTTAAAAAAAAAAAAAAAATCAGTCCGCTGCACCACATCCAGGATGTGTACCAGCATAGTAACATTGCTGAAAGAATAGTAACATTTACAGTTCCTGATAACTTAAAGCTGCAAAACCCTTTAATGTTGCATTTAGGAAATTTTGTGTATAAAAAACTTGCACCAAAGCCAGGGATTTCCCACACACCCCTAAAAGCAATATATTTTGATTAAAACTGCAGTGTTATATACATGTACTCTCTTTAAGCTTAGTTAATCAAAATTTTCCCCTTACTGACTTTTACCAGGTAAAAAACATAGGGTGAATTGATATAAGTCACCAATTCTAATCATGATTTAAATCATCAGCAAGAATGAAACACTGCTTTAAATCATTGATTTTAACTGCACTTTGCATCTGTACTTTTTAGTTATTTTCGTAAAGAAAGATTATTCTCATTGACTGGTAACATCTAAAACATGTTGATTTGCATCTAAATATAGCTTTTACACTAAATTTGCTGCTTTTTGCTAATCAAGAGGTTACAATATATCTATTAAGCAATTATATATCAAATGTATTCAGATCCTTAATTTTGGGGGTTTTGTAATGTTAGACAATTAATAATATATTCTATTTTACTAGATTAATTTTTATTGAAGTTTGTATGAACCTCAATACAGATGCAAATTCAAGTCTACTTAAATATGCACAAAAACAGTATTTTAATTTATTTAAATAAAACTACCTTAAAATGTGCTAGATACACAAGAAAATGTCTGTAAAAATATATTACAACGGTTTGCATTTAAAACTAATATTTAATAAACAAAAGAAGTATTTGGTAGTTAGTGAAATGTACTCATTGTTTCTGGTCACCATTATCTTGTAAGATATCACCTTGTTTTTATCCATACGTTAGATAAAGAGCATTTCTCAACTTTGAATGAACCAACATTGTAGTGAACTAGCTGAATGAACTGCAATAAAAAAATATTCTCTTTTTACTGTCCTGCAGAAGAGGCTACTGTTGTCAAATGCTGGATTAGCACGTCTACAAACTCTGGTTCCACATGCTTACCCCATGATTTCTACCAGTTCAATAGCCAGTCTTTCAAAGTTGGCAGAAAACACGTGCTTCTTAATAGTTACGTTTTGTATTCTATGTAAATGTATAATTGATTATAAGAAGTTTAGACTTATCACAGGTTGTCAATTTCAAGTTTAATTTTAAATATTTTAAAATAAAATATTTAAATTTTAAAAATCTGATTTAAATTTTTTTTTTAAATCTAAATAATTGATTTTTATCTGACCTGTAAAAAAAAGCCTGACAGAACAAAGTGCAGACAATAAATTTGTTCACTAAAATCTTTCAAATACCTGCAAAATTTTGGCCAAAACCCCCCAAACAAAAACACATTGCTGAAAATACCTACATCAGTCATCTAAAAGGCTGCCAGTTACCCTACAAACACAATTTTAAAAAAGAAAAAAAAAAGCCACATGAACAAATAACAAAATTTCTAAAGATTGAATTCCATATGAGTAAAACATTTCTCTCTCCTAAAAAAATACCAGAGTTGTAGAAGCCAAGTCACAATGGTGAGATCTTAAGACTACTAAAACCACAAAAATTCACATTTCTGTTTGAACTGAAATGATTGAGCTCATGATTTACTTTTATACTGAAAAATCAAGTCTACTAATCAAAGTTGTTCATGTTTCTACATGCAAGTCTACTTATGTAACCAAGTGGTTAGAAAGAAAGCTGTTCTAGAAAATATTTTTACTACTTCAAAATAACATTTAAGAAATAGATTCCTCACATTCCAATATTAAAATATTTTTGGTAACATCCCTTATTCCCAAAATGCCAGTAGCAAAAAATATTGATACACACAACCCTGTTCTGAAGCTGCAACAATGGTGCCAATCCCTGTTTGTAAAACAAAACCAAAATGAAACTGGAAAACTGATTCATTTTAACATGAGTGATTGGTAGTCTCTATTGACCAGTACTTGAACAGTACTACAAACACATGACAATGACTTATATTAAGGTTGTAATACTTGCTTTTCTGTGGGAAAAAAAAAAAGATTTTTCAAGGAGAAAAAGGGGAAAGAATTAATTCCGTTTAATATCCTTCAGTGAGATCCATTTGACCCTCTTAAAACTCTATTGTATTGTAAACAATGTATCAACATTCCACCCCAATAAACCCTCCAATAAATTGTTTATGAAAATGTTTTCATTCAAAAAAAATCAGGTGAAAATTAAAAGCTTCAGATTTTAATGGTGGAGCATTTAAACTTAAGAGGACAACCATTCCCAGCACATTATTACATTAAAAATGAAGTTTGAGCCAATTCAGAATGGAGTAAAATAATTAACGTCTCTTCATTCAAATCCCTTCTGAATGATATTTATTCCATGTTATTCCATGATATTTACAAGTAATTATCACTAATTAGATAAACTGAGGAGAAATTGGGTACCTGAAGTGCATTTGTTTATAAAAATGCAAAAAAAAAAAAAAGTATTAAAAGACTGCATACTTTGATTATAGCCCTCTCCTACCAACACATTTAACACATTACCTCTTACATCTTAAAATGCAGGCTATCTTCCTTGCATAATGAAGCCCTTATCCCAACTGGAACCTCTACATAACACCTCAGATTAAATAATAAATAAAGAGGAAGGCTCACTCATCTTTCAAGGCTGTGTCTAAATAAAGCCTCTTCTAAAAATCCCTCACTAGATTAACTAAATATTTGAATAATTATCTCTAAAGTTTCCAACGTACAAACTGAAAAACAAAGCCTGGGGACAATTTCAGATTATTTTTTAAAATGCACTCTGCAACTGGGGATTTAAATTTTCAGGATAACACTGAAGTTCATTCACAAACATAAAACCCTCAACTTTTTTAAATCAAATTTAACTAAAAGATCTGTTTAAATAAGAGTGATAAATCACTTTGAAATTTAAAAGGGTACAATACAGTCAGTAATAAACTATCAATGAACATCTGCTCATCTATTGGTTACAGATGGATTTCACTTTTTAATGGGAAAGAAACCACTAAAATAAACCTTAGGATTTGAACACATTTATTTAAGTGAGGGTAATTTAACAGTCAAACCAAATACTAAGGACTAAAGTAACAAATATATGGCCTGAACCTTCTCCTGCATATCCTGGAATAGCTCAAATGTCTACTCAGAGACCCCAGACGGTAGTTCAGAAAGAAGCTCATCTGCCCCAAGGGCTCCTGGCACATGGTCCTGCACAGCTTCATTCCAACACCCTTTCTGCTCTATGCGGAAAGCTGGGAAGCATTAGGAGAATTAGTGAGGAATTATGAACAGTAGCAATTCAATATCCAGACAATATTCTGATTCCCACATCTCATTTAACCCAATCAATGAAGATGTAAACAAACCTACCCAGTGCCTCAGAGATAGGGGCTTGAATGAGATTCAGCTGATTGCAACAAGGCAGACAAGACTGTGGTTTGAGGGAAGCAATTGAAAGAATCAGCAATTTATCACCTTGAACTTAATTGAAGGAGTTTGCCTGGTTTGGCAAATACTTGCACAATGGGAAAGTCTTAATAGATTCCTAATGCTTCTCAATATGTAGCTTGCAGTTGTGACCAAGAGCTTTTGTTTTTAAATTTATATCTAGCCATAGGTCTGATAACAAATGCAGACTTTGCTACAGTAACAGGTATTGCCTGGGCTACCTCAAGACTGGATTGTCTTAATAAACGCTACATGGCTCTATACTTTAGGAAACTTCAGCTGTAAATTATGGTCTTAAAAAGATCTTGAGATTAAATATTCAGTATACTTTGGGAATGTAAGGATTTCATCTGACATATCTGCTCATGTTCTCCCAATGAATGTGATTAAACCAAGAACGGATTATCTGTGTTAATATAACCAACTTTCTCAAACCATTTAGTGGATACTTACCTGTATACTTTTTGCTATCATAACCGCACCTAAACTCTCACTTTAAAGCAATTTGCAACCACTCACTATCAATATTTACACCTGCAAAAGTGCTAAAACATGTAAATAAAAAATTGGCACAGCAAAGATTTTTGGATCAGGCTCTTAATTAAAATAAAATACTACCTATGGTTGCCATTATAAAACTTAGAACCAAATCAAAATCATAAGCAGCTTTTCTCCTCATTCAGATTCTGCATTCCACTAGAGGCTCAAAGACGTACACACAATGCAGTTCTTATTCCTGACTTATGTAAACTTGATTTTTTGGAATACAGAAATTCTGAACAAGACTACCACAAATACAGAAAATAAACAATTCCATACCGTAGAATACTCTTTTTATACCAGTCAAGATGTTAAGTCAAAAAATAGAAGTGGTAGCACACTTTTTAATAACAGCGCTGATTTACCCAGAAATATTTGTTTCTCTGTTGCTTAACAGAAAGTAGATGATGCTAATGTTTTCTGAAATTCAGGCATTCAGTCACAAGTTGGACAGCCAACATTTAGTCATGTGTGGAAGTTTTGGTCTCAGTTTGTTTCATCATACTGCTGTAATATCAGTACATTCGGATACATGATACGACTATATCTCTGTACCTATATCATATTGTAGGATGAGTGCCAGTGCAAAGTACCATAGCATAATGATTATATTTGTAATAAGAGGTAGCTTATCTGGAAAGGTGCAAGACTACTGTATTAGAGTGTACAAATATCATCCAAACTGCTCAAGAAGGTACATTTATTACATATTAGTGCAGCGGTTCCCAAACTGGGGGTTGTGACCCTCTAAGGGGGCATGAAGAAAATCACAAGGTGGGCGTGAGGTTGTGAAATTTTTATAGCAAAAATTGTTTTATCAGGGTACAGAATTTTTAATTTTCAAATTTTATACCATGAAAGGTGTTTCGAACTTTCTAGCAAAGGTTCAAGAGTGCTCTGGAGTGTTCAGGAGTGTTCATGACCATTCTATGATGTGGTGTATGACGTAGAAAACCTATTTGCAGTCATTCTTAATTGTACAATTACAAATTGAATTTTTGTTAAAAGGGGGTTGGATGATGGCAAAGGAGAGGTGGGGAGGCACGAGGGTTTCTCAAAAATCAGAAAGGAGGCATGATGTCGAAAAAGTTTGGGAGCCTCTGTACTAGTGTGAGATCGTCATCAATAAACTTGTAAGTAACAAGCAAACAGGCATACTGGGAAAAGTGCAAAGCCATGGAAGAAAGCTATCCACTGGCTAGTGTAGGACTGCAGCTAAAGCAGAGCACCTGTCTTCCAAATAAATGGGTCTTTGCAGCTCTTTTACAAAAACCCAAAAGCACTAAGTACAAGTTACTGTTATTTGGGGGCAAGTTTTTTTGTTTTTTTTTGTGGGGTGGGCAAGTGGGGAACTTTACCAACCTGGACTGTATCCAGTTTAACTGGAAATGGAAAAAAGCAGTATAAATACCGTTTATCATTCCCTCCCATGCACTCCAATTACTATATATCACAACATAATATGTAATACTACACAGTGTATTTTCATATTCTTTAGTGTCTTGCCTCCGGCAGAAGCCAACAGCTATAACACAGTATCAGACTTAACCTTACAAAGTTTTTTCAGACTTATTTTAAATGAATTTGTGCTGCATATTTCCTGGGTCTGAAATAAAAGTCACCAGAAAAGTTTACTTGCCTTCCAATCAACAGCCTATATGTGCTTTCTGGAACATTGTTTTTCAATCACATATATTGTAATGTAAAGAACAAATAAAATAAATGCTAAGATTATTTTAAGATATCTTCAAAGCATCCATACCTGTGGAAGTGCAGTATTGAGCTGTCTCTGCAAGGAATCTCTTTCATGACTGACTTCATGTAGCTTGCCCTGGGTCAATACTAGCGTTTCTTGAGTCTCTCTCAGTGTGTCCAGAAGTCGATCCCTTTCCTCCAACATGGATACCATTAACTGCTCAAAATGGGAATCAGCATCTGACTGTAAAGGAGAGCCTGAACCATGGCCTCCATTTCCCCCAGAGGGAATCTCTGCCTCACTGATGGTTGGCATCACTTCACACATCATCTTGAAATTTAAAAAAAGGAAGAATGCAAAGTTATTAGAAGTAACCAATAAAAGGCAGAGTTCAAATAAAGTATCTGGAATGCTATACACACAAGGACCTTATATACAGTTGGAATATTAGAACCCATAACACACCATCAATTTAGTCTCACCAGAGACACCAACACTGTAGGCTGACATAACTTAGGTGTTTTACTGCTGTGACATGTACTATTATAGAGACACATTGTACAATGAGCCAATTTAATCAAGGGTCATGCTTTGACAAATGTTTTGTGCCACTTTCTCTTAAGGGCCTGATGATTTTCTTGCCAAGTTGTATTTCTGTAGTACTACTTGTTACCTCATTTTCTAAAAGATTTATATTTAAAAAAAATCAAAATCCTGTTGCTATTACCTTCAAAAAGTATTGAAACCACACATAGGCAGCAAAAACACAGCGCACACACCACAATTAAATCAATCGTCTACTGCACTTCACTGTTATTTGGAAAGAACAAAAGATGATCCCCCAAACTCCTGAATTGTACTCTTACTTCAAGAAAGGAAACTGGATTATTTCATGAGAGACAGTATTTTGAGCTTGTTTTACTGGCCACACAATCTCTACTGTACCAGTTGGCTGCAAGAAAATGGGAAGTAGCACATTCTGTATCTGGATTCAGCTATTGAAAAAATCAAGACAGATTAGCCCAGTGAAAATGAAAACCAAGAGTAAGGAAATGAAAGGATCTTAAATGTCTCAGGTAATAGTACTAAAAATAAAACCAATCAAACCAAACAAAACTTTTCAATATGTGTCTGCACTACGTTCAATATAGTGAAAGATGCCTGGGAAGAAAAACAGACTGAGGCACAATATGGAAGTATAATAAAAATACGACAAATTACTTTTGTGCCATCATGTTTAACAAAGGGTGAAAGAATAATAAAGCCTTATAACAGAAGTTTCAACCTGGGAGATCATCTATTTAAATAGATTCCTGCAGCCCCTTTTGAATGCTGAGCCATCATAACTTCAAAACAGAACTTGGAGAAACTTCTGTTGCTCAAATTTAAAAAGCAATGGAAATGAGACAGTGCTATTACTCAGCACTAGCACTGAGAGCTTCAGGAATTCTTTGGACAGAGTGTGCCTTAACTGAATCCTTTTGCTAACACAGAGAAGTAACAGATTGTCCTGCAGGAGTTACTATATAATGAAAGCAGACTTCACACTATATCTGAGTACCTAAAGCAGTAGAAGTTTATTCAGCAGATCTGGAGTGAGAGAGACACACACACATCACATTTCTGAATTAATTTAAAGGTATCTTCCTCTTGGGAAGAAAGATTTTACAGTGCATTTCAGATATATTGTCTTTATATAAATATATAAAATAATTTGAAACCATCAGGGCCTTTTTCTTAACACCACTAAATTTATTTACCTTGTTTGATGAAACAAAATGGCTTGAAAATAGCACCCAAATATCCAGATACACCAGTTCTTGCCTGTTCTTCTAGCAGTTCTGTGTGATCCCCAAACACCTTTCAGAGTAGAGTAGCCATCCACGTTGAGTGCAATGTCCATTTACTAAATAACCCCCACAAAAAAAAGATAAATAAAACTGCTCAACAAAAGAACAGGTCCAGTAGCAATGGTTTCAGCCGGCCAGTCAAATCCCCAAGGCAGAAGGATGGAAAGAAACCAGTTTTAGCTTCCCTTCTCTCTACTGATGGCCCACAGCTCCTGCATCAGCCAGGGTGAGGGAAGCATGTGCAAACTCTCCTATCCTGCTGGTGCAATAGGCTTCAACAATGCATGGTTCAGAAATCCTTCGAAGGTCACAATCACATTATCCAAGAGAGTGCGAAGAGAAAGAAAAAGGGGGGTGGTTTTTCTTTCGGCGTATTTGGAAAAGCCCCCTTTCTTTTTCCCTATGTTAGTAACGGTAGGAGCCTTTCCTTCCCTCGGTTTCCTGGGTCTTCTCCCACACATTTATAAACCCAGTGGCGGGGGCTGCTGGATGCTGTTCCGAAAGTCAGGCGGGGCCGCTGGAGTATTTTTACTTTGGGTTATTGTTCCCACCAGTTACACTCACCATCGCACACCAATCGCTCGCTCTTCGGAAGAGGGTCCGGCGCGGAGATGCCCGGATCCAGCCTGCTAAACCGCCCCTCTCTAAGAGCGAACAAGCGGGGGATCCCGGGGACAAGGGGAAAACAGGTGGGGGAGGCGGGTCCCGCGACCTAGAGACTACGCGGAGCAGGGGTGGGTGGTCCGAGCTGGGGGAAAGTGTTTTCCTCTCTCCCGAGGCCCCAGACCCTCCGGAGACCCGAGTGGCGAGGGTAGATCTGGGCGCCGAGAGGCGGCTTTTCCCCGCCGTAGGCCCCAGGGGAGGCCGGACTGGAGAGGTCTCGGCTCCCAGGAGCCTTAGTGGAGAGTCGGGAACTTGGGGCTGCCCAGGTTCCTGAGGTGAAGCCGGACTCGCAGAGGGGCCCGTCCGCCGGCCCGGGTCAGGGCTTGCGCCGGATCTCCTGGCCCGGCCCGGCTCGGCTCCGCCCCCGCCACCTCCACGTCCGTGGTGGCCGGTCCGGGACTAGCCGAGGCCGGTAGGTGCCACTCCGCCCCCCGGCGGCGGCCTAGGCCCAGAGACGTCCCCGCGGCCCTGGGGGCGGCGTAGGCAAGCTCCCCTCAGAGCGGCCGGCCAAGCCCCAAACTGCCGCTACCCACCGGCGCGCGCCCCCCACCCCAGCCCCAACTGCCGCCGCCTCCGGCCGCTTTCCCGGCGCTCTCCGCGCGCGGCCCCTGCGCCCTGCTTCAATCAGTGCGGGCCCCAGAATGCACCGCGCCAGCGGCTCTGAAGCCGCTGCCCCCTCCCGCCTCTCCCAGCTCCTGCGAGCCAGGCGGCTGGTGGATGGAAAAGCTCCGCGAGCGCCTCCCACCCACCTCGCGGGGCCGCTCAGGAGCGCTCCACCTGTGACGTGCTGCGGCTGCGCGGAGCTGGGGCGCGGGAGCTGACAGGGACAGGCGCGCGCACGGAGGGGTTTATTGGCCTGCCCATTGATGCAGCCCTGTGGCAAAGGTTCATTCCGTCCTTCCAGCCACCGTGTGTGTCCCTGTATGCTGGCTGGGCGCTGCAGCCGCCTGAGCCTGCCGCCTTGCTGCTACTCTCCAGTAGGCACAGGCAGGGCCGTAAACCCCACCGTGCTCACTTGTTCTTCACACCCTTCACTTTCATTTAAAATAATAAGGGCTTGTCCTACACTTAAGGTTTATCCATGTAGCTATAGCAGTTAAGGAGGCAAGTTTTAATCAATAGTTATATCCATTCCCTTTCCCTCTGTGATTATCTCACCTTCCACTATATACTGTTCTCCACTGTTCGCATCTCAACAACTGCTTTGATTTGGTGTTACAATGACCCAATCCTATGACTTTCACGTCCCTGCATTTATTTTCCTCATGTTCGGTGTGTTCCACCTGTTTAAAGCATCTGACAAAGTGGGATCCCCGCTCCCCGAAAGCTCATGATAAATTCATTAGTCTTTAAAAGTGCCACAGGGCTCCTTGGTATACGAGCATAAAACACCTTTTTACTAAACTAAATACATGCACAGTGGAGAGTATACTGTATCAAAATAGTGGGACAATTCTCTAGTGTAGACAAACGCTAAGGCGCTCTACTTGTTATAGTTGTGAAGGATGTGTCAAAAACAAATAGCACTCCCTAGGTCAGTGGTTTTATAACTTCTTTCTCACAACCCAGTTGAAAAAAAATCATTTATGCCCGCAACTCAACAATTACATCTTTCAGCAATGCATTCCAATCTTTCTGCAGCAGCAGCAGCAAAGGGCTCCATCACTCAGTACCCTCCCATAATTTGAAAACCACTGACCTTGGTGATTCTCCAGACAGCCTGTAACAATAGTTCTGAGTGTTGGGAACTACCCCTTTCTTATGACTGAGGCTTGAAGGGTAGATCTACACACAGCAACTAGACGCGCATGGCTGACCCATGCCAACCAACTCACCTGCACAGGACTCAGGCTGCAAAATTGTTTCATTGTCATGTAGACCTTCCTGGCTCAGGCTAGAACCCAGCATCTAGAATTTATTTTATTTTATTTTAAGATTGGGAGAGTCCCAGGGCTCAGGCTGCAGCTGGAGCCCAGAAATCTACAGAGCAATGAAACAGGTCTGCAGCCCAGGCTCTGTGGGCCTGAGCTGACTGGCAGAGGTGAGCCAAGATATCTAGCTGCTGTGTAGACATACCTGGAAATGCTAGCTGATAATTTAAATTTAAATATTCCTCCTCCTACCCTTCTTGGAGTCCAATCCTCCACAAGAAGCAATCCATAGACAGGACCTAGTAGGAATCAGTGTGGTCATCTCTGACTTCCTGTATAACACAAGCCATAGAACTCCCCACAAATAATTCCTAGGGTATTTGGTAGAAAAACAGCTAATCTTGATTTAAAACTTGCCAGTGATGGAGAATTGACCACAACTTTTGTTCCAATGGTTAATTACCCTCACTTTAAAAACTTATTTCCTGTTTACATTTGTATAGCTTCAGGTTCCAGCCACTGGATCCTGTTATATCTTTCTTTGCTAAACTGAGCACTTTAAATATTTGTTTCCCATAGACTGTAAACAAGAAACCCCTCAACTTTCTGTTAGTTAAACTAAATAGTTTGCTTCTTGAGTCTATCACTATAAGGTGTGTATGCTAATCCTTTAATCATTATCAGTGGTGTCGCTGGCGCTGGGCATGCAGGACATATGCCCCAAGTCCCAGCGCCAGTGCCTCAGGTCTGGCAGGGACCCGGGGCCTGGCCGCCACCGGTGGCCCAATGCGCCCCACCGGATCCAGGGTCTGCCCGCCCACAGAGTCTGGATCCGGAGATCCAGGGCCTGCCCGGCCGCAGCGGCTGGACCTGGCCCCAGGGAGACAAATCGAGCCCACCCTGAGGGAAAGAGCGGGCCCAGCGGGGCTTTTTTTCTGCCGGTACACCAGCACCTTTTTTCCCTGGCCGACCTGCTGCGCAGCTGGGAGCTGGAGTCAGCAGGTCAGGGAAAGGAGCAGATCTCTTTTTCCCTGCTGATCCCAGCTGGGCAGCAGGGCTGGCAGGGGCCAGAATCCACAGTCGCCTGGGAGCTGCGGCCAGGCTGCAGCTTTTTCAAATCTCCTGCCCTGAGCATGCTTTGATGTGTGGCTCAGGGTGGGAGCAGCCTGACCAGGGAGCGACTCTGGCCACCCCTGCAGTTCCGGCCAGGTAAGGGGGGGAAGGGCTGGGGGTTGGGGAGTGGCGGGGGGGGGGCTGAGAGGAGCGGCAAAGGGGATTGGGGAGTTGGGGAACTGGCGGCGGGTGGGGAGGGGACGTGGTGTCCGAGAGGACTGGGGAAGGGAGCCGGCAGTGGAGGGCGGGGGGTTGGAAAGACTCCAGGGGGTGGGGGAGGGACCTGACAACCCCCCTTCTGCCAGTGTACCAGCCCTTTTTTTTTTAAGGAGAAGAAAAGCACTGGGGGCCAGGCCCCAAACCTATTTTGGGGGCAGCAATGCCCCTGTTCTCTGAACTCTCTCCAATTTATCAACATCCTTCTTGAATTGTGGACAGTAAAACCAGGCACAGCATTCCATCAGCAGTCATACTAGTGCCAAATACAGAGGTAAAATACTCTGTTTACACCTACTCAAGATTCCCATTTACATGCCCAAGGATTGCATTAGCTCTCTGTGCCACAGTATTGCACTGGGAGATCAGGTTCAACTGATCATCCACCACATCCCCAAAATGGTTTTTGGTGTCACTGCTTCCCAGGATGGAATCCCCCAGCTCTTTTAAAACACTTCATTACAAGTTATCCATTCATGCTGATTTAAATGCGTCTAACTTTAGTTGCTGCTGTTTAACATTCTCTTGAGATGCTAGTTGAAAAGAAAGAGCATTATCATGTGATATGGCTACATCATCTGTTTTTTTCCCAAGTATGAACAGAAATATTTACTGAACACTTCTGCCTTTTCTGCATTATTACGGATAAATCTACCTTTCCCTTCATATAGGCTCATAGGCTATGTCTACACTTGCAAGTTAGTTTGAATTAAGAAAGCTTAATTCGAACTAACTTAAGCCTTGGCCACACTAGGCTTTCATTAGTTCAAATTAAGGGCTTCCTTAATTCAAACTAATAAATTCAATTGCTTAGTTCGAATTAACGGTTAATTTAATCCATTAATTCAAACTAAGTCAAATGTGGCCATATTAGTTCGAACTAACTGCTTAGTTCAAACTAATCAGCAGATTGTCCTTCCTGCAACTGACTAATTCGAACTAAGCAAGTGCCCTGCATGGCCATGGTTAGTTCAAACTAGCATTCTACTGGGGCCATGCTAGTTCGAATTAAGTTAATTCAAACTAACTAAAATTAGTTCGAATTAGTTAGTTCAAATTAACTAATTCAAACTAACTTTTGTAAGTGTAGACATAGCCATAGACTCTAAGGTCAGATGGGACCAATATGATCATCTAGTCTGACCTCCCGCACAATGCAGGCCACAAAACCTCACCCACCCAGTCCTGTAATGAACCTCTAACCTATGACTGAGTTATTAAAGTCCTCAATTCATGATGCAAAGACTTTAAAATACAGAGAATCAACCAGCAAATGAGCCAGGTCCAATGCTACAGAGGAAGGCAAAAAAAAAACCCAGTGCCCAAGCCAATCTGTCCTGGGGGAAAATTCCTTCCCAACCCCACATATGGCGATCAGTTAAACCCTGAGCATGTGGGCAAGTCACAACAGCCAGTCAAGAAAAAATTCTGTGTAATAACTCAGAACCCACTCCATCTAATGCCCCTTCCCAGGTCACTGGTACATCTATCACCAGTAGTAAAATATGGACAATTGCCAAACTAAGCCATCCCATCATATCATCCCCTCCATAAATTTATCAAGCTCAGTTTTGAAGTCAACTATAGTTTTTGCCCTCACAGCTCCCCTTGGTAGACTATTCCAGAACTTTACTCCTCTGATGGTTAGAAACCTGCATCTAATTTCAAGCCTAAATTTCCTGATGGACAGTTTATGTCCATTTGTTCTTGTGTCCACATTGGCACTGTATTCAAATAATTCCTCTCCCTCCCTGGTATTTATCCCTTTGATGTATTTAGAGAAAGCAATCGTATCTCCCCTCAGCCTTCTTTTGGTTAGGCTAAACAAACCAAGCAATTTAAGTCACATCTCATAGGCTGTGTCTACACTGGTAAATTAAGTCGACTTAAGCCTGCTTAAGTCGACTTAATTTACCCTGCATCTACACTGAAGTTTCTTTAAGTCGACTTAAGCAGCTTGCTTAAGTCGACATAAGGAAACTAAAGTCAACTTAATTAAAATTAAGTCGGTTTTCTAACACCACCTTCCTAATCGATCTAAGGCTTAAGTCGACTCTCTAGAGTCAACTTAAGCCAGTGTAGACGTGGGGTAGCCCTAAGTCGACTTTGTCGACTTAGGGCATGCGTCCCTTCTCGCTGGGACCACTCAGGTCCTGGCAAGAAAGGACCGCCGGGTTTGTTTCCTTCTCCCCATGACCCGCGCTCCAGCTGATCAGCAGCTGGAGCAGGGACCCTGGGGAGAAGGAAGCCCCACGCTCCTCACACTCCCTCCTAGCTGGGACCATGCGGTCCTGACGAGGAAGGAGAGCTGGAGCTCCGCACTCCAGCTGCCTGCTGCTGAGCAGCTGGAGCGCGGGCTGGGACCCACGCTCCAGCTGCTCAGCAACGGGCAGCTGGAGCGCGGATCCCAGCAAGAAGGGACCTCAGGGCTCCCTTCTCGCTGGGACCACTCATGTCCCGGTGAGAAGGAAGCCCCGCGGTCCCTTGTCCCCGGGACCTGCGCTCCAGCTGGGGCAGCTGGAACGCGGGAGTCAGGGACAAGCGAGCCCCACGGTCCCGACCAGGAGGGAGCGCGGGAGACCGTGCTACCTCCTGGCCGTGACCGCTCAGTCTG
The DNA here is from genome assembly GCA_007922175.1 of Pelusios castaneus. Taxonomy (NCBI): domain Eukaryota; kingdom Metazoa; phylum Chordata; order Testudines; family Pelomedusidae; genus Pelusios; species Pelusios castaneus. The sequence goes on from ML685785.1 coordinate 19,063,365, forward strand.
GCCAGGAGGAAGCCTGGGGCTCCCTTGGCCAGCACCGCGCTCCAGCTGTCTCTCAACTTATCTCGGAACAGTCTAAAGGCAAACGGGATGTATTGGGAACAGCCCTAGGAGGATCTAGCCTTGGCATGTCCCTATGGAACTTGGCAGACATTAAAAATCTTAATTTAAAAATCAACACTGTGATCAATGGATTAGGGAAAGCAGTCAAAACTGGGGGAGGAGTAAGTAGTCTCTTACTGGATCAGCATGCAATCACTATTGATAACATGCATTTAATTGCTCAAGGATTTGAACATCTGAATGCCACCATTTTGTCCCTTATTAACAGCATACAAAACAACAACGTTTCACTGCCAGTTGCCTGCTCAGCCTATGGCAGTAGGATAATAGAAATTGTACAGCAAAGTTTGTTACAGTTACAGCTTCAAACTTGGTCACAAATTCTGAACCAAACATCCATTATGAATCAACTACAAGGACACGGTATCAACCACATGAAACCTGTCTTTTTGCAGTTTGCTAAGTTTGATAGGATCCCAAAAGAAACTGGTAAGAAAGACAGAAGTGTGCACCTCATGATGGCAGTGCCGAGGTGGGTGCAAGAGCCGGTTAAGGTTTACTTCGTGAATAGTGCAGGGGCATTGGTAAACAACACATATGTCCAACATTACCCCACTGTGCGCTTGGTAACTGAAACTGGCTCAGAGGTTAATCAAGCTTGTTGCACAAAACATAATGAATGGTGGTTGTGTAAGTGCTATGCCAAGATTGACGTTAATACTACAAGAAGGGGCTGGGCCCAAATGGTATCAAAGGAGCTGGTTGCAGAAGTGCTGCGAATTCAAGATATGGCTTGTGCCATTGGATTCCAAAATTTTTCCATTGATGGGAATATTTGTCCCGGAAACGAGGCTGGGTTCTGTGTACCTGTAACAAGCACGATTCAAATAGGAGCCCATGCCTTTTGGCCCACAAGAAACAGTAAGGCTGTCACTACAAGGGTCACCATACATGAACACTTAGCAAATTTGCTGGTTAACCTGTTTCCTCCTGTAAAATCTCTACAGCTAGATGTACATGCCCTGGTTCAAAGGACTAAGGAATCCCTAGTACCAATCGCACATCTAATTCAACAGCAAGCAAGTTAAGTTAATGCAGTGAAAAAGGAAATGGAAATGCCCTGGTGGGCAATTCCAGAAGATGTTACATTACATCCAGTAGTCCGTACATTAAGCATACTCCTCATGGGGGTCCAGGCACTGACAATTATTATATTAGTCGGTATGTGCTGCTTCACAGTCCGTTTGACAAGCAGATTTAGGAAGCAGAGTCGAGTTGACAAGGGACTGGAACTGAGAATTAATACTGCCGTGGTACATCCAAATAACCACTACATATAAAATATAGGCTATAGCATGTGTGGTAAGAAAATTTATAGTTAAGACATATATCCATATGATTTCATATGATTCACATATATATTCAACATATATTCACATATTATATATATACTCAACATATATTCACATATGTGATATGCATATTCAGTACTGCCTTATATCCTAAATGCATGCGCAGTCTGATTTATATTTTCACAAAACCCTCGATTGGGAAACACAACTGGTGCCTAGCACACCAGCACCCCCAACATAGTGTCCCGGGCCTAACATTCCCAGGCCCAATATAAGGGACTAAAAACATAATTGGATACTAAGATCTGCCTAATAGTCGTACGAGGGAATGTGCAGACTTTAGGGCACATGGGGGCATAAGCATAGGGATGGGAGCAAAGGGTAACCACAGCACAGTGTTTAGCCCACTGGGTTGCCTTCCGTCCATATGCTATGCTTTTCCAGGACGATGGGTAAACATCCTTCCCATAAAAAACAAAAAATGGGGAAATGTAGTAGGTACAGGCCCAGTACAAGGCCCTTAGCAGTTACAGGCCCAGCATAAGGCCTTTAGCCTGAACCAAAGTAATGTTAAGACATTGCTAAGCAGAGATACATCATGAAAAGTTGGCAAGAAGAGGATAAATGTTGCATAAACATAACTAAGCATATTATATGAATAAGGTACTGAGACACCCAGGCACATTCCATAGATAAGGAAGAACAGGCAGACCCATCCCTGGAACAAGAACATGATGGATAGTTAGAACCAATATGTACAAGGTAATAGGCGGCACCTAACTACGTTAAGGGGTTGAGCCTTAATACGTCAGAAATATTGTAAAAGTTGTTTGTCTAGGTGTATAAAATGTATTTCTGGGGTGTGTCCGGGGTCCGGCCTAGGGGGCAGTGGAAAGTCCCGCCACTGACTGAGCCGAGTCCATTGTCCTAGGGTCAGTATCCGTAGTGTGCCCTTGAATGAGTCTTAGAGCACTCCAGGGGAACTGCTGCTGTATCCACCGTGACAATAAACCTGGTCGACGTGCCTTCGTACCTTACTGGACTCTGTAGTTATTGGGGGTTCTCTTCGGGTCTGCTGTGTCAGCTATCTGCAGGAGCTGGGGCAGCCCTTAGAGGGAACACACGCACGCAGCCAAGTAATACCAACATTGGAGAGAGCAGAGCACCACACCGGGAGCCTCTGACAACACTCCCCACCCCATGCTAGGCCACAGTGATAGACCCCTGCATCGATTCAAAATTTGTATCTGCATCCACTCCATGATCTGCAAACATGGTCTGTAAATATCTGCACCTGCAGATAATTCTGTGAATGCAGCTATCTTAATATTACTTTATATAAATTTGCCCTGCACATTTGCTTTATAGCTGCAGATATCTGCATCTGCTCTACACATAGAGCATTTGCTCTACACATTGGACTCCACATGGGCATACCCTTATTCCTAAATGCAGCAGATTTTGTGATCAAGACCAAAATTAGCAACCTTTATATCAAGTAATATTATACTTTACATAATATCTATAAATAGTATAATATATTATTATCAATATACTATATATTAATATAGTATAATATAATAGAAAAACAGTACAAATCCTAGTTATTTTCATGTTTTTACAAAGAGTGTATTTTACAGATTTAGTGTTCACAGTTACTCTCTAGTTAGTATACCAAAAAATATATACTTTTTTCTTTACCAAAAACATTACCAGAATATGTAGAATAGGCTTTGCAATAAAGCCTCTCCACCTTCGCGCCCTATAATCAAAGGAGTTTTTAGCCATATCCTCATAGAATCATTCTCTATGTCCTGAAAACAAAATAATCAGCACAATAAACCCCATGTCAAATGTCCCTTTCAGCAGTTTCACCGCAAAACAGTCATATAATCAAGTTCAAACAAAAGGAGCTGGGAAATGGGAGGGGAAAAATTCTTCTTTGCTTGATCACATGGCGAGTTAGATCTCAGTTTTTATCAAGCTCAGCAAAAGAGCAACTCCTACCGCCCTCTTACAGTCCTAGCCAGTTTTACACAATAAGGTCATTGGGTTCAGTTGTGCAATGAGGACAGAAACCTGTTTCAGTATAAGAGTTCAGACAGCAGATTAACCCAATCCCAGTCAGCTATGTATGGGTTTGCAACCAGAAGCTGAGCAGACAAAAGGGGCTGTTCTTTCATGGCAGTATATAATGGCCACTATGCCTTAAATTCATATGCTGCCCATATAGTGCATTGTGGTTCATTTGTACTGAGATTTTTGTTTTTGTTCCTCAAAGCCACCCTCTTACATAAAACCTCCATTAGAAAAAAAAAATCACAGATTGCCTGCATAGCTTTTTCCTTCTGGTTTGAGTTTTAAGGACCTTATTTACTCTTTGTCTTTTATAGATGACTGACTTACCAGGAAAGTGTGTTTTGTACACATTTCAAAGTCATTGCCTGCTGAATTGAATGGGTTTGTTTGGAGGTTTTGCCAACAGCACTGATTATTCTTTTGTTAATAGATAGAGGCAGCTTAGATGCTGCGCTTGCTATAGAAGATGCATCTTCTGGAGGTAGAAAGAGATCGCACTCTAGGGAGGAGTAAGAGGGAAGAAGCCAGAGGGTAACCTACAGACAAGAGCATAGAAGTAATTACTGGTATTGTCCATTTGTAAAGATAAGTGCATTCAAATGTATGTCAGCCCTTTGGCCATGGAGGTCAAGGTTTCCAGAAACTAGGGTCTTATTCACTTTTCTTTTACATCAGCTCCACACTGATGTAACGCCATTGTTTATTTGACATTACTTCCTGATACACACTAGTATAAATAACGTCAAAATCAGGTCTACTAAATGCTAAAGAATTGCATTTTTGAGCTAGATGCATGTTATATAAACCAAAGGAAAGCAAAGATATATCAATGTCATATTTTATTTGATTTAGTTAATTTTAAAAAATTCCCAGATTTCTAGTGACCTTTTATTATGCACTAAAGATATTGTTCTTTTCTATTTTTAATTCACTAAAGAACTTTTTGGGTAATTTTAAGGCATTGGAGGGCATGAGTATATAGTATTTAATTTATGGGGAATCATGCATGGCTAAATATCTTCCAGTTTTTTCAAAATGTAGTCCCCATTCCTGCAATGAGAACTACATAGGCAGCCTCCACTGAACTTGAAAGGGTCCTCTGCCGAAGTGTTTGCTTATGAGAGTCTCAGTTTAGTAGGACTGGAGTCTTATTACTAACTCTTGTCTTAATTGTGTGGTTTATAATGGAGAGGGACATCTCCAAACTGGGAAACGTTAAAATATTATTTTAAAAATTATCTCAAAGCAAGCATTCACCAGAATTCAGCAATATGCACTAAACCAGTGGTTTTCAACCACTGTGTTGCCACACAGCAGTATGTGTGTCACGGAGAGCCAGGGAGATGGCTGGATTTGGCCGGGGTCAGTGGCCTGGTGTGTCCTGGAGGCAGGGCCAGATTATTGCAGGGGCTTTAGCGGCTCAAGAGACTAAAAGGGGGCCCCACAGCCCCCCCAAAATCCAGCCTGGCTAGCCCGAGTGGCGGCTGCTGTTGCTCACAGCCTGCCCGCCTAGCCCTGGCCCTGGCTTGGCTGGAGCTCACACTAGCCAACTGGGGGTGGGGAGGGGGCCGGGGCAGGAATACCCAGCCTCTGGCCCACCCCTCCCCACCCCCAGCAGCCTCCAGGACTGGAGCAGTGCTGGCGTGTGCTGGGCATCGGCCCTTCCCGCAGCCACAGCCTGCGCCCTCCTCATGAACATGGCCACCCTGGGCCCTCCCATGCTCTCCCAACAGCATGGGCCCCAGGGCCCCAGTAGCTGTGCTGGCCTGTGGCACCTCCGCCTCTCCCCCACCTCCTCCCCGGTGGCAGCCAGGGTAGCGCAGGCTTTTTCCTTGGGGCCCTGAATAGGCTTATCATTCATCATCTGCTTCACGTGTAAACTGCTTCCTCTTTCTCCTCTATCTGGTTCAAAGTGTGATAGTACCTTCAGATCCTCAGCAAATTCTTGTGCATCTACCAGTGTTTTCTTAAACCTTTTGTTACACCTGCAGTCTACAAGAAACTTCTTGGTTTCTCTCAGATGATTAATGGCATCATGTACGTCAAATTCCTTCACCTGAAGTTGTTCACTAGTCATATTAATCTCAAAGAGGATGTCACACAACAAGAGAAACCACAAACTTGGAACAAGAAATGCCTTTTGCAAGAGCTTGTGCATCTACTTGTGAGGTATTGATAGATCTGTTACCGTAGGGTCATCAGAGATTTCAATAAGTGCATCATGGATATCACCTAGATGATAGCATAGGCTATGTCTACACTTGTAAATTTAAGTTGACTTAGTGCATCTACAGCTAAATTTAAAGTCGACTTTGGGGGGAACTTACAAAGTCGACCTAGAGCGTCCACACTGGATGCCTAGGTCGACTTCTAGGGGCTAGCGGGACCTAGGGCAGGTCCACGGGGGCAAGGGGGGCATCCCTTGCCCACTGCCAGGGGGCTCAGCCTTTGCCCCATTGTACCTGGGAACAATGGGGCAAAGGGGGACAGGGACCCTGGCAGGACATAAGGGCAGGGTGGGCAGGCATGCCAGGCTCCCTGGCAGGGAGGGCAGTGGTGGAGTCCTGGAGTAGCCTTAAGTCGACTTAGGTCTACTCCAGGTCTACACTGGCTTACGTCTACTTGAAAAAGTCGACTTAAGCCTTAGGTCGAATTAAAATGAGGTTTTATAAAGTAAGTCGACTTTATTTTCCTTAAGTCGACTTAAGCAACTTGCTTAAGTCGACTTAAGGAAACTGTAGTGTAGACGCAGGGTAAATTAAGTCGACTTAAGCAAGCTTAAGTCAACTTAATTTACAAGTGTAGACGCAGCCAAAGAGTTTAAGGCATTAAGATCTGTACACCTAGAGCTTTCATTCCCACCACCGAAGTCTGTTGGTTTACTTAGGTAGATTCATGAATAGTTCATTCCATTTTTCGTTGTACCCCTCCCCCAAATTGTGCCACTTTAAGCGACCACCTGCTTTGCCTCATGTTTTCAATGGCTCTAGACAGCAATGATAATTGAGAATAATAATGAAACAAGATGTAGCTAGAGTTCAGATTTCAGGAACAGTGCTGAACGATGATGCACCATAGTTCTTAAATAGCTAACAAAATGCTCAGAAGTTTGAGAGACATTGCAAAGTGTGTTAGTAGGGGAAGTAAACGAAAATGAACATGAAAAAAGACAAAGTCGTCTTATGAAGCCTACAACTACTTATTGCTTTGGATTCAGCCATTATTGACGATTATTTGATTTATTGATATCAATTGGACTGAAGTTCAACACCTGTGTATGTATTGGCAGGATTCGGGCCCAAAGCAGCAGAATGAAGAGACATGCAATGATGTTCTCTTAGAGCCTGAGCCAGCCTGCACTGAAAATCAATCAAAACTCATTTGATGTCAGTAGTGAAGGATGAGGTCCTTGCACTAATAAAATCCATTTCTTAAAAAAAAAAATCAAAACACAAAAAACTGATATTACTATAGTTCCTGTGATCTCAAAGGATACCAAATCACTTTCCAAATTTGATCCTTGACCATTAAGTGAGCTCGGTGGAAGCAAAGCCTGCACCCACTCAGTCTTCAAATTGGTGAAGCAAGCCCCAAGAGCATTCAGAAGTTGGCCTGTGTGGAGCTCACTGCAGAATAGAGGCCCAAGTTTATAAAGTGTTGTGAGATCCCTTGGGATGAAAGGAGCTATAGAAATTTAAGTTATTTTAATACTTAACACATGTAACTAACTTCATGTACATTAGTCGCAATGAAATGAAAAAGGATGTGCATGAATCAACTTTTATGCCTGTGCAGAGTCCTGCTGCAGGATCAGGTCCACAAATTTCACCCACCACCAAAAGGATTCCATCTCAGAAGTGCTGTAATGTAGACTATCCTTTCCCCTGATCTTTCCCCTTTATGGTGAGGTTAGGTATTATTTGTAACCATGACAGATGAACAATTTTCAGACAGGATACATATATTAGTTTTACTTCCAAGGATACCAGCAACCAAAAAATTCTATTTTGGTGATTGAGTGTAAATTATTTATCCATCACTTATAACACCTAAACTTCCTATAAATTAAAGAGGCCAGGGCCAGCAGGGAAGAGAAGCTGCAGTGCCCGGAGCCCTGCATGCCGCTGTGAATAAGCGTGCGTGCCAGTGTGCCAATCCCTGCACTATTGTGTTTACAAATCAATAGCAAAGAGCAGAGACTCAGAACTGGGTGGACCCTCAAGAGCTGATGCCCTTGTTTCCTTACATAAAGAGCCACATAAAACCCATCTGGTGACTGTAAGATTAGCTATCTCCCAGAGACTTGAAAGATGAGAAACATTGTCCCCTCTCCTGCCTGCTAACAAAACACTCATTGTCTTGAGGAAGCGGGGCAAGATCTGAGACCTTACTCAGCCCTGCTTGTTACTGTATAATAATGAGACTCACTTAATTAGCACTATATAAATATTAACTAGTTAATCATTAGCTAATATCATACTGGGCAATAGTGTGATGATGGCAGTATAGACATAGCAAATGGACATTAAAGTCTCGTGTGTGTGCGTGCACACAATGAAGGGAATACAAGAACAGGCAGGACTCATTCAGGAAACCAGTCTATAATCACTGATGCAGTAACAAGTGGTGGAGGGGTGTGGCATTTGCTTCTGCTCTCAATTTATTTCTGAGTTAAAATTCATATTCCTCCAAAATCTGCTCTCATGAGACTTTATGATTTGTGCCATATTATTAACAGCATGACTCATTTAAAAGAGCCAACATAAATATTTTCTTAAGAACAGACTCCTAAGTTGGACTTATATATAAGTAAAGCTGTCAAAACAGAGGGGGGAACCATTAAATTCTCTATACATAGAGATGCAATATGCTTGCCATTCTGCCTACTTTATGCAACGCATATAGATTATTTTAAATTCCCACTAGTGTTCAAAGCCCATCCCAAATCAATATACTTGTTATTCAAAGGATAAAAGGAAATTCTATTATGCACACAGCCACTTTTTTGTACATGAAGAAATATGAACACTTACAAGAAACTCTTGTTTATTTCTGATTTGGAATATTTCACTCCTGTGAGGTTAATTTGGTGATCTCAGTCCAGTTCCCAGCACTTATATGCCAACCTCACAAAAGCCATCTTTGCAGTTAGCACCAAATAGCTGTCTTGAAGCCACTGACCAAAAGTGCAGAGAGAATGACCTGTCTTTTGCCATCTAGAGACAGTCATTCAGGGGAGCACAGGAAAATTTGTAGTTCTGAGCTGACTTATTTATGAATAACTGAAGGGCTTCATTCCAACATATTTCCTGAGTGCTAAACTCATATGAACAACTAAAAACATACCTGGAATGTCCTGCCTTCTACTGTGGCTCATGCATGCTGCTCCATTGCCATAAAAGCTCTTCAGCCAGTGATAATTTTTCAGGTATTGTAAAGCTATCATAACTGGTCCTACACTTCCATCCTGCAGGGAGCATGAGATTAGGGACAATAAGTTGTTCCATCACTAAATAGATTTTGTGCAGCTTCATATGGTGAAACAGCTCATAGGAAGCCTTTATGGGGCTGCTGTAAATTAGAGAAGCCTCTGGATGCTCTAATATATACACCAACAGGCTCCTGTAACAGTCCAGAACTGGGAGACTGTAAAGATGTCAGTAAGCTATCTTTGTCCCACTTCCTTTGGGCTGCACATTCTCTACCGCATCTTGTGGCAAATCAGAACGGAATCTCTCCTAGAGCGTACACCTCGTTCTTAGGGTTTATCTAAAACTAGAATTCAAGTAGTGTTAACAAAGGTAGCACTCCCCCTGGAGGTTGCCACAAGAAATAGACCCATACAGGGATACTGTCAAACTGTACTCCTAAAAACTGACAACAGAGTCCTGTGGCACTTTTAAAGACTAACAGATTTATTTATTGCATGAGCTTTTGTGGGAGAAAATCCCACTTTGTCAGATGCTTTGAAGATGGGTTGATGGATTTCCACTTCAAACGGCTGTATTCAGTGCCCTCCATGTAGTCAAATTCCAAAGGGGGAGCCGTGTTAGTCTATTGTAGAAAGACAACAGAGTCCTGTGGCACTTTTAAAGACTAACAGATTTATTTATCGCATGAGCTTTCGTGGGAGAAAATGATAGTCTTGGTTTTCCTGATCATTTTACAATAATTTTATTTAGAGGCAGTTCAATACATCAGGGCAGAAGGAGGCACTGGACTTTAGTCTCAAACTGTTCATCAGAGTCACACAGTAAAAAATTGTGCTGCTGTTTTCTTTTAGCATAATAGTATGATTCCCTCCATATCATCAAAGCAAGGTACAAACATTAACGCTTTCTGCAGCAGTAATCAACTGTTAGATACAACCTTGATGATCCACATGTCAAGGGGAACCTTAAAAAAATGCAACCAATTAACCTTTGGCTAATCAAAGGAATTTTCAGTGTAATTTGTATGTGTGTGAGCCATAACCCTCTCTCAAGCAACATGGGATTTTGGATTTTCAAAGTTAGCCTCTACATTAAAATGACATTTTCCAGGCCTACCTGAACTTAAGATGTCCATTTAGTAATTTCTGGCAATAAGTCTGAACTGCAAAATGAAACCTTGATCTGGATTTTGGATCTCCCAAAATTATGATGGGCTTAGTTCCAGGAGTGGTTTAATCCAATATACAGAAAGGTATTGGTAGTGAAATTTGCATCCAAGTTCAGGTTCAGATCTCACACTACTCCATGGGTCAGAGGTATTTGAGGCTGGAGGTTTGATTGAGGCACTTCACTAATTTTGTTTTATTTTAATATCTAGAAAATGTGGACTTTAGTCTGAGAGACTGAGTTCTTCCTGCAGAAGTCAGTGGGAGTTGAGGTTACTCAGCACCTCGCAGTAATTTTGTTATTTTGCTGGCCTGGGCTATAATAGTCTTCTGTTCTTTTAAATTTCTTTTTTCATAGTTCCAAGGGGGGTGAAGCAGCTTTTTGATGATGCATAAAAACCACTACAGTGAAGTATGGAGGATTTACCACCCATTCTTGAAAGATAAGGATATGTAATAGTTACAGCACTAGTACAGGCAACTTACAGCACACAAGTCTTTGTCCCAGAAGCTAAACAGCCAGGAGACACACAGTGCACCCCACCTTTATCAGTTTACAGTCATATCCTAAAGAAAAGCCTGTATCTAAGATCACTTCTTAATATTCTTGGAGAAAGTTCTAAGGAGAGCATGAAAGAAAGGTTTTTCCATTCCTGTAGTTCATTTCAGTTGCATGATTTGTGTTTTGTTGCATCAGCATTCAGTAATGTCACCACCTTTGTTAAACCAAAAGATATCATTGAAACCTACTAGAAATATTCCCCAATCAACTCTCACCAGGTAGAACAGATTCCAAAGGGGTAGCCGTGTTAGTCTATTGTAGAAAGACAACAGAGTCCTGTGGCACTTTTAAAGACTAACAGATTTATTTATCGCATGAGCTTTCGTGGGAGAAAATCACGAAAGCTCATGCGATAAATAAATCTGTTAGTCTTTAAAAGTGCCACAGGACTCTGTTGTCCAGGTAGAACAGGACACTTCTGCTGCTGTAGTGATTAGCATGATAACATTTTCAAAACAGGATGCTCTTGGTCCTGCACACAGATATTGTGGCAACTTTAGTAGTAGCCTTGTTTGCTACTTTAGGTTGCGAAGCAAACTCAGCTATTCACTTTATTTGAACACGTTAGTTTTGACTGCAGCTTGATAATCTCAATCATTTGGGCTTATTCAAGCAAATTCATAGCCCCCATACAAATCTATAACTCTCATTACAGTGCTAGTGTTTGGCCTGCCCTAAGCTCTTGTTGCATGATGGATGTAAGGATGGGCATACGGGCAAGACAGGGGTATGCATTTGTGGAAGGAACTAGAAGTGGATACTTTTGTTTTAAACAGGACAAGGGAACTCATCTGTGATGTGCCCCCAGACAAGGCTGTATTAGAAAGAGAGATGTCCTGATTCTCCAGGAGCTCAAATTATTAGCCTCAGAGCTCAGTGCATACAAAGGAACTTACACCCCCTATAATGCAGCATGGGTCACAAGCAGTAAAGATCACAGCACATTGGTGACTTTCCTCATGGATAATATGCTGCTACCAAGCCCTGATCCATCATTGTCAGGTACAGTGGTCTCACTCTAAAACTTTCCAGTTTTGCTTGATTACTATATTGTCAATAATAAACATATGCTATAGTAAGAATAGCAAGTTTAGGGAAAGAGTGAACACTGCAGTAATGTGATTTACTCACAAAAACAAATCCAAAGCTTTTACAGAGTACCACTATAACAAACTATATCATTTTAATATTAAATGTTCAGATATACACCTTTCAGATATTCCAGCTAAAGCTTTTATAAAGGAGCTGTTTCCAGGGCTGTCAATCCAGTCTTGTGATTACTAATTCCCATGAATAATGACATGTATACAAAGAGAACCTATACCTTGTGCTTAATTCTTCATTGCAATCTGCCCTTTTACATTACTCACTGTGAATCTAGTTTAATTGGTCCCTAGGGAATATCTCCAGCTTAGAGCATTTCCCCATCCCAACTAAGGAATCTATGCTTACCCCTCTCCCAGTTCCTATCTTAAGTGATATCTGGGACAGAGGAGGCATTCTGGGGAGATTCTACAGAGGAGGAGGGAAGAATTGCCAGATAATGCTGTGAACAGCTGAGAATAGCTAAACCACAAGGATGGAGGACAACCCTCTGGCTGTTAGTGTCTTTGGCTACCCCAAAAACATGAGGTATTCACAAATGTGAATTAGAGACCCCTTTGTCCATCCCCACACAATAACTGCACAGACTGTGGAAATGGAGAATCAGGGCCCTTATGCTGAAGGCTGATCATCCAACAAACCTTAAAAATAGTCAGTTCAAAGATCTCCATTAGCAGCTGCCTAGGTTTCATAGTTAAGGACTTATATTATTTTTTATCAATTCTGCTTTCATTTGAAACAAAATATAGGGCTGCGTCAGTCAAATTCTTACTCACTTGAGTAACCTTTAGTCACATCAGTAAGGATTACTCACGCAAGTGTTTGCAGTGTTGGGAAATATAGTGTTTAACTGGTACCAGAATTAAAGGAAATGTTTTTTCCCCAAATAGATTGTCTTGCTAGACTTTAAAAAACCCCCACTTGTTTATACCTGAGTGTTTAAATCAAACTGGTAGCTATGAAATCATTCTCTTGCACAAATCAGGAGAAGGCCAATTTCTGTCCAATCAAAACATGCATCAGCTTCTGTCACTGACCATTTTTTCCTTAGAGTCATGTAATATACAACTGATAACTCTCCAAATATAGCTTGCACAGTATCAGCTTCACAGCAGAACTTTTAGATTTAAAACTATTGAATACTGAATAAAATTCCAAGGGGACAGGAAGTTTTCCAAGCTTCTCAGTAAGTGTAACTGCTTGTTTATTTCTGGTTTGTCAGGACAGTGTGTAAATTAGATGGACTTTGACATTTCTTTTAAAAAGGTGATGTACATATTGCATGGAAATATAAGCTATTTTGCTTTCTATTGCTAGTGATCCCTCCCCCCCCAACACAAGAGAATAAGATTGCTAAATTATACAAAATAAATCTTGGCTAAGTGACATAATAGCATTGCAAAGTCAGACAGAATGTACACTACATAGGTTTTAACTCTGATTAGTTTTAATTTGTGTGCATATAAATCAGTTACTGCATGCACAAACATGCAACTAAATACAATTCCCAGTGTTCATGAGTGAATGTGGGCTGCAAAAAACTGGTGCACACTCAAATATTTTAAGAACATTTTTAGAAGATGGTTGAAAATACGCTCCTTAATTTCTAAGCACTGCAGAGGTTCTGGGCCCACTCGCTGCTGGATAGTGCAGTGAGGAAAGGCCGTCAGGATCCAGGGGCACTGCCCGATCCTAGGACTGTTTTTTGTCAGAATGTAGACTAGCCTGAAGGCTGCTATAAACTGTGCCAACTTGTAACAGCTCTCAGAGCGCTCTGCTAGTGGAATGGGAGAAAATCAGCACAGTCCTGCCACACACACACCCTCTCCCCACCCTACATAGAAGTATGGCATGGGGGTGGCAATTAAGGAGCCAGTGGTTTTCAAACTTTTTTCTCAGAACCTAGTTGAAAAAAAAATCATTTATGCCCAATACCCAACAATTACATCTTTGAGCAATGCATTCCAGTCTTTTGGTGGTGGCTGCAGCGGGGCACTGTGACCCAGTATCCGAGGGTCCATGACCCAGTACTGGGTCCTGACTCATGGTTTGAAAACAACTGAGCTAAGCCACATTGTGCCACTGGAGTAGGGTAAAGGGACTAGACAGCAATCTACCTTCTAGAGTCTGTGGTTCAGTCCTATACGTACTGAGCACTCTTCCAGCAACTAGCTAAAATTGGGCAATATTCTGTAATGCCACAGGAAGCATTTGCCAATGAGCCTACTGTTCAGAAAATAAGATATAAAAGATGGCTGGGGTTTTTGTTTTATTGTTTAAGTATAGTTGGTTCCATGTGTAGGCTAATAGATAGAAGGATATAAGAGAGTCGTTTCTCTTACAAGAGAGTGGAGACTCATATGCCTACCCAAACAAGCCAGATTTTTTTATTAGGTGCTGAACAATAGCAGAGAGTGATTATCCCAAGAGAAGAATGAAGGTAGCCTTGACTGGAACCACATAAAATTTAAAGAGGTTCTAAATCACTTTAAAAGGCCACATATAACAATATATTGACCTGATGTTTGCTTGCACCCTTTTTGATCCCCCTTTACACATGCAAGTTTTCTGCAGATAAGTCAGTTATCTATTTGTATACAAGATCAGTTATTAATGTGTACAAACATCTTTTTGGTAGAAAAGTGTCAGAGGGCACCTCCATTGCTACCTAGTGAACCTCACTACCTGCTCAGTTCAGATGGTTTCACAATCAGAAACACATACCACGCCATTGACTTTACACCTACACATGTATTTATTTCCCTCTTTCATAAGAAGACTTTGCAATACAAGCTTATAACAAAGAGAGGTTTCAGCTCAGACTCACCTACAAAAGTTTCCTTATAAACATCACTTCAGCAGTTACACTATTACTTGTTTCCTGTTTCCTCCCTTTAAAAGTCTCCCTCCCAATGACCTTGTTAGCCCAGTGATTAACCACCTGTTCACCATCTCGCCCTCCCCACCCCAAAGTGTAAAATTGCACTCAGCTGAGCCTGTGGAGCCTCCTCCAGGCTGCAGCAATGTTCACCATCATGATGCCGCTGACAGCACCATCACAAGAAGTCACTTTTTTGCACAGACCAAACTTTATCACAGAGAATAATAGTGTGTCAGCATATGTGTGCACAGAATTACACCCATGGTTCTGGAGAAGTGAATAAAGCCTTTTTGAAAAAGCAGCTCAACATATGAAGTAACCTGTTCCAAGACCAGAGCCTGCAAACTTTGCAAACTCACGTGTCCTATTGTCTTCAGAAGTTTAAAGGAGTTTTAAAAAAGAAACAAAAGCACGCAAAACAATTTGAGTAAATATTCATTTGCAATTTCTTAGCACAAAAGTAATACGAAAATAGGCCTGCTTGCAAATTTTTAACAAATAATGAAAACACCCAAGTAGTGACAATGGTCCAAATTTGTCTCTGATGTAATTCCATTTAAATTGCTTTCATAAACTAAAAGCTGGCTAAAATGCTGTCAGTATCTATCAAATAAATAAATAAATTACAGAGCTAATCTTTATAGGTACTTTTCTTTGAACAACTAGAATTCAGAAAGATGGGGGAAATGGACATCATATTAATGCTACTTGAGTTTCTGGAATTAAAATACAAGAGTCTATGGTATGCTTAGAACACAGTAATCTGAAATCATTTTCATATATCGCTGTCATTGTCATATATCGCTGGAAATGTCAAAATTACTAATTGAATGTACAGATTAAAATAAAATTGTGCGTTACAATAAGCATTGCAAAAAGAAACCTCCATGCTGTGATTCTTTTTTAAAGCTGGAGCTATTTTAGTCATGAATGGGGAAGAGACTCCAAACCAGTAAAACGTTATGGGAGAAATAATTCTGCTAGTGAAACTTATGCTTACTTCCAGTGTTTAATTTGTGCCAGAGCTTGCCAGGGTTGAGCCCCAGCATCTCTAGGCTTGGCAGTTCATAGTCCCAGCACCTCTGGAGTCCTGGCACTGCCTACTTCAGCACATTCTCTTCATAGCCTTAAGGGTGGCTGCAAATCTGTATAGGTTCCTATACGGAAATGGACATGTGTTTCTTCATGTTATATGCATGTCTGTATGTGTTTCCTTATTAAGTCAAAGAAATCGTTTCTTCCATGCCAGCAACCTTGGGAGAATATAATGCCCTTCCTTTCCTTTAAACCTACAATTCCCAGAATCCATTGCAGCATACAGACACCCTATACAGCCATAACTGCTCCAACAATGGGAGGGTTATGAAAGTAGTAACATTATTAAAGTTCTTGTAGTTTTATTAGTTGTAGTTTAACATCAGGAAAGGAGACAGGTCCTTCCCCACCCCCAATAAAAAAAATCTCACTTTCCTATGTATATAGAAGAGGGAGTGAATTCCTTTCTGTGATTTCATCATCATACTTTAAAAATTTGCAGTAAAACCCCTGGCACAGGAAATAAGTAATAAACCAAAGAGAGCAGTTCAAAAAGTCTCTCCTAATGATGGAAATTTATGAACATATTATCAGAGGGAGAAGAAGGTCAATGAACGGAAAGGGAAAGAACCTGTCCTAAAAGAATATGAACCCGACATAAAATGAAAGTTAAAAATATTCAAGACAAGAAAAGCATGAGTTAAGACAGAGGTGAAAAGTACAGCTCAGAAAGATTCAGCATGTACACAGTGTGCTGCTTGTATTAATGAGAGGACTGCATCGAGCAGTTAGCATATGTGAAGCATGCTGGTATTTCAGGGCAATGAAATGTGTGTGATAAAATGTGCTCCAGGAGATAGAGAATGTGGAAAACAAACAGTTACTTAAAAACTTTACTGAAAACAACTTTGCATAAAATTAATTTAAATTTTGTAAGAACTTAAGTTCTTTAATTGATGAAAAAGTAATGGCACATGCTTATATATATATATATATATATATATATATATATATATATATATATATATATATATACACACATACACATACACGATGCATGTCCCAAAACATAACGGCAAGTGGGGTGGGGAAGTGGAAGTCAGGAAAGATGACAGCTCCACTATCTCCTCTCTCCAGTGACTGAACGAAAGAGCCCTCCACAAGAACTTGTTCTGAGAATCCGAGATGTCCAGCACCATCTTTGCCAGTAGCTCATTTTGATGCCTTCTTTTTTAAAGAAGCTCAAAAGCAGACCATGGGGCCAAGTCAGTAAGGCTTTAGTAACTTTCATGAAGTATTTGGCCCTCACAGGGTTGTGGAAGGATAAGATATGAAGTTGCTAGAAGACACTCCTATTACAGTAATACATGCAGTAGCTAAATGATCTATTTTTTCAAATGGTATGATGTAATGTTAGTACTTGGCTATGCTAATTAGGGTAACCAGATATCCCAATTTTATAGGAACAGTCCTGATATTTGGGACTTTTTTTTATATAGGTGTCTAGTACCCCCCATCCTGTCACAATTTTTCACACTTACTATCTGGTCACCTTAATAATGTCTTGTTTAATCTCTGAGCACGCCAAGATGTTTTCAGCAGCCTGAACAGACTTTGACTGAGCTGAGTGTTCATGCTTTTTTTTCCCTTCAAAGTGCTGCACGTTCTCGTTTGCCAAATAAGACTCCTGAGTCTTTATGCAACAACATATGTGGAGATCAAAAAAGAAAGAGAATATTCAGGCACTCTATTATATGACATCTATTTTCCATGCAACACTTTGTGCAGGGATTTCGTTTCAGACTCTCTAGAGAAGGCAGAACCTTTCTCAGATTACACTAGCCTGCTGCAGAATGTTGGGATACATTCTCTTCTCCATACTGCAGCAATTGTGCCCAGTAGTAATTCCAAGAAATTCCAAGGGAGACAGTAGTAAATCTTGTATGTTATATTGTTTGATCTAATTGAAAGGAACACTAGTAACCTATGCCCCAAATGTCGATTTTAATATTGATACTTTTTAAAAACAAGATTTAGTATCAATTTAAATGGTTTAATTCAATTTAACAAGTATAATTGAAAACAGATTTTTGACTTTAAGCATTCACCTACATTTTTTTGTAATCGAAGCACTGCATCACTGTGCATGAGAACCAAGAAGCAAAACTGAGTAGCAGTGTACATAAAAATATATCTGAAACTGACTAGTCTTTTATTGTACAAAAAAATAAACATAGAATGGTGAAATATTTCTAACATTTTTGAGTTTGCTTGATATTTATTATTTTAAGGATATGACTTCACAGTCTTCCTTTGAACTATATATTGAATGGCTGTAAAGGCTCTAATGTTATTTCATTTATTGGTCACATAATATAGGGGTTCAGAGAAGTGAAAGTAGAGATTGGCTTTGCATGTCTTTCATTTAAACTCTTGCTGTACTAAGTTTGTGAATGGATGAGGGAGTGTTAATGACAATACTTTGCCCAGTGCTTGCATAGCTCCTAATAACAATGGCTGCGTCTACACTTGTAAATTAAGTCGACTTAAGCTGGGCAAAGGGTGCCCCCCTGTCCTCCGTGGACCTACCTTAGGTCCCCCTAGCCCCTAGAAGTCGACCTAGGCATCCAGTGTGGACGCTCTATGTTGACTTTGTAAGTTCCTCCCAAAGTCAAGTTTAATTTTAAGTGTAGACTCACTAAGTCGACTTAAAGTCGACTTAGGTAAGTCGATTTAGTTAAAGTCTACTTAAAATTACAAGTGTAGACATACCCAATGGTGAACTCCTTTTTTACCCAATGCCCCTTCAGGAGGCCCTGAAGCTAATCCAGGACATGCTAGAAGGATTATATCTCCTGGCTAGCCAGAGAATCCCTAAGAAAGAGCTGGAACCTGTTGCAGAAGAAAGGGAGATTTGTTCCTATCTACTCTGCATGCTGCTTCTGTGATATTCACAAAGAAAAGCAGCATAAAGGAAAAGAAGAAAGTTGTTTTAAGAAACAACATTTGTGAAATGTACATGAATGTTCCCTAGTATAAAATCTTACATTATAGTTTCAATCTTGAGTGCAGAAATTCAAACATGATCTGATGCATCCTACCATTCCCCATTGCTTCTTTGCAGCATCAACAAATTTTATGTTATGTTCCAATTCTTAAGCAGAGTTGACTTTAAACACAGTATAGATTGGGTGCTTCTACCCCTTATCGTTATTCAGCCAGATGTGAAAACT
Source organism: Pelusios castaneus (assembly GCA_007922175.1). NCBI lineage: Eukaryota > Metazoa > Chordata > Testudines > Pelomedusidae > Pelusios > Pelusios castaneus. The sequence goes on from ML685785.1 coordinate 19,082,269, forward strand.
AGTCCAGTTAGCTCTCAAAGTAAGATATTCTATTACATGCAATAAGTACCATACTTGTAATCTTTGCATCATACATATATATATCATCTGTGAACCAAAAGACTGTGGTCTATGTTAAATACTGGGAATAAGGCGGGGGGAGAGGAGGCTGGGGGAAGAAACAAGGACGAAGTGCTTGGGACATTGAACTGTGGGTTGTTGCAGAGCAGGTGTGTTATTTCACTACAGAAGAACATTCGCATTGTCTGTAAAAATAACAATTCACCCCGCTGCAAAACCCCTAAATATTGAGAATGGTAGACAGAAAATTTAGAAACAGATAGTGTTATCTTTACAGTGGGAAGAGTAATGAAAAAAATCCATAGATTATTTTAACATAATAAAATGTGTTGAATTAGTCATCCAGCTCCAGATTAGCATTTTATTCAGCACTGAACTCAGAATTTGTGTTTACTTATTTATTAGTTCTTAAGAACCAAACTCTTCTGAAGTCTGTGTGCTACACAGGCAAAACAAGCTATTATTCTATACGCACAGCTACTGCCTGAACTTTTGTTCCTTTCTATGTAGACACTTGCAATCAGTCGCCGGCTTATTCTGATCATAAATATCGTTGTGCCAATCTTTCACTGTTCAGCATGAAGGTACCTGATATACATTACTTCAAAGTTTCTAGTAATTGTAATCAAGTGTTAACTTGTCCATTTCTGAAGCTCAGGTGCCAGCTAAATTGAAAAACTAGAGGCGCTTGACAGTTTTGTGTGGCTTCTGTGCACTATCATTTCTTGAATTTCAGGCTTCTTGGCAACTTTGTACAGGTGTTGCTGCCCCACAGTAAGGCGCTGACAAAGCATAGTGCTCTGTCAGCTGCACAGAACAAAATGAGAAAGGTTCAATAGCAAAGTGAAGCCTCTCATTTCTGGTATGAATTTTACATTCTGTTCCTGGTAGGATATTTCTGAGGCCACCAGCTCTGCTAATCAAAGTAACATCAATATTGATTTCAGAGGAACTCATGCACAGTGCTGACACTAGACACAGGTGACATAAAAGGCATGAAAGCAGGTTTTATAGTAGGTGGTTTTTCTCAGTCTTGGGGCAAGCGTAAAGGCCGAATCTGAAGTTTGCAGGAGGCCCCACGTGACTTTAAACTGGAATCATCCATCTGTGCTTTTTGACTGTGGGCTGTTCCGAGGACAGTGGTGTGAAGGAACCCAGGTGAAAGAAAACTGAAGAAACATGATTGAAGGATTGAATCAGGAGCAACGTACAATTATAGCACCATATAATGAAGGAGAACTGATCCTCATCAGCATAGTAACGTGGAAAATCTGTAGGTGATGGGATTGTATTTCCTTCAGTAACTCCATTAGAAAAATACTCCATCACTGTGTATTGTCTTCTCTTAACATGCAGTATTATTAAGAACATAGACAACTGAATTATACTTTCCCCACTGAAAAATGTAGACTATCTGAATGGGGTCAATGCTTTGGGTTCTACTAACAGGATGGGCTGTCAGATTCTCTGTGCTGGTGGCCGTGAGCAGAGTCCTCAGAGGGACAGTAAAATGGGAGGGAATCTTTTGCACTCCAGGAGGAATAAGGAAGCCCTTACACAGCAAGGGCCTTCTATATATGTCACAGTGTTGGGATAGCATCCCTTTTTTATGGTGGGAAAGGTTCTTAGTATAAGCCCTTTGCCTCAGGCAATTTGTTCTGAAAACAGGCACTTTTGAGTTGAGGAAAGGCTGCCAGAAGAGCTGGGCCACTTGTACGGCCATATGAGGTAGGGCCTAATTTTATACAGTGCTTAACATCGTCACATGGAAAAAAGTGCGTGACCACCACTCAGAACATAGTTATTGCCACTCATGATGTAGCAAGTACCTGTTTTTTTTATTACAACCAAAATTATTCAGCCACCTAAAAAAATCTGGAAATGCAGGGAAGCCAGGAGATTTAAAATTATAGATTCCCACAGCAATCGCACTGTGATTACAGATTTGAAGACAAAACTTTAAAAGCAGCTGCACTCATGCAAAATACCATATCTGGATATTGGGCTGAGCTGTGGCTCCTGAAGGAATTGCAACTTGGAATTTTTTGATTTTTGCAGATTTGAGAACAATATTTGGCACTTTAAGATGCATTTCATCCAAGGAGCACAAAGCTCTTTATTGCATTACTTGAAAATGCTTCACAACACTCCTGCAAGATCGGTACTACAGGTAAGTAGTAGTATTTCTAGCTTGCAGATGCAGGAGGCAAGGGAATTTCATATTCAAGTGCCTAAATACAACTCTGGGCACCAACCATTAAGAATCTACAAATCAGAGATGAAGGCCAGAAATTTCATAAAATACTAATGATTTGGGGTATCTAACTTGCGAAAAGATGGATTTTCACTGGGGCAGGAACTCATGTTTTCTGAAATATCAAAAACCTTTTAAATTGCCTTAGATTGAATATTAGGGAACCCAAAATCATACATGTTTTTTGAAAATCTTGGTCTGCATTTCTAAGTTTGCACGGAAGTCCTTAAATTATGGTGGAGCAAGGAATAAAACCGGAGTGTCCTGACTCTTGCTCTAATCATTCAATAGCTTTCCCTCCCTTTTCATTTAAGCTTTCTCAGTTTTAATGTTACATTTTATATATAGCATTGATCTGATTTGGTTTCAATTTTCCACTTGTAAAAGTCTGTCTTCAAGCTTGTCTGCTACCAGGTTCATTTTGCAATCCCGAAGGGCTTTTATTAAGTCAGCAACCTTTGCTTCCTTTCCCTTCAGTTTCTGCCACTCTCGCAGTGACTGCATCAATTGTTCTTGCAAGTTATAAGGATTGGCTGTTAGAATTCTATCAATTTTTGTATCAGAAATTCCTAATCTTCGAACTAGCACTTTCCAATTTCTCCCAACGTTTTCACATATAACTTCAAAAGCTACATTCTGCTGACCTGAAAAACAAACAAAATGACAAAATTCACTTTATGCCGAGAGATTTACAGAGAGATATTTAACATGTGCATTGCTCTATTAATTTTTACTGCATAGATTTGTCCATGTACATATTAAGAGCCACACAGTAGCTGTAAAGCCACTGGATGTGCTGAGCTGTGTACGAACACCTCATACCTTACGGAGTTTTCACAGGTCTTGCATCACGCAGTGACAAAACTTCTTCATGAGTGCCAGGGAAGCTGCTGCTACTACTTCTGAAAAGCTGGTTGCAGCATGTACTCCCTCACCCTCCTGCGTGTTGCCAATGTAGGCAGAATGTAGCATGTGGAACTCCAGGAGACAGTCTAGAACCACAGTGTTAGATTTGGAGTCCTTGCTAATGGTGAGTGAAGTTCAAATAATGCTTAGTACATATACTGGCCTTTTAAAAAGGCGTGAATTTCACAGCAAAACTATTTGAAATGCTATTCACGTTTTTCTTTAAAGAGTGAGGTAGAGCTCCTCTTCAAAGTGTTCCTATACAAAAGTGTTTGGGGGTTAGTTTTAAGATATCCACATCTAGCGTACTAAAAAAACCCCTAAAACATTTCTCAGTGTTTGCCAGGATGTTAGTCAGCAAAATAAAAATAAGAAGACATGTCCACCTACGTTTTTCTTTCACATCTAATTGGTCGACAATTTCACCTTGTCCACCGTCTATGAACTCCTCTAACTGTGTTTTCAGATCTTCTCTTTTAATGGCTTTGATCATGGACTGGAGAAAATCTACCTTTTCTTTTTCAATCTCTCGCTGTTCCAGGAGGATGGTGAAGAGATCATTGCCAGATTTGACAGACTCAAGCTTCCTTTTGCCAATTTTCTCTAGGCACAGAAATTTAAGGGCATTGAGCTCACTGTCTGATAAGCTCATGGAAAATGAATGCAGGAGAGACAAAAATGAATCCATTTTGGTAAGGCCTGTGAAAGAATGTCAAGAGGAAAAAAATACATGATTTTTTTGGTATAAGAAAACACACAGGAAGTCTCACAAATTGCCTGCTTTCTATATTCCCAGAAAAGAACCCTTTCATCTGAAGATGAAACTTTTTTATTAAATATACAAGTTCTTAAAAATGAAAGTACAAGCTCTTTGGCATGATTACTCGCCTGGGAGGCAATTAAACCCTCGTGAAAGTTATAAACATTTGTAAAGAAATATCTACCGTTTCTTACTTTCACTTTCACAATGTATGTGCCTTATTATTGATAAAATCTTACACTTTCCAAAGTTTGAAAGAAACTTCACTACACTTTCTCGGAAATCAAATTGTTGTTATGAACAACATGTAAAGATAAGTTTAATTTCAAAGGACTTGCTACTTACTTCCTGGTTTAATGTACGTTGCCCGGATGCCTAGATCCGATGAGAGAAAAGACTTCACTGTCCTGAAGGCAAACTTGTTTTCTCTTTACACAGTAGAGCCCTGCCACCGGAAATCACATGAATGTGTGATGCAAACATTTCAGCCTTGGGGAGGGCGGGCTCTATGTTCCACAGTGAACAGTAGATGGCAATACGCTACAACTATTTATCCTACATTATACATACATAAACCCTGAATACCAGTGCTATGTACAGACATACTACTGAATAAATACATCAGAATATGCAGCGTAAAGATAAACAAAAGACCTGTCCAAAATGGTCCTAAGTTATTATGAAAAAGTAAAGCAATTCAATTACATGTTAATTAAAACATTACTGTTAAGCAAAACAAGAGTCCTGTGGCACTTTTAGGCTGTCTACACTTAAAAAGTTAAGTCGACTTAACAAGGTTGACTTAAAGTCAACTTAACTTTTCAAGTGTAGACAGGGCCTTGGCTCCCCGCTGAGGAGGGAGCTGTGGTCCCTGCTGAGAAGGGACCCACTGCTCCTTTCTCACCGGGACCTGTGTGGGTCCCGAAGAAGGGAGCGAAGACAGCCACCGGCACTCCACAGACAGAGGAACCTCTGGGGATCCCCTGTCCATGGAGCACAGGCATCTGTCTTTCCCAGCATTCCACGGACAGGGGAACTTCTGGGAAGACAGCCACCATCAACTCCCGGGACAAGGGAGCCCCGGGGAAGAGATCTGCCAGTGGCTCTCTTCCCTGGGAGCCCCTGGAGCTCCCTTGTCCCCAAGTTGTGGCTCTGTTCCCCCAGACCTAGGTTGACTTAAGTAATTAACTCGACCTAGCGCGTCCACACTGTGTTAGGTCGACTTAATAAGGTCGACTTAGACCTTAAGTCAACCTAACAGGTGGTAGTTATTAAATCAACTTAAGGATGCCCTTAGCTCGACTTAATGAAAGTCCAGTGTGGACATGGAGTAATTTAGGTCAACTTAAGTGTTCTTAAGTTGACCTAAATTGCTAGTGTAGACATAGCTTTAAAGATTAATTAATGAGCACTGCAACTAACATGTTTTTCAGAGAGTATGCAGGGAGATTGAAGTGTTCCCCTATTGGTTTTTGAATGTTGCCATTCCTGATATCTGATGTGTGTCCATTTATGTTCCAACAATGACCCTGTGCCCTATACATGGGACAAACTGGACTGTCTCTGCGCAAAAGAATAAATGGACACACATCAGATATCAGGAATGGCAATATTCAAAAACCAATAGGAGAACACTTCAATCTCCATGAACACTATGAAAAACATGTCAGTTGCAGTGCTCCAACAGAAAAACTTCAAAGGGAAGAAGCAGAGTCAGAATTCATATGCAGATTTGACAGCATCAACTTGGGTTTGAATAGAGATACGGGCTGGTTTTCTCATTGTATAAGGTGATTTCCCCACCCACTTTCAACCTCCCTACTTCCTTATCTATTGTTCTACACTGTTTGATTGGCTGAAATAATCTGAAGTGATCTTGTGATTTACCATTTACTGCATTTATTTTTCCCTTCCATACTGCAAGTTTTCCATTTCTAACATCTGACAAAGTGGGATTCACCCATGAAAGCTCATGCGATAAATAAAATTGTTAATCTTTAAAAGTGCCATAGGACTCCTTGCTTGTTTTGCTGAACTAAGCTAACGCGGCTGCCTACTTCTTTGGAACTTATCACAGTTAAAGATTGTGTATATATTTAAATCAAATCCTCTCCCTTAAATATTATAACTCATCAAGGGTAAAAACCAGGTTAAAATACAAAAAGTTGAATAAATGTGAAAATATACAGAAGTTTTCATTTGAATTACTATGATAGCTGCATAAAGGTTTATTTCACACTTAAAAAGTGCGACAAATTTATGCCTGGTGTGGTGTAACTCCCTTTAAGTCAGCAGAGTTACACCAAGAATTATCAGCCTATTCTTTTTACTATTCCAATTCTAAGCCCCAAGCATAAAATAATTACAAGCCTCTTTTAACTCCTTGTTCCGTTTTCATCACCTAAATTGAGATTAAATTAAGATATCATGTTTAAACCAGACCCTTGGAAGTGTACTTGCATTTTTCAGTGTTGTGGGAGGAGATATAAATTAGGATGGGGCAATTATGGAGTAAGTCAGGGTGCTTGCTGCTAAGTACACCATGCCTATTCCATGTAGCATCCTGCAGAGATCAAGATTTAGGGTATCAACAGCCCAGAAGAATAGCTGACCAAGTTCAGAATGAAATGAGGGCAGCTTAAATCTAAGATGAGAACTAGATTCCTCACAGTGAGGAATACATAAAGTTAACCAAGTTTGTTTATATATATAAATATATATATATATAGTGCACTCTTTCAGAGTACCATCTTCCTCCTGCAGCAGTTAAAGAGGAGCTGCAGCTGCTTGGATGATTACCTGTGCATAGTTTCCCCACTTTGAAAACAGCTGCAAATGCTAACTGTCTAAATAAGACAATGCCTAGGAATAACTAGGCCCCCCATTTGCAGGAGGATTTTAGGGATGCTGATCAAGGTTAGCATTTACACAGTGCTTTACAATCATTCATTTATCAATCAGCCTACTTCATTTCTTTTTACAATAGGGGAATGAATCACAGCAGTTGAGTGGTGAAATGAGTTGACAAAGGCCACAAAAGGAACCCCGTGTTACAGGAAGAATCAGAACACAAGAGTCCTTTATTCCTTGTCCCCATTGCTCCTTATGTTATTAAGCTTCCTCTGGTATGGACAGAAAGCAAAATGGCTGGTCAGTGGAAGAATCAACTCAACTGCAGCAGCTGTGTGAGTGATAGTGCCACCCACAACAATGAATTAATATCAGATTCTTCTAAAAAGCTGAGGGACTTATTATCATGAATTTCACTGACCTCAAAAGGTGGAGCCTTGAATCATGAATAACCCATGATCATTAACAAAAATCAGAGACATTTTCAAACCCAGCAACCAATTAATATTTTCATATAATATTAATATTAAAGCCTATCTTTATACAGAGAAAGGCTGGGAGCTTTTCTTAAAAGTGAAAGCTACCTTTAGCCCTGACATTTCTAATGCTATAAGCCCTGGGGGAGCTTGTGATTGTGGGTTTTACAAGGACCTATTACTGCACTTTCCTCATAACTTTGCAAACCATTCTGAAGTTCTGCTGTGTACTCTGTTTTGTGTGGGGGCATGTGGTGGGGGTAGAGGTCTCTCATTTTCTTCCTTAGTACACACACATTAATTATTTCTAGCACAGCCTTCAATTTGTTAGACACTGTACATATACAGCAGCCACAGTCTGTATCTCAAAAGTTATCAGCTGTGGATCCCACACTTCAGTTTTAGGGAGAACAAAATCCATTTTCTATAACAACTTTCTGGCAAAAATAGTTTTAAAAAAATCCCAGAAGAACAAACCAACCCCAAAGAAATACGCTCATTAAATCATTATCCTCCCCATACTTACAAGTAATAACTTCTTTGACCCTACCTTCTATTAATTACAAAAGTCAGGATTACTACTAGTGCCTTCAGAGCCTCCTCTCTTCTTTGTGCTCCTGATGTAGAAGTGATTGCATTTTCTATCATGCAGGTGTTATAAGATGGCTAATGTATGTTGCAGCGCTGCCCTTCACTGGATGCAATATGAGACCCACTTAAAAGGCTGATCTTTTGGGAGCCCCATATGATATGGAAAGGGGAGAATTACCAGCTTCAGGGTCATGTGGAGAGGATATGCTAACACCTGGTGAGAATTATCAACACTGAGGATGTACAATGATGGGACTCACTCCAGGCCCTTGCCCTACCTGCTTCCTAAAGGACAGAGTAACTCTAAGTAGTTTCTTTCTCATGTCCTGATGATCCCTTTAAACAAAGGCATGAGACACCACAATTACTGTGGGATAGTATACTGAGGTCAAGCCGGAAAAATCCATTCACAGCACAAATTCCAGGCAAGTAGTTGTGTAAGTCTATTTCAGGGGGGAAAAAAAAGGAGTCCTGTGGTACTTTTAAAGGCCAACAAATTAATTTTTGATAAATAAATGTGTTGGTCTTTAAAAGTGCCACAGGACTCCTTTTTTGATTCACAGCACAGCAATTTGAAACACTCAGATTCAGAATATAAGGAGTTATAAGACATAAGATCTAATAACAAACAATATAAAGTATCTGATTGTACAGAATGAGGCATCTCAGTGTACATTTTTATTCAGCAATAAAGTATAAATCTAATATGAATCTATCAAACAGTGCACTGGTAGGAAAAAAACCAAAATACATGGAGCTCAGTTTAGGCTTGGTGATGTCAGAGGACCAAATTCAGAGCTGAGTCTATGCTAAGGAACTCTAAGTTACCATAATATACACTTTATTGGTAGGCTATAAATTACACCAATTTAAACTTGGATTCTCTTAGACACCCATAAATTCAGGTCCAAATTTAGAACTGATATGTAAAGTGTTATAATTGCAGTTCAGTATGCAAATATGTATGTAAGGGTGTCTTAATTGGTATAATTTACACACTGAGGGGCTTAAAGATATTAATCAATACTCTTTAATTCCTGTAGACTCAACTTTGAAATTTGGCACAGTGGAGTTTTGTTTAAGCAGGTTTTTTTAACCTCTTTTACCAGCCTTGAATTTGATCTGTTAAGTCTAGTCTGACACATGCACAGTTGGAAAAACTGAAGCAGCTTGCTTTCCTTTAGTCTACAGCCTCTAACAGCAATTCACAGGGTTGAGTGATGTAAATGTCACTCTGCCAGTAACCTTTTCCATGTGCAGAAGTTTCACAGAAACTATCTGAATAGCTCAGATTTCAGTGGCAGGTTCCCAGCTATTTAGCTCTGTGAGTGATCATATATACTTAATGTCTAGATTTCATGGGCAATATCATACACAGTCAGACAGAGGGAGCTCAAAGCTTTATAAAACATTAAACAATTCTTCCATGCTTCAGAGTTTCCATAGCAGTATTAGGAAGAGTGCCAACTATCTAGACTTCTATAAGGTGCCAGTTTCCAAGGATCTAGGCATCCACTACAAATTTAAGGAATGCAAAATTTATTCTGTAAAGAGCTCTCTGCTCTATGAGTTGGCTGCTGTTACTTTGTGTATAGAAGGGGTGCAGCTTAGATGTCTATTGAGAACTATATCATTTGTTAACTGTTGCTTTAAAAGCTGTATACAAAGTTGTATGCATTGTACACTAATGATGTTTAAATAAAATATATAGCACTGTTTGAAATCTCCTAAGCAATAATGGTTTTGCTAAGGTGCTTTGTGTAGCCCATCTGGCAGGGTTTTCCTCATTCTTGGAAACCCTACAGTCTGGTCCCCTCTTTCTTCCTTCTGTATTCTAATAGCTGGGATCACACAATGCTTGCTGTGGGAGCTATGGTCTACTTGATCTAATCTAATGTAGCTATGAGTGCTCATTGTCATCATATAAGAGCTGCTGTACCCGGTTGTGATTTACAGAGTATTCTCTGTTATTTTCAAGCAGCCTCCTCTGGGTCTGGGGTCTCTGCATCTTTATAAACTGGCCAACCAGCCTCATATAAATAATGTCTGCCACCTCTCTCGTCAATGACATGCCTGTAGTAGGCCTGGAAAATAGGGGATCTGATTTCTTTACCTGACTACTTTTTCTCATCTAATAGAGACTGCTCTCCCTTAAAGTGACTAGACTGGGACCTCTGGGTACAGAGTATTAGGTGTGTATATTATTGCAGAATCACTGTATACATTTAATCTCTTGCTTTATTTCTGAGCTACAGGCCTGTCAATTCATCTTTATTTTTCTTGACTTTGATATGGTAAAAGTCTAAATCAATTTGACGTTTTAGTGTGGTGCCCTGCTCTTTCATTTACCTGGATCGCCAAGGGAAGAGGACATGTTGCTCAAAGGATTTATATTGGCTCAATAAGTGGGATTGTTCAGATTAGATGAGAGCTCAGAAACACATCTTTAAAATTGCTGCTACTACGTATATGACTTGAAACTCTGGATCAAAATTGGTGCCCTAGCTGCAGGGTGAGGAGAAAGCCAACAGGCAGCTTCAGAGGCAGAAGCTAGACTCAAGATGGATGGGACTTGAGAAAGCTTGCCTCCCTGCTGCACTTGCTTTATAGGTAGATAAATAGCTTTTATGAGACAGGCTGGGCTGACTGCCATAAGAGTGGGTAAAATCGACAAGGGACACTTGGTTTTTTATCTTAATAAATAGGATGAAGAAGGGGGAAATCCAAAATGATGTGCGATTGAAATTCATTGTGTTCCAGCATGGTGTGACAAATCATTTTGCTGGCCTTCTCTTCCTATGGAACTGAATGAATCTCTCCAAACACACTCCAGCCAGAATGAAGCTGTGGAAGAATGCAGACTTACTGCTCTGGCCAGACAAAAAGAAGAAAACATAATTGAAACTGACAATTGTCATTTGCTCAGCCAGAAAGACAAACAGTAGCTGGAACTTATGTGTGGTGTCTTCTACTTACAGAGGCTTACATAGGTTTGAATAATGGAGAGAAGTTACCTGTCTGACTTTCAACTAAGTAAGTTTCTAATATCATTCACTTTTAAAAACTTAGGAGGCATCTCAGAGAGAAATACTGAAGCATATTGTAGTTAAGGAGAAAGAAAGTAACCATACAGAGGGAAGAAAAAGAAACCAAGACAAAGAAAAGTGCCACAGGACTCTTTTTTTGTTTAACAGGACAAAGAAAGTAACTTAGCCGGATAATAGCATCCCTTATAATTCTAAAATAGATAAGCTGAGTTACATGAAATTAACTATATAATATATAGCTGACTTCTTATGCTACTCCCTTTTTGAGGGTCTTTTGTATGTGAAATCATGAGTGATCTGCTTGGACATTAAAGGTTCCCTGGTACATTTCATTAATGAAGTGCTTTGCCTTTGTGGCTGGCCTAAATGTACTCTTCTCTACAAGCATGTGTGTGCCATTTGTTGGCTGCTCTCCACACCACAGGTGGTTGTATCTTCATGAAGAAGCTGTCTGCATAGTGTTTGTAAAACTTTTCAGGATCCTAAGACAGCCTCCTCCAGGGTGAAAGGTGCTCTCAGAAATGTAAAATACTATGGTTCAAAAGAGAAAAAAATTCAGATAGATTTCTGAAATAGCTACTTGTTAGGAAAAAAAACCCAACACAAATCAGGGGCATAGCCAGCCCTTGACTTCTGGCGAAGCCTCTGAAAGTGGAAGGTGGCCCAGCTATGGGCAGCTTCTAGTCACGTGATGGGAAGCTGTCCCCCTGAGGGAGGAGGAGAGGCATCGCGCTCAGCAGTGGCATGAACTTTGCTCCCACAGCTGTGGGGCTGGCCAGCAGCTGGCAGCCATGGCTACAAGTGGGGCAGGGACACTATTGCTGGCGCCTCAACTCTGCTCGTGGCCATGGCTGCCTGGGCCCGCAGCTACGAGCGGAGCAGAGGCATCAGTGCTGGTGCCTCTGCTCCGCTCACGACCAGGGCTGCTGGGCAGCCACAACAGAAAAATTTGCACTGCAGCCTGGTGCTATGCATGGGCCTCATGCTAAAGTGGATGGGCCCTGGCCCGCCCAGTCCCACCTGTGGTCAGAGCCATCCCTGGGGGGGGCGAACGGGGTGATCGCCCTAGGCCCCGCGGTTACATGGGCCCTGCAGCCCCTCCTCCCACAGCCACCCCGATGCCTTCGGCAGCAAGCCGAAGGCTGCGGGGAGGTCCAGGGCGGAGCACGTGGGGCCCAGCCTCTGGGCCAGCCTGCCCCCCACGGCTGGCTCCCTGACGCAGGCGGCCTCCAGGACTGGAGCTGGCTCTGCCCCCTGCAGGCGGCATCGGCCTCCCGGCCCAGAACCGGCTCCCTGGGGGGCGGGGCCCCGCTTCGGCCAATTGGCCCTGGGTCCCGCTCCCCCCACGGGACGGCCCTGCCTGTGATTACGCTCCTGCCACAAATATAGCCAAAGAACTGCACTTCAGCAAATATCTTGCAAACAATTAAAAGATCTGACCAAGTAAAAAGAGCAAAAAAAAAAAAAAATTGTTAGAAGCTGCTGAACGTAATCATGGAACAAGGGGAATGTTAATCCGACCAACTATTGATACACCTAGATTGTGTTTTTATTGGCAAGAGAAGGGTAGCATCACTTAAAATAACTTTAGGAGAAAGGTAAATTTTAAACTTTTGTTTATTTTTCCCAAGTTAAAAACCTCTTATTTGATTTTTCCTTAAACATTTAATATAAATGATTATCACAGAGTGTAATTATTAACAGACATTATACATGTAACTATTATCATACATCCATACATTATTAGATTAATATTACTTGGAAGTCCTCTAAAACCACACTTTTTATTTAAGCCACAAGACATCAGTTTTACATATGGGGAAACTGAGGAACAGAGAGATTAAATGACTTGTCCAGAATCACATAGTGAATTGGTGGCAGAGCTGGCAATATATTCCAGGAGTCTTGACCACCAGTCCCTAAACCTAACATGTTATCACTTAGTGTCTACATATTGTATACATTTATCTTTTTACTCAACTGCCATCTTCCTTCTAGTTCCTAACCCTAAAAAACAGGAGACAGGAAATACTTAAGTAGCTGAATCATTTGTTTGTGTTAGTTTCCTGTCTCTTCTTATGTTGGAAATAGAAAATTATAGACAATTATATAAAAAAAAAAGGTTTAAACTTAAAGTGCATCCTCATGAATTATTTTACAGAGTGGGTCAATTTGTGCACCACTGTAGGCCCCAATCTTGGGAAAACTTTATGCATGTGCCCTAGTATGTGAATAGTTCCATTGATTTCAGCCTTTTTAATCCTGCTCCTCTCTTGCTCAGCAGAAAAGCAGCAGCTGTTGTGCTAAAGAAGTTTCTGTGGCTGCAAAAGTAAGGACAACATTTTCCCTGGGTGAACCTTACAGCCATGAATAGTTCCAACTGAACAAGCTTTCCTTTGCAGCCTTTCAGTGTTATTCCTTTATTTGGCTGAAGGAGATGCTCTTGAGTAGCACACACTTTTTCCTGTCAGCCCCCAAATATTCTGCTTCTGCAGTCATATTCCAGTCCACTCATGGACCAGAAAATAAAACCTTGTCCGCTCCCCATGCCTCACTCCTTTCCCACCCCCCCGTTACTAACACTTCCATTTAACAAAGAGAGTGAATGAAGCTGGCTTCACACTAAGAAAATGGGAAGTAATACTGAATGGGACCTCACACTAGTTTTACACCACAAGTGTAAAAATTCCACTGAATTCCGAAGAATTACTCATGATTGATAGCGATATACATGAGAGCAGAATGAAGCCTATTGTGTTCCAGGACTGAGTACAAACAATGACACATAATTTAATACCACAAATGAAGGTGCGTTTATTTTTTAAATCACAAATGCCAGTTCAGACACTTGGGATTGTTTATTCTAAATATAATCACTGATTAGAGGTGCGACTGAGTGCATTTTACTTCTCTCATTAAAGAATATGATCATACAGTCCTTTCCCTCTCTGTGTGAGTCACTACCTCACCCTTACTGCAGTTAGAAAGTCCTTTTTTTTTTCTTTTGAAATCTGATTATAAAGGGAGGTGCCCTGCCTGCTCAAACACTGTTCTTCAGTCATTTCCTTTTACATTCTGGATAATTCAATGCTGCCAATAAGTGACACAGGATATGACTGGACTAATTGCTCACAGGAATTCAGAAATAGTGAGTAAGAAAACAAACCAACTGTCACAGAACCCCACCCTTGGCACTGAAAGTAAAACTACCTCTGAAATATTTCACTTTTCTATTATTTAAACAAAACTTCAATACACTATGGGTTCTCGGTGCAGTGTTGAATTCAAGTGCACTCAAAAGTTTATAAGCCAGGCAGGCAAGGGACACATGAAAGGTGTGGGAAGTAGATACAATAAAATATATAACATTTGTTATATACACACATTATATACATTTTAATACTTTAAAACTATAATAAATAAAATACACCTCCAGTCTGCCTATTTGCACCTCAACATAGTTCACACCCTGCATGCTTTTCTCGTGATAAGAGTACAGCATCGTTCTCAGATACAAACTACACACAATCACAACGAAGTGGCTTCTAATCTGAGCTCTCTCTCTCTCTCTCTCTCTCTCTCATACACACACACTTTCTTTCTCTCTCAGTCTAGTTTGCCATTTTTATGTAACTTGGAGGGAGTATCTTTAAGAACAGAGGGGCCTTTCCTTCCATCTCTTTTCAATCACCTGATAGTGAATGACTATTATTTCTTTCTCTTAGCAAAACCAAATAGATGCAGAGAGGGCTTTTTGTTGACTTTGGTGCTACATCCCTCTATTCTAGTCTATTTAGAGATGCATCTGAATGAATAGCTCAGAACCAAACATCTGTGGACTTGGGAAAAATTTGACTCAGATCTGAAATTTGTGGCTCTTCCCTATAACGGTCCAAACCAAATCCTGTATCGCATCACACTGGGATTAGGAGACTTTCCGATCTCGATTGAACTTTGCAGTTTGGGATCATCTTTACTAGTTCTGCTTGCTGATCTCATGGAGGAGACAGAGCACCAACACCGACATGTACATGATTCTTGAAATCTTATTTCTCTGTTCCTGATTACCAGAATAAGGTAGTGCATGCCAGTTTGTCCTGCACAAACATCTAATTTCATATACTTTGTATTTCTCCCCCCACTTTAAAATTTATATTCACTCTTAGCTGCCAAGTGCTCAGTAACAAAGAAGTACTTTGGGTTCATTCCCACCGCTACTTTATTTCTCTAGCTTAGTATTTTATATGACTAAAATTTTAGACTTCCTTTGGTAACAATATCGTCCCTGGGCATTTAAACTAGCTTGATTATTGGAATTGGATATCTATAGTGTTTTTAAATGGTATAGTAGTCCCCCTGCTTTATACTACAAATAGCATAGAAGTCTGAATCTTGAGTAGGACCCCAATCTCCATTGACAATGCAATAAATGAGATAATCTAGACCTGAGACAGGCAGGAATGACACTGTTCCTTCTTTAATCCTGAGAAAAAAAAGCATCTTCTCCAAGGAGCTCTTTGGAGTCATTCTTGGAAGTCACCTCTTAAAAGTTGCTAGAGAGCTGGTGTGTATCACTTCACCCTTTCAGTGAGTAGCCTGCTTGAGACAGCATTGAACAGCATCTTGCAATAGCCTTTAGCCTTTGTCTGAAAGCTTGAAGCTAATGGAATCACTGTTGTAGTCTGTGGCTCTACAGGAAGGTAATATTACTCAGTGGACAAAGCAGGAATCTTACAGTGGTGGTGAGATCAATCTCTTGCCTGAGATTTATTTTCCTCTGGTAATTTCTTTGAGCCCAGGCTTTGCATGGCCTTAATGTTGATTCATGGCAAAAAAAAAAAAAGTAAGCCTTACCAACAATGGTACATTTCACTATGGCAAAGATGGCCTTTCACTTTTCATGATCCAAGATTTCAACTGTCTTGGAAAGCTCCACAGAATTTTACAGCAAATACCTTTACTACTGTTTGCATATATTCAGCTATAATGGGGACAAAAACATTCAGTATGTGTATAGGACCACTTGGGTGCCTGGCAACACACTATACCTGTACACTTGCATTACTTATACTTCCTATATCCATTGTTAGCATTTCATAGGAGGATACAGACTCTGTAGCACTGAATCCACACAGAGAAGAATAACAGAGCAATACCCTTAAAGCTACTAGGAAATGTTATGTGTAAGTAATTAAAAAAGGGGACACTTTTAGTTCCTTGTTCAGACGTTAACTTCCAGCTCCCCTCCCCCTTTTGAAAAATGCATTTAGTTAAAGGGCTTCTCTAGCATGGTTAATCCTAATCGTCACTTATATTTTTTTTCCTTCAAGTCTCTGCAAAATCTTTCAATTAGTTATATTTACCATCCTCTCTTCCCTTCACAACAACGAAAGTGTCAGTGATTATTTTTCTCTATTAGACACATCAAGGGCATTATCTCAGGACCCATGAACAACCAGACAAATCACTGGAGCACATGAGTTTAGGGAGCTGCTGGGGGGCTCTTAATTCCAATCTCTGCTGTGTTTTGGGTAAGTTGTGTCTCATTCATTCAGTTTCTTATCTACAAAATGAGAATAGTAATACTTTCTCAAGGGAGTAATTGCTTCTTATATTATGACATGATCCTGGGGTTCGGGAATGAGCCTGGCTTCCTTTCTGTTCCTACACAGGTTCCCTGCGCGACCTTGGGCAAATCTCATAAGCGTTGTTCAAAGTGCTCCCCTAAAGTGCTGCAAATGGGCTGGAACACCTCAGCCATGTGCAACACAGGGCACCACCCCCTTGCTCTGCAGCAGCCATTGGGGCTCCCCTGCGCCACCACAGTTTTCTCCTCCAGCAGCAGCACTTTCAGCAGCACCTTGATTTAAAGTGCCCTGTACCGCTGAAGAAAACTTCTTTATGGCCAAATTTCGCAGCAGGAGCCAGCAGGGGCAGCTCTCGCTGCCACAAAAGCCTGCCACCTTGAACACTTTTCGGTGGCAGCTTCTGATGAAGCACCCCCTCTGCCGCAGAAAGCTTCTGCCGATACACATTTCAGCAGCAGCTTTGTAAAGGGCCAGCAGACTACCGCTGAAAGTCTCCTTGTTGCCGAGGGCTTTTTTCAGTGGCGGGCCTGGGCTTTCAGCGGTAGGCTGCTCTGCGGCGACACACTCAGCCATTGTGCTTCCTTAAGTCAACTTAATACCACCACCTCTTAAGGTCAATCTAAGGCTTAAGTTGACCTTATTAAGTCGACTTAAGCCAGTGTGGATGGCAGATAGCCCTTAAATCAATCTAATTGGCTTCCAGTCCCCCTTGCAGAGTTCTTGGCCTCTCCTCCATTGACCTAGCACCTGCCAATGTGGACGCAGGGCTGTGGAGTCTCTAAGTCGACTTAACAAGGTCGACCTTTAGTCGACTTAAAGTCGACCTTCGTTAAGTTGACTTAACAGAGCCTCCAGTGTAGACGTATTCCTAGAGACCAGCTGTCCCCGCTTCTCTAGAAAATTTGGTGGTTTCCTTCCTGCTCCTGGTGAGGAGTGGGGAGGCAAGAAGCCCTGAGCAGCTTCCTGTACTACCTGTGGGGAATGAGGAACTGATGTTGGGGTGCAGCACACCAGGGCTATGTCTACACTTCCACTTTTAAGTCAACTTTAACTAAGTCGACTTAACTAAGTCAACTTAAAGTTGACTTAGTTAAGTCGACAGTGAGACTACACTTAAAATTAAAGTCGACTTAAAGGAGAACTTACAAAGTCGACCTAGAGCATCCACACTGGATGCTCTAGGTCGACTTTGTGGGGCTAGGGGGACCTTGGGCAGGTCCACGGTGGTGGGGGGGCACCCCCTGTGTACAATGGGGCAAAGGGGGACAGGGACCCTGGCAGGGCAGAGCCTTGTGTGTGACACTGTCTGGATTTAGGGAAGCATTTATGATATTATTTTCTATGGATATCTCATAAATGCTATAATCCATAGGAACTATGTCCTATTTGTCCAGAATGACACAAGTTAAAGTATGGATATAACATCAAATTCTTAACTTCTAATCGAAATAGAATTCCTAGACATAAACTATATAATCATTCCCAGCAAATTACTACCTTTCTATTGATACCAAACATGACATAGTTTCTATGGATTATAGCATTTATGAGATATCCATAGAAAATAATATCATAAATGCTTCCCTAAATCCCGACAGTGTCACACCATGCCCACATGCTCTGCCCTTTGGGGGGCATGCCAGGCTCCCCCTGTGCTCCCCCCAGCAGGGAGGGCATTGGTGTAGTCCTGGGGTAGCCCTAAATCGATTTAGGGCTACCCCAGGGCTACACTGGCTTAATTCGACTTTTAATAGTCGAATTAAGCCTTAGGTCGACTAGAAAGGTGGTTTAATATAGTCGACTTAATTTTCATTAAGTCGACTTTATTTTCCTTAAGTCGACTTAAGCAAGCAGCTTAAGTCGACTTAAGCAAAGTGTAGTGTAGACGCAGGGCACATTAAGTCGACTTAAGCCAAGCTTAAGTCGACTTAATTTACCAGTGTAGACGCAGCCCAGGAGCTCAGAAGCCTGTATGGCAGCTGGGTTCCTCTCAGATCACTGCCAGAAGAGCTGAGAAACCAGCTCAACTGCGCACACGGCTCCTCTTAGGTTGGTGGAAGTTCTCCTAGGGAAGATGTGCAACACCAATGCAAGGAGGGTAGAGTGGACATTAGCCACTGCAGTATTTAATGCAATGGCTGTACATCTACCTAACATAAGCTGGCTTATCTTTGTAGTGTAGACATAGTCCTAGTATCTCTGTACCTCTGTTCTTCATCAGAAAACTTGTGGCAACAATGCCCTTCTGCCTTATACATTGGCCAGACTGGCCTGTCTCTGCACAAAAGAATGAATGAACACAAATCAGACATCATGAATGGTAACATTCAAAAACCAGTAGGGGGACACTTCAATCTCCCTGGACATTCTGTAACAGACATGAAAGCTACAGTACTTCAGCAAAAAAACTTCAAAACTAGACTTCAGTGTAAAATTGAAGAGCTGGAATTCATATGCAAAATTGACACCATCAGATTGGGTCTGAATAGGGACTTAGAATGGCTAACTCACTACAAAAGGTAATTCCCCCTCTTTTACATTTTCACTTTCTCATCTATTGCTTTTAAAGATCATATCCACATTGTTTGAATCAAAACAACTGGTTTGGTTGGCTGAAATAGACTAACAGATTATCCTTCTGGAACTGTTTGAATTGACCTTATGATCCACTTTTTTCTGCATGTATATATACACCTAACTCACTACAGTTTCCATTTCAGGCATCTGATGAAGTGGGATTGTACCCACGAAAGCTTTTGCAATAAATAAATGTGTTAGTCTTTAAACGTTCCACAGGAATCCTTGTTTGTTTTGGGAATAATAATAATAATAATAATATTTCACTACCTCACATGTACATTGAAGAGTATGAACTGCTCAGATTTTCACATGGTCCACAATGCCAAATACAAACAGGAGTTTGTTATTTGTTTGAATGGTGCTTTGATGAAGAAGGGTCAGATACTCAGGCTCCTGCTTTTTTCATGCAAAGCAGTTAGACAGTGTAGCTGGCTACCTAAGGATACCCTGAGGCATCTCTAAGCTATGCTGTGAACTGAGCTAAAGTAGAACTGCTCTGGGATTGGGCAGTCAAAAACTCCACCTTTATTACTTCTCTGTCTCAGCTACAATTAGTGCCTATTGGCTGTAGCTGATACGCTAGGCCATAAAAGCTACCTACAGTACGTCTTAAGAAATATTATTACATAGAGGAAACAGATTTTAATCAACCAGTTAATAAACATTGTGTTAAGGCTCTGGTGCAAAGACATAGATAATAAGTGCAAAGAACTACTTTGATCATCTAGACTGACTTTTTTTTTTTATAAGGGCTGCAGAACTTCCCTGAATTAATTGCCATTTAAACTAGAGCTTATCTTTTAGAAAAGCATCCAATCTCGATTTTAAAATTCCCTGTGATGGAGATACCACAACCCTTGTTATATAGTTCTGGTTGTTCATTATTAAACTTTGCCCCCCATTTCACTCTGATTTTGTCTAACTTCAACTTCCATCCTCTGACTTCGCTTACACCTTTGTGTGCTAGACTGAAAAGTTTATCTATTTTTTTTGTTCCCCATGCAGGTATGTGCGAATTGTGAGCAAATCACCCTTAACCTTCTTTTTGTTAAGCTAAATAGATTGAGCTTCCTGAGTTCATCATTACAAAGCATGTTTTCTAACCCTTTAATTGTTCTTGTGGCGCTTCTCTTAAACCTCTCCAATTTATCAATATCTTTATTGAATTGTGGATACCAGAAATTAACACAGTATTTCAGTAGTTGCAGGGCCGGATTAAGACATGCTGAGGCCCTAAGCTATGTCAAGATTCAGAGGCCCCATACCATAAAAAATAGAGAAAAAAGTATATTGCATTATAACAGAAAGGGTAATGAAAAATAAATGATAAACTGCTATGCAAATATAACAGTTTATCATTTATTTTTCATTACCCTTTCTGTTATAATGCAATATATTTTTTTCTCTTTATTTGACATGGCCATGAAAAGGGAGGGCGGGGTAGAGTGGGCCCAGCCAAGGGGCACCTTCCAGTCACATGACTGGAAGCTCCCCTCCCCCAGGAGAGAGGCATTGGATCAACAGCGGCAGGAACTTTGCTGCTGCAGCTGTGAGTGGGACAGAGGAACCAGCGCTGGCGCCTCAACTCCGCTCACAGCCTCGGCTGTGGCCGCCAGCAGGGCAGAGGCGCTGGTGCTGGTGTCTCTGCCCTGCTTGTGGCTGCAGCCGCAGGGCCCCGCAGCTGGAAGCGGAGCAGAGACATCGGCGGTGGCACCCCTGCTTCGCTTGCAGCAGAGGCTGCTGACTGCTGAACGGCCACGCGGCCACAGTGGAGAAATTCGCACTGCTGCTGGATGCTAAGGGCAGGTCTGATGGCAAAGTGGGTGGTCCTGGGCCCACCCATGGCTATGCCCCTGGTACATAGACAAAGATGCAACAAAAGACAACTAAATAAAACATACATCTTGCAAAAAGCCTTATTTGCATCATCAAATATTCTTAGTTATTGCTGACATATTTAGAGGCCCCTCCTAACGTGAGGCCGTAAGCCATGGCTTACTTGGCTTGTGCCTAAATCCAGCACCGAATAGTGGTCACACTAGCAGGGCTGGATCAATGCAGGGGCTTTAGGGGCTCCAGCCCTGGGCCCTGGCCTAAAGAGAGGCCCCAGGCTACAACCCTGAAAACTCTTGTGTTGATCTGGCCTTTCAAGCCTTCACTGCTCAGGGCCTAGGGGGAAGCTGGGAGGGGCTCTGCCAGTGCTGGGGTCCTGGGGCCAAAGGCCATGCTCTACGGCACTCCTGCACCACTCGTTGGCTGGCTGCTCTGCCCCAAGGGGCGGGGCAGAACAGACTGGCAGGTGGCCACTGTGGTCCAGGGCTGGGGGCAGGGCCAGCCAGCGCACAGGGTGGCCTCCAGAGCAGCCCTTCAGGGCCTGGAGCACTGTGGGGCTGCCACACTGGGGCCCCCCATTACTCAGACTGGTCTGGCTCCACCACACTCCAGGGCCTAGAGCAGGGGTCGGCCCCTCCTCCTCAACCCTCAGCTGGTGCCAACAGCCCATTCATGGAAAGAAGCCACCTGGAGTGGCTCCTCTCAGCAGCGTGTCTGGGGACCCCTATCTCCAGGCACACCATGGAAAGAAGTTACCTGGAGTGACTCCTTTTGGCAGCGGCACACCACAGAAAGGAGCCGCTCTGGGTGGCTTCTTTACATGGTATGCCTGGGGCACGGACATGGCAGGGACCTCCGCACTGCAGCCGCCCCCGAAAGAAGCCCCTTGGAGTGTCTTTTGGTGGCAGGAGTGGCAATTTCTGTGGCGCCACAGAGGCTGCCGAGTGCCGCTCCAACTGGGCTTGTGGGCCACTGTTGGCACGCGTGACGGGGGTTGCCGACCC
>ML685785.1:19104617-19132094 GCA_007922175.1 Pelusios castaneus
ACAATAGACTAACACAGCTACCCCTTTGGAATTTCAGTTCCTATTGTAAGTGTTTCACCATCATCCTATGATATGACTACATGAAATAGTGTCCTGAATATGGAGCAAAAATATTTATTGAATTCCTCTTCCCCTTCTGCATTATTGTAGACAATTCTACAATTTCTATCTACTAATCATTGTTATGATTCTTTTTGTTCCCAATACATTTAAAAAGCTCCTTCTTATCATCCTTAACTCCTCTGACCACTGAGTTCTCCTTGTGTCCTTTTGCTTCCCTCATCAATTTTCTACAATTCCTGGCTTGCAAAACTTTCTTTGACATCAGTGAGCTTTGTATTAGGCCCTCTTGGAAGTAAAAATGAAGTAAGATACTTTTATGGTGTCCTTTAGGTCTTTAAAAAATCATATCCCATTTAAATAATTACTCTCTTTCCCTAAGTATAATGTGTCTGCTTGGTGAAAAAAGAAAAAAAAATACTCCTCTAACTTATTACTGTATTGAAAATGGCATATTGTGCTTAAGTCATTAAAAAAATTCTAACTTACATGTGAAAATAATTGCTCAAGATGAATAGAATAATAGTGAATTTTAAGATACATGTAAGGATAAAAAAAACAAGGAAAGTTCTTTATTTCTGAAAATATCACTGGAAAATTAAAATGCTTTCAAATAATCTAAAAAATGTCCATGCTGTCATGCACCCTTAAGTTAGAAGATAAAAAAACAAATTGTTTTACTATTGCTTGCAAATATTAGGCAACAGTCAGAAAGCAGATACAGCACATACATCGCCGAAGGGTTAAAAATAAAAGCATATATGTGCCTTGACTTGAGACTTCTCTATCTTCAAGCAATTTAAGTCTGCAGAGTATTTGTACTGCAGTATCTTAGAAACACAATGACATGGAAATCCAGAAGGTTTAATTTTGTAATGTCAAAAGAATAGGGTGTGTATAACTTCCATTTCAAATGTACAAACTGAAATGTGTCTTTCCCACAACTTTTGTTAATGAGAGACAAGCAGTGTATTTTAGCAATAATTTAAAATTGTCCCGCTAGACATTTACAACTCTAACTTTTCCTCCCTTTCAGACTTCACTCACTAAGTGTGCAGTGGACATTGACTTTTCTATTTCACAGATTCAGTTGGTACATCTTTGCATTCAAATTATTTTTTTGCTTCTTGTAGAAAATTGGTTTTGCATTTATTGAATCACTAGCATTCAACATTCTCTGCAGGGAACAACCCTAGAGTTCTAACTGAAAGGAAGTCAGAGTATATGTACCTTCCTATTATAATGCAGTACTTGGCTGAGGGAGATGTGTTACTTATTCTCAGATATTGGACAATACCCCACACTGTAGCTGAGTATCACATTCAAGTCTTTGTGATTAGTACGACTGTTATTCCCTCCTTGCTCCCAGCGCTCCGGTTGTCTACATGGCAACACTAGTGAGCATTAATTCAAACTTTTTTTATACCATAATCATTCCTCAAAATGCTATCTGTGATGTCTCCAAGTACTCTGGTAAACCTGTGTGTCGGCTGGCAGTCCTTGCTAGACATGCTGAATAAAGCCTAATAGGGAACTCTAAAGCCTGTTATATCTCTGGATCATTATTTATTCCTAATACATGACGCTATCTGAAAAGTAAAATCACAAACTTGCCTCCACTTGCAAGAGGAATATAAATAGAGCTTTCATTAGCATCAGATAACTAAATGAACTCTCCTTTCTATAGCACACCTGTGGCCATTTGTCATCAGTCTCTTTCAGAAGTGACAGAGTCAAGCAATCCACCAGTTAATCAATGCCTTACTGGTTTCTTAACAAAATTGCCCTCCCTGGTCTATAATCTATTACATGAATAATATGAAGTGGGACTCTGACATGGATTATTGTTAATGTTAGTTTTGTACTAAAGACATCTTATCAAGTAGGCTAAGAACAAAGGCCTTACCTTTGTTTGTATAACAACTGGCCCAAGCACAATAATATGAAACACTGCACATTGATCTCAGTGGCCTGACTAACCTTTCAAGTTAAGCATGTGCTTTAATGCTCTTCTGAATTGGGGCCTTACCTATTAGGTTAAACTCCTAAAAATGTATGTGTGCGTGTCTAGGAATACATTCAGTATCCCATATCTCAGAACATTACACAGTACTTCAGGTGTTGGCAACCTTTGCCAACCCGCATGCCAGCCCCTCCTCCCAGACCCTCGGCTAGTATTGGTGGCCTGGTTGGCTGAGAAAAAGCGGCTGCCATCTGCAAATTTTCGATGACAGCTGCTGCTGGATTCGGGGAGGCTCTTCACAGGCGTGCCACTGAAAGTAGATACTCACAGAAAGAAGCTGCCTAGCTCCTCTGGAGTCCCCAGTCATGCTGAGGAAAGAAGGTGCCCAGAGTGGCTCCTTTTAGCAGCAGCATGCTGAGGAGAGGAGTCACTCCGGGAGGCTTCTTTCCATGGCATGCCTGGGACATGGGCATGGTGGGGACCCCTATGCCTCAGTTGCCCCAAAAGAAGCCACTTGGAGTGGCTTTCGATAGGAGGAGGGTGATTTCTGTGGTGGGTGCCACTCTCAGCATCCGTGCCAGGGGTTGCCTACCCCTGTAGTACTTTCTAGTTAAATTCTAGCTGCACCAATCGAAGTTAGTTGAACTGCAGGTTTTTGAGGTTGAAAGGGAAGACAGGTATGAAAGAATCTCTTTTTTGCTCTACTGGAAACTCCAGTCAAAAGGTTGGAGCACATGAAAATTAAACTCAAAAACCCAGCCATGTTAGTTGAACAGGTCTGACAACTGCAATAAGAATATAATCTGTACCATCTAGCCTTTCCTTATTCTCTACTCTTCCACATTCCGAGGTGCATTAAGCAAAGAGAGATTGAAGAGAATGAACAATGGTATTACTTTTACCCTTCGATACAATAACATTTTTACCTGCTATGCAAACACACATCGTTGTCTGGAGTCCAAATTAAACTATGCTAATGAAGACTCTTAGGTGCTGAGTTGCCTCAGCTCTGACTGAAGTCAATGGGAGTTGAGGGCAGTCAGCATCTCACACAAGGGGCTTACCATCAGTGTCAATGCTAACCCATTTGGGGCCTTAAACAGGAATATTCCCTCACCCCCAACACATACTAATTAATAGGGGGCACCTTCGGGCAGCTCAAGGCCCTAAGGAACTGCTTAGTCTACTTACGCCCAGCGCTTGCTCTGCTTACAATAGTGTCTATAAAAAGATTGGTGAATGCTCTATCAGCTCTTGTCACAGACACACAGCACAGTGCTAAAAGTAATGCATGTAATAACGTTACTACATTTAGGCAAGCTGTAACACATTCAGTCAAATGATTTTCCTTGTCTCTCAAGTCCAACACTACTCATATGTTTGCACAAAGTCTATGACGATGACGGGGGAATGAAATTTGTCTCACAGGAGAACATCTTGCATATTTAAATTTATTCTGAATAAATGTTCAACAAAAAAACTAAAGCATTTACTTTTCTTAAAAAATGATTCTGTGAAAGGATTTTTATAGAGTCATCTAAGCAGTAATACAGTCTTTATATATAAAATCTCATTTCAAACAATTTACTGTACAAAAGAAAAGTATAACTGTCAGTTACTCTTCTGATTTCAACAAATGAAAAATTTTGACAAATATGTACTTGGGATATAGTTTTACTATTTACAGGAATGTCAGTATTAAGACAAGAACATTAGATAATTTATTTACAATTGAAATTCCTTTAGAGGAAGTTCCCTAATATTTATCTTCATAAAAGGGGTCTCTATCTGTTGCTTTCCTTCTAGAATATTTAGGTAATCAGTGAATGAAATGGAGAATATATTTTCTATAAGGGGTATGAACAAAACTCTGCTTCTTTTACTCATGCTAGTAGCTCTGTGGCAGTCAGTTGTAGTACCTGGCATTCAGGTACTACCAGGCATGGTGCTTATTATGTGTGAAAATAGACAAGATTTGGCCCTCTTTTACAAACATTTCAAATTATAATTAAAAAAATATTGACATTCCTGCAAGTCAAAATATAAGTGAAACAAGCGTTAACAAAATGTAAGCCCTTTATTAATAAAAATCTTTGGTTGGATCAATATTTTAAATTAGTTTTAGCAATATTTGGTTATTATAATTCCTTTCTTGCCATATAACTTTCATGGTGTCTTTTTGGACAAACTACAGAAAAAAATATATGTTATAGTTATATCAATAAATATTACAAAACAAAGTGTGGTAAAGTTATATTTTAAATCTTTAAATTACTTTGGCAAAGAAAAGAAAAAAGAAAAAAAAGATCCTCCCCATCCCATCCCATCCCATTCCATCCCACTTATACTCTTGAAATACAAGTCTTTTGACATTTAGTTTTGTAACAAACTATACAGTAGATAGACTGAAAAAAACCCTTTTGTTTTTATTTTAGGTATTTGTTTTAGTTTATTCTTTAGTTTGATATTTGCACTATAAGTGCCATGGACAAGAGAAGGTGTTAAAAGAAATGAGGTTAATTGCACCAATATTATTAGAAAGTGCAGTTTATTACTAAACAAACCTTAAACTAAAAATGTACTGTACATGAAAAGAGTTACACTGATGTGGTCTAGATATGCATCACAGGTAAGGATATTAGATTTATTTTAAGGACCAGTCATATGGAAGATAAAATATTTTAAGACCAAAAAGAAAAGTCCTGTAAGTGAAGTTCTGGTCCTGTACTTCCAGTGTAGACAAAACTTCCATTGAAGACAATAGATTATATCAGGGCCGTCCCTAGGGGGGAGCGGGGCCCAGGGCCAACAGGTCGGGGGGGGGGGGGCCCACCACCATCACCCATGCTGGAGGGGGGAAGGGAGGCCCAGGTCGACCCACTCCGCCCCCGGGAGCCGGCAAGCCTCGGCTCCCAGCGGCAGTGTGCCCTCGGGTCCCCGGCTGGGGCCAGCAGGATCAGGCCCCAGCTGAAGCTGCGGCCATGAGCCGCCCCAGGCTGCCGTCCCTGGCCAGGGAATGGATCCTGAGGCTGCCGCTGGCTGAGACCGGCCCTGGGCCCAGCCAGGGCCGACCATGTGGATCAGGCCAGGCTGCGAACTGCCCCACCCCTGGGCCTGCCTGCTCCACCCTGGGGATGGGGAGGGCCGGACCAGGGCCAGAGGCCGGGCAAAAGGCTCACCGCCAAAGGCAATGGGGGTAGGGCAAAGTGCGGCCAGGGGTGAGGGGCACGGCATGGGCCCCGCACTGCCCCCAGCTAGGAGCGGGACAGTGCGGGGCCCACATAACTGCGAGGCCCAGGGCAATTGCCCCATTCGCTCCCCCCTAAGGATGGCCCTGGATTATATTCACCCACAATCTACCCTCACTCTTTCTGGTGGGGAGAGGTGAATTCAGTGCATCCCTTTAGCAATAATGGTGTCCAGATATGAGGCGGGGCAGTGTTAATTACTGTAAAGTACACATGGCCTATGTCTACACTGGCAAATTAAGTCAATTTAAGGAGGCTTAAGTCGACTTAATTTAAGCCACGTCTATACAAGGCTTTCATTAAGTCGACTTAATGAATGCTAAGTCGACTTAATAAGAACCACCTATTAGGTCGACTTAAGTCTGCTTAGGTCGACCTAACCCTTCTTTAGGTCGACCTAAACCCAGTGTGGACGTTTAAGTCCACTTAGTTAAGTCGACCTAAAGACAGTTAAGCCGACTTAAAGTGGACTAAGTCAACTTTACTTTAAGTCTACTTAGTCCACTTTGTTAAGTCGCTTAATAAGGTCGATTTTAAGTTGGCTTAAAGTCGACCTTATTAAGTCGACTGAACAAAGTCGATCTAACTTTTTGTAGTGTAGACACGTCCTGAATTAATGAGCATGGCTATTTTTGAAAATGCTCCCCAGTGCTCTGACTGCTGGGAAGTTCTGTGAAATTGTGCTGCTGTGGCTGTCACAGCTGCTGCGTCGGAACCTTTGGCAGACCGTGGCAGGACTTTGGCACGGTCTGTGCCCCTGGAGCACCTGCACCCACATTAATCGCTCACCTGCAAAATGAGCCTTTGGGGTAAAGTGAACAGATGTCATTGGTGCACAGAGTTGGGATTAACGTTAATGTGTTCTGTGCTGACTTCATCTTATTTTTCTGAGTGGGGAACTGCCGCAATGGAAGACACTAGTGCACAGCAGACTCTGTCAGCAGGGCCCTTATGAAGTCCCAGATGAAAAATAAAAAAGCTATTCCTTCTGTGTCTGTCTATGGGGGAATCTCCCACTTGGTAATTTACCCTGCATCGGCTTCAGTGCATATAGCCTAGTGACTGCAATGGGAGTTTTGTTTACCTAGGATCTGCAGTTTCAAATCCAGATTTTGTCTGCCAGGGGATCTTCTAAAATTGAAGGTGCCTTATAAGATTATATTGTTTCTCTTTTCCTGTGAAAGGAAATGCTAGAGCACATTGTAAAACTGATTTTGCATATATTTTGTAAAGCTGCTCCAAAGCCCTTCAGGCATGGGCTGCCAAAAAGATTTAAAATTATTATTATTATTATTTATTATTATTATTATTACTACTTGAAATTTACTTTTGGTTATTTCTTAATTAATAAGCTAAAGTCAGAGTCTCAAAGAACATTTCTAAGTGCCCAGGGCAAGATTTCCAATTAGACACAGAAGGCATGTGCTTAGGGGTGCCAGTGTTCAAAGGATGCCTAAACAGTGGCAAATTACTGCACAGGCCAACAGAATTTGTGCGCAGGGGCCCCAGACAATTTGGGGACCCCATATGAGCACTGGAACTCCGGCTCCACCTCCAGCTCCTTCCCCTCCCTCGTAGGCCCTGCCCACTGACCAGGCTGGAAGCCAGAGCCCAGGGGTGAGCATATTCCCCAAGCCCTAAACTGGCTGAGCTGGTCACCCCAGCTCCTTCCCCCTGCAAGGAGCTGGCCCAGCCAGCCCTTCTCTTCCCCATTGCCTCCCTCATGCCTTGCATGTGGAAAACATGAAGGTCAGCAGTAGGCAAGGGAGAAGGGGGGGCGCAAAGCTGCTGTGCCTAGGAGCACATACGGTGTAAATCCAGCTCTGTAAGTACCTGCGGATTGTTAACACACACTAACATCCATAGTGTTATCTAGCTATGAAATAAGAAAATTCCCTGCTTTACTTAAAAAAAAAATCCTATCAGAAATAGAATGTGGCCTTTCATAGTTGTAAGAAGAGTATTTCTCACAAAGATGGGAGAAAAATGGTTGCACCCACTTAAAGATTCACCTGATTGTCCATAAATCAAGTCTTGCCCTTTAAGTGATGGCTTGTTTACCAATGGAATGCTTTGACATCATAAAACTGCCCTCTTCTTCTATACATCAATGTGATACGAATGGCAGGAGGACACGCTCCCACTATGGCTCCTTGAGAGCTTGGGACTGTGGTTGTTACAGTTTTCACCTTTTTTCATGTCCTTGTCTTTCCAGGTTTCTAGCATTTGCAGCTTTCCCTGTTCTTCTTTCATGAAGACCTCCACCATGAGAACTTTTTCTTTATGAATCTGCTGACTAATGTCCTTTGGAATGTCTGGGATAATCCAGTCCACAAAGTCACTCATAAACATAACCAAGTTCTGAAAAATAGATTTTGAGAAAATATTAGCAAGGTCAAATGAAATGGGAATATAGATGTAGAGATATTTATATTTTTGATGTAGTTCAGAAGGGACATATCCTAGGCTGGACCTTTTTCTGTCTCATAAGCATGTCCCTTCAGATTCTGTGTGTCAGTTATTTAGTTTTACCACCACCTTCCCTTTACTATTAGGAAAGGCAGAGGAAAATGGCAGGCATAGGTTTTCCTGACTGATGCAGAAGATATACACTGATGAGAAGTGTGAAAAGGAAAATGCTATAGTTGGGATATGGCTATTTATGCTTGGCATTAACAGGGCAGGAAAATGATTAAGCAGACTGAGAATTTTCTGACAGAATAGTTTACTGCTACAAAATGCTGAATGAGAGAACAAAACACTTCATGGGAACAAGTTTTGATGGATATCAAAACATTTCGATAAGGTCAAAACTTTTAGTTTTGGATTCAGTGTTGACATTTACATATTTTATTATATGAAATATTTTGTTTAGCAAAAACATGCAGAGATTTTGACTTTTTACCACCCCCACATTTGAGAAGAAATCAAATTCTGAAATCTTGCCATTTCCAAGGCCAAAAGTTCAGGCCAACAGAACCTGTGCCCAGGGACCCCAGCCAGTTTGGTGACCCCACGTGAGCACCAGAAATTTCTCTGGATGAAATTCATTCAGGACCAGCTGATATGCATATCAGCCTATGTACCATCTAAAACAAGTCAGGTTTAAAGAATTTTGAGGCACTGTGCTCTGTGGAAATTGGGGATCTTCATTCAAATTAGGTCCAGTGACCCTACACTTCCCCTGCTGACATGATGTATGAGTGGCTGGGCCAAAAATGATGGGTGCTGTGATTCTGCTCTAGCTTTGTTTCAGCAGCTGCCAGAGCTGCATGACATGAACAGAATGCCACTCAACAAGCAGTGCCAATCCACACATACCTACCACACACATACGGTGCGTCTACACTGGCAAGTTAGGTCGATTTAAGGATGCTCAAGTCAACCTAAACAAAATTGTGTTCACACTGGGCTTTTCTTAAGTCAACTTAAGCATTTCCTTACATCGACTTAATAACACCTCGTTTTAGGTCGATTTAAGCCGTAAGTCGACTCCTTAAGTTAACTTAAGGCCAGTGTGGACGGGGATTAACGCTAAATCGACTTAATTAAGTCGATTTAAAGTCAATATAACATCAATCTCTGCTGTTAAGTCGACTTAACAAAGTCGACTTAAAGTGTAGTCAATTTAAGTCAACTTAACAAAGTCGACTTAACTTTGTAAGTGTAGACATAGCCATAGAGCCCCGAATGCACCTCCCAGCCAATACAGACCCAAATAACCAGCCCCTCCTATTCTGACAGTCCTTCATCCCAGGAGCCCTGACATACACCTGCTCACTGCAGTCCTAACACCGCAGTCTCACAGGCCACAATCCCAACATCCCAGTCCCTAAATCCTTCCTCCCTCCAACATTCCCCATTCCCTCCACAGCCCTCACAACTCATCTCACTGATCCCTAACACTCCCTACTTGTCTCAAACCCCTCACTCTCCCACCTCATATTCCTTCCCACTCACCCAATAGCCCATCAACAGCTTACATCCAGCCCCTTATCTACTGCCTTGAGATCTTCTGGGGTGCTTATCAGTGTTCCCCGCCTGCCATTTCCTCTATCCCAGTGCAGTGCTTTGCTCCTGTCCCAGACTAGGGAGGTTTCTCCTGATCCTGCTTGCCCAGTGATTCTGTCTGCTTTCATTGCCTGACCTGCACTCACACCACAAGATGGATGGGTAGCCAGGCCACGTTTGAATGAGTGTCATTTGTACATGCCACTCAAATTTGGCCTGCCACAATACCATCCTCCAAATCTGGTGAACAGGGCCTCCCCTGCGCCCCGATGTTGGGGGCCCTGTGCAAGTGTACTGAGTACAAACTGACTACTCCAGTTCTTCCATTTAAATCCTTCTAAAACACTGTTTAAATGGGACCTAAGTGATGCACAGGCCTCATGCCTCATCTCCCTTAAATTCACTGGTCTACCTACACTGTAGGTGGTGTATGGAATGGTAAACTTTCTTGTGGGGGATACACCCTTTAGTTGTTCAGTGGCTTTGCATCATGCTTGAGAAGGTTGTGGAGATCACCCTGGTTGGTAAATATCTAGTGGAATCTCATTTCACGTACTTAAGGAACAGTTGTTTGTATGTATATCTGATCTCTCTTTTCTTGCTATAAGCCAGAAAAGGGTTTAGATCAAACAGTACCTGAAAAACTATCACAAATGCTAATCTTGCTGCTAGGACAGCCCAGAAATCCTTTGAAATGTCATACTTGTTTTCAGACCATGGAGGTTCTCGGTAATCTTTGTATCTGTAAAACAGGACACAGAAAATCAAGGATGTTGTTTTAAAATGTTAGCACAATTGGGATTTTGTTCTGAATATGCATTAAACACTAATTCAAACCTTCTTGAAATAAATCCCTCTTAGAGAAAGGCTGTGTAAAAACCCAGCCAAACAAGGCAAACCTGAAAGCCTGCGACTGCCTTGAAATTCTATGTGGCTCAAAAGAAGATGACTCTTAAATGGTTATGCTTTCTAATCTGTATAAACAATATAAACTCAGAGAGGGGCTGAACTGCAAAATTAAGATCACAGTTTCAACTTCCCAATTTGGGAGGTATTTTATATTTCAGACTCAGCTCTAAGAGCCAAATACAGATCTCAGATTGATAGGGTGGATCATAACTCCATTATTTGGATTTCCACTTATAGGAAGAGCAGAAGACTGAAGACAAACTCTTGCTGAGTGGCTATGAAAGGAGCATTTCACCCTCGCATTGGTTGATATGTTTTATGAATCAATAACCCTTTACGCTCAATTCCCCTATTACAATAATAATTTTCTTTTGTCTTTAAGGTAACCTAACCAAAAAATGGGAGAAATTTAAACTATCACCATTCTGACAATTATATATTTAAGCAAGAATTATATCTCCATAGTCTAAAATGTGATTTTACAAGAAGAGAGTGCGAGAGAAAAAAAATGGATTGGGAAGAAAATCGGGACTTGTGGAAAAAGGAGAGAAGGAAACACAGTGCTGTGTATTGGGCCATAGAGCCTACTCTTCCCTTCTAGTTCTAGTCATACTTCTACAATGAAAACATTTTAATCAAACTGGTATTTCTTCCCTCAAAAAACATCATTTCAGGTATAAAGAAGAAAGCAAAGACGGCAAGAGTAGATAGCTTTGCTGCTTCTGGGTGGTTTTTCACTTTCATGTCACAGTAATGATGATTTCTAATTTTAAGAGGTATCTTAAAGTAACTTCTGATTTCTTCCACAGTTTTAAAATAGCATAAAATAAGAAAAACTCAGAATGATCTGCCTTTTTTCCTCTGGTCAATTTCTGTAATTTTCCAATAAAAACAAATCAAAATCCTGTCTTTTTTTCTGTAAGTCTCAAATTTTTGTCTTTATCTTTGCTGTTTTAATCACTTTCATTGCTGCTTTTGGTTTTGGTTCCTAACTGCAGGTTTTATGAACATTTTGAAACTGATGCATATCTAAGTCAGCCTAGGCAATGAACAAATTTCAATGCTGACCAGATTTCTTGACGAGTTGAAATATTCAGCAAGAATTTTCCTTCAAAAAAGCCAATAATATATAATATTTGTTTTGATTAAGCTAATTCCACATATATTAGAATTTTAGATGGGCCTATGACCAAGGATTTAATTCTGACACTCCTGAATTCAATGGGGATTCCACACAAGATGGGATGGCGGAATTGGACCCATAAGTAGACAAGGATGCCATTATTATTAACTTGAGCTACCGGATAAACTGGATAGGTAGATCTTGAAGCTGTGTCACTGCATCAGTACATCATCATTGGACTTGGCAGAATCCAATATTTTTTGCAATTTTGACGATTCATATAAATTATTATTATTATTTTTT
Source organism: Pelusios castaneus (assembly GCA_007922175.1). Classification (NCBI taxonomy): domain Eukaryota; kingdom Metazoa; phylum Chordata; order Testudines; family Pelomedusidae; genus Pelusios; species Pelusios castaneus. The sequence goes on from ML685785.1 coordinate 19,116,235, forward strand.
ATCATTTATATTTGTAAAGTTCCAGGAACTTAAAGGAGACAGGGTTTGGGTTGGAGTTAGGGAAAGTGCTGATACTAGTGCTGCAGAGAGTTTTCAACACTGCCAGTTGGTCTGCAAGGGCTGAAGGACCCAAGATACCAGAGAAGAAGTTGGAGGTGAGGCTGCAGTGCTGGCCCAGCAAACAGAGACTGGCCAGGATTTCAAGGAGGACAGGAGCTCACTTTCTGCTCCTTCTTCTGGCTTGCCAGGTGCTCACTCTTCCCTCCCTGAGCGCTGGTCCCAACCTCACAATGAGCTTCGTGGCCCTGGGGGTGGAGGAGTTCTATGCCCCTGCCAATTACTGGAATGACTCCTACCCCAATTTTTGCATTCCTCTGTAGCACGAGGCATGGTTCACCTGCCGCCGAATTCTCTGTATCTTAAAGTCCTTAAATAATGATTTGAGGAGGTAAATAACTCAGTCATAGGCTGGAGTCTTATTGCTGGAGTGGGTGGGTGAGGTCTTGAGGCCTGCAGGAGGTCAGACTAGATGATCGTACTGGTCTCTTCTGACCTTAGAGTCTATAAGTCTGTAAGTCTAATAAGGACCCAGTTGCAGGGAAGACCACTGTGCTGCTGAACAGTTGTGTGTGGATGGCTCCTGTACTCCTGCCTGGTGAGTGAGTTAGAGGAGCCATGACAACGGAACTGCAGATGGCTCCCTGCATGCTTGTAGGGCCAACGACACCAGATCCCTGCAGGCATATGATGTGTGGAAGGCTGCAGCCAGAGCAGAGAATCCCAGCCAGAACTGTAAAGAGGAGGATGAAGATGAACACCTGGTTTCAGGGGAGGCCACCTTGCTGTAGAACTGCTCCATTCTCAGGCCAGAGCCATTCAACAGCAGGGAGAGGTGCAGAGGGGAGGCTGCACTTGTACCAATTGTAACTGATGGATATTTTTTCCTCATTGATTTCAGTGGGTCAGTTGAAATGGATGTTTACCAATATCTATTGATTTAAACTGAATCCTGCCAAGGCTAGTCATGATACAATACTGACACACCTTGGTACAGTGTCATCTTGGTGATCCAAAGCATCAGTATGCTGTAAAGGGACTGCCTCAAAACATTGTGTCAGAGCACAACACTACGATCTGATATTTTACAAGCCTCAAAAATATAATTGTGGAAACATAAGATCACATCAGTACAATGGCACAACCCTAAAAGAAGACCCCAATTTGATTACCAATATCTCCGTCCAGTTCTGGAGGTGATGGAGAAACTTTTTGATCAACAGAAGAGAGAAGTGCCTTTCATTGACCAGCCAGCAGCTTTGGGTGATCAAGGAGTTGTGTGGCCAGTCCTGAGTTGGAAGGGTAGTGGCTATGACTTTGTAAAAGTGGAGGAAATAAAAACTCCTAAACTCACCACTCGTGCTAGATCCTGAAACTGGATAGAAGAATTCCATACAATGTGGGTTTTTTTTTTCTCCCCTCCTCAAGCACAAATAGTTGGTAAATACTTCGTCAGTAATAAAATTTTGCAAATGACTTGACACATACTTCATATTAACATGATGACCTTCATTTCCTTAAACTAAGTGATGCATATGCTGCAAGTGCTATGGTAACTTTACCTATATGCAAAAATGTCAACAGTAACTGCTCTATATATAGAGCATAAGGAAGACTGAGCTGCCAATAGAATACAGTGGGAACCAGCTCAAGTAGTATGTGTCTCTGTAATGATGACTCCTACCAACACATGAAGAAGCTAGTATGTCCATTCCCCAAGGAAAATCATTTAAAATGGCTATCAATTTGGAGAGTACCTGCATATCTGAACCTCGTAGCCAAGTTCCATAGGGTCATTGGGAGCTGTTCCTTCTTGAAAATCGCTGACATTAAAAGAGGAGAGCGTATGGTTCACGAAGCCATGCATGGTGCCATTCTCACTGTACATGTACAGGTACACGAGGCGTGGAATGAAGTCGGATGTGAATGAGATCACAAATGCCTAAGCCATAAGAGTAAAGAATGAATGCAATATTCAAATAATGATTAACTGATACAATACTCAAGCGTATCTTCTTTACAGAACGCTTCTGAGTCGAAGAAATATGCAGTTGATGGATTCGGACAATAAGTCTAAGTCTGAAGTCCATTGAATGCTAAGGATACAGAAATCCTGTCAGTGCATCAATATGATGTTTACTGCTCAAGCTCCAGAGCTGTGTGGTGTTGCATATGAGTTTCATGTTGGCTGAGATCTCTATGCAAATAACTTCAGCTCCCTGGGGAATCCAGACATTGCCCCCTTTTTCATGACTCTTTCCCCACCACCCTTACATAGCACACAACCTCTATCCACTATTCCTCTAATGCCACAAATACCTATACTAAGCCTAGACACAATACTTTCTCTGTTCCCACTTCACCTCCCTCCCAACTCTCACAATCCCTCATGTTTTGCCTGTAGGGTAGATGGAAAGAGAAGATTGCAGATTGAGTTTGGGGCCTTGAAGATGGGGGATCCAAATAAATGACCTATGAGTCTATGTGACCTTACAGAGGGCCTCAGATTTATTTCAGCTGGCCCTGCATATCAGATAATGCTGATCACAACAAAAAGGGAACAAGATCTCCTTGTAGCAAAAGCTGCTAAACCTTGATAAGCCATTATCAGATCGAGGCTCTGGAGTATCCTTAGCCTTCTTTTTTTTTTCTTTTCTTTCTGGTCTTTTGCTAGTCTTAGATTAATGGCTAGAATAAATAAATAGCAGGCATTTTTCTGATTAAATACCAGTAATGTTTTCAATCTACTCCCTAGCCCTTAGATTTTACTGTGCTTTTCTGTTTTGCATTAATTGTATTACCTATGCCATACAAAATAACTTGTGCAACACTGCAAAAAAGCAAAACACCATGCTGTTTCCCTCTGCTCCAATTAGAGCTGGTCCCAGATGGATTGTATAAATCCTGATTGATTGCGCTGGATGTACTTTTATGTGCTGCATAGTGAACCAACTCTTTAAATGTCCTCTGCATTGTGAAAATCTATTACTTTTAATGAGGTTTTTAATTAGATCAAAATAAAATGGTAAGTATGTTGGGCCAAATGGCCTTTTTACAGTCACTAACATTTCTTTCAGTATTTACATAGGTTTTATAAATAAATATGATATAAAAAAATGCAGACAGCCAATTAGTTGTCTTCTCAATAACTTTGGCCTTTCTCATTTATTGCCATCATGAAAGAGATTGTAATGGGCATGCAGCTCACGTATATGTGGTACAAAAATGTTTACTTATGCTATGATAGATTATAGTAAGGAGAATAGCATTGAATAATAACTGAAGAGAGAGATTGCAGGGAGGAACATGGAAGAGCAGGAAAAATTTTCTAAGGCAAAAGATGAGAAGCTGGAAAGAGGGGAAGGGGGAAATTAAAGGCAGCACACACCAAAATGTTAGATCAGTTGGGAGTTAGCTCTGCTATCAATTCTGGGTGCTGCCTCTGTGAGACTTCCCTGCTTGGAAATAATGGCTTGATCCAAAGTCCTCTGAAATCACTGAAAGTCATTCAGTGGAGAAATCACTTCTCAGGTTACTGAGGTGCATGGTGGAGCTAATCTGCTGGGAGGGAGGAGGAGGGGCTATGTGCTCTTTCCTGTCATGAGGACCACTTCACGAGTAGCACAGGCCTCTGAGTGGGCCTCTCATCTTCTCCTTCCAGTTGGAAGAAGACACCATAGTGACAACTGTTCAGTAGCTAGAGAGAGAGATTATAACTAGAACTGTGCAAATAATAAATTTTTTTTTTTTTTTTTTAATTATTTTTTAAAAAAAAAAAAAAAAAAAAAAAATCAAGAAAAAAGTCTTTTTGGATTGACCTGAAAATGAAAATTTTCAAAGCTTTTGTTGAATAGAAAAGTAAAAGAAAATCATTTTGGGCCCAACAAATGTTTTGTTCAATTCAAAATAAAAAAAAGTTTCATTTTGATTTTGGGCCTTTTTCTTTTTTAAGTAAAAAATAAGCTTCGAGGTATTTTTAAAATAAAAAGTAATTTTGAAGCAAAATATTTCATTTTAAAATGTTGAAATGAACCTTTTTTCCTTTTTCAGAAGTGTTTTTGACCTGAACAATTCACCAAAATCTATACAAATTTGCACAGTGTTTCAGTCGACCCAAATTTGCATTTTTCCAGAAAAAAGTTTCAGTCAAAAGATTTCATCCAGATCCATTTCTAAGATCATGTAAGGGGAAATTACACCCTTAGAACTTAAGGCTGGGAGAAAACCAGAAACTCCACAGCTGCATTGTATTCAAGACAAGCCACATGCTCAGTGTTGTCTCCTCTCTTATTGCCTCGAGACCCTCTTTTCATCTTGCTGGTAACTTTGACATAGGTATAACTTTTTCTGATTGTGAGAGGACTGTGAGATGAGAAGAGCTAGTGTTTGTTTGCATAACATATGGAAAGATGCACAGATACAAACAAACAGAAAAATGTTTAAATGTAAATAGAAGTTAGAGCTACTCTACTCTTTTAGCTCCAGTAAAAAAGTTTTCTGAAAACTCAAAATGATTCAAAGCAGATGGACAGAATGACACATTGAAGAAGTCTTGCATGTTTTCCTAAGGGCCTAGTTGGCACTCGCTGAAGTGAGTGAAAACATTTCTACTAATTTCCATAGATGTACAACAGAGTCCCAAAGACATGGATCATATCACATCAGAATGTGAACACATCACTAACAGACAGATCCCCAAGTACTGTAAACTGAACACAGTTGAGCTAAACTGATTGACACTTGCTGAAGCTCTGGCTTAATAAGAGTAGAGGGGTGAGAGGTTTTATTAATTAGCTTTTTAAAAAAAAAACTGTGGTCAAGAAAAGATACTTACAAGATGTTTAGACTAATAGGAAGCCAGACTAGTATAAGGTCAGCAGATGCAGTAAAAAATAGTCTGGAAAAAAGATGCCCCGGCTATCACTGATTATTTTTACTATGGTTTTCATTGCCAATTAGCCCTTAGTTTTGAACCTTTTAATTTTGTAAGTTTTATAATGCATAAACAATATATGATACACTGTGACAATGTAAAACTAAACCCTGGATCATTAGATTGCTTTAAACCATGTGACTTCACTGTTAGTTAAAATGAATCAATGTATAGCGTAGAGAATCATGCTCACTGCATTCAAATTTTATTTATATGGAGTTACTTACATTTATTATTACAGCAAGTTTTCCTACACCTCTGAGGATATTATACCAGATTCCTAAGGGAAAGACAAACATGGTATTAAATGCGTTTTGGTTGTTAAACTTATTGTCAACTGAAATATCATGTATCTATCTCATCTTATGATTGCACACCACTACAGATTTATTTAGGTTTTTTGAGTAAACCCTATTCCGTACAATACAGATAAACAGGATCCTAAAATATGGCTCATATGGCTCATACCTCCATAATTAGGCACCTGCCTCATTTTCAAAAGCACGGAGCCAGCCATTTTAGGAGGTGGGGAGGGGAAGGAAAGGCAAGATTACTGAAAAATGGAACAGAATAGGAGGTACATAAGGAAAAAAATCATGAAGTTTGATCAAATGGTCCCAAATCATTCTCTATAGGAAGGAGAAAAAAAATGACACATGGGGAACTAGACTCTCCACAGACGTTCCCTTTGCAGAATTGCTCTGCTGAGAGTACCAATCTTCCACATGGATACCCTATTCCTTTGCATTCTGTCTCCCCCCATCGTCATCAGCACTGTTCCAATGGTGCTACTCTGGTAAGGTTTCTCCTGCTGCCCATTTCACTCTATCTGGAAAGCCCTAAGCATGGTTTCTGCAGTATGGAGGCTGTGCATTCCAAAGATACACTAACTGCATATTAGCTTTGTATTAACCCGGTGGGTGTGGTGGAAGGATGATGCACAAAGATTACTGAGTCCCACTGCCCTGTTTCTTCCTACATTCTGTGGTGTCTTTGTGTAATTGGTTTTGTCTACATGATTGGGCACCCTACCAGCGACTGTCCCCTGGGATTGTAACAACCTCCTGGTTACTAGTCACAGCTGAAAGAGGTTCCTTTAGCTCAAGAACTAGGGCTTTGCTTTTGGTGCTGAATACTCCAGGGCTGCGTCTACACTGGTAAATTAATTTGACTTAAGCTTGCTTAAGTCGACTTACTTTGCCCTGCGTCCACACTACACTTTGTTTAAGTCAACTTAAGCAGCTTGCTTAAGTCGAGTTAAGCAAAATAAAGTCGACTTAATGAAAATTAAGTCGACTTTATTAAACCTAGATTTAAGTAGACTTAAGGCTTAATTCGACTTTTTAAAGTCGAATTAAGCCAGTGTAGATGTGGGGTAGCCTAAGTCGACTTAGGGCTACCCCAGGAATACACCACTGCCCTCCCTGCTGGGGGCGGGGGGCACAGAGGGAGCCTGGCATGCCCCCCAAAGGGCAGGGCAGAGCCCTGTGTGTGATGCTGTCTGGATTTAGGGAAGCATTTATGATATTATTTTCAATGGATATCTCATAAATGCTATAATCCATAGGAACTATGTCATGTTTGGTATCAATAGAGAGGTAGTAATTTGCTGGGAATGATTATATAGTTTGTCTAGTTATTCTATTTCGATTAGAAGTTAGGAATTTGATGTTATATCTATACTTTAACTTATGTTATTTTATGGAAATGTCTGAGAGAGGTGTCTGTGTCAAACCATTGTCTCCTTATTGTTTAGGAATTTTCCAGATAGAATGGTCCCAGGGAGTATCCTGATGAGCCATTAAGGACATAAAGAATACAAGCGTTGTGTCCTTAATGGCTCATCAGTTTACTCCCTGGGACCATATCACCTGGCAGATTCCTTAACATTAAGGAGACAATGGTTTGACACAGACGCATCTCTCAGACTTTTACATAAAATAATATAAGTTAAAGCATAGATATAACATCAAATTCCTAACTTCTAATCAAAATAGAATTTCTAGACATAAATTATATAATCATTTCCAGCAAATTACTACATTTCTATTGATACCAAACATGACAGAGCTCCTATGGGTTATAGCATTTATGAGATATCCATTGAAAACAATATCATAAATGCTTCCCTAAATCCAGACAGCATCACACACAGGGCTCTGCCCTGCCAGGGTCCCTGTCCCCCTTTGCCTCATTGCACACAGGGGACGCCCCCCCCGCCACCGTGGACCTGCCCAAGATCCCCCTAGCCCCACAAAGTCGACCTAGAGCATCCAGTGTGGCTGCTCTAGGTCGACTTTGTAAGTTCCACTTTAAGTCAACTTGAATTTTAAGTGTAGACACACTAAGTCGACTTAACTAAGTTGACTTTAATCAACTTAGTTAAAGTTGACTTAAAAGTGCAAGTGTAGACATAGCCCCGGTGTGATCTCTGCCAGTGATTCTGCTATGTGGATGTATATGGCCACAGTTCATGACAAAACTGCACCCCTGCTAGGACTTGAGCTCATGCAGCCATTAGACACTCAGGATGAGTTTTTCTCACGTATACGAGTTTGTTGCATGTTTACTTCATGTAAAGTGTCCAGGGACTAGTTATTTGTAACCAGTGGTTAAAGTATAATTTGACGGGCCCCGGAACCCTCCTAATCTCCGGACCCCCTTCTCGTATTGTCTGGGCCCCTTTCATGCATGTGCGGGCCCCAGCCCAGGTAGACATTTGCAACCACTTCTCAGTACCACATGCATCGGTTATCGCTCCATAAAAATATTTATAATTTTATATGGTATTTATGACTATAGCAATTATTGCTACAAACTAGCAAACACTGCATAACACAATAAGTATTGTGATTAACAACGGTGGGACATAGGACCTGCCAGCAGCTGGGCAGGGCAGAACATGTGCTACACTTGATTTTTCTATTTTTAGGGGCCCGGAACTCAGGCCCCTCAAATTTGTGGGCCCCGGAACTGCGTTCCGGTGCATTCCCTCTTACTTTAACCCCTGTTTGTAACTTAGAAAATCCTATGTAATTAAGGTAAACCCTGAACAATTAATAAGCACAGTGGTGCTGGAAGAATTTATATAGTGACAATGCTGAGGGCCACTGAACCAAACTGGAAGTCCCATATACCGCTTGAAACCAGGAGGTACAGCAGCACTTCTGAATTAGCAGAAGGCAAACTCCACCTTTTTCATCTTTTATTTTGAATCTGGCCATCGTTCGTATATCTTCATGCAGCAGCGATGACTTAATGCCTGTTTCAGAAAAACTACGGGTGCCGACAAATACACCTGTTTTTCCAGTGGAATGGTAGTAGAATCAGATCTAGAGCCTGCTCCCACTTCAAGCCCATCTTGAGCTATGTACACGTTGTTCTCAGTGAAGAGCTCATTGTGGGGAATGCTAAGGTGGCTTTAGGCACCCATGATCCTAGAGCGGGTTAGAGACTCAGGATGGCTATTAGTTATGCCCAGCCTATGTATGACCCCGAGGAGACATGCAAGTAAACTAACTATAAGGTGGCTTTGTTCTTCTCGAACAGTGTATGTCAACTTGAGTGGGGCTGAGAGTCTGACCCTCAAGAAACTTATCATCAGCAACCTCAGTGGGAGCAAGATCATGCTACCGGTCACTGCCAGTGGTTGCACATGATTTTCATTGGCCTGAACATCCCCTGTTTATATACATGCCCCTCCTTTTTATCTGTTGATTCCTGTCTCTCTCCTTGTGTGGTTTTCTTTACAACAAGATGATATTTTGGCCCTGTGGAAGCTTGGCAGAAACTCAGTTAATCTGGAATTCTGCTAACATATCTCAATAGGACTGAATTATAATAAACAGACATTTCAGCAACTCCTGAACAAGCTCAGGGAACTCACACAAACTACATAAAGAAGGATGTGATAGTGAAGGGAAAAGGAAGGGAGAAGACCACAGAGACAATATTCTATATGTAGGCAGAAGGGGGAGCATTGAGAAATGCCCCAGAACCAGGAAACACATTGTATGGTAATTAAGAATAGATTTTTTTTTTGTGCACATGTTAACTTGCACCATAACTTGAATAATTCTTTTCATTGAGTTTTCTATTTGTAAATTTCCAGTATCGCAATTAACTGGTAACAAGGGAAAACATTGTGTACAGGTGAAGCCATCTCATCTCCACTACAGTCAAGATGCCTCAGGTAACAGATCTGGTAATATGCTTCTGTGCAATGGCAGGGACTTGTTTCATCCAGATCCACTGCTGTGTCTAGCTGCCAATGTCCCAGAATTCATACTGGCCAGGAAGCAAGCAACTGAAATAACTCCCACATGCGTCAGCAGCCACTCAGCCTCCTCTTTTCCCCCATGCATCTCCTCTGCCCAGCTGAGGAACTGGATTTTTTAATGCAGATGCTTTTGTTTCTGCAGTGAACTTGCATGGCCAGGAAGAATTATTGATATGAAAAACCATGCCCATAGTTTTATTGATCATTCCTGATCCTCGGATGTTTTATGCTTTCTTAATAAAATATTAATTTGAATTTAAAACATTCCTCTTAATATTTTAAAAGTAAAGCTTCGATAAATTATGACAATTCACAGCTAAGTCACACTTTAATGTTTTCAATTACTCTAGAAAGATCTTCCTGTTAATTAAGCCAACTCAGCATAAAAAAATCTTGCAATCAATCAATCAATCAAGACAGTAACTATCTCATCACTAGTCAATTTTGAAATCTACTTACCTATATCTTTTGCTCTGACTGCAACTGGTCTTCTAAGCTCAGTGACAAATTTCTTTGCATCTAGCCGTATTTCAATAATATTGTTCAACAATGCAAACAAAGGAGCCAGTGGGAAGGATGCAACAAACAAGGTTACAAACCCAAACTGGATAACTGCAAAGAGAAAGTGTTTCACTGAATGTGTCCAGAATTTATGAACTATACTTTGGTATGTTACAACAAATTAATAATACTGTCCCTCCAAATGTTTCCACAAATCCTAAAAACAGACACTTGCTAGGAAACTGAATTTATACCTCACACAAATTTTTATATGTAATTGATTAATTGATTAATACTTCCTCCAAGCCTAAAGAGCCGCAAGTCCCTGTTCTGACAGCTTGTGCTGCTCAGGCAGCACAAACCAACCACAACAATGCCCGAAAGGGGCAACTGGGGATTCTTTGACATAATGGACTCCCCTGAGTGGCACAAAGATGGCTTCGCCCACTCTAGGCCACCTGCTCCCCATCTGAATAGGAAGCACGTCAGAGGCAGGGGAGGAGTTACATTGAGAGTGGGGCTGGAATGCACCACACTTCAATCAATCCTAGCCCTGTGCAATGGTGCTTATGAGGTGACGGCAACAAGCATAACATATAGCAATCCTTACAATCCTCCAGTTGGTCCCAGGATGAGGTGTGCAGCTCTCCTTCCCCTGCTCTCTCAACAGCACTAAAGCTGACATTCTATGCTTAAATTAAGTACTAATTAATCAACTATTAATAGAAACTTGTGTATGATCTATGTGAGATCTCTGGGGCATCGGTGAGGATTCAGCAAACAGGGCGAAATTTTCTGCTCACGTAGAGCAATGTAAACAAAGATCAACAGATAGCATGTGGCATTTCAGAACTGTATCGAAGTATCTGGAACCGTGGCTGTCAGCTGTTACCTCAAACATACGATATGGGAGATAGCAGCCAGCCCTTTTCCCTTTGAGCTATTGTTGTATGGCTCTCATCTTCTCCAGGTTAGCCACCGTAGGACAGTGCTATACATACATACATACAGGCCATTATGCCATACCATGTAAACCACCTTGTTTACTTTAGCCTCCAGTGGTTTCTCAGTCAAGTGTTACAGCCATGGAGGACTTTTTATAAAGCAGTGAAAAATGAATTATATCCATTAGTTCAAAGAACTCAGCTCACCATTTTCTCAGTTACAGTCATTACAGTTTAAACATAATTATTTACACCATACTCACTCATTTCCATGTATTCTGGAGTTAGTCCAGCAAAAGGTTCCAAATTATAGTCCACTTCATAGCGTTGTTTTTTTTTCATATGCTCCTCATGATCTAAAGAGCGTTGTCGCTTTAATTTAAGGTATCTTATTAATTTCTTCATTTTTCTGGGAGAAAGAAAATGATCAGCTTAGTAGTTTTTTTCCCCCATGAGAAAAACACCTACTATTTAGGTGACAAGTTCCACTGGGATAGCTGTGTTAGTCTATTTCAGCAAAACAAACAAGGAGTTCTGTGCTACTTTTAAAGACTAACACATTTATTTTTCACATGAGCTTTTGTGGGCATAATCCCACTTTCATTCATCTGACAAAGTGGAGTTCTGCCCACGAAAACTCATGCAAAAAATAAATTGTAAGTCTTTAAAAGTGCCAAAGGACTCCTTGTTTGTTTTACTATTTGGATAACTCAGAAATGATAGTTAAAGTCATACTAATAGATACCCAAAAAAAAAAAAAAAAAACTTTATGCCATCAGTTTTCATAATTTGTATAAAAACTATATAAAAACAATTCATGCTAAAGGTAAAGACAATCAATTAGGTAACAGCACTAATTGGTATTCAAATCTAGTAGCAACTCAACTGAACCAAATATTCAACATCACACTTAGCTGTAAATAGAAAACTAATAGTTTTTAACTTTTTTCGAAGTCTGAACGTTCAAAAAACACTTTGGGTGTTACAAGGACTTTGAAAATGCTGTAATAGTGCAAAAGCATGGGATATTTACTATACAACGGGCACAGTCTTGCTGTAAAGATTTCTTGATGAGAACAATAAAGCAAAATAAGTCCAATTTTTGCATAATAAAAGGTTGCTATGCAGTGTATTTTACACATGGTATAAAATGACTGTAACTTTATTACTTACGGGATGCCAATTTCAAAGAGATTGTTCTGAATCAGCTGTTTGCCCAACATGATAATACTCAGCTGGATACACAATTCCATTAAGCAACCACCAGGGGCACACTAAAGCCGAGAAAGGAAATTAAGTCCATTATTAGCATTTGATCATGAATTCACTCTTATTTTCTTGATCAATGATGAATATGCACAATATAAATTGCAATTACCTCTTCCATTCGAAAAGAACGAAAAATGTAGACATAGTCTCCTGGACGTCCAACAAATCTAAGACAGTTTGGAAAGAGTGGTTAGAATTACGTTCTACCTCCTGATCCTGTAGTCCTTCAGGCAACATAGTTAATGATTAGAATGGGAGTTACACATGCATAAGGACTTTAGGATCAGTTAATAATTTGTCATAACATAGCAAAGTTCAGAAAGGAGTATTTTAGGTATTTGTGTTTAGAAAATTTTAATTTTTTTAATTTAATTGCTGAATTGGTAAAAAGTTGTTAGCAAAAGTTGGCTTAAAAGTTTTTACTGAGTTTTCTAGATGTACTCTAAGTATTACAGACATATATCAGCAAACTTCTTTGAAAAGCACATCTGACAAAGATAAACAAACAAACTTCAGTTAAATTGAGACAAAACTGAGGAATGAGAAAGAGGAGTGGGAAGTCAAGCAAGGGGACAATGTTAAAAGAGAGGGACAGATAAATTCTTTGAATGTAGGTCAGATTCCTAGTACTAGCTGCACGCTGAGACTCAACCAGAATATGGCCTTCCAAAAATAATCTTGAAGTAACAGCTGAAATTTTAAACTACACGTGTAGGTTACTCACCGGCCTTTGAAGAAAGCAACATAGAAAATGGGAGTATAGGCATTGACAAATTTCAGAAGGAAGGCCTTGAAAATCAGCCGCTCTTCAAAGCTCTTGTCAGTTTTTGGGACCTCTGAAGTAAACAAGACACACATAAACTTTGTTTGAAAGGAAACTTCAGACCTGGAAAGTGTTAATGGTTTATATAAAGTTGTGACTTTGGAAAACTTCCCAATGTAATACAAACAACTATCCATTAAGGAAATATGTACATATTTACATGGAGGTGCAGAAACCTAATCCCATTGAAGGGAATGACCAGTGGGAAAAGAAACAAGCCACAGATATAATCTATTCTAACCTAATGAATATATAACAGAGTCCTGTGGCACTTTTAAAGACTAACAGATTTATTTATCGCATGAGCTTTCGTGGGAGAAAATCCCACTTCGTCAGACGCTTTGAAAGTGTCAAAGCGTCTGACGAAGTGGGATTTTCTCCCACGAAAGCTCATGCGATAAATAAATCTGTTAGTCTTTAAAAGTGCCACAGGACTCTGTTGTCTTTCTACAATAGACTAACACGGCTACCCCTTTGGAATTTGACTAATCAATATATGTGAGGCTTTTTAAAAAAAACCAAAACAAAACAGAAAGGTTGTCCTCAAGTGAAGTCTATAGAAGCTGCTTGCATGTATTGCTGGCAGAACTACACATTTAAACAAACAACTATGGCAGGGGAAGATAAGGAAACTATTTAGAGAAAAAAGAAGGGTAATTTTGGGACCCTTCTTTACAATATTTCTCAAACAATAGGCCCAATTTGATATCAGCTCTATATCTGGAGCTCCCATGAATCTCACTTGCAATGACAATATCCAAACTACTCATGTCTAAAATTAGCCTGGATCTAGCACAAGAACATGAGATTGGACAAAATTTCTGGCCCTTCTGCTTCTGGTTCTGTCTGAAAATATCAAAAGTATATTAGTTCTATGGTATTTTGACCCTTCCTTTTCCCATGCTTTTACAGTTTCTGTGATAAATACATAATGATTGGAAGTGAAAAAGAAAAGAAAAAGAAAAACTATCTGTTGTACATTACCAGACCTTAGAAAGACCCAATTTAATTGCATCCCCAAAATAAGTTATGACTGGGCACAAGGGGTATGTCTACACTAGCAATTTAGGTCGACTTAAGGAGGCTTAAGTCGACCTAAATTACTCTCTGTCTACACCAGACTTTCATTAAGTCAACTTAAGAAATTCCATTAGGTTGACTTAAGCCATAAGTCAACTCCTTAAGTCGACTTAAGGACAGTTTGGACGTGGAGTAACCCTTAAGTCAACTTTATTAAGTCAATTTAAGGGTGGTTAGGTCAATTTAATAAAGTGGACTAAGTCAACTTAAAGTTACATCGACTTAGTCCACTTTGTTAAGTTGACTTAAAGTTGACCTAACTTTTTCTAGTGTAGACATAGCCAAGGGTTTTCATTTTGGAGCCATTTTGCTCACTCATAATTGGAGCAATACTTGCTGGTGAGAGAAAAGCAGCTAAAATTAAAACCCATTTCATGTGCCCTTTGATTTATTTGTCTTTAAACTAAGGAGATAGACTTTCAGGCTTATACTTGAATTTCCTGATTTTGTTTATCTGTCTGAATTAGATAATGATGCCCTGGAAATAGGTAATTTTTGTACTTTATGAAATAACTGATCCAACAGAAGTGACAGTGATTTATCCCTACCAATCTGAGTCAGCCACCTGGCTATACAGCCATATACTTCATCCAGGATGATAATCACCACCAGATTAATAATAACTGCAGTCGCAGTGACAGTTACTCTAACACTGGACCGTCCAGATGGAGTTGAGCTGATGGCTAAGGCTGCTGCAGTGGAGATTCTGTATATAATGACTCCAAACACGATAGCAAATGTCAGTCCAATCTGAAAATAAAAGATGGCATTATCTGTTAGAGAACACTTAACTGTCATTCATCTGCAAGTAGATTTAACTCTGATATGTCTCCATGTATTCCTTGGGTCTGATCCCAATCCCAGTGGTATCACTGAACAGACCTTATTGATTTCAATGGTCTCTGGAACAGAACCTCTGTTCCTAGCACTTAGATCATAACAGTAAGTTCAAACTATGGTGTTAGCACTGCAGTATAAAAGGATTAATAAAAAAGAATCTAAATGCAAATACTAGAAGTACAGTTCATGCACTTCAGTTTTAATTGATGCACATAACATTAATGGATATGCATCAAGTGGCTTATGATAAAGGAAAATCCAGGAATGAACCTGGTCTGTAAATATGAAGAGGAAAATATTTTGGTGAGTGATAGGACTTAGTTATTCTTTATATACAAACTCCTGAATGTCCCTCTGAGACTTCCAATTTTGTGAGAGTTCAAAGATTAAACTAAAAATAACGGTGATGCAGATAAGCTACATATCATCTAGCAAATTTCAAGAGTACAGTTAAAACTCAGAAAAATCTAGCCGACTCCTGAAAGATTTGGGGGAAAAGTCCTGCTTAAATGGAAGAATATATTTAAGAGGATGATTCTGTAAGATACTGAGCACTTTCTGAGAGGTGATTTGCTCCCACTGAAATCACAGGAGGGTGTCAGAACTGGCTTTAAAGAGGACTTTAAGAACATATTTCTGCCCTCTGATCCCAAATGATGCAGGTTCACCAGTTTGGAATAAAGAATTAAAACACTGTCCACTGGGCTACTCCATGTGTAGGCCCAGATCATCATTCCCAGAACCAATCACTTCCAGGAATTGTCTGCTCTACCTCCAGTGCAGAAGTGGGGGGCCAGCTACTTGTCCAGCATCTCTGCCCCCTCAGAGGCCACTCCATGGCTATGTCTACACTTGCACTTTTAACTCGACTTTAACTAAGTCGACTTAGTGTGTCTACACTTAAAATTAAAGTCGACTTAAAGGGGAACTTACAAAGTCGACCTAGAGCATCCACACTGGACGTTCTAGGTTGACTTCTAGGGGCTAGGGGGACCTTGGGCAGGTCCACGGTGGCGGGGGGGGGCACCCCTTGTGTGCAGTGGGGCAAAGGGGGACAGGGACCCTAGCAGGGCATGTGGGCAGGGTCTGATGCTGTCTGGATTTAGGGAAGCATTTATGATATTATTTTCTATT
>ML685785.1:19132494-19182841 GCA_007922175.1 Pelusios castaneus
AATAGAAAATAATATCATAAATGCTTCCCTAAATCCAGACAGCATCACACAGGCTCTGCCCTGCCCTTTGGGGGGCACGCCAGACTCCCCCCTGTGCCCCCCTGGCAGGGAGGGCATTGGTGTAGTCCTGGGGTAGCCCTAAGTCGACTTAGGGCTACCCCATGTCTACACTGGCTTAATTCGACTTCAAAAAGTCGAATTAAGCTTTAGGTCGCGTAAAAAGCAGGTTTAATAAAGTCGACAATTTTCATTAAGTTGACTTTATTTTCCTTAAGTCGACTTAAGGAAACTGTAGTGTAGACGCAGAGTAAATTAAGTCGACTTAAGCAAGCTTAAGTCGACTTAATTTACCAGTGTAGATGCAGCCCATGAGTCTACACTGGGAGGGGGGCAGCCTATAGTCTAGGTCCTCTATCATCTTTTCTATTGAGATTCTCTTTTTTCTCTTGCTCACACACTCACTAATGCAGACAGCAGATAAGGCCAGAAAGAACCCCTGATAATGAGGTTCTACTGGAGCTGTGTTGCTATGGAATTGAGGGCTCAGTATGGAACTAGAGATCATAACTGGGGTGAAGACACAGGGTCCCCATTTGAAGGGCCCTGGCTTCCCTTAGAGTATTTGGAGATCCCTGGACTTACTCCATGGTGAAAAACCCAGTTGGTTAAAAATTGGTTAAGAACTCTCAAATGGGGATCCCCAGCCAAGCCTCCCTGAAGGTATTACCATGAGAGGGGACAATCTGTGTCATAATAATTACAGGAGTTTCTGTCCCTCTTCTGAATTACAGACCCTGTGTTGAAATATGACTGATGAACTTCCAGTGCTCTGACTCAGATGTAAGAGAAGACACACTTAGTTTGGAACCTGTCATCCAGAAGAACCCATGATTGATAACCTAGCCAAAAGCAGACTGCATGTGGTAAATTTAAAGTCCCCTTTCAAAGCAGTTCATAGGACGTTCTGTAGAGGAAATATATCTTGTTTCCCAGTCCACACACAGAACACCATCAAAGAAAGACAAACAAGTAAAACAAAAGTCAAGTATCACCTGACCTAAGTGATTTTAACTTTAAAGCGATTGAGTGATTTTTCTTCTCCTAGAAAAAAAGATGTCCATTGTAAAATGCAGGTTTCATAATGACTCACTAAGGTGAAACTTAAATAGTTGCCAGGAAATACTTACCATGAAGATAATGCCAACAAAATTTGTAAAATATGCTGGAAAACGATCTTTCCATGTCAATTTCTCTTTATCAGTCTAAAATATACAAAAAAAAATCCCCTGCAATTTAATACAGCATTTAAAAAGATCCCTTCTGTTTGTTCTTGTAACAAAAACACCAATGCACAGGAAAACAATGTGGAAGGTGGCAGAGGGAAGACAGTGTTTAAAGATACAGTTTTACACAGGTAAAGTTCTTTAGTCTATGTGTCTATACTGACAGCGGCAAATTTGCTGCCGTAAGATCGATTTACCCAGTTCGATTGAGTGGTCAGTAATGACATGCTCAATCAATCTCAAAGCTGATCAAATAAAACCACCTCTTCAGGTGGCATAGTACTGCATCCATGGGAAAGCATTTGACAGTAGCCCAGTGCTGGTAAGTTCTGAAGTAAACCGGAGTTACGCAAGCTACTCAGCTACTCTGTGCAGCTTGCATTAACTCCCATCGACTGCTGCTGAATTTTGCCTTCAGTGTTGACTTGGCTATAGCTTCATTTTGGTGCTAATTCCTGCATTGTATTAATGAGTCTGAACAGCTTTTTTGGGAAACGCACTTAAGTATGCTATTACGCTGTGAAATTAGAGTTCTCCTAGTATAAAATATTTTATTTACCTTTCCCGGAAAAGATTTAAACTTTTTTTTGGTTAAAAAAAGGTTTTCAATAAAGTACCCATTAGGACTGTTTCTGGAAGCTTTACTCCCGTGAAGAATACGTAATCCTATAAATAGTCAGTTTGCACTATGGCTTACTCATACAAATGAGGCTCTTTAGGAGCAGGCCCATAGTGCAATGTTGCCAGGGTTGATTTTGCTTTGCTATGTATCTAATCCTGCAAACTTCTGAATATAAGTAACTTTTACACCCATGAATACAATTGAACTCAGTGGGAATTCTCATGAGTTAAATTACTCACATGCAAAATCTCTGCAGGATTACATACTATATTTGATCACTGTAGATTTTGATCACAATATATTTGGGCATGAGAATCTCATTTAGTAAGTCATCTCTGGTCTGATTTCATTGCTAATGCTTCCAGAATGAGTGATTTCTTAAGAGCAGAAAGAAAATATCAAGGGAAAACAACATTAAAGAAGACACTGCACTGTACTGAACAACAATGGTTCATTCAAAGTTTCATGCATGTTGTCTGACAGAATAGCAGGCAACTTTGTCAAACGTGGTACATGCTATATTACAATATCCATTCAAGATTAGCCATGCAGTGCCATCCCCACTACAAGTAAACACAGTGTCTATCTGGTGCTGAAGAGAGGAAAAAGGAAAAAACAACTGAACGTGAATATTAAACAAAAGTTCAACAGCCAAAGGTTGAGAAAAACAATCAATTTGTGTGTTCCTTAATTACTCATAGTTCTAGTTTCTCCATAAATTTGAATGAAATATACCAATTTCACCCCAGCCATGACTGTCTTAACTCTTTGTCTCCATTTGTTTGCTGTTTCTTCTGGCAAATGTCGACGCTTCTGATGGCAATCAAAGGAAACAAAAAAGGACCATGCTATACAACCGTTACAAAGCATTGACTAACAATGCCAAATTAATCCACACACTCTCTGCAGAGTAAGTACACACTGCAACTTAGCAACAAGTTCTCCATGAGTTTGCTCAATGCTTTGTGTTCCAGCTTCAGGTTTCTTAAAAAAATAAAACAACACCCCCCACCCCCTCCGCCAACAACCCATTATCTGGTAGAAATCCCACTTTTAAAGATGATCTACACGGAATTTACAAACCATTACGCTCATGCCTGTTTTGATTCTTTCTGATGTATAAAGAAAGGCTTTTCTTTTGAAAATTTTTTCATCTTGAGGTTTGGTCTGAGAAATATCAGGAATTTCAGGTCTGGTTTTTCATGGTTTGACTAGCCTCCAAAAGGCTTCAGGGATGTTTACTCTGAGCTTTAATACATTGACACTTTAGGCTGAAATTTACAGGAGTGAGATCTGTATTTTTAATGTATAAAGGGGAATAGAAAGCCCTCAACTTTTTGGGGGGAAATGAAAACAATTCACTATGGGCAGCAGCCTTTTTTTGGGTGGAGGGAGAAGGGCTTGGGGGGAAGAGACAGGCAGGGACAGTGCACTTTTTAAAGTAATACTGCATATAAGATATTCCACACTGAAATTAAAATCTTTTAATATTAAAGAGGGTAAGCTTGAACATTTTCTGCTATAGTTTAACTCAAATGGATCAGAACCTGATGATACCATTCTTTATGAATGGCCAAACTATACCTAGCTATGAGCATGTGAGAAAACAAAAGAGACAATTTAATCTAATTCCAGTTCAGTCCATCTAACGAACCCATCACTAGGGCCATCTTTACACTGAAAATTCTGCGTCAATCTCCATGGATTGATGCAGCAGGAGCAATTGAGTGGCCTGTGTAGACTTGCTCAATCGATCCTGGAAATGCTTTCCTGTTGATGGAGTAAATCCAACCCTCCAAGTGGAGTAATGCTGCATCGACAGGAGAGAATTGCCAGTCGACTGAGCTGGGGGAAGACAGCACAGACAGTCAAAGTAACTAATTCAATGGGAGACATGCATTCTGCGGCACGCAGATTGCATATCTGCCATCGATTTGGCCCTGCAGTGTAGACCAGGCCTAGGTAACCTAATTGTCATATGGTATCTGGCTATAATTTTATTTTACATTTGCGGAGTACTTTTTATCTTGAAGGATCCCAATATATCTAAATATTGGCTGCTATGCTGCAGAAGCTACTCACAGGGATCACTTCATGCAATACTGAAATGCAGCTACCTTTGGTGAGAAATGCATCAACCGTTTAACCACAACACAGCAAAAGAAGTTGGGCTCAGAAGCGAGGGATACCTTATTTAGCTGAGATGACAGGAGAATTATGTTTAGAAATGCAGAAAGTAACTGCCCAAGTTGGAATTTGGCCAGGAAATTGGGGTTAGTAATTGTTTTATTTTATTAAATGTCATTGTATCTTTAAAAGCCACAGACATCTCAAGAGCTAAGCAAAGAAAGCCAGATTCTAATCCAGTGACTGAATATTTGCCATTTTAAAATTTGAGAACAGTCCTTTCCAATGGATCCTTATGCCATAAAGAAGGAAAAAGCAAACAATTTCCCAATGGAAAAATAGGGAGGAAACTCCATGAGAGTCCCTTGCAGAGTTTTCCTTTCCCAGATACCTCTCCTGTGGGAAAATCTACAGTAGGATATGAATTACCATTCAATGTTAGCTCAGTTCTTATTCATCCAAACTTTGATTGGAATAAGTAAAAGACCAAGGTTTGGCCCAAATGATTAGCATGTCACTATGATAGTGGATGCTATGAAGACATGGGAATCTCTCCTGCGATGTTCTAGTTACTTATAATTCTGCAAGATACCAGGTTCAGTTATAGATTTCTCACACTTTATCCAACAGCCTAAAAGAAGTCAAATGATAGTTGAAGAATTCTATTAAAATACATCTTATACACAAATTCTGAAGTCATTTCTAGAATTACAAGCTTTATATATATGAAATGCATGTGTTATTTTGTATGTAATTAATGGTTAAAGAAGAGTTTGGAAGCTTACACATGGTATACAACAATGTCTTTATGTTTATTTTTCCAAAATCCAAAATCTTGGTCAAGTCACCACTGTAAACGGATTTGTTCACCAAAGGAGTTTACATAGTTAAATAAAGAGATATTGTTACTGTACCTTTTTATGTCTGTATTCTTTCCTC
Organism: Pelusios castaneus; assembly: GCA_007922175.1. Lineage (NCBI taxonomy): Eukaryota > Metazoa > Chordata > Testudines > Pelomedusidae > Pelusios > Pelusios castaneus. The sequence continues at coordinate 19,137,466 of ML685785.1, forward strand.
AGTGATTTTTCTAATACTTTAGCTTCATATTCTGCTCTCGGATGAGCCTGTGAAATAAGTCATATTTTATAATAAATAAATTATATCTATTTCCTAGTTCAACTATATAAGAACAAATGACTGGTCAATTTCCTACTAATTTGCAATTTCTCATGCTGAATTCTGATTTACTATACATATAAGAAACATCAATTGATAGCATATTTTAGCTAAATTCTTTGAAGTATTTTATTATTCTACGGTCTACTTCATGGAATAAATGTCTAGAAATCAGAAAAAAGTTCTACAGAATATATCAGTGTAACTGCAGATCAAGCTTGGGTCATTGTGATTTACAGCACAGCCTGAAGAGAGACTACAGATCATGGCATGTGATATTCCATCTTGATATAAAGGACATTGCCATTTGGATCAAGATGAAATATTGCGTTCTATAAACTATGAACTTTTATTTCTGTAAACTAGGAACCACGCTTTCTCTTAACTGCCTCATGAAGAGTAACTGTTATCTGCTAAAATTTAGGTAAAATATGCACGGCTCTGAGTCCTAGCAAATAGGCCCTCAGGTGGGCCGAGTCTGCATACCCACTTTATTCATAGCTATGACAACGTTCCTAGAAAGATACACCCCTACAGTGCAATGGACACTGCATATTGGAATAGACACATACAATGAAAAGAGAAGATATAGGAAAATAACCCCAAATAGAAGGAAATAGAGAACTGAAAGATTCCAAAAATACCCACAAGAATGTACCAGATGGAAAATAGAATGGATTTGAAAAAAAGGCCAGCCACTGGAAAAAAGGAAAGAAAGAACTGTTGTAGTGGGAGCTCTAAAAGAAACCAGATGCTGGAAAAAAGAAGTGGATGAAATCAAAAGATACCTTTCACTGGTAGACAGATAATAAAAAAGGTAGAGCAATTAAAAAAATTCCAAACCTTGACTGCCTCCTTCAGGAAACCAGAAAAGAAAGAAAGAAAGAAAAAACAAAACAAAAACACAAAAAACAAACAAAAAAGATGATTACTGAACTGTTACAAATTACACAGATTTTTTTTTTTTAAATTACATGGAACAACATGATAGATAGAGTGGATGGACTGACACAACCAAGGAATATCAGTCTGCTCTTGTTTTCACATTGAAGATGTACTAACACTATTGCATGAAAACGTTTACTGAATAAATGTCCCCAATGTACATTTTTGTATTTTTGGATGCAATTTGAGATCCTGATTCAGCAAGCATTAAAGCATCTGCATAAGTCCCACTGAAGTCAAAGACTTAAGTTTGCTGCTAAACAGGGTCTAAACTAGAGTGGAACATGTTAAGTGAAGAATAAAATACACTTTATTAACAACTGCTGTCTTTGCTGCAGAGAACTCTGAGCTCACCCATGAAGGGGATAGCTATTGGAAAGATACAGTTAATCTTTCCACTTTCATGTATGCTAACAACTAGATACCAAAAATAAAAAGGCAGTCATCTTATGACACCTAGAAAAAAAAAAATCATCCTGCTATTGTCGTCCAATAAAATAGCAGGACCTGATCCTGTAATGTGCCCTGGCACAGGATTGGCCTGCATGGAGCACTTAATAGGACTAGAGCCTTAGAAATCAAATTTTTCTTCTGAGAAGCTACTTACAAATAAAAAAGCTTTTGTAGAATAATTCTATCAGGCCCATCAGGTAGTATGACACACTTTTAATAAAAGGTTTCCTAAAATACACTTCCATAATTGAATAATATTTATTGTGCATATATATTCAGTATACCTAAACTGCACAGGCAACCATATTTTCCATAAAAGAACTACAGACAAATTCCAAGAAATGAACTTATTTACAAAGGTATGGAGCCCAGTCTCCTGGAACTTTGTGGAACATATACAACTGATTGATGGCTTTAAAGGGTTTTTTGCCCTGAATAAAGCCCAAAGCATTTACCACTCAGAACTCCTATTCCCTTCAACTCCAGTTTGTAATCCAAATATTGTTGATAAAAAACCCAAAATACCTGAGATGGAATAAATCTACACTATCTTTCTTATCTTCTATGGGAGTTTTGGATATGTCAAAAATGCTCAAACAAGATGGGATGTCCCAAATGAATTGTTTAGGGTCTCATTCAAAATGTATCAGAGTCACTGATAAAACAGTATGTGCCTTCAATAGGCTTTGGATAAAGCCCATAGGAAGGATTTTAATTTAAAAAATCTGATAAAATGTAAGAAAATTAACTGTAATGCAGATCTTCAAAATGACTCTTTACCTTTTATTCCATAAATACTTTAATATTTAAAACTCTTTTTCATATATATATTTGGCACGCAGAGCAGACAACCTCCAATGACAGTGACCATGTTTGTGTCCTAGTGTTTTTATTAAATGCTTCATGCCAATGTACGTGCACTATTTTCCACAAAATTTGCCTAATTAAGACTTGTTCCTGCACCACTGAAGTTTATGGGAGTTTTCCCCATTGACTTGAATAGCAGCAACTGTCATTTTCAGAACCTGACTCTTCATGCTGGTTTTACAATGGTGTAACTTTGTCAAGTTTGACAGAGTCATTCCTGATTTACAACAGGGTAACTAAGAGGAGTGTAAGTCTCTCTGTTTTTATCACACTTTGAGTCAGGGAATCATGTCTGAGTAATATTTCCATGCCTGTATTACTAGGTATGACCTAACATCATTAAAAAAAATATGAATGTGTGTGGGTGGGAGGGGGGTTGCTGATATACAATTATGCTTCCATGGTAACAAGATGTGCTAGGAATACACCCACAACAAAAACTCGGAAATAGATCACATACATGGGATTTTCCTCTGTAGCAAGGAACTCTTCCAAAAATCTTGTATATTCCATGAAAAAAGTCTAGCCATTTAGAGAAAGGAGTCATTTACAGTATAATTATTGAAGTTAAAATGGAACAAAACAAAATAATGAAATGGAGTCAAACCAACTTAAAACCTAACCTCCTCTTCTTCAAACCCAGTCAGATCCCATCTGTAGTTGAGACGCATCTGTTTTCTCTTCCAGTGTTCCATAAAAGTGGCAGCTGGGAATTAAAAAAAAAAAGGTTTGTTAAAGGACAGTTATTTGGATCATTTATAAAGTCTTCAAATTCAAATTGGCCTGGTTTAGAATTTGTCTAAAGTCCCTAAATCTCATGGCTTAGGTATGTTGGTTCAAATTTATTTTCAGTTATGCTGGTGTAAATCCAGAGGATCTCCACAGGGTCAACTGAGAGCAGAAATGGCCTGATATCTACAAGCTGTTAATATGCCTGATTTTGCATCTCTAGTGCATCCAAAACTTCCACTGGGTTTGAAGAGAAGATGGTTAATTATTAGAGCAGTTTAATTTCAGGGACTGTTTTTTTAAATCATTTATAATTAGATTGTAAATGAAAATTGCTATTAGTAAGAATTCTGAACTGTTAAGTAGGAGTACTTGGTAAATACTCAGGTCCAAACTCTAGCGGCCAACTTTTAACTATGGGAGCCAAAAGAAATGCATCCTCACATAAACACAAAACCTTTGTTTGTACCTGCTAGGTCAGTGGATGGTTGGATGCACAATTAAGGCCTTGTATACACGATCACTGTATTGCGCCTTAAAAATCATTACCGTGCGATATCTAGCACGGTGTACATATGTGCAATGGTGATGTTGCGCGTCAAGCACCTTGCTGTAGCGCAATCCAACAACCACTTCGACGAGAGTGGTAACAGCTATTGCGTATCATCTGTTGCGTGTTTGTGCTCGTGTGTACGCTTACCGCGCAATGATCGGCCTCCGGAAGTGTCCCATCATTCCCAAGTTGTCCTCTCTGGACTTCCCCCCACCCGCTCTTTGGCAGTGACGAAACTGTCCCCGCCCAGAGTTGAATCCTGGGATTTTCAAATATTTCGTCAGTTTCATTTTATGGTCTCTTCCTCGTGGAGTGCAGTGGAGTGCAGCAGCATTCCCAGTAGCAATGGCGACCCGTCGCGGAAAATGCGCACCCCTTTGGTCACAGCAGAGGTGCTTGACCTGATCAGCATCTGGGGAGAGTCCGCTGTGCAGGTGCAGCTTCGCGGCAGCAGACAAAATTACGATACATTTGGCATGATTTCTTGGGCAATGGCGGAGAAAGGTTATGATAGAGACACATTGCAGTGTAGATCAAAGGTGAAGGAGCTAAGAATCAGCTATCAGAGAGCAAAGGAGGCAAACCGGCTATCGGGATCAGCGCCTGCTACATGCAGGTACTATCAGGAGATCGGCGCCATCCTCAGTGGTGACCCCACAACAACTCCAAACACCACAGTGGACACATCTCTAACCACAGATGGAGTCAATGCCACAACGGAGCTGGATGAGGACCTTGAGGAGGTGGCAGGGGAGACGGAGGAGGACCCGGGGCAAAGCGCAGCAGCGTGTAGCCAGGAGCTGTTCTGCACCCCCGCTGATACGTCCTCTCAAGAAGACATAAATTGCAGCATGTCCCTTGAGTCGGCTGAGGGGGGCTCTGGTAAGTTTCTGATTTGTAATGCTAAAAGTCTGTCTCACATTAAAATATCATTGTGCGTTGCGGGGGTGCTTGCTGTGTCTCCCCGCTGTGCATGCTCCTTACTCCCCATACATGAGAAGGGTATCAACACAAGCAGTGACTGTGAAGTAATCATCTGCATTTAGGTCAGTAAATGATTCTTCAATGTACCTCCAGAGCCTAGTACTCAGATTGGATGGGATAGCGTTTGTGCCAACGCTCCCAAAGACGGACACTTTGCCCCGCCAGCTGCAAAGCACAGCACTGGGAACCATGGCCGCAAACAGTGCTGCAGCATATGGTCCTGGCTGGCTGCCCGCGGCATGTAGGAGATGTATTCTAGCTGGCAGGGGCACTCAGAGGAGAGCGATATCGGGTTCCATCTCTGTGCCCAACGCTGATTATTAGCCCCCAGTAAAGCTGTTTACTAGGACGTACCTTGTTCGCTTCAGCAAGGCATAGGGTGTTGACTGCACTGCACCTTCCAGAGTAATGTGCTACTGGAAGTTTAATTTTCTTATCCTGGCTAGGTGTAAACAGCAGCTTGACAATTATTTCTTTCTTTAGAACAGACCTTGAGAAGGCCGTTGCCTACTCCCGCTGCCCAAATGAGAAACATTCGGTAGCGTGCACGAAGGAACAGGGAGGATATGTTTCAGGATGTGTTGAAAGCTACACAGGAGTCCTTGAAAACTGCACAGGAATCCTCCACTGCGACTAGAGCATTCAGAGCTGAATACCAGCAGATGTTGAAAACACACACCGAGAAACTGATAAGCGTCATGAAGGAGCAAACGGAACTGTTCAAGAGCATGATCGCTTTGCAGTCCCAGGCGATTAATGTTAGGCCTCCACTACAGACACTGCAGCCGTGTCTGCCTCTCACCCCCCGTAGTCCCTATAAGAATTTCTATGAAGTGCACCCGTCCCACCATAGCATTCCAACAACTAGCTCTCCCCCCCATACTTTCTAGAGCCCCGCAGCTACACACACCTGTAACCCCAACCTTCTAAGTTTGAATAAAAACAGAATAAAATCATTTGATTAAGGCTTTATTTTTACACATGGCTACTTTCATAAGGTTCAGCAGATGCGTCCTAAAAGAAAACTAGGGGAGGGCGTGATTGAAATGCTCCCTGAGTGCCTCCCTTATGCGAGAAGCTTCCCCTTTAGCCCCCCTAATACTCCTGGTGGCTGGCTGTTCGTAGGCCTCCTCGAGGCGCTGTGCCTCCGTAGTCCACACTGGGCAAAACTTTTCTCCCCGACTTTCACAAATATTATGGAGGACACAACAAGACGCAATCACAGCAGGGATGTTGTCCTCCGACAAGTGCAGCTGCCCATACAAACAGCGCCAGCGGCCTTTTAAACGGCCAAAGGCACACTCCACAGTCATTCTGTACTGGCTCAATCTGTAATTGAACCGCTCCTTGCTTTGATCTAGGTTACCGGTGTACGGCTTCATGAGCCATGGCATCAGTGGGTACGCTGGGTCTCCGAGGATAACTGTGGGCACCTCCACATCCCCCACTGTAATTTTTTTATCAGGGAAAAAGGTACCCCCTTGCAGCTTCTGGTACAGACCGGAGTTCCTGAAAATGCAGGCATCATGAACCTTTCCTGACCACCCAGCATTGATGTCAGTGAAATGCCCCTTGTGATCCACGAGTGCTTGCAGCACCATGGAGAAGTAGCCCTTCCTGTTGATGTACTCGGTAGCGAGATGATCCGGTGCCAAAATAGGGATGTGTGTGCCATCTATGGCTCCCCCGCAGTTTGGGAATCCCATGGCAGCAAAGCCGTCCACAATCTCGCTAACATTCCCCAACGTCACCGTCCTCCGTAGCAGCACGCGATTGATGGCTGTGCAGACTTGTGTTAGGGCTATTCCGACGGTGGACCTCCCGACTCCAAACTGGTTTGCAATGGACCGGTAGCAGTCAGGAGTCGCCATCTTCCAAACAGCTATTGCTACACACTTCTCCACAGTAAGGGCTGATCTCATGTTGGTGTCTTTACGTCGCAGGGCAGGGGCCAACTCTGAGCACAGTTCCAGAAATGTTGCTTTCCGCATTCTAAAGTTCTGTACCCACTGCTCGTCATCCCACAGCTGCATAACAATGCGATCCCACCACTCGGTGCTTGTCTCTCGCGACCAGAAACGGCGTTGCACACCGTGTGCAGATGGTCGATGAAGGTGCTGAGCAACGCGGTGCTGTTGCTCTGCATGGCATTGATCAGCCGCTGCTCCTCTGTGTCATCGTCTGGCTGGGAGCTCATAACGTAATGAGCAACCATCCGAGATGTGTTCAGCATGTGGAGGGCGAGAGTGGAGACCAGAGCAGGATCCATGCTGACGCTGATTTTGTTGCTTTCCAATGGCGCGCTCCGGTCAAACACTATTGAAAATAGGCACGAGTTGCTATTGGCAACGCGGAAGACGCTAGGGAAATGCAATGCACCACGGGAAACATCTAGTTTACCCATGGTACTTTGTGCTCCTTTCCTTCATCCCATAATTCCGGACTCAGGGAAAATGGAACGCTGGGATACGTGCCCAGAATTCAATGCGAAAATGCGCATTACAGCGAGGAATTCTGTGACGGAACAAGGAGCGACGTGTGTACGCGCTACACCGCGATAAACATCACGTGCTTCTTATAGCACTGTTCAGAAGTTGCGCGATAATCTGATCGTGTAGACAAGGCCTAAGGCTGTGATTTTCAAAGGTGACTCAGGGAGTTAGGCGCACAAATCCAAATTAACTTGTATTTTGTGTTTATAGTGATATTTTCAAATTTTCAAGTACCTAAAAGTTTGTTACAAAGAAGAGGGAGAAAAATTGTTCTCCTAACCACTGATGATAGGCTTAAATTACAATGGCTTAAATTACAGCAAGGGAGATTTAGACTGGACATTAGGAAAAAATTCCCCAACTGTCAGGGTGATTAACCACTGGAATGAGCTGCCTAGGTAGGCTTGTGGTATCTCCATTATTGGAAGTTTTTAAGAGCAGGTTAGACAAACATCTGTCAGGGATGGTTTAATATGGTACTTGGTCCTGCCATGAGCGCATGGTCCCTCTCATGGTCCCTTCCAGTTTCTATGATTCTGTAATATTAGCAGGTGTCATTTGTATTAGCTCTCTAGAAATCTGAACAGTATTAAGCCTTAACTATGCACAAAAGTTGCACAGTTCTAAGTATACTGGTATGGTTAAAGTTAAATCCACACACTCTCAACCATCCCCAAGCATGAAAACAGTTATATTGGTATAAAGGTGCTTATAGGTTATTCCCATACAGGAAGGATAATAAGCTATGCTGGTATAAGGCATCTTTATACTGTTAGACATATGTCCACATTATGGACATATGTACTAGTATAACTCTTTCAATAAATAATCACATCCCTAACTAAAATAGTTATACAAACTTTGCATGTAGACCAAGTATTATATGTATTGGAAATAGGGAGCTTTTTAATGGCCATTATAGGGGATCCACTGTGCAGCACTCATTTTATTTTTAACAGGATAGACCCAGGAAAAAGGAGCAGTATGAAAACAACTCTTGAGTTGCAGCAAATACCCCCATTATTTATCAGTCTATGTGCCTCTGAGGTGGAGGAAGTTCTCAAAGAACATACATTATAATGCTGGGAACAAACCAGCATGGTTCAGTAAATAAGTAATTATGAAAGAAGCCAGTCTACTGAGAAAGGCTAACCCCACGAGAATTCTTCTGCAGTGAACACTAACAGATGTGCTCAACAAGATGTACCATGATATTCAGAAAAACCTTGGAGGCAAAGAAGGGGGGGGAGAGACTAATATAAAAAAAAGGATGACTGGAATCAGGCTTTGCTTTTAGGGTTCATTAATCCTCCAAGTGAAACTCTCACGTACAAAGCCTACAACTGAACCGCTTTATAACTCTTGTGTTTCCTGTAAATTGGGGACATCATAATTATATCTTAAAACAGTCTATGATATAATCCTTGAATGCCTGCCCCGTCTCTGTGCCCCTGGGAGTTCTTACGCTGTGGTCAGTAGTTTCCGCACACAGTGAGAAAATGAAAGACACATTGTTTCATGCTGCTACCAGAAATCATTTTGCAGCATCAACTTAGAAAAATGTAAAATGAAAATATTACATCTGAAACATAGCCAGCTGTTAACTCTCATGAAAAGCTCCAAGTGAGTGTGCCAGGTTCAAAGCAGTCGCAACGGAAGAATGACTTTTTGCCAAATACACATGCATTTTCAGATTTCATATGTATCTGTCAACACAAACTGAGCTCAAAAGTTCTGGTAGATTGCTTTCTAGATTATTATTTGAAGTGGGTTTTGCGGGATTCCAGATGAGGTTTCATACCATGCAAATTCAGGCCTTATTTTTAAGGGAAAGAAAATCAATGTCAGATTGCTAATTTAAGATTAGATTTAGAGGTGGGTCCAGGAGGCACTTGTTCTGACCAGAATCTAGATTAAGTTTAGGCTCTAGTCCATCTTCAATGCAACAACAGGGCTAGGGTTTAGATTCAAAGTCTGGGAGTTATTTTAAGTGTTTATGGGTGTGTCTACACTGGCAAGTTAGGTTGACGTAAGGATGCTTAAATTGACCTAAACAAAGCTGCGTCCACACTGGGCTTTTCTTAAAAGTCGACAATCATTTCCTTAAGTCGACTTAATAACGGCTTAAGTTGACTTAACACCTCCTTTTAGGTCGATTTAAAGCCAATATAACGGCTATCTCTGCTGTTAAGTTGACTTAACAAAGTCAACTTAAAGTGTAGCCAATTTGTTAAGTCGACTTAACAAGGTCGATTTAAAGTCAACTTAAAGTCGACCTTGTTAAGTCGATTTAACAAAGTCGACTTAATTTTGTAAGTATAGACATAGCCTATGAGACTTCATGAGCCCTAGAAAGATTTCCACCATGAAGAGGAAGGAGGGACAAGTGGCTTAGGTGCTAGGCTGGGATTTGGGTGATTTAGATTCAATTCCCTATCTGCTGCAGATTAGCTGTCTGACTTTGGGCAAATCACTCAGTCTCTGTGTACTTCAGTTCCCCATCTGTAAAATGGGGCTAATAGCACTTTCCTTCCTCACAAGGGGTGGAGTGAGGGTCATTATATTAAAGACTGTGAGGTGATCAGATATGGTACCGTGCCTCCCTTTGTACAAGATCACAAAGGCTGAAATACAGTTGAATTTCCACAGTTTCAAATGCATAAGAGGCAGGCTACACACAGCTACTCTCTACTATCGATAACTAATTAATGGACGCTTGTGTCCCTGTAGTACACCATGCATGCTGGAAGTGGTGTGGAAAAAAAAACAGTAGGTCACTAAAACACAAGGTTAAGGGAAAAAACCCCGTGTCCGGGAAGCACAGTGGAGAGGCTGTATAGGTTGGCCATATGAGAGAGGAAAGATGATCATGTAGTTGAGGCACAAGCCTGCAACTCAGGTTATCATGGTTCAATTCCCAGTCCTACCAAAGATTTCCTGTGTGACCTTGTGCAGTCATTTAGGTCCACATTCACAAAGGGACTTAGGTGTCCAGACAATTGCGGGAACCACGCAGTAATCCTCGAAGCCTCAGTTAGGCGCCTAGGCTTCAGATACAATGACGAGAGAGAGAGAGAGGTGCCTAAGAGGGTAATCTACAAAAGCCAGTAAACTAGGCAGGAAGCCACCTAAATTAGCCAATAAGATACCCTGACAAAAGGAGTATGTCCTGAGGCCCACGCACCTCATGGTGGGAGGCACTTACATCTGTGTTGCAGGGTCTGAAAGATGGCAGTCTCTGCTTGTGACATATGAACAGGGGACTGGGGTGGCGGAGATGTACCTTACTTGTGTGTGGGTCCTGATACAGTAACTGTGCTCAGAGGTTGCCTGACTCCATACAAAACAGCTGGGGGAAGGGGTTGGGAGAGTTCCCTTATAATGTTTAGCTCTGTGGCTTGGGTACTCACCTGGGATGTCAGAGATTCCCTCAAGTCCCCCCTCTTCATGACAAGAAGAAGGAATTTATACAGGGATCTGCCACCTCGACAGTGAGTGCTCTAGCCACTGAGCTGTACAGTGATTCTCAGTCTTCCTCCAGCTCAATTAATATTAATTAATAAATCATATATGTAAAGTGGAACAACTTCAACAGGTGAGGGAGGGAGTCCTCATCACAGCATGCAGCAGGTCCTTGGTCAAATCCCTTCTCCTCATCAGGCAGAGGCAGGACTTGAACTCAGAGGTCTCCCACTACTTAGGTGAGTGCCCTCACCACTGTACAAACACTTATAAGGAACCCCCCGTCTTCCCTCCCCCCTGCTGTTTTGTGTGAAGTTAGGTGGCATCCTCAGAGCACATCTACAGAATCAGGCCCAGCACACTAGTTAGGTGAATGAACGCCTGTCATCTCCTGGGTTGTGGATTGCTCTGGGGCCTAGGTGGGAGACAGGCATTTGAGCGCCTAGAGTAGGGCTGCCAATTTTGGTCGAATGTATTCCTGGAGGTTTCATCATGACAGAATCTTTAATTAAAGATTAATCTTTAATTCCTGAAGGGTCAGCAACCCTCGTGAGGGCAGAAAAGCTCATGCCCAGAGACAGAAACACAGATGCGGAGTGAACTTTTACTCTGAAAAGTGTAGGCAATTGAGTGGGGGTTTGGTGAGTAACAGTGCTTCCTAAAACCAGCACATAAGTGCCTAACTCTGGGCCCTTTATGTATCCAGGCCTAAGCCTTGCTTTGAGGTAATTAAGAATGTAAGTATTAGAGTTAATGGAAAAATTCAAGTATTTAAGTTAGGCCTATGCTTAAGTACTTTTAAAAATCAGGGCCTTGATCTCTTTATATCTCAGTTATTCACTGTAAAATAGGTGCAATACCACCCTGTTCCAAAGAATAAATTCATAAGTGTCTGTCAGGCATTCAGATACTCTGATGATGGAAGAGATACAAATATCCAGATATACAAGTAATTGTTGGGAAGGTGTTTTGCTGACACCCCCCAAAATTGTTTGTTTATTCTGGCTTTGCATAATAATGATTGCCCCTTCAACGTGCTGTTTTATGTACTGTCCATAAATGAGTGGAGGGGGCCAATATACTCTGCTACAGAATGGAACCCAGGCAATCTTCCATGTCATAGTACATTTGATTAGGCTACAAATCAATTGGGGTACCTGTCAATTCACACTGAGAGGGAGACAGAGGGAGAGACTAAGCAGATATTTGATTACCCCATGGATCATGGAATCAGACTATTTAAAGTCCCTGACATGGGAAGGCATGCTGCTCCAGGTTAGATCACATTTCTCAATATGTGTAACATGATAAGATGCTGTTCAGGATAACAGATCACTCATCTCCACTGCATCACTGGTTTAGTTCAGATTCTGCAACAATCCTCTCCAGATTTCCTGCCGATTATCCTATTATGTCTGTTTGCTGAATGCATTTTAAACCTAACTCGCCAAAGGACCAGGGTTCCATCATAATTTTTTTTCGGTCCAGTACAAACTTGTCTGTGAGGACCCACTCAGTCACTGATCACTGAAGACCAGCCCAGCAACTGGAGTAGTGCTGAGTTGAAGTGAGGGCCCTCCCTCCAACTCAGTGCAGTGGACCTGTCAGGTGTAACGGAGTTGAAGGGAGATACACAGGTTATTTTAACTAACTTGCATATCCCTTCGACTGCTGCTGAAAATAGTTCTCTATTCTCAAGGAATAAGACCTTGTGTTACCTCAGAACTGAATCTGTCTTCAACAGAAATCTCCTGTGTAGTGCTTTTCTGATATCATCTGGGCTACTATTCATACAAGTCAAGTTCCAAAGGGGTAGCCGTCTTAGTCTATTGCAGAAAAACAACAGAGTCCTGTGGTACTTTTAAAGACTAACAGATTTATTTATCACGTGAGCTTTCGTGGGGGAAAATCCGACTTCGTCAGACACTAGGGCAGGGGTAGTCAACCCCCAGCACGCATGCCAACAATGGCACACAAGCCCATTTGGAGCGGCACTTGGCATCCTCTGTGGCGCCACAGAAATTACCATTCCTGCCACCAAAAGATACTCCAAGTGGCTTCTTTCGGGGGCGGCTGCAATGCGGAGGTCCCTGCCATGTCCATGCCCCAGGCATACCATGTAAAGAAGCCGCCCAGAGCGGCTCCTCTCTGTGGTGTGCCGCTGCCAAAAGGAATGACTCCAGGTAACTGGGGATAGGGGTCCCCAGGCACACTGCTGAGAGGAGCCCCTCCAGGTGGCTTCTTTCCATGAATGGGCTGTCGGCACCAGCTGAAGGTCGAGGAGGAGGGGCCGGCACAGGGGTTGGCAAAGGTTGCCAGCCCCTGCAGTAGGGAATCTAGCTGAGACAACAGTAATAATGCTTAGCAGTTACACAGTGCTTCCAGCCACTTTATAAACTTTATCTAGTTCAGGGGTCAGCAACCTTTGCTGGCCCCTGTGCCAGCCCCGCCCACCGTACCCTCAGCAGGTGCCAGGGGCAGAGCCAAAAGGGGGCAGGGCCAGGCTTCAGGTGCCCTGCTGGGCAGGGCCTGGGCTGGCATCAGCCGGCGGGCAGCCTCCGGTTCCCCGCCCCAGGGCTGACTCCCGTCCGCAGGGACGGCGTGGGGCTGATGGCCCCTGTTGGCCCTGCCCCCTGCTAGACAGCAGGAGGGGAGCAGGTCACATTGCGTTGCATCGCATCTCCCCAGCTCGCCCAGAGCCGCGCCGCTGCCGGCAGCGCAGAGCTGGCCCCGGCCATGGCTGGCAAGAGGGCGGGTCAGCTCAGCCCACCCGGAGCCGCCCCTGCCAACGGGAGCCGGGGCCAGGACCGGAAGCTGCCCGCCAGCAGCGGCGGCTCCGGCTGGGCCGAGCCGACCCGCCCTCTTGCCAGCCATAGCCGGGGCCGGCTCTGCCCTGCCGGCAGCGGTGTGGCTCTGGGCGGGCCGGAGTGATGTGACGCGACCCACTCCTGTCCCCTCCCCTCCTGCTGTCCAGCAGGGGGTGGGGCCAGCAGGGGCCCTCAGCCACGTGCCGCAGCTGCTGGCTGTGCAGTTTGTGGGGCCAGCGGGGGAGCTTGAGTGGCGCCACGTGCCGCTCGGTCTCAGTCCGCATGCCAGCTCTGGCACGTGTGCCGGGGGTTGCCGACTCCTGATCTAGTTCATTCTCACAACTCTTCCAAGGATGGCTAATTTTGTAAATTCAATTCTACAAGTGGAAATTGAAGCAGAGAAATTTTCTCAGGAGTTTGAGAGGAGTCAGCATCCAAAAAATAATTAGAATGCAGCAGCTCCAGTTTCATGGTCTTAGTCCATGCCTGTTCCCTGATAAACTTAATTGCACTTAGGAGCACAATCAAGACTCAGTCATGTTTTGTTCTGAGACTTGAATGGCCATTATGCTCCTCTTTCTGCCTCCACCCCACATACTTTATCCATTTCTTCAGCAGTGTTCTAATTTGGAAGCTAGTGCTGCAAATAGATTTTGTTGGCAAGCTATGCAATCCTCTTAATGAAATCTAGACATACCAGGCAGCAGTTTTATGACATATGCTTCACAATTTCATTTTATATTCATCTGAGCAACTTTCTGAATTTTAACCTTCAGTCCAGAATATAAATTTAGGGAATGACAGTTTCATTGGGAAAAGGGGGTGGGGAGGAACTTGATATAATTAACTGTCCCAGCATAAAAATACCAGTTTGGCTTTTTTTTCCTGCTGTATTTCAGAGAATTAAAACCCCCATATAAAGGCCACATATTTCTTACCCCACAGAGCCATAAAGACAGAGAAGAAGACAGTCGCCGGGTTGTCAAACAGGTGACTCGCTCGAGCAGTGGCACAGGCAGAGCTCATTTTCCAGTAGCTGCATGTTTTGTCACATAAAGGACACATGATGATGTTGTTTCTCTGGTCACACATCTCCATACTGCGAGAAAGCAACAAGTAAATGCAAAGAATAAGGTTAATACTTTTCATCTTCCATGCTCAAGTCATCTCTTCTCATGACACATTTGTCCTCTGCCTGTGTTCCCTGTCACTGAATGCACCTTCAACTTGATGGACTGCTAAGCACTCCCTCCATATTCCTTCTTACTTCTCAGCCTCTTATTGGTACTGCTACTTTGTATCATAGTAGGTCTTAAAAGCCCAAATAAGCTCAGGGTCCCACAATGGGCCTCATGCAATTCCTGTTCAGGTCAATGGGATTCTCTTCATTGACATCAAGAGGAAATGAATCAGGCCCTATTTTAGGCACTGTATAAACACAAAGTGAGAGACAGCTTATGCTGAAGTGCTTACCATCCTAAACGCTACCCCCTCACTTAGCCTGAACCTACCCTACTGGGAATATGTGACCTCAGCTTATGGCAACAGACGGCAATGTTAGAAAAGGCAGACTAAATTAAATTGGTCTAATGTTTTTCGCTTTGATCAGCACTCCATTTAATGGGGAAAAGAGTTTGTCTCGTAGTTTGGTCTAAAGCTTGCTCTGTGGTATAAGAAAGAGTATCTTGAACTGTCATTAGAGCACTACTTCATTTGTGGCTTTTAGCACCACATTTTTAAAGGGACCTCAACCGAAATGCTAATTTTGCAACTACAATGAATTGCAGGTGCAATCAGTAGCATGCGAAAGTGATAGAATTTAGGAGCTAAATTCTCTAGTCCTGCTGAGCTAAGCTAGGGACAGGACTGATTTCAACCTGCACCAATACCCAGAATAAAGTACTGCAGTATTTTAAGCATGGTTGCCTATGATTTCCAGCAATTATTCTAGCAGGTGTGGGATAAAGATGCCCTCACTTCTGCTTAGTGCCAGAAACCCCTATGATAGGGCCTGGTAAGGGGATAACAGAAGAACTTCTATGCTGGCTGCTAAACTTCTCAACTGTTGGAGTGATGCAAAGCAAAGCTACCGGATAAGAAAATCTGCCCCTAGGCATCCAGCTACATGATTTGTGGGCACAGAGCGCATTGCTTCTGGCTGGTGTCTAAATTCTAACATTTACACCTGAAACAGATTATGGCAGCAAAACTGGAAATGCAAAATTAGAGCCCTTTTTCGAAAATGTTTAATGAGCAAATAACTAAATTCTATAATTAAAAAAACACTAGCGCACCCTGATTTTACTAATTTGCCCAGATTACCTAGTTTAGACTTGTGTATCTAGTTTAGACCATGTATATTCTATCCACTACTTAATAACAGACAGTCTGTAGTTTGGTTTCACAATTTTTAAATGTCCTTTAAAATTAATCTATATAATGATGTGATCTACAATTACAAAAAGGACAGAAAAGTTGCTGGCAACAAATGAGCTGAGATAAATTGTTTTTAGCACATACTTCATCAAGAGGTGACATATGATTATTTTTGTCACATCTCTGCAGATTTCTTATATATATATATATATATATATATATATATATATATATATATATATATATATATATACACACACAAAACTCATGAAACTAAGAAAGTGCTGACTCATCCTCAGTTTAACCGTGACCACCTATTATGGCTACATGTTCTCTCTTTTTTACTCATGGTTGTTTTCCAGATTTGACTTTCTGAGAACATATATTTTGTTCTGTACATATTTTATCTTTCTACTGTGGAAAACAAACTCTTAGATGAATATTGTAAATACTTGTACCATCCATGCATATCTATGACACACTATTAATAAATAAAATAATAATAATTCACTATTAGATGACTAGGGTGATAGAATACTGATAACATAAAAATATTTGAGCAGTATTGGAAATTGTGGTCTCAGTCCTGAGATCTACTTCAAACCCTTTGCAGAGTTCCAACATTAAAAAGGTCATGTGTCCTCCCAGATTTGCTGCTTCACTTGTTTTTAAAGCATTCTCACATGGACTGAGGATGCTCAGTAGCACTACCAAAGCAAGCTGCTCTCAATCTGCACTCCTGCTATCAGCAGGCACCAGGCATCTCTGGTCTGCCCTGTATATCACAGGCCTGTACATTTCACCTCATCTACATTGAGTCTGTTAACTTGGATGTAAATTGTTGAGTGTCACAAGCAGAAGACAGGAAACTCGGAGATGCCACCAATGCCTTGAGAAATTGGAAGGGAATTGATTAGGTAAAATATGCCCATATGATCCTAGCAGGTGATTCATGCACTGTGCTTCAGAGGAAAGTGACATCCTCCAAGGTCCCGACAATCTGACCTAGAGGGAAATTTCTTTTAAACCTCAAATGTGATGATCAGTTGGATCTTGTGCATGTGAGCAAGATACACTAGTCAAGCTTCTAAGAAAGAAGATTTTCTGTATTACTTCAGAGTAGTGGTCTATGCTGTCTGGTGTCCTACCTCCAGCATGGCTTGAAGTTTCAGAAGAATATGACCACCCCCTGCTCTCACCCCAAATACATTTGGCCAATTGTGCTTGGGGGGGGGGAGGGGAATCCTTCCTGACCCTTGCAGGTGACTGCCTGAAGCATGAGATTTGATTATAATCATTGTCTTAAAATAGAGCTGCAAGTGTTTTGAGCATGCTGGGTAATGCAGAACTTCCTGTTCCAGCAGGAAAGGAATTAATAGGGGAATTCATAGACTGAAAGGCCAGAAGGGAGCACTATGATCATCTCATGTCCCAGGTGACTTACTGCACACACAGGCAGAATTTTTCCCAGGAGCTGAATTAAAGTATATCATTTAGAAAGATATTTAATCTCATTTCAAAGACCCCAAGCAATGATGGTGAGTCCACAACCTCCCTTCGTAAGCTGTTCAAAGTTTAATTATCATTACTGCTAGGAAATTGCATTTTTTCAAATTGAATTTATCTAAGTTCAATTTTGAGCCAAAGGATCTTCTTATATCTTTTTCATGTTTAAGTATCTGTTCACAGTGATCAAGTCACCTCAAACATCTCTTTGATAAACTGAATAGATCAAGCTCCTTAAGATTCACTTCAGGCATCTGACGAAGTGGGATTTTCTCTCAAGAAAGCTCATGTGATAAATAAATTAGTCTTTAAAAGTGCCACTAGACTCCTTGTTTGTTTTGCTGAACTAGACTGCCACAGCTAACCCTTTGGAACTTAAGACTCACAGTGTAAGTCTTGTTTTCCAACCTCAAACATTTTTGTGCTTTTCCTCTGAATTTTATTCAACATGAAATCTTGCTCTATCATGAATGGTATGGAGGCAGTGAAAGGTAAGGGAGCAGCTTAAGGGTTTGTGTTTATGAAAATCTAATGATTCTATCACACTGCATAAGTGATGCAATGGGGGGCAATGGCCAATGTTCCAGCCTATGGGCTGGTCCCAGATCAGAATGAAAATTTCACTGCTCCAATCCTGTTTAGCACCAGCATAAAACTTGTCCTACGTATATAACAGCCTGGATTCGGAATGCAGTTTTGAATTTGGAAAAAAATAAAAGTGAGTATGCATTTTTTTTTACCTTGGTATATTCTCATCCACAGTTGCACAGCCATACAGAAACACAATAACCCCTACAATGGAAGCTGGAATAAGCATTTGAGTATAAACTCCCAGCCAGGCAAAATACAATCCAATCTTCTCTCCAAAATATTTTCTGGAATACATTGAGAAAAGAAACAAAATGTTTACTATTTCTTAAAATATATCCTGGCTAAAATTATGAATCACAGCAGCATGGAGCTTGAAGGGGAAAGTGAACTCTGTTGACTAGCTGGAATGCATTTCCCCTTGGAGGATTCTTTTTGCATGCCCCTTGGAATGAATCCAGTGACGGAGGCACCAAGAAAGTCAGTTATCCTACTAGCCAAACCCCTTTGTTCTTCTGTGTGTCTGAACAGATATCTTTAGATTTCCCATAAGCAAATCCTCCTAAACTTTGTATTGAATTTACTCCATGGACTCTGAATCTCAACAATAAAACCAAACACCTCAGTGAAAAGAAAAGTCAAATGTTTGCATCCTTTTATGCACCTCGTTCCCATCGTGGTAAGCAGGACTTTTGAATGTACTGGGAATGTATGATCCACCCGAGAAAGAATGAAGCAGGAATTTAGAAAATAAAGGCCCCGTATCTGTAACAAAGAATCAGCTGTATGAAACTTCTGAAATTCTTCATGGAAGACATTTAGAATTCTCCTTACCTCACCAGATCAATTGGCTGGTATTTATAAAAGACACCATAGCTTGCCCATTCCTCACACAGAAGCTGTAAAATAAATCACAAATGAAAGGTAACACTAAGGCATCATGTAAATTAGCAATTTTTCCTTTTGTTCCAACTCACTGCATTGTTCATATTGAGATCTCATGTCACTCTTTTTGTGGCTGCACATACTGAACCTACCAATACGTGTATCTGCATTAAGTATTAAAAACAAGCTTGATGGTTTGGCACACTGCATGATATACTGATGAATTCTGCTACAGCGAAAGCTTTCCAACAACAAGACTAATGAACAAATATAAGGGTGGGGGGGAGGAACTCTGATTTTATGATTTGTTGCAATCCATACATCAGTCAAGTATTTAGCAGAATGGATATGGATGTGAAGGAGGATCGTTCTTGGAGTTATGAGAGAGAGAGACCAATCTGGAATAAGTTAATTTACTATTGCTGCACTAATATTTTGCACCCATGGACAGGCAGTGCATGAAAGTGTCCAAAAAAACTGTGTTTAAGATCTTAAGAAAAACACAGTGATATTCACTCATTCTTTTCGGTCAGGATTTGGACCAAAGAAAACAAAGATCACCCCACTAGAGGCTCAGAAAGTGAAATTAAATACTCACAAATCTAGATTAATTTGAAAGCACTCAATTTATTACAAAATTTACACTGTAAAACAAGACTACACTTTTGACATCTGATTCTTCCTGAACAGGCCAATTCTGGAGAGAAAAAGGACATACTCCTAGGTATTAAATTGGCTACTTGACATCCTTCTTGCTATTCAGCACATTTTATGGTCTATATTTTGCCCCATAATATCCGTTTTGGTACAAAAAGCTCATTGATTTCTGTGAAAGTTCTTCATACTGAACAAGGAAGAAGAAAGCCCTACATTCCCATGATCTACCTTCAAATTCGAGTAAACTGATAGTCTGTTTTATTTTTCTTTGTAGTTTGCTATATTAATATAAACAACATAACAATGACTATCCATGCAAACAATAACAATGAACAGAACTGTCTTTTCTAATTGTCACCCCTGCCTGCATTCATTTGGCAATGGTAAAAATCTCTCAAATTTAAATGCATGAGTTGACTGACTACTATTAACAGGTTTCTTTAACTTTTGCGGTAAAAAATCCCCAAAACACATCAAATGTAGCACAGAGAATCAGAATTGTATTTATTTAATCAGCAAGTACATTCATATTCTAAAATAAGTAGGATTCCTTTTAATGTTGCTGCAAATTGCATCTGTTTTTCTCTTTGTTTTTAGTTTAATTTTAACCAATTTAGTTATAAGAATCTACTGAATGATGTTACTAAGACATATTCTAAATGTGGGGAAACAGCCACAAACCAAACAAGGAATCTTGTGGCACTTTTAAAGGCTAACAAATTTATTTAACGCATGAGCTTTTGTGGGAGAAAATCCCCCTTCGTCAGATGCTTGAAAATGGAATTGTAACCAGTTCCAACTCTTATACCTCATTACTTAAATAGATAGTAGTTAATAAACTTGCTTATTGTTTTATCTAAACCAATATATATCTAGACTGAAGGGTTTGGAAAACTTCATTTTGGATAACAGTATTTGTGTATATCATTTACTATTAATGAAATGGAAGACTTTATATGAGTTTGTATTGTCCAGGAGGGGCTGGGCCGTACAAAACGGACATTTCTGGCAGAAAGTCTGGGAATGGGAGTTTGCTGGTATTGCCCTGCAGTGTAGTTCATGGGTGACTGGCTACAGCAATCATGCAGTATAGCTGGGAGTGATTTACACCCTGAAGGCTGTGTATGAACAGATCAGGAGTGGTAGCTCACATAGCGAAACGGTGTAAAAGACACCCAGATTGAAGAATTGAAGGGACGCAGCTGTCCATCAGTCTAGACTGTATCCTGGATAATGTCACAGCAGCCTTAAAAGGAATTAGGTAAATGCTGACATTTTTCCTATGATGATGTGAAAAGCACCATTATTATAGTAGGGTAATCTATCCACGTTGTATTTTATGCTGGAGTAAACTTGACATCTAGAAGTACTTCTACTCTCTGGTGCTGGCTGCTTTTCCATGATACTTTCTGGGAAATCTTGGCAAATGTCCAAGTCCCAACAGGTGACTCTTGAGAACTTGCTGAATTCCATATATCAACTTACTTTTCTGTCATTGAGCTCAACATTTTCACCTTCGTAGTCACCCTTTAAAAAAAGAAAACTTGAGTCATCCAATGAGTCACAGCCTAAGCTGTTATGCATCTCACATACCATCTTTCCCACTCACTTAATGCATCAAAAACAGCAAGGCAATTTGTAAAATAATGCTGTATTACATGGGGCGATTTCTCATGGCACACTTTGTCTTCTGTCATCAAGCACATTAAGAGAAAGTAATAAAATTGGTCACTGGGTAAAATCAATGAATAAGTAATAAAGGTGGCCAAAAATGTCAAGGGGAAGAATATGATTAGCGATAGGCCCACATTTGAGTGCTTTGTGGGGTTTAGTTAATTCATTATAAAAAGAAGAGACCAGCTTAGAAAGCTAACCCATTCCCAAACTGCCCCAAAGCTCAAGGGTGATTAGGTCTGGGACTTTGATTTGGGGCCATTTTAAAATATGATAGGGAATAAAATTATGGAACAAATAAAATACACGTCATTGGCTATCAGTTTCTGTTAACATACCTAACAAAGCACAGCAGAACATTACCAGGTATGTGAAGCTGAATTTATTTACTCTTTTTTGAATGCTAAATGCTCTCTCTCTTGCAGATGCTTACGATAAATGCCAGACAGATAAAAAGCCTGATTCTGACCTCATTGACACCAATGTTAACCAGTGATAAATCCCTTTAAGTCAACAAAGTGTCATTAGTTTTAAACCTCCTGTGAGTGACAGGAATATAGGGTTCAAAGGGCCTTTTTCAACACTGTGTCACTCAAGTTTCAACCAATGTCCATTATACATATAGGGAACAGGTGCAGCAGGGGTATTGAGCACTGTTCTGTTGGCATTTATGAAGCTTATACAGGAAGGGAGCACATGTAAATGTTTTTCAATGCCAACCACTTCTCAATCTCTTGGGTGAAGGTGCCAGTTAATGTTAACTGTGCTGTACTTACCAGTTCACTAGGGCATGGATGGTGATCCCAAAATCATTTTTATAAGGCCATCAAATCAAAGGATAACATCTTTGTTCACTACCAACCTGACAGCTCCACACCGGGGTAAAAGACTCCATATAAAATTCCTTACTATCTTCTGATTCTACTAGTCTCTACTTGCATCATAAATACAAGTATTTGTTCAAATTAAAATGCTGATCAGAGGCAGGTGTTGGGTAATACCTGATGCCATGAAATACATGACTATAGAAACAGGCTGATGTTTAAAGTGTGATGTAGAACTAAGAGTATGTAGTTATATCCTCTCTCAGCGGCAACCCTTTCTATACACAATCATTCACATTTGCCATATTTGCTAGGGGAATGCCACGGTGATGTAGACCATGAAACTAGCCCCTTGGAGCCACAAAATATTAATACACATCCTACCAATGGTGCCAAACTCCTTGGAAGGAGAAGGTCAAAAACTAGCAAAAATATTTAATTTGCCAAGCCACAGTAATAACGCCACTAACTTTATATTAAAATAGCATTTTTGATAGCCGAGGGAACCAACTTAGTAGGTATTATTAAAAGACAACAGAGCTGCCAGGTAAAGACTGTACAAGTGATGGAAACTCACTGTAAAAGTAGAGCAGGAAATTAGGCTCATGAAACACTAAAGATGTTTGGGATGATGCCATTAATACATAACACACTAAGGATTCTTGGTGTCAGATTGTAGAAGTGTAAAGTATATTCCAAGATCACTTACATCATGCAAGGGATATGCAGCACTGTAAACTCCATTGGCAAGCAGACTGGTGATTCCTTGACAGACAAAGACATAATAGCAATGCACAATTTTAAATCTGGACAGTCCCAAGTTAACCTCCACCATTTCTTGAGAATTCTCTCAGAATAGTACTCATTTGGTTAGATAATAAATCTTCTGCCATCTAATTCCTCTCCAGGTAGGTCACACAGATCATTAAACATGATTCATTTTACAAAATGGAAAATTGCAGAGAGTAAGAGGAAGTCATATATTTGAGAGGGGAAGAATTAGGAGACCATGATTTGAATTCAGTCATTACAATAAATGACATTCTCTGAGAAGTCAGTGGGATCTGAAGGGCAAGGTTGCAGATTTGAAAGTGTTTAGCAAAAGGCTGGATCACAAGAAGAATACAACTGGAATTGATTGTGTAAGGAAACATACATCACTAGAGCTGCCAACTGTCCTTTATTACAAGGGACGTCCCTTATTTTTTCAACTCTTTATGGGGTCAGGAGTTGTGTGCTTCAAAAAACAAGAAGAAACATCTGTGGCAAATGCAGGTGGGTACTGCTTATTAATGATAATAATAATATTGGAAGGAGGAGTGAAGTAGGGGTGCTAAGACAAAGGTCCCTTATTTTTTAAATACAGTGTTGGCAACCCTAATACATATGCATCATCGTACACTCCAGGTTTTTCAGTTTGGTTAGAGAAGTTGTAGGGAAAGTCTTTGCAAAGACCTTGGCATAATACTTACCATATTTACCACATTTCTGTCTTTTATTTAAAAGGGTAGTTTCCTTCCGTCTTCCCTCTCCTTTCCCTGTTTACACATTTGTCTGTTAGTTACATGCATGAGCCTTAAAGCAGTTAATGCTGCATCTGTAATATGTGGGGGGTGGAAGAGCTCTGTGGTGTTTATTCTCTGCCCTCTGGAGAATGATCTCATTCTTTAATTTTGGGATAAACTAAGAGAAGTGAGGATGTAACAAGAGAAGTAATATATATGGTTGGAATTGTGCAATGGATGAAGAATTTGCTTGGAATTCTCAGCTTGCCTCAGAATTCCAAAGATTGCTTAGGAGGATCAGACCCACCAATGGGTTGGGGGTGGGCAAAGGGGTCAGTTGCCAAGAGGCCCGGCAATTTAAAAGGGCCTGGGCAGATGGGATGGCTCTATGGGCAGTGGATGAAGCTCCCTGTCTAGCCTCTTCTGCCTGCAGCCCCGTCCATTGCTGCCTGCCATCCCCCCCCCGTGTCACTTGCCACATGCAAGCCTCCTATCCCCTCCTCCATTCATTGCCTCACTGCTTGCCACCTCCCTTTCACCTTCCCCCCCCCCCACTACCATTCATTGCCTCAGGAAAAAAGCAGGAATGGAAGAGAGGAGGAGGCTGAGCAGGGGTGAGACGGGAAGGAGGGATGGAGCAAGCACAGTGCTGTCCCGTGGGGGGAGCGGGGCCCGGGGCCAATTGGCCAAAGCGGGGCCCTGCCCCTCATGCTGGAGAGGAGCCTGGTGCCTGCTCCGCCCCCCAGGGAGCCAGCCCTGGGCCGGGATGCTGAGGCTGCTGCCTGCGGGGAGGGGGAGTCGGAGCCTGCTCCGGTCCCGGTCTCGGCTCTGGGGGAGCTGGCTCTGGCCGGGAGGCTGAGGCCGCCTGTATGGGGGTGGGGGGAGCCGGAGCCAACTGCGGGGGAGAGAACCGGCCGTGTGGGGCAGCTGGCCCAGAGGCTGGGCCCCACGTGCTCTGCCCTTGGGCTTGCCTGCTCCACCCTGGGGGCGGGAAGGGCCAGCCCAGAGGCCGGGCATAGCCCTCCTGCCCCATTGCCTTCGGCTGGGTGTCAAAGGCAGCGGGGCGACCGTGGGAGGAGGGGCTGCGGCGCACATGCAGGCCCCGTACTGCCCCACTGGGAGCGGGACAGCACAGGGCCCACGTACCCACAGGGCCCAGGGCAATTGCCCCATTCGCCCCCCTCTAGGGACGGCCCTGAGCAAGCAGCAGGGACAAATGGGTGGGAAGGGATGTGGGGCTGAGTGCGAGGGTCTAGGGTCTGGAGTGGGGTAGGACTGGAGGCAAAAGAGGAGTGATGGGGAGCTAACCCCCCTGCAGGGGGGACGTCACCCACCACACATGGTCATAAACCTCAGCCATCCCTTTCTAGGGGTGCCATTGACTATTCCGCCTCGGGGCCTGAAATTGCTATCCGCAGGGCTGAGGAGGGCAGATCCTTGGAGGCTACAGTATATAATTTCTAGATACTGTATGTTTAACTATAGCTGTTGGCATTAATATAGCCACTTTGAAATATGGAGTTTCTACAAGTCTTTGAATGGGTCTTGTTATCTACTGAAAATGTTTGGTGACTCTGCTACCTAATCTTGAATGGTGACTTTTAGGACCACATCCTCAGCTGGTGTAAACTGACATACGGTAGCTCCATTGGTTTCAATAGCTGATTATCACCAGATGAAAATCTTGCCAATGGCTATGTCTACACTTGCTAAAATTAGTTTGAATTAGTTAGTTTGAACTAACTAATTCGAACTAATTTTAGTTAGTTTGAATTAGCAATCCCCATTCATTTCAATGGCCGGTTAGTTCGAACTAAGAAATTAGTTCGAATTAACATGGCCACATTGGCTAATTTGAACTTGTTAGTTCGAATTAACCCTTTAGTTCAAATACCCTATTGGAACTCATTAGTTCGAATTAAGGAAGCCCTTAATTCGAAGTAACTAAAGCCTAGTGTAGCCATGGCTTTAGTTAGTTCGAATTAAGCCTCCTTAATTCAAACTAACTTGCCAGTGTAGACATAGCCAATGTGTTTAAAAAGCTTTTAAGAGTATTACAAAAAGAAAACAAAACCCTATATATTATTGTGCAGCCTACCTAGGCAATTACTTTCAATACCAAGCTTTAAAAAAAAAAAAAAATTCTACCAAGACTGCACAGATATCAAGCAGTAAGCATCACCTGCGACAGATGGAAGAGTCACATTACCTTCGGTTAGAAATGGGGAGTAAGCAGGTAATGCACAACTGCAGTGGTTGCACTGCTGAAGATTTGAGCACCCTGCCTTCTACATATTGACATTAAATGTTTTGCACTAGTATGCACTAATAAATAGCAGAAGAATGGAGTGTTCACTGGGCAGCATTGTTATTTCTACGTGGCAGCAAAGTTCAGAGGAAAGCACTTCCAAAATGTCCCAATGTTACTACTATTTATTCAAATCTGTTCCAAAAGTTGCTTTAATTATATGTAATGACTGAAGATGCATGAGTCAGCTGGAGCTACACTGATTTACATCCACTAATTACCTAGCCCAATCACCTCTTTAAAACATGCACACTGTGTGCTTTTTCCATGCCAACATCTGCTGAAGATGGTAGAAGGAAGGAGGGCTGAAAAATATTAACAAGGTCTTTCCCCCTATTCAAGTGACTGTTAAAGTGTTCCCATTTCTGATCAGGAAAGCAAGCAATCAGGCAGTTCCAGAGCAAGATTCCACATTGCACTGTGGGACTCTCACAGAGTGCATGTTTGTTATGTCTGCTATGAAACAGATTCAACAGCAGCTTTGAGAATGGGAAGTCGCTCCTGAATCTGGATTTCCCATGTTACAGGAAACAGCTTTTCTGCAATATTAGCAGCCAGCCTGCACCTAAAGCAATTTTAAGGCATAGAAGGTTTTGCCACCTGTACATTGTAGATTGTGACTTAAACCACAAAGGCAGAGTATACAGAGCACTTTTGGCTTAATCACCCTCCATTAACTTGATGGATTGCACCACAGCATTTGTGTCAATATTTGGTCAGAGATACCTGTAATTCAAGTTATTATACTTGTATTTAATTACCTGGGAACAAATGAATGTTTTAACAGTTGCCAGCCATCATTAAACAGTTTTTTCCATTTGATTTTTTTCTTCCATGAGACATCATTTGTGGAGATGATGGGACGTGAGGAAATTCAACTTTTTGCCATATATCATTTGGTTTATTATGAGCTATTTATTCACTTCTGTGCTATAGTTTAGTGGCTACTTACATATCGGTCTTAAAGAGATTATAAAACAGCTGGAGAATGGGATACATGGTCAGCAGGTCTTTATCAGGGTGACCTGATTTTTATTTTTTCCTGCTTAGCTAATTTAATCAAGTCTGAAGGCTAAAATCCCACATCCATAGGAAACAGCAGTGTAAGCCTCCCCATATTACTCCTCCACTTTGCCACTGAATTGGCGAGACAACTTCTAGGGATGAGGGATTAATCTAGCCTCCATGCCCACTTCAGTCCATGGCCTCTCTGCTGAGTTACTCAAGAATGCCAATAAATGTCAATTATGGTAGTGTTTTGAAGACTTGTCAATTGAGACCATTTCCTATAAGCCCTTGAAAAGCCATCAGATGATAATTTTAGCTGATAATTGAATTAGGCTGGACTTCTGTGATTGGATCTAGATCTGAAGCTCCTGAAGACCACAGCAATATTCTCATTGACTTCCATGTGGACAGCATAGAACCCTTGGCCACAAAGTGATCACATGTGATCAGTTCACAGTCCATATCTGAGAGTTTTATAGTGCCATCCAATCCCTTTGTGAATCACCTCTCTGTGTATGAAAACATTAATCTTACTTTACAATTTGCTTAAAGATCTGATCATAAAATTGTTTTACAACAATGGATCTACATCTTTAGATATCATAGAAACTGGAAGGGACCATGAGAGGTCATGGAGTCCAGTCCCCAGTTTTCCTGACTAAGCATAAAGCATAAACACAATAACTAAACTAAATGAACTTAAATCAAAATATGACGGAAACAAACAAGCAAGAAAAACAAACAAACATACACTGCCCAAGTCATCCTCTCAGGCACAATTTGCAAATCTTTTTGACACCTAAAAATGATACTAATCTCAAACCAAAATAAAATTTCTTACCCATGCTATACTTGGCTTTGGTACATGTTGTTCTTTTCAGTATTTCATAAACCTATATTAGCAAGATGGAAGAAAAGAAAGGGTTGTTTCAAATGCTGCCTTTGAGCATCAAGATATTCTGTGCAAAGAAATCTTTTTCAGAGTACAACAACTGAGCTGTTGATCACAGCTATGTATTTATGTTCTCTATTAAAAGCTGGGGAATCATAGGCTATGTCTACACTTGCTAAAATTAGTTCAAATTAGTTAGTTCGAACTAACTAATTCAAACTAATTTTAGTTAGTTCGAATTAGCTTAATTCGAACTAGCAGGGCCACACTGGAATATTAGTTCGAACTATGCAAGCACTTGCTTAGTTCGAATTAGCGATCCCCATTCATTCCAATGGCCGGTTAATTCGAACTAATTTCTTAGTTCGAATTAACATGGCCACATTGGTTAATTCAAACTAGTTAGTTTGAATTAACCCCTTAGTTCGAATATCCTATTCGAACTTATTAGTTCGAATTAAGGAAGCCCTTAATTCGAACTAACTAAAGCCTAGTGTAGCCATGGCTTTAGTCAGTTCGAATTAAGCCTGCTTAATTCAAACTAACTTGCCAGTGTAGACATAGCCATAGTGTTTTAAGGATGTTGAACTCTCTTATTTTCACATATGATATCCGTTGAAAGGAGAAAAAGGCTTGATTACTAAAGTTCCAGTTAGTAAGAGCTGTGATTTTTATTTGTTTGAGGGGAAGGAGGTTTGATTTAACTGTTCACTATGATAGTGATGCTATTCATAGGTACAAGAGAAAACCCATAGTTCCCAGATTAAAGACATTTTCTATGAACAGCTTGTATGTTACTAAACTTGCATATAGTGCTACAGCCTCAGCTGGTGTAAACTGAGGTAGCTTCATTGACTAAAATGGTGCATATTTCACTACTTGGGGGTCTGGCCCATTAGATCTAGGCAAAGCTCCAAGTACTCAGCCTTTTGTTGATCATTGAACTACATAAAATAACTTGACACTAAAATTTCTTAGGTAGCAGGACTTCAGTGCCAAAAATGGCATTTATTTATTATTTATTGTCAAACAATGTTTGTATGTTCCATCAGACCTCAGTGCCTGCGGATGCTCAGGGGGTGTACAGCAGATGAGTAAGGAAACAAGTGGGTAGGAAATTAGAGGAGCCCTACAGGAATCATTCCTTTATTATTATTTGCACTTAGAGGTCCCAAATGAGACTGGGACCCCATTATTATTATTACGTGTATTATGGACGTGCATAAGGACCCTAAAGAATAGCAGGACTCCTTTGTGAAAGTATGGCAAGAGATATCCTGCCCAAAAGAGCTCATAATCAAAAGAAAGACAGGAGAGGAAACAAAGATATAGAGAGGTAAAATTACATGGCCATGCTAACATCATAGGTAAGCAACAGAGCCAGTAATACAACCCTGGTTTCCTGACTCTACGTTCAATACCTTATTCACTAGACTATGTTACCTATGACATGCCTAAAGGCACAATCTAGCTGTTAGACTATAAACGCTTTGGGGCAGGGACTGTCTTTATTTGCTTTGCACATCTGTGGCACAAAACAATTAATCTATAATAATTCTTCAGAAGAGCTTTGTGTAAGCTTGAAAGCATGTCTCTCTCATTAATAGAAGTTGATCCAATAAATGGTATTACCTTACCCACCTTCTCTCTCTAATGCTTTGTATGGTAGTTCTCCTATACACAGACCATTAAGTCCTGAAATGGAGTTGTAGGGATATAAATTAGGGCAAATTTATAAAATCCTCTACAAGCAGTATAAGAGGTGGTGTGTCTAATGGACAGAGCACCAAAGGTGGAGACAGAACCTGTATTCTATTCTTGGCTCTGCACCAACTAACTGTGAACTTTGGGAAAGTAACTTCAACCCCCCCATGCCTCAGTTTCTCCATCTGTAAAATAGGGGTAATGCTGACCTCCTTTGTAAAGATGCCACATACTTTCTAAATATTATTAGAGTTCTGAAAAACAACCATAGCACTGATGAAAGACCACCACAGAAGTGAATGGCACATGTTACTATATTAACAGGGAATGCTTATTCAAACCATAGCTTTGATTGAAATTCAGTCACTTCTGTTCTGGTACACTTGTTTTATTGTCATTTTTGTTGTTAAGTACAGATATTATTTTTAAAAAGTTAGGAGATGTTAATCCTTGTAAAGTGCTCTGAGATTTACTGATGACTGCTTTGAAAATATCCATTGGTGCCAGTAATACCTAGGTCTTAAGGAGTGCTTTCATCAGTAAATCTCAGACCACTTTACAGAGGAGGTCAGTATCCTCATTTTATAAATGGAGGAATACAAGCACAAGAAGGGGAAGTGATTTGCCCACAGTCACCCAGCAGACACATAACAGAACCAGGAAAGGCATTGAGATCTTCTCAGTCCCTGTCCAGTGCTCTATCCATTAGCCCATGCTGCACTCCAGAATTACTGAAACTCTAAGGGTATGTCTATGTAAACCATATGCCTAAAAAGGCTATCTCTTTGAGACACCTACTGAGGGTGGGTTACTGTTGTTGGGCAGATTAGCTACCCAGAACTAGAAACTTCTGGAAGCAGGGAGTGGTAGCATTTTTGAGCATGCTCCAGGGGTTTCCCTGCTGGTGTGATGTGTTGTGGTCAGTCAGATGACATAAGAGCAGCAGTCTGCCCAGACAGCAGGCAGGAGATGCTTAGACAAGAGCCCATGTGCTCAGTTTTCAGCAGAGAAGCTGAGCCAGGAGTGAACAAGATGTTTTCTCCCTTTAATGGCGTAATCTGCAACAGATTTTGCAGAAATGCATATGGGACTGAGGGCTAGTTGCAAAGAAGAAGGAAAAGCCTGCATGGAATGCTACAGAAGATTCCTGCAAAGAAAGAAGAGGACAGCTATTTCTTGCCACTCAAGCCTCTACACTGGAACAGAGACTGTAGCTGAGAGTTGGGTGAACTCCACCTGGACTTTGGGACTCTTGGGTATCTTTCCTGCTGGGTTTCTGTAAGGATTGTTCTTGGTTAATTGTATTTTGTTTTCTTAGGATAAGGTTTATTTAGTTAGTAGTTAATAAAGTTCATTGTTATGTTTGTTTTTAGTATTTTAATGTGGGAGGGTAACTTTGAGCAATCTTTGCTGTGAGTCCTGTACAGACTGGATCCTGGGTCTCCAGCTGCTTTCTCCATAGGGATTGGGACTGATTTCTGTGAGGCACTGGAGAAGGGCAATTAAATGAATTTTAGCCCACCCGAAGGTTACATCTACACTTTTGGTGGGGTGTAGGGTAGAGACACTGCATACAAAGCTAGTATGGGTGTAAACAACAAGACAGATGATGAGGCATAGTCTCGGTAAGCAGAGTGCCCTACATGCATGGAGACCCAGCATATGTAGCTTGCACAGCTCTGTACATGCCAAAAGAGTGCCTCCCATGCTTATGCTAGTTTTAGCAGTGTAGAGAGTCCCACTCCATCCCTGCTGCAAGAGACTTTACCTACTTCAGTGAAAGGCTCTGACAATACTGAAAGGCTCTGGCAAGGTGAAAGCAGCAAGTAAAGACACCCTATTGACTCCTCACTGCCCAAGCCTTTCATAGCCACATGTAGCTACACACAGCAGTGAAAAGTTTGGGCAGGTAACCTTTCGCTACAGCATGTTCCTACATGTGTTGCATCTGTATTCTACATACCACCAAAAGCATAGACAAAGTCTGAAAGAATCAAAACTGACTTACTATGTAGAAGACGGCACACTGTCCACCTCAAACAGCATTTAGCATACACCCCTGGAAATGCTTCCTTTTGTTATTTAAACATCTGCTGTGACTGACAATTAGTGGCATTTGGAGCTTGGACTAAACCTAACTAAGGAGCACTTAAAACTACATAATGGTTGAATGCCTCTGGCTGAATACTGCTGTGAATACTTCTGCTGTAAAATGATTTAAAAACACAATACTTACTATCGTGCTTCTGGTTTTGCTGTCAAAAAAGGACTCTTTGTCAGACAAATCGAATCTATTAAAACATTAGAAAAGAGGGGAAAAATGATTGCTCATTAGGTAAAAAACTACCTACAATTTTCTGCAGTTGGTCACCTCTTTTCAGTTACTCTGTGAATAATACTGAGCAATAATGATCACTGTTTATAATGTGTGTTACTGTCAGCTAATAAACATAAAATTAATCTAATATCTCTTCTAAAAGAAATGTCCATCTTTTTAGGGGATTTGCCAACAGGTTTCATTGGCTTTATAGGTTTATTAATTTTAAGGTCAAAAAGTGATCACTTAGTCTGACTTTCTGCATAACACTGACCTAGCCTTTCATTCAGTGTTTTCTGATCTAGCCAATGGTTGTTTTGTTAACTATGTTGGGTCAGCTTTTGCCTCCTTTATTTAGTAATTTCTCTAAGGGTGCATCTACACTTAGAAATTAAGTCGACTTAAGCTTGCTTAAGTCGACTTAATTTAATCTGCGTCCACACTACATTTTCCTTAAGTCTACTTAAGCAGCTGCTTAAGTTGACTTCAGGAAAATTAAAGTCGACTTTCTTAAACCTTTTAAGTCGACTTTTCTGGCTAAGTCCACTTTAGAAAGTCGACTTAGCCAGTGTGGACGTGGAATAGCCCTAAGTCGACATTAAGGGGCTTTAGGGCTTCCCCACTGCCCTCCCAGCCAGGGTGGCTGGCACAGCCACCGCCTGGCGTGCCCCCCCACCAGGCAGGGCAGAGCCCTGCCCACCCTGCCCCTATGCCCTGCCAGGGTCCCTGTCCCCCTTTGCCTCATTGTACCAAGGTACAATGGGGAAAAGGCTGAGCCCCCTGGCACTTGGCAAGGGGTGCCCCCCTGCCACCGTGGACCTGTCCCAGGTCCACCTAGCCCCTAGAAGTCAACCTAGGTGTCCAGTGTGGACACTCTAGGTCGATTTGGCAGGGTCCCCGTAAGTCGACTTAAATTAACAAATGTAGACATAGCCTAAAAGTAATCTCATTGGAAAAAATGTGAGACGAGATATGATGTAAAATACTTCTCAACCCTAGTGTAGGTTACTAAATCTGATCCTTTGTGATACTCAGGCATCAGATTATTTTATTGGATGAACATCCTTCAGGCTATAAATTCACATATCAATTTCTACAAATCTGGGGACATATACTCTGCAAACATGTCATTTACATGTGCCTATACTGCCTGATACCAT
This sequence comes from Pelusios castaneus, assembly GCA_007922175.1. Lineage (NCBI taxonomy): Eukaryota > Metazoa > Chordata > Testudines > Pelomedusidae > Pelusios > Pelusios castaneus. Next base: position 19,170,261 of record ML685785.1, read on the forward strand.
CTAGAGCACACTTCCTTCCATGTTCTGTATCCACTAAGAGTAAAAATAAGTGTTTGTGTGGTGGAAATGCTGTGCTCAAGACTATTATTTGCTTTAGGTGGCTGAAGTGACTATCTATATCTATATATAGATCATGGCTCTGATCCCAGAGCCACGTCTTTTTAAAACACCTCTGCTCCTGGGATGAGACACTAGGGAGGACCTGTGGAATGGTCTTGCCAGAACTTTCCAGAGGAGATAAAACTTTTGCCAAACCCTCCCTTTTCCATTTTTTCTGACATGCATGTATATACAATTTCAGTGATTCTTGAGCACTTTTCCCCAATGAAATTAGTGGCAAAACTCCCATTGAATTCCAGGAGAGCCAGAACAGGCCTTCTCTTTGTAGATGGTACACAATATTCCTGCCCACATAATATTAACGAGGCTATCAAGTATTTTTATCAATCCACACTCCTGTCTACAAATCTTATTGAACATTTCATTTTGCCATGAAAAGCATATTTGTTATTCTCTACAATAGGATGAACATTTCATTTTGCCATGAAAAGCATATTTGTTACTCTCTACAATAGGATTGTTACATATACTCTATCACAGCTAAAATGAGCACAAATGTCACAGAGAAATTCTTAAAAAGCCTGATTCCTGCACAGTGAACTAGATAAAATTTAACTTCCCTTGAAAAGGAAAAGCAATCCTTTAAATATCATAACCACAATATCAGTGCTAATGCACATTTTTCTATTAACCTATTCATGCCTGTGCCCTAAGTGGTATTAAAAAGACTGGATCCCGTTCACGCAAACAGTTAACTCAGATGAAGCTTTCCCTTACAAGTGTTGTTTCTCTCGGGAGAAGGGGTAAGAGAGGCGTTTCACCGTCTGTGGTTTATGTTCTGCAACTTTTGGCTGGATAGGTTCTGTTATTTTTTGAAGAACAGAATTAATTTTTTTCAGAAGACCGTGGGGTTGATTTATCTGATACACCTGAAAGGAAGGAAAAGAAACAATTGATACTTTATCACATTCAAGTTACTCATAAAAGATACTGATGTATAATAATAAAACCATCATTTAAAGATTAAAATAATTAATGAGGAGCAATGTGCTGTGGCTCTACTGTCTTTAAAAGTTTGAGAAACAGATGATGGATTGTGAAAGGGGCAAACTCAGAGTCCAATTATTCCTCAAGAGGAACTCCAAATGATAAGACTGGACTGCTGCACTGAGCTAAAACCATAGGCTATGTCTACACTTACAAAAGCTAGTTCAAATTAGTTAATTTAAACTAACTAATTCGAACTAATTTTAGTTAGTTCGAATTAACTTAATTCGAACTAGCATGGCCCCACTAGAATGCTAGTTCGAACTAGCCATGGCCATGCAGGACACTTGCTTAGTTCATATTAGTCAGTTTCAGGAAGGTCAATCTGCCGATTAGTTCGAACTAAGCAGTTAGTTCGAACTAATATGGCCACATTTGACTTAGTTTGAATTAATGAATCAAATTAACCGTCAATTCGAACTAAGCAATGAAATTTATTAGTTCCAATTAAGGAAGCCCTTAATTCGAACTAATGAAAGCCTAGTGAGGCCAAGGCTTAAGTTAGTTCGAATTAAGCTTCCTTAATTCAAACTAACTTGCAAGTGTAGACATAGCCTCTTAGAGCTTCTCTGTGGCAACTAGAACAACTTAAAAGGTTGAAGTAACTTCTTTGTACTTGAAAGCCCCCCTGAAAGCAAGGACTTGAGGATCCAGATAGCAATAGATTCCTTTCTCCTGAGAACTGCTGAGTTTAACCACATCAGAAGCATCCCTTTGAGCTCCCTAATACCCAGAAGACTTGCATATGACCACCCTGCCTTGGCTTTTGGCATCCAACCCTTTGCATACAAAGGAACCACAGTGGAACCACTTTTCATCAGAGAAGTAAAGGCAGTTTGGGCCTATGATACCTAACAAGTGTCAAAGTTATATAGGAATTGTATTAGACGATAAAGAAGAAAAGGATAAACTTCACAAGCTGAGCCACAATGTACTGCTCTAAATCCAGATACAAACTTCAAGGTGTCCCGATTAAGAGAATTGGTTTGAGCTCATTTCTAAGCACAGCCCAGTGAGAATTCATTCCTAACTTCTACTAGGTACAGGCAATAACTGGACTACGCATGAAAGTTTAGAAACCTCTCCCTCACTCTCTTGACAAATATGCCTTTTTTGTGTGTGAGCACCAAGCAACTTAATAGCTTTAAAAAAACCAGGAAACAAAATAAATAAAACAATAGGTGGGCTAGGATGGCCACTAATACAATATTTAAACTAAAAGTTTCATTTTAGTTTACTTGCAATAAATTACTTTCAGCTTTAGGCTGTCTCTTGTTCCATTAGAGACTTCTTTCTCTGCAGTGTCTGGAACCTGCACTTAGAGGTGAATTAATATTTAATGACATCCTAAGTTATGTTCACTGAACAGGATATAGCTACATATCAAAGATTATTTAAATTTTGGTCTCTAGAGAAAATACACTATCATTTTTTTTAATGGCACTTCAAATATTCCAAAGGGTAATTTATTGTAAGGTAATTTAGTTCCAGGCCCTGCAAACACTGATATGCATGATTAGCTTTATGCACCTGAGTAGTCTTTGAACTCAATGGGATTATTTGCATGCAAAATGCTACTCCCACATGTTCAAAATTGTGGCTTTACAGGGGTGAGGAAAAAAATAAGTACCCCCTTCCCCATAACGTATATTTAAGAGCCCATTATCAATGACACTCTACCATTTCAAAATGGACTGAAGATACATACAAACTCATTTGTACATATGAAGAACAGGGCTAGGAGGCAGGAATGCTAGATTTCTGTATCCAGTTCAACTATGTGGCCCTAGGCAAGTCAATTAGCCACTCTTCCTCAATTGACTTGTGCATAGCAGGTAAATAGGAATACTTACCTCCCTCACACGGTTGTTGTGTGAATTAGTTAGTGCTTGTAAAGTTCAGTGAGGGTGAAAAGTCTCACATAACTGTCACCTGTTAATTATGTGTGCATGAGTTGCAGGTGAGGAGGAGGGTAAGAGAGAGTAGGAGGGCTGGCAACTCCTGGAAAAAAAAGAAAATCATCACTAACCTTTTTCGTGGGCATCTTGAGCTTCAGAAATTCTGCCTCCCGGCACAAAACATTCCAAGGTGCATGTATTTTTACAAATCCAATCCCATGTATTTTGGTCTAAAAAAAGCAATAAAAAAGAGACAACAATTTAGATGAAATAAAATAAGATGCTATTTGTCCTCCAGTTTCATACACAAAGAAGAATCAAATAGTTCACAATAGACAATAAATCTCATCTGTTTGAAACAAAACTGGGAAACAACTGCTTCTAAATAAAAAACTACTTCTATGATACAATCATTGAATAAATCATCTGATTTATTGCCCACAGATGGTCACACCACAAATGTGAAACACCAAAGTCCTCCAAGAGAATAATTATCCCAAAGTAGAATAATTATCTTAATTTAAAGTAAGAAAATAAGATTTGTTTGGAAAATATAGGCTATTTGCTAAGGACAAGGAAAACACACGCAGTCCCTCAAATTTTAATCAGGCTAGAATATATCTACACTTCATGCCAGCTTACTTGGACCTGCAGAGGTCTAGCTAAGAAACACTTTAACTGAGATGTAGATGCTCCATCTCAGGCTGGGGCCTTGGGCTCTATGACTCTGTGAGGTAGAAGGATTATAGGCATACCCAAAAGGGCATAAGCCTGTGAAATTGTTGAGTATCTTGTGTAAGGCATTAAATGGATTGATGCAAATGGAGTTGAAGATAAACAGCAGCATCTCACAGCATATTCTCAGAACCACTAAGCTAAGAAAGAGGCAAAGATGCTTCATCTGCAGAGTTGTTGGATATATTTGAGAGTAAATGGTAAACCTTTAAATTAATGCTCCAGAAAGATTTCTAGGAAAATATCCAGTTTCTTCATACATTGGTCCAGGTTCTTTCTTGCACTAGGGACACTTTGTACTGCATGGTTGACATAAGGCTTTCCTAAAAACAGCATGGCTGACTCTGAGAAGATCATCCCAGTACAGGGGAAAGAAACCTTAAGAGGCAAAGAGTTGGCGTAATGGCTCCTATGACAATTCTGTTCCCAGGTGCTAACATACAGGGATAAGATTGGTTGTTCCCACTGAATCATGCACAGAGTCAGAATTCATTCGCCTTCTCAATTATAAAACTTACTTTCAACAGACATATTTGCTCTCAGTGGTGTGTGTTCCTCACTTACCCTAGTGGTGACTGAGCTGCTGAAAGAGTTCATGCTTGTTGCTTCTGATCATCATATCTTGAGCGCAGTATGCAATTGCAAAGAGGGTGAAATAATGCATGCCAATGCATTTCACAAGAGCAGAATAGTAGCTTTTGATCTGAGGCACATTGCTAGCTTCCAAAATCAGCAGTTAGCATTAATTGGAAGCCATGGAGCTCACTAACATATACAGACCACAGGAATTGCTTGCATCTATTTTTTGTCCTCCTTTGGCAGCCAAGTTTATATATATATTTGTCTTCGAGTATTTTTTTTATTGTGTAACCTAAGAGCTGAGAAGCAGATATGGCTTCCTTTTTGAAGTCCGTACCTGTGTCATCTCTGGGCTACACATAAACTGAGGAGCTTTCAGATGACTGTTACCTGCGTGCAAAGGCAAGTAAGTCTGCAAAGAGTTTCAAAGCCAGTAGTACAGATTCTGTATTTGAAGAACAAGACTCTTCAAAATATAAATCACATCTCTTGAAACAATGAAAGCAAGGAAATGTTGGAGGCCCTGGGGTGATTCCACACAGGTGACAGATAACTGCAATGGGCCTTATTGTTCCAATGTTCAGTGCAAGTGCTGGAAGCTTGAAATGTGCACTAGAAAATAAAGGCCTTTCTCCTCATTCCTACCAAAATAGGGTGTTGTCTTCATGCCACTGAAAATGGAAATTCTAGGCAAGTGTGCAGCAAGCGAAAAGAGGAGTTAACTTGACTGAAATAAAATAATATAAGACCCTTCCATCCCTAGGACATGTAAGTGATAAGCACAGGATTCAGATTGGGCATCCTGATGGCAATTAGGAGTGGGGCAATGTAGGAGGAGAAGTGAAATGAGATGATAAAAGGTCAAGGTGGAGATACAATGCAGGCAGAATGGTAATCAACCCTCATCATGGACATAACCGCTGACCTTACCATACAGTAGGAAACAGGATTATAAAGACCAAATATCAAATACACACAACACAGTTGTGTCTGAAATGACTAATCTCATTTCCTGATGATTATCTCTGTGTTACCTGCATGGCTGGCAGGATATGCGTGTCCATATCTTGTTCTTAGTCCATAAATGCCCATTAATAGAAACCCTTGGCTATGTCTACACTTGCTAAAATTAGTCCGAATTAGTTAGTTCGAACTAACTAATTCAAACTAATTTTAGTTAGTTCGAATTAGCTTACTTCGAACTAGCATGGCCACACTGAAACGTTAGTTCGAACTAAGCAAGCACTTGCTTAGTTTGAATTAGTGATCCCCATTCATTTCAATGGCCAGTTAATTCAAACTAAGAAATTAGTTCGAATTAACATGGCCACATTGGTTAATTCGAACTAGTTAGTTCGAATTAACCCCCCTTAGTTCGAATATCCTATTCGAACTTATTAGTTTGAATTAAGGAAGCCCTTAATTCGAACTAACTAAAGCCTAGTGTAGCCATGGCTTTAGTTAGTTCGAATTAAGCCTCCTTAATTTGAACTAACTTGCCAGTGTGGATATAGCCCTTGATTCTGTGTGAACCTATCATTTTCCAATTTGCCTGGGATCCTCTGATTCTGCCACTGCCTATTAGGGTTCTACATCCAGACATGCACATTAGCTCTCCAATATCATGGGATGATCTGGAACATGGGGTGGAATGCAATTTAAAGAAACCCAGGGACTGCCTGAATTAGCATAAACATTGAGCCTCCTCCTATGTGCCTGGGCAGGAAAAGCCACATTCCTGCAAACCCGCAATCACTTTTCAGCTGACCAGTCTCCTATTTGTGTGTATGTATAAATTCTGGGCATAGCGATGGGAAACATCCCAACGAGTGCTACCTGTACATAATAGTAATTTGGCACACTTTCTTTGCTATTCCCCATTGGGTGGCGTGTTGTTTCTCGTTTCATGGTGGCAGCATGTCATGTGGCAGATGGGATAGTTGGACCCTGGGCACATGTGCAAGACCAAAATTGAAACAAAGTTTGGAAAATTGAGCCAAATTCAGCCCAGGTATAACAACGATCCATACAACTTCATAGGAAGGTGTTATACCTGGGTTGAATTTGGCCCATGAAGCCCAACATTCTAAATACACTTTTAAGGGCCAAATCAATTTCTTCTGCACCTTCTGGGGTTCTGCTTTAGGCCCCTGTCAGATGCACACGTATTTAAATGTACCTTATACTGTAATAGTGGTTTTCTCCACTTATTTCAAACCATTAAAGTGAACGGTCCAATCATTTGTCACTTGAACAGGCTATTCAGTTTAAACTACGGTATAGATTTAAGCAGCACAAGACTTCAGCCCTGGCTTTATCTTCTTGCTGCTGCAACTGTTTATGCAAATATAAAAGCTTGTTTTCGGTCTGTAATATGCTTAATCTGCTTTCCAGAAATACATTACTCAGGGGACATAAATAGTTGCCACCTCCACTGTATCATAGCTGCAAAAACATTTATGAGTTAACTTCACAGAAGAGAGTTTAAGCAACTTAATATCAACCTTCCCTTTAACAAGTGCTCACTTTTCACTAATATTAAAGGCCTGCAGTATGACATCATGGCTTCCCAATAATGCTTTTCACATCGAAGCAAGTAGCTGCAAGCCTTTTGCCCGACGCTCAAGCTTTGGACATAGAAGTTGATGTAGATCCTGTGGCTCTCATCACAATGCATTTCTTTTCTATTTTGATATCTTGTATTGAGAGGACAGTGTCCCTCAGGATGGGTAGGCATGTTGTCCTAGTTTGAACTGAAAGACCTTCAACATTATTTAAAGTGGTATTACATGCCATAGGTGGGGGTACCTTACCATGTAAACTATCTTAAACCTCAAAGGGGTAGCCGTGTTAGTCTATTGTAGAAAGACAACAGAGTCCTGTGGCACTTTTAAAGACTAACAGATTTATTTATCACATGAGCTTTCGTGGGAGAAAGCTCATGCGATAAATAAATCTGTTAGTCTTTAAAAGTGCCACAGGACTCTGTTGTCTATCTTAAACCTGCATGACTTGGCACAGGGAGATTTCCAATCTACTATATTAGTTTGCCAATTAGATGGAAGGCTCTTGATACTTACATTTGGGAATATAGAACTTGAAATGGAAAATCATTTCACTTTCTTCGGTTTGTTCTATTTGCATATGCATAAATGTTTAATAGTCATAGTTAGGATTTTTTTAATGCTCAAATCACAGATATAAGACCCAGCTTTTAGATCTTGTAAATAAAACTTACAAAATATTTACTGCAAGCTTAGGCATACTGGCTGGATCAGTGAATTAAAAAACAGTTAATTAAAACAGCCACTTCCTTTGAAATGAATCTGACATGGCTATCTCTACTAATCTCACTGGCAGCAGATCACATATTCCCTCCAATTGTTTTCCATATGTAAACAATCTTTTAATAGAACATGTTGTTTTTGATGTGCAGGTGAAAAGAGTTATATACTGTACAACTGATCTCTAATCATAGTGGAAGAATGAAGTAACATCTGAAATCCATGCACTTAATCTAGACCCTTTACACAAGGCTCCCATGAAGGCATTTCTAGATTGAGATGTGACAATTTCAGTGTAAATAGCACTTTTCAAAACAGATTGGAATTACAAGTGGGGCCAAGCCACAGAATTTAGATGCAGTCTGGATAGACCAAAGTTCAATGGGTGTTTGTGAAGCTGGAGCTGCTTTTCATATTCAATTTTAGCTGTAATATTAAAGCATCAATGACTTCTTTTATAATAAAGGATACAATATAACATGAAGTTTCTAGAGGTAGTCCTAAAATGAGAAACTTCAGACCTAGGTAAATATTTTAAACATACCAATAGAGTGTTGTTCAATCAAGGGGTTAAGTCAAATTCACATCTTGACTTTGAACATTCCAAACATTTCAGGGATTTCAGACTTCAGGGTTTGATATGGGTCCATCGTAAGAGCTTTCAAAGTCTCTTAAATGGCATATTAAAAAAAAATTCTATTATGTTTTAACAAGGAGGCTAATTATGAAGAGTGCCATGTAGATCAGTTAAAGATGACTTAGCAGGTTTTTTTAACAAGTACATTAATACAGATATTGGAAAATTATTTTTTATGGAATTGCTAAGTTCTGCAAGGTGCAGAACATCTAACTCTGAGATCTATTAAATAATATAATGATGAGCTTCTAGGATTGACATTGGTCACCTCTCCTAGCCTTTCCTTCCTCCTCCACCCCACTTTTGTCTTCAGTTCCACACAGACAGGAGGGAGAATGGCATGAACAAACCTATAAGAGGGGTATAATTAGGGGGAAATATAGCAGATGTCTGAACTCATGGAGTTCCTGAGGGAAGATCAGGAAAGATTTGCTGGCCTTGGTTAGGACAGAGGCCTCTAAGGAGTAGAAGATCCTGAGATCTGTTGGGAAAAATTACACACATCTGGCCTTCTACAAAGATGTCTAGGGCATTCACTGAGAGCTAAACCCCCCTGTAGTATTCACCTGGTTTCTCTTTCCCCAGAAAGAAGACTGAATCAGGAACCATGCCTTTTTGACATCTTGTTCATTAACATCTCCTCCCCTCCACTACCTCTTGGGGAAAGAGGGGTTGTCATAGACAATAAGAGACAGATCTTGGAGGGCACGTTTAATATTGACATGATCAGAACTCATTTCCAGGACCGGCCTTAGCAGTGGGTAAGCTAGGCATCCACCTAGGGCCGCCGATGTTAGGGGCCGCCTAATTTCCACCAGTAGTTAAAGGGGCCCGCCCAGCAAAGCTGCAGACTCAAGTGGAATGCTTGTTCCGCCCTGTCCTGCTGCAGCTAGGCTGGGGAGTTTCAAATCTCCTGCCTGAGCATACTCAGACAGAGCATGCTCAGGGCGGGAGCGACCGGCTGGCTGAGGAGCAACTTGAGTCTGGCCACCCCTGCAGCTCCAGCCAGGGCCAGGTAAGGGAGGCCAGAGGATCGGGGAAAGGGGCCGCGGGGGGAGGGAAGAGGGGGCAGAGGATCAGGAAAAGGGCCACGGGGGTTTGGGGAGGTGACAGTCGGGTGGGAAAGGGGCCACGGGAGGGGAGAGGATCGGGGAAAGGGCCGTGGAGAGATCAACTCCACTATTGACCTGATCCTGTGAGTTGCTGAGATGACTAGTATCAAAGGGAGTTGGGGTGCTAGGAAAAATAAAGACCAAATATTGGGAGACAGTGAGCATCTGTCCCACTGGAGTCAACAGGCATTTCAGTTTCTTAGGAACTGCTTGATATTTCTCAGGATTTGGCTCTTACTTATCTTACGAAGGCAAAAGAATTTTTAAAAGTTTATTTACATCTTCATCTCTTTCCAATTCCAGACCAGCCTCCATGAGGTTGCCTTCATACTCTTCTCTGCGGAACCTCTTATCATCTTCATGATAGTCCATGTGGGGCTCATTTTCTCCCATGTCTAGGTGCCCTCCTTTCCCAGGAAGTGGATGATCCTGTTTGATGCTTCGGGCACTTGAGTCATTATGATGAATTCGCCGAGTGAGTGTTCTACTGACTGAGGACTTCTTGTAATGGTAAACCAGGATGTAATCCACTTTCCTCTTACCATCTCTAAAACAGAGTCCATACTTGCAGTTGGCATCTGGGTCCTGACACAGCGAATTTAATAACTGTGAACACAAGGGAGAGAAGAAGAGTAATTAGTGCCCTTGTAGACATGGGCACCAAACAAAGCAAACATTAAAAGAAATCACATTTATATAAAGTGTTTCTTCTTGTACAGAGCAGACATTTTATTTTCAGACACATGAGAGTTTGAGGACTGCCCTCCTGTGCCACTTAGATTTTGCAGCTTAACACTTGCAATTCTGTTGATCGACCAGCTAGAGTTTTATTAGTCAGAAATAAATAGATAAAATGACTGGAGTTTAATTTAATTACCAGCACTGTAGCTAATAAGTGAGCTACTTTGTGGTTTTGATTTCCCCTCCCCCTTTGTAGGTTAGTCACCAGAAAGATCATCTGTCCTTCTTTAACCAAGACATCTGTATTTTAATTCTGATAAACAGATTAATATCACATGCAAACATTTCTCACTTCTCTTATCTATGGCTGTGTTATGTGTAAAAGAGACCAGCTTAACTAGAGACCGAAGGGAGCCAGCTGGCTATGTAGCTGAGCCAAAAATGCAAGTGGACAGCAGACAGGGAATTAGGTTCAGTCCTAGCTTAGTTTGTGATTTTTTCTCGTGTACAAGCCATATCTCATTGAAGTTTGTTGGCAGCAAAGGTACACTCCAGACTGGAATCATTCCTTACCTACAACAACACTCAGCAAAAGCTTCCAGGTGGGTTCCCATGATACTTAGGGGAGGACTTATCTTTACAGTTATGTTAATTGAAGGACATGCTCAGTGAGATTTTAACTCACCGTACTATGGAAGATTTCATCCTGCTCATAACAACATTCAGAGTGCAATACATTGCAGTCTACATGAGAATCAATATCAAGTTCTTAGGACTGGATTGAAACAAAATCCTTCAGGATATATGAAAAGATACGTAAATTCTGCTAAAAGGAGTCAGTTTTTATTGGGCAGGATAGGCTGATCTAAAGAGGCATCATCCTCTCTTCCTCTGATCCAAAACCAGAACACCTTCCACATTTGGTGAGTGTGGCCCGAGTACATCTCTCTCTTCAGTACCAAGCCGGTGCCCTTCAAACTTGCAGGAGCCCCCTGTCTCAGAACTAACTCCTTGTGGGATAGGAGAGTTCCATGCTGCCTCTGATGTAAGCCAGTGCCTTCAAGGCTCCGTCTGGGCCCAAGGTTTTACCTTATTATTGGGCTAAATTCTGAAGTCACTGTGCAGTTTTTATTCAGGCAACACTCTCACAGACTTTGTGCATCAATTCCTATCAGCCTGAGTTAGAAGGGATCTGATAAACACTCAGCATAAGGAGTGAGTCTGGGGTGACCAGGCAAAAGACTTCTGTTTTATGAACTTAGTAATAACACAGTTAAGATAAGATATGATTTACTCATCGTTCATTTGATTATGAGGGAAGAGCCCAGATGGGAGGACTCCTCTCTTTAGCATCTCCATTCTAGAGCACCAATCAGACATTTACTTTGCAGAGGGCAATTCAAAGATGTGCAGATTTTATGATTGCACAACATTCTGGGATACAAAATAATTCAGTCTTCATGCAGTCAAACCTCTTAAGTACAACTGGCCACTCTCAATAAGGCCTGGGAACTCATGGGGTTCCATCAAGACCATCAGTCTCATTTAGTCTGGAAAACTTGGGGTCAAATGATGAATCTGCCAGTAAAATACAGTCAGATCTAGAAGTCAAACATTAGGGCCAAATCCTATGAGGTGCTGAATGCTTTCTATTCCCACTGAAGTGAATGGGACTTTCTGGAATGCTCAGTAGCTATAAGTGGGCCAATTCTGAAAAGTGCTGAATGTCTTTGAATAAATAGGCAAGACCAGTGAGTCCCACGCTGTAGTCAGGGGGCCAAAAGTGGCCCCTGGGGGCTTTCAAGTGGCCCACATCACCCCTTTTGCTGACTGCAGAATGGAGTCACTGCCTAAAGCCCAGGGGGAGTGTGTTTCTGCGGTGCTAAAAGATGGGTGCAGGCTCCTTGCTGCAGTCAAGGGGATGGGAGATCAGCACTCCCCTCTTCCTGGCTGTTGCAGGGAACATGAGAAAGCACTCCACCGCAGTCCATAGGTGCTGGGATCTCTGCAGGAGCCAGAGGGAGGGAAGGACTGATCTTCTGCCCCCTGGCTGCAGAAGGGAGCCACTACCTAGGGACCCAGGTGGCGTGCATGGGGCAACAGCATGCATGTGGCTTCCTTGCGGCAACCAGAGGGACGGGAGATCAGTGAGGAGACAGCCTCCTTGCTGGACTCCTCCTTTCTGGCTGCAGTGGAGGGTGACTTGCTGGCGGAAACTGGTGGCCCTTGTGGGTTGTAAAAATGATATCTGTGGCCCTTGAGCCAAAAAGGTTGGGAACCACTGGGCTAGACTGTGGAAGCCACAAGGCATCCGTTTTCAGCTTCAAGGTTCTATAGCTAGTTCTGCACTGGATCAAGCAGATGGTTCCAGTAGATTAGAACAAGTGTGCCAGCTGTTTATGGCCTGCCCCTCAGGCGCACATCTGTTGTCTGGAAATCATCAGAGAACAGTGTATTCTGGCCATATCTTTCCCTACTTGCAGAACACCTCTGTAATGTGTGTGTGTGTGTGTGTGTGTGTGTGTGTGTGTGTGTGTGTGTGTGTGTG
>ML685785.1:19182851-19204312 GCA_007922175.1 Pelusios castaneus
GTGTGTGTGTGTGTGTGTGTGTGTGTGTGTGTGTGTGTGTGTGTGTGAGAGAGAGAGAGAGAGAGAAGGATGGCATAGATGATTCATTTAGTTTCTGGTATGGCCCAGTGGATGATGGGGACCTAAACATTGGTACTTTAAGGTTTGCATGTGAGCTCTCTGTCCAGAGGACAATTCTAATGGAAATATCCCCCCAGGAAAAACAGATGTTATTCAAAATTAATGCTTTTTGTCTTGTTATTTACCCCAAACAACATAGTCAACTCACGTAAAATATGTTTTATTCTAGAGTGGTTGATGAGCTCTAGTGCCTGCGTTTGCACAGGACAGTAGACAGAGATAGTTCAATTCTGGAGTCATTCACTTAGCGATTTGCTCAGGTTTAAGAACTGGACCAATGCTCAAAACAAACAAATAAAACCAACCAAACAAAAAACACCACCCAAACCCAAGACATGGGAAGAGCACCAAGATTCAGAAACAGAATGGGAATTGCACTGAGGACCCAAAAAGCAGGGAAATGTGCCAATTCTCTAGGGTACCAAAAAAATATGGCTCTTTCGTCTCTTAGTCATATTTGTGCAACTTTTCATTCCCACATGGTCTTCTATGAAGACTACATGCACTGAAAGGATTCAATGATGCTTTTAAACAGCACAGGATTCTTTTCATTTTCTTAATCAAGCCCAGAATGTAACTGATCTTAGAAATTGCTAAAATCACTGGGACAGGGAAACACCGAGGCAAACACCTCCCACCTAACAACACAAACACAAATCAGAATTAATATATCTCAGACACTGAGATCCTCAACTCGGCAAGTATTCCTGCTGAGAGCCTGCTCCCTCCCCTGCAGCCCCATGCCTGAGTCATGCTTACACTACGGTAAAGCCTGATGAGTTAAAGGATTTTAAGGCAGTGGTTTTCAAACGTTTTTCCTGAGGACTCAGGTGAAAAAAAAAATCATTTACGCCCATGACCTGGCTCTGGGGCCTGACCTTTGTCAACCCCTGTGCCAGCCCCTCCTTTCCATGGCTGGGAGGTGGTCCCCAGGCACGCTACCACAAGAAGCCCAGACTGGATTTTTTCCATGGCATCCCTGGGAACCCAATAAAAGGAGCCACTCTGGTTGACTTTTTTTGGCTGGGGCGGGGGTCTCAAGGCAAGCCCCAGAAGAAGCAGTCCAGGATGGCCCCTCTCTCTGGGGATGGATCTCTAGGAACTCTGCCGAGAGGGGCTGCTCCAGGCCATTTCTTACCAGGACGTGCCTGTGAATGGGTCTCCAGGCACACTGCAGAGAGAGACTGTGATCTAGTACCTGACCCAATACTGGATCCCGATCCATAGTTTGAAAACCACTGCTTTAAGGAGTCCATAGACTTGGCCTCAATAAAATTACTGAAGTCTGAGGATATCATGAAGTTCACCTCTGAACTGGCAAGGTTAAAAGATTTTAGGAAGATTTTAGCTGCAAGTACAGCTTTGAAGAATTACTGGTGTGGTTCTATTAAGCAAATGGCTACATTCCTGTAATCTAGAATATAATGTTCTTATTATGATGTTTTAAAAATGCAAACACAATTTCCAAATCAAAAAGTACATTTACCCTGGAATTAAGGCTGAAAAAATATCGGTAGGCTACATCCTCATTTGATATAAATCTGTGTAGCTCCATTGAAATAGTGGAGCTATGCTGATTTACACCAAATGAGGATCAAACACTTTACTCTAAGGGAAAGCCACTAAAAGGACATTTTAGTTATTAAAATCCACATGCTCGTATTCTGACCATTCTTCACTTCCAAGTCCATTCCAATTAAGTATTTATGCTTTGTGGAAGAGAATATTCTTTTTGTAGTACATTTTCCTATCAGTTAAGATTTTTGTTCCAGTCCTCTCTGCCTGTATTTCCTCATTTATTATTAGTAATCTAATTATTAATGTATATAACAACAGTGCCTGGGAACCCTAATCATAGAGCAGGACTTTATTGTGCTAGGTGCTGTACAAGCAGGAGAAAAAGACAGTTCCTGCCATAAAAAGTTTATAATCTGACTATAAGACAAGAGACAACAGATGGATACAAATGGATAAGGGAACACAAGGAAACAATAAAAAAAAATTTCAGCTTGATAGCAGTGGCATCAATATACCTTTTACACGTTTGTGACATTACTGAACCCTAACCCCCTGAGTATCTACATTAAAACTTTTAGAAATTACTTCAGAAGTATTCAAAGCAGAAATATTTTAATTAAAAAAATAATCAAGACATAAAAGGACAGTGAAAATCCATTTAGATGACAGGAATCGACACTGTAAGTTATTGGTATAACATCAATGTAGGCAGATAGGTAGCATTTGGGAATTCATTTTTAGGCATTTAAGGGCTCTCATCAATACAGCCACACAGATTAAAAAAAACTGACATGACCTTATTTACTGGTTTGTTTAATCTGGGAATAAGTAGCCCTTTATATGATTTAATTTAAGCTAGGACTCCACATTGTTTGCTTTCCTCCAAATACATGAGTCAACACAACCCTCTTAAAGTTGCCTGTGCTGTGGCTGCTGGTAAGTGTTCTTATCTGACGAGGAATAGTCCAGAACTCACATTATCCTGACACTCAAACATATGTTTTTAGCATTCCTCTGCTTCGGCAGAGGGGTGACAGTGCTGAGAACGAAGGCGATTAGATACGAGGGTGATGAGCATGGTAGAAAAACCTCCAAATTAAGTACCATCCTCTACTCACTGTGCTTTCATGCTGGATGTACCCGATGTCTTCAATAGCTCGGATGTTGATAATGTGAATCCCCTTCTCCTCATCAGGTAGCGAGGAGTATTTCTCATTCACCCTCATTTCAGTCTTATTTGGAGCCTCAACACGATCTTCTGGCAGAAATTCCACCCCATGAAATGCACTGTCAGTGTCTTAAAAAAAAAAAAAAAAAAAAAAGGAACAGGTTGGTCTAAACACTTCCATGCTAGTCCTAGTCCCTCCCAATGCTACTCCATCTGAAACATAACCGGTTCTTGCCTTTCCCTGCCCCCACCTTCTTTCTCTGCTCCCACCCCTCTTAGCCTTACCTCCTGCTACCCTGACTATCCACTCAGCTCTTCCCAGATACTTTCTGGATATTTACTTAAATTGCTTCCTACAGTGCTTATTAAAACTCAAGCTTTGTTTTCTAATTGTCTCTTCTCAGCCCCATAGGGACTTGAATACATGTTAGTTAAAAATAAAGTTATTCTGCACATTAGCAGCTGAGTGGAGGATGAATGCCATTTTCCCATTGTACAGTAGGATTATTTTTCCTATATGATTATCTGTGACTCCACATTTTTACCAACCGGGAGGCTGAAGAGAGCAACTTTCCCTTTGAATTGTTATGTACTGAGGGAGATTCTGCCTCTCATTTAAACAAAGCTCTCCTTTGTCTGAAAGGGATTATTGTTTTTCCTCTAAACACCTTCCAGACTGTATAGCTAGCTTTAGAGTGAGGCTAACGTGAAGTTTTGAAGGATTGTGTGTCACAGGTTCTAATGCAAACAATCAGACAGCCTATGGCAAAATGGAAAGCACCCGTACAGGCAAATCTATACAATTGACAATGGGTATTTTTTTCCCCTAATATTTCACTGATTTGGCACTGAGGCCAAATCCTGTAATGCAGTAGTTTTTTCTCTCTTTCTGGATTCACTTGGGAGCAGTTTCAGGATCGGCCTTAAATGACTGATTTTAAAATACACAGAGAAATACCCTGCTGGAGCTGCTATTCTGCAAGAAGCCATCAGTCCAGCTATATCCATATCCCATCTCCCTCCCTGCATCAGATGATTAAGAGGAATCAAACAAACAATAAAAGAGCATCTGAACAAAGCTGTACCATGATCAGAAAACTTCTTTCCCAGCTGCATTTGCTGATCAGCTTCTGACATGAACCATGAGAATAGCTATCTCCTCATTTTTTCATCCAACTACCTTTTAACTTAAGAGAACTTTTATTCCTCTTAATTAAGTGCCTTTATGGATCTTGCTGAACTGCAGGGATACAGGGGGCAGCATTTCATTGCAAATAAAATTGTACGACATTTTATAAGTTTTTATTTCTCCTGTTTTTCTCTTCTCTGAATTTATTCAACGTAGTGTTTTTTTTGTGATGGTATGAAGGGGTACTGAGTACCAGCACCTTTTTTTCTGGCGGCAGCGGCCCCAGTTCCTGGCTGAATACTGGCAACTTTTTTTTAAAAAAAAAAACCCCAAAATAAGCACTGATTCAACCCATATCTCAACTGTGAGGTAAATTTTCAGAAAGGTGCAAGTCAGGTAGTTACTGAAACAAGTACTTCTGCCAGCAATTCACTTTATGGGTGCAAATTTGGGCTGCAAGAAAGGGAGCTAGCACTTAACTGGACTGATAATATGTCCTTGTATAACTTTAGCACAAGTTATACAGGAAAAGAAGTTCTTTGGGGGTTTTGAGTTCAAAATTCTTAGCTGAATCTGAAATTTGCTAAAACACCAAATTTTACTCTGTCAGATCTGGCTCAGCTGTAATGAACTATTTGCAACATTGATATTCTGTAGCAGTGATTTCCATAGTGGACTTAAAGGCTGGTTAAAAGACTGTACCTATCCTTTTAGCCAATGTTCATGTAAACTTACTGGCGCCATAGAAACATATACTGTGATAAAGGTCATCACAGAACCTTATATCTTGTGATAAATAACAACATAGAAATACATTCTTCAATAGATTTTACAAAATCTCAAAAGCCAATGTGATCGATTCCCATTGAACCTGCAGAAAACTCAAAGCATGTACCTACCAGTCAAAGCATCCTTTGTGTTGTGATAAAAGCTACTCAGTGTTAAAATAGCAATATTTACCTCCCAGTTCCTATAAGTAGAACGACTGAACGCTTTGGGCCTGACTTACAGCTTCCTTGATTCAGTGAAAAAATTCCCATTGACTTCAAAGGACTGTGGAAACCCTTAGCAACTTTGATGTATATAAAAGTGACAGCCACCTCACAAACAGCTGAGGAAATGGAGAGTGAAAGTAAACAAAGGCTTGATGCTGCAGTCCTCACTCAGGCAAATTAACACTGCAACTAGACGGAGCTTTCCTGACTGGGAAGGCTGGATTATTTAAAAGTTGGATGTTAGTAAAAGTGAGATAAGGCTGCCAGGGGTACTTTACCTGCGCGTTTTCACACTAAAAAAATTCTGAATTGCACTTACAGTTCCTAGTTCTCCAATGTTTGGGCCGCTAAAACTACAACATTCTTGTGCGTATCTTTCCCATATAATGTTGAAACTGATACATTTTTTAAAGTAACTATAGTTTTAAAGTTTTTAGTTTAGGGATTTCTTTACTGTTTCGATAAAGGTATCAAAGAAAAATTCTGATATGTTACTGTACGGAACAATTTATTTTTGACTAATTACTGGATATAAATTACATTATAGCCTAGGTTTATGGTGTTTTATATGCTAGAATGTCTTCAGAGTGCCACCTGTAGACTTTTAAAAACCTTTTTGTGATTCCTTTGGTATGGACATTAAGAAGTCTGCATATTTCATTAAATCTACAGAGACAAAGTGTCCCTAATAACCAGTATATACTATTAAGGCTTTTAAGGTATTCTTGTGAGGCTTAGAATCTCATCTGTAATTATTACATTAGTCCAGATTGATTGCATGATGTGATTATCTTTGTATTCTGAGCATTGGAGCAGAGGAGTGTTCTTGCAGCAGTCTCAATGAATCTAGTGGCTTCAAAACTCACTTGAAGGTGGATATTCTAATACCTTCTGCCTTCCTTGCAGGACACAAGTTCTACATGTTAGTTAGTTGTTCCACTGTAGTGAAAGCATTGACCCAGGATGTGAGAGGGAGATATGTACGTAGCCTTGGCATACTTGTGCTTATCACAGATTTGGGGTATCTCTCAATCTTTTTTGGAACTATGGGATTCAGATACATAACTCTTTAGCATTCCTATTCAGCTCCCGTACTTCTTTGAAATCTTGAACCCAGCTCTCATGCTAGTTTAAAACTACGTGAATTCCTCACACTTCTTCAGAACCTTGGCGCAGCTGCTGTACTTAAGAATCTTGATGCTCAGCTCCCACATTCCTGTCAGGTGGTGTACATTTCTGCCACCTTCATGGCACAACGCCATGCTACTTTAAAACTGTGGTGCATTTCCCACACTTCTTCAGTTTCTTGGCATAATTATATAATTTTTTTGGAATAAGCATTTCATCAGAACCGAGGCGCCCAGCTTTCATACTGATTTAATGCTGAGGTGCCTTTAAAAAAAAAAAAAAAAAAAAGCATTTGGGCATACATCCCACAACTTAGCAAATCACAACTGAATAACAATCAAGTCAAACAACCAAAGGATTTTCTTCTGAAGAATGTTAGAAGTGTGGCTAAATAGAGTTTTGACAGGAGAACTCAATGCAATTTATATTATGGAACATCAACTATTTTTATCATTCATATGTATACTCATATGTGAAAAATATAAAATTACATACACTCCCTGCATATATGAAGATGACATCCCTATGCTCAGCTACAGAATCCTAAGGGCTAAGCCCTTCATTCTCTCTCTGTGTTGAATTCATATGATTATATAACATATATTGGAAACTAGTCTGAATTTCTTGTGTGATAAAATCCCAGTGACTTCAGTGGGACTTTTGAGGTCATCAGGAACATGGGAGCAGATCATTATCTCATCCCTAAAGGATGTGAATATATTTAAGCACTTGTAAAATGTTTGTTTGTAAACTGCTGGCTGTTGACCTTAAAGTTATTAAAAATAATCTAAGTTATCTAAAAAAGATTAAAATACATCAGTGTGGCAAAAATATAAGTATGGGTGAAGGTTTAAATAAAGAGAAAGTTAGAAGTGATTAATTGAGCTCTGTTTGTTGTGTGGTTGCATTTCTGAACATAATGAATTGAGCCTACAATGGGACACATACAAGATCAGAATGGAATTCTGTCCGGATGAGTCAGAGCTATTGTGTGAATTAAAATGATCACCCATCTGCCAGTAGATATTTACACCAGTGTTTGCACATCAGTAGCCTGGCAATATATGAAAGAACAAACGTAAATGTAGTAGGTAAGGAAACATAACACTATGTTTTATTATGACTACTAGAAAACACATGAAATGTGAGTAGTTTATTGATATAATCCTAGTTAGAACAAATTTGCAACCATTTTTCTACTTCAGAATATAATTTAATATTGAATAAGTCAATAGAAGATGTTTAGCAAATTTGAACTTGCTAATTATGTACAGGTTGGGGTTTTTAGCTATCTGGCATAGAAGATAAAAGCACATTGGTACAAACTATTAAGTTTATTATCAGGGTACTGTTCAGAATAGTAAGCATAACCATATTTTAGTTTAAATGGTTTAGTTAAATGGTTTATACTTTATACCTCAGACTTTCCCTTTGTACTTTAGCAGCTCTTAAACATCTGTTGAATATCTTAAACAATTGTTGAAAACACTGTTACAAATCTAGCCTTTCCTTTATGTAAAACCATGTGGATTTAAATTCCTAAATTATTTTAAATATATTAACCATGGACAATAATCTGACTACAACACAAGTAATATTTTCTCTGATTTGGAAAAAAAATTCAGAGGTATTTACAGAAATATAGAAAAATTAGTATATCTAGCAAAAATAACATCTTAATGTACTCACACTCTGTAGAGTCAAGGGCAAAATGTTGTGTTTTTTTCTTAGGATGATGTATTTTATGGAAATTCTCATTTTCATTGTCTCTTTACCCTAAGATCAGTCCTGATGTCCCAGCGGGTGTGGTTATCACAACTCTTTCCATTAGCCAATCAGAAAATATTACATGAGATACATATAATTGTTGGCACAACTACTGCTCTTTCAATGGCCAACAAAAAGGCCAATCAGCCATTTCATCTCTCTCCTTCCCCTTGATGGTGGCCCCAGTTTCTTGGTTTTGAAGTCAATGAGTGCTCTCAGTGTGCATGGATCTTTCTACAATCTCTCAGGCTGTGATTTATTTCATCTCCTAGCATTCGGAGTGCATTCATCAACCTTACCAACACGTAGCATATAAAAACATATAATACATTGTCTCACCAGCCTTGATAGTATAGGCATACACATGGCTAAACAACATTTGAGCAACACGTTTAACGAATGGGGCATGCACATGTTCAGTCAACATTAGGCATAAATGTCTTCTGTTTTCTTTACCTGTGGCATTGCCAGGCAATCCCATTATTCATTAAATGTCCTAATGTTTCTATATTGCTGCCAATTAGTGAAGAAAGGTAGTTTCTTGATTTTCACGCATGTGCTTTTAAGGAGAAGTCACATTAAAGATTCCTGTTCCACAGAGAAACTAATCATATTAATTGTTGTTTCTCAGTAGCAGTTCTGTTTTTTGGAGAGTAAGACAGAGGTGATGAAATACTAATATGGACCCTTGTTGCATCTTTCACAGACTAAAATGGACCACATTGAGGCATTAAGGGGATAAAAATAACCCAGTTACAGGCCAGGTATGACCAATGGGCATAGAAGGCAAGGCTGGGGTGGGATGATGGGACTAGAGCCAAAGCTGCTGTGGCATTCTCCCCTTTTCCAATCTGAACACTGTGTGGTTGTAAACTCCATGAATATCTGGGAGGATCAATCATTGGTCGGGGGAAGTGAAGCCAGTTGAAAAAGGAGTTAGAAATGTATGCTGTCATTCCCTATCTGCTCCTTGGAAATCCTACTGGAAAATCCTGTGCAGGGTTCTTGCTGATGATTTAAATGTTAAAGTTCATACTGCAATTCAGATGGTGGGTCAGGTGCAAGCATAACAGCCTATGAGTGTATTCAACATTTTGAGGTGAGCTATGTTTAGGGAGGAGGGACTAAGATGAAGAGGCATGCTCTCCCAAGGATGCCCCAGGTGTCTATGGAATTTTCCTCTGGATCCTCAGACATTCTTCCCTAAAAGAAATGATGTGGTAAGATCTCCACTGATCCTCAGCTGAAAAGTTTCAGAAAATGAAGCAGTGGAGGCTTTTTGTGGATGATCCTGTCACTTTACTTCTTATGAAGTAGGATTTTGTTGTTATTTGCTTTCCAGGAAAGGGTGCTGAAATGGTTCAAACAATATAAGTAAATCTCTGCTCAAAATTCAAATGAAATTGAACTCAAAGCTTCTTAGATTAGAAAAAGATTAATTAACCTATTTTGCTTGAGTTTTAAAATCTTATCACTTATCTGAAGCTTATCTGAATATCTTTAAGATCAGAGATTGCCAGTACTTCCTGGCTTAGATGGCACCTTTAGAGGGTTGGGGGATAAACGACATCACTCTAGGAGAAGCCCTGGGATACTGTAACCCAGACTTCTGAGTCGTGGCTCCTTTTCTGCTGGCTTGTTCTGGAGGTGAAAGAAGAGGGTAGCAAATTGCTGCTGATCCAGCAGCAAGTTATGACCATTCCTTCTAACCCAGCACCCATGTTGCTAAAGTTACACTGGCCAGAAAGTAAGGACTGTAACCAGTTCCCAGCTACCTGCTCTGGAGTGGGCAGTAAGCAGCACCTCTATGCCTTTGAACCAAAGGTCCAGGCAGGCTGCACTAGAGCACTAGGGGAGCATAGTCCAAGCCAATTACAATTAGAAATAGTGTTACAACAGATTTTCTTATTCTCGCCCATTGATTCTGTATGGGACAAAAATTTTTAGTTGCTATGATCCTATCAATCTTTTGAGGTCCATCAACCAGTTGTTCCTCAGGGCACTACCTACTGTTGGAGGCTGCATTTCTGTGGGGAAGTGTTGTGTTGCCTATACAGGGTCAGTTAAATCTTGTGCTTTTCCACTTCATTCTTAAAAAAATGGTGATGGATTCCCAGCTTACCTCCTAAATGCAAATGCACCAAGTCTGCCAAAGGCTGCCAGAGGCAGATGTGTAACTGCATGTTTCTGGGAAGAAGGCAATGCAGGTTATAACCCATTTTGTCAGTCAGACTATCCTCAGGGAAAAAGAGGTGCTCATTAACTTAACTCAAAAGACATCAGTTGCGATGAACATAAAAGTTTAAAAAAAATAAAATAAAAAAAAATCAAGCACTAGTCAAACAATTGAGGTTGATAAAACACAGCTGTGAATCACATATTTCTATGAACCAAAGAGAAATGAGCCTGAGGAGAGAATATTATGAATAAGAAAATCAGAAGAGACAACAGTGACACTGAAAAACAGTACTGTAAAATCGAAGTGGGCCGGGGGAAAACGGGGAGTAGAATGGCGTGTGCAGAATTCTTTGCTCTAGTGAATTCTCTCCCTGTTGAAATCGTTTGTTTCACTTTGCTCTGACTTTAGTAACATCATTAAAAGATTCTCAACCAAACGGTCCTCTCATAACTACACATGGATTCTTTTCTTTTATGCAGATTTGGGACTTGATCATGCAACCCTAACTCACTTGAGTAATGCCTCCTTCCTTTGATTTCGTTTGGAGTAGCCATGGGAATTGGATTTCAGGCATGAATAAGAGTTGCACTATAGATCCTCTGCCTCCACACAAAAACAATTAGTTTCAATATTTTAGTAATAATCACATAGGGCCATTTAATACTCTCAGACCACAAAAGAAATTTGCATTAAAACCAGTGGAAGATCAGAAGACAGGCTGATTGTAATATACAGGTCTCATTTAAGTGTATTCACAGCTAAATGAATACTATGAAGTCACTCTGACTGGATGTCGACAAATTATTGCAGCTAGCTGAATGAAATGTTTTTCGCAGAGAATTTAGCTGAAGCTGTGTTTTCTTACCTCATCTTCATTTATTTTCTATTTAAGAATTATGTTTAAAAAGGTGGTGGGAACAAAATGTTATAAATAAATACCTCTAAGTTTGAGACCTCAGCAATCGCAATACACAATGAAATCCAATCTTTAACATATTGTTCTGCCAACATTTGCATAAATGAAAGGATGAAAGTCTCTCATGTCAAACAATTAGTATTATTGCCATGTAGGAAATATGGTCATGATTTCTATGGTGGTAATACTTAAAAATCACGCAGTGATTAGCAGTGAAAATCAATAAGCATTTTAAACTGTTTGAAATAATTGTTATAAAGTCATATGGTGGATTCTCTGTATCTTAAAGACTTTAAATCATGATTTGAGGACTTTTAATAGTCCTCTTTTAGAGTCTTACTGCAGGAGTAGGTGGGTGAGGCTTTCTGGCCTGCATTGTGCGGGAGGTCAGACTAGAACTAGATGATCATACTGGTCCCTTCTGACCTTAGAGGCTATGCGTCTATAATATTTGTTGTAGTATACCTGGGTTAACACAGACCTGGAAAGTGAAATCCTCTCCTGGTCCCAAGGACAAGCAGAGCTGGGACAGTGTCAAGGAACACTTTGCCATCCCATCACATTAGTGTGTCTCATTTCTGACCTACAGTGAGAAGAGAGTTTGGGTTCCATGGTCCATTAAAACCTGTACTGAGAATGCCAACAAAGCCAGACCAAGTCATTACAAACAGGAAAAAAGCAAAGCAGCAGCTTGCAAGGCTGAAATGTAAAAGTGAGGGTTCAAAGCGTATTACTTTTATTGCTTTAGTATCTGGAGGCCCTCGTCAAGCATTGGGGCTCTATTGTGCTATCCACTGGGCACATAGTGACAAGACAGGCCATGCCCCATGTAAGGCTCTAATCCTGCAATGATTTATGCACTCAGCTTTGCACATTGAGATGAATGGGATGACACACTACATTAGTACTTGCAGGCAGGCGGCATAAATAACCTACATGTTTTATTTATACGTTTTATTTCAAATTCATCTTACTTTGTGGACTACCACTTTTTGGGTCTTTACAGAAGGATATATGCTAAAGATGTTGTTGCAAGTGTATAAATGTGGTCTAACAGCTACTTAACAGGGCTCCATAGCTAAATGCCACCATTTCACCTTGTGCTCTGATGCTGTCAAATCTCTCTCACTACTCACAGTTGAGCTAGAGCTAGTTGGGTTTGGGAGATTTAGACAGAACATCAATAGTATGTACTGCAAAATGGGGAAGAAGTAATTCAATAGGTAGCCTGGTCTTGAACCATGTGCTGAGGCATTGGTTAAGAAATTCTGTGCTGTTAGAAGTAGTGTCTTCCCTATGAGATATAAAAATAAGATCCTGTCATTATTAAAGACCTTGCAGTTTCACCTGGATGCAGTCATCTTCTTCATTCCGTCCTGAATTCTAACACAGTGTTACTGTACAATGTTAATAAGCTGCTAAGTTTGGGTGGGTGCCATGAATCTTTTCTCTCACTGACAAAGTAAGTACAGGGGTATAATAATAAAAATCAAGTGGACAGACTCATTAGGTTTCATATCCATCCAAGATTGTTCCCAATGTGCCTTTAATTAATTAGGGTTAGACAGCTGATGTTTGAGGGAAGATGGACTACACAGGGAGCCTCTTCCCCACCCAGGTAACCAGGCAGAATCTCTTCTCAGTTCTCAAGGAGATGTTAAGAGAGATCTGACTACCACACAGCTCCGCGCACTTCAAGATGATGTGGTCTGCGAGCTAAGGAGAAGGACAGCCCCAGGCCCTGCTAGTGCACAAGCTGGGGTCCATGGCACATTGAATCATAGAATCAGAAGGGATCAGGAGAGGTCACTGAGTCAAGTCCCTTGCACTCATGGCAGGACCAAGTACCGTGAAAGGTGTTTGTCTAGCCTGCTGTTAAAAATTTCCAGTGATGAAGATTCCACAGCCTGCCTAGGCATCTTATTCCAGTGGTTAATCACCCTGACAGTTAGGAATTTGGTCCTAATGTCCAACCTAAACCCCCCTTGCTGTAATTTAAGCCCATTGCTTCTTGTTCTATCATCAGCGGTAAGGAGAATAATTTTTCTCCCTCCTCCTTGTAACAACCTTTTAGATACTTGAAAACTTATCATGTCTCCTCTCAGTCTCCTCTTTTTCAGACTAAACAAACCCAGCTCTTTCAATCTTCCCTCATAAATCAAATATTCCAGACCTTTAATCATTCTTGTTGCTCTTCTCTGGACTTTCTCCAATTTCTCCACATCTTTCCTAAAATGAG
This sequence comes from Pelusios castaneus, assembly GCA_007922175.1. Classification (NCBI taxonomy): domain Eukaryota; kingdom Metazoa; phylum Chordata; order Testudines; family Pelomedusidae; genus Pelusios; species Pelusios castaneus. The sequence goes on from ML685785.1 coordinate 19,196,011, forward strand.
GTGCCCAGAACTAGACAGTATACTCCACAACATGGAGTAGAGTGGAAGAATTACCTCTCATGGTTTACTTACAATAGTCCTGTTAATACATCTCAGAATGTCATTTGCTTTTTTTGGAAGAGTGTTACACTGTTGACTCATATTTAGCTTGTGGTCCACAATGACACCCAGATCCCTTTCCGCAGTACTCCTTCTTAGGTAGTCATTTCCCATTTTGTATGCATGCAACTGATTGTTCTTTCCTACGTGGAAAATGCTGTCCAGGGAAGCAAGATGTTCCTGTTTAAGATTCCTGAGGGAATCTTATCCTGGTGGCAAGATTCTTGGAGCAGAGAAGTCACCTTTCAGCATGTCCACTCCCTCTTTCAGTGCTAGCCAGAGACATAATTTGCGTTTGTAAAGAATTTTGCGATCCTCAGATGAAAGGCATACTAGACGTGTGTAATATAGTACTTAGTCGAAGATCATGAATTATTGTTTGAAGCATTCCATAAAAGCTTTATATTTTGACCCTCACAAGGATAGCCTGTTTAACAATGATTGTGCAGCCCTCAGTATGCACCTTAAACAGAGTCTCCTCCTTAAGTTGTATTAAGTTGCTGTTTTGTAGACGAAATAAAACACACCTATGGCAATCAGTTTCATCATGTTATCTCAGAGTTAGAATGGACTGAAATGCTTCCAGAAAATAGGCAGACAGGGTGTTGCCAGTTAAATCAAATACTTTCCTAACATACATTCCTTGTTAGGGAAATGCAAGCGTTACTACAATCAGAGAAAACAGTAAAGATTCACATAACCCTCTGCTGCAGGAAAGCTCAGCTGAAGGTAGTGTATAGGAATTGGGTAATATTCCTGTCAAACAATTGTTTAGTCCAGTGGTTAACAACCTGTGGCCTGTAGGAGCCTTCAAAGTGGCCCACCACTCCCCTCCCACTGGCTGCAGAAGGGAGCTGCTGCTTCAGGACCCAGGTAGAGCATGTTGGCACGTGGCTATAGCGGGGAGCACAGCAAAGCACTTCACCTGGGTCCCTAGACACTTGTGTCCCTGCTGGAGCCAGAAGGAGGGAAGCACTGATCTCCTGGCTGCAGAAGAGATCCCCTGCCTAGGGACTCAGGTGGAGTGCATGGGATTACAGGACATGTGTGCAGCTGGGGGGATGAGAGATCAGTGAGGAGGTAGGCGGCAGGGGTGTCACCGGGCATGGACACATGGGGCACTAGCCCTGAATATATTGGGGAGTGCCCCGATCCAGGCCTTGAAGCTGGGGCCAGTGGGGCCTTTTAAAAATCTCCTACCCTGCTGTGCTCCCAGGCACATGGCCCAGGGCAGAGCAGGGCAGGAAATGTGAATGCTGGAAGAGTTCAGTGCCTGGCGCCTCCACCTTGAACTCCAGCAAAGGTAAGTGCTGGAGGGGACAGACTTGGGAGCTGGGCATGGGATGGGGAACAGAGGAAGGTGTGGGAGGCCGCATGGGGGCCCTGGGAGGAAACCGTGTGGGGCCTTTGGACCTGCTGGGAGCAGCACTAGGCTGGGTGTGCAACTTCGGAGCCCACCAGGAGCAGTGCCAGGCTGGGTGCAGGGCACGGGGCCCTGTGGAGCCTGCTCGGAGCAATGCTGGGCCAAGCTCAGCACGCAGAGCTACACAGGGGGCCCCCCAAGAAGTAGATGTATGGGGCTCCCAGATCAGAGCCCCCAGGCCTGCTGGGAGCAGTGGCTGGAGCAGCGCCGGATCTGTTGGGATCAGGGCTGGGTGCATGGCATATGGGCCTCAGGAGCCTGCTGGGAGCAGAGGCAGGCTAAGTGCAGGGAATGGAGCCCTGGTAGTCTGGAGCAGCACCAGGCTGGGCTTGGGGGCCTGTGCACTGAATCGTTTTTTTCTGAAGCAATGCTCCTGGAAGGCAGCCTCCTTGCTGAACTTCTTCTGTCTGGTTGAAGTTGGGGTTGGGGGAAAGGGTTGCAGGCAGAGACTGGAGGCCCTTGAAGGTTGTAACAATGATATCTCTGGTCCTTGAATCAAAAAGGTTTGAACCACTGGTTTAGATTTTGCTTTCTACACAACACTATGAAGATGCCACGCAGACACAGATTCCAAATAATGTTTACTATCTACACGTAAACATACATATTAGCTCTGCAGCCACCCCGCTGTTCTGTCAAATTCTGTAGGCTTCTGCAATAAAGCACAGGGAGTAACAGAAGAGATACTACCCTATTCTTATACACTACAGGAAGGGGTAAGAGAGGAAATCTCCAGGAGGCCCTCTTCATGGAGTATCTTCTTGATTGCTCTATTGGCCTGCTGGGAATTGCACTCCCAGGAATGAGCTGTGGAGTCTACCCCCAAAACCTGTAGACTCTCATGAGGTCTGCAGATGGGCATGAGCACAGAGACACAATGCTTCTGTGCCTGTCCTGTTCCCAAATCACCACAAAAAACATCAGAATCTAACAAAACATGCCAGATCAGATATTACCACTGTTATAATGTGGTCTCATATCTTATTTCTGGAAGCAGTCAGTATTAGATGCTTTAAAGAAAAATACTCATAGTTCAAACATGTACTATGACCTGACAATTAGAGAGAACACAACAGAGTATCTATTCGCTGCTATCTACAGAACCTCAGAAATTATGGTTACCATATCATTCTTATTACCCAAAAAATCTTAGCTACAAATGACTTCATGCAATAGTGTTACTCAGAAAGGGCCTGATTCTGCATTTCTTGTGCAGATAAAATCCGTTCATTCCCAAATTCCAATGTGAATTGTTTTTGCAGGACTGAGCCTATAAAACCTACTTTTATGCTGTGAATATATATATATATAAAGACTATCATGAATCTAATTTAAAATAAGCAACCAGCAAATGGGATACCAGTAGATTTATGGTTAGTGTAGTTTTTCCTGCTTTTCTAAAACATGGCTTTTTTTAAAACCTTCAAATCAATGATACAAATGAGTTTCAACAAAAATGTTTACAGCACACAGAGAACTTTTTGTTCTCTTGCAAAAGGATGGAGTCATTTATAAAATTATTAATGGTTTGTTCATGATCAAAAGTATTTTACTATCATCGTGAATCTTTACTGTTCAAGCGTTAGGCCAGCAAAATAAATTGTAGGGTAGACCATAGTGTCCCTCACTCATTATGTGTTCTGTGGTTATTTGCCTGATAGCATGAATGATAAGTAGAGATGTGGGAAATACATTTCTGACATAAATGAAGATGTATGGAAAGGGACAGCACACACTATTTCTTTCTATCATTTCCCAGTGAAATTCCTGAAGGACTGGAAATCTCATAAGATTTGTTCTACGATGCACTTCTGGCTCCAATGGAGAAAATGGCAAAAGTCCCATTGACTTCAGTGGAGCCAGGGTTTTACCCTAGAAGTTTAAAAAGAATTCTCTCTCTCTCCCTGCCCTGCCTCTTTCCAAGATGGGATTAAGATGATATGCTTCCACCATCATTTGATATGATATTTCTATTTTTACTTAACTGAAAAACAGTTTTGCTTTAAAAGAAACTAGTAAACAAACGCATTAGTTCATTTATCTCGTATATGCTTGTCAAATAGTTCAGTGGGAAAACTAAACAGTGGAATAAAATGGAATTAAACCTTAATATTTTGCTCTCCAAGCATAGAAACACGATGGAAAATAATATTCCATATGAAAGAAAATTTGTGCTTTTAATCAAAATATTTAGAAAAGTCATTTGCTTTTTATTTTGGATATCCTGGTTCAGCATATCTTTAATTCCAGAACAACATATGCAACTACAATCTATCTGCAAACTTTCCTTTTTTACTCTTTATAATTTCCATTCCACACTGATATGTTCGACTTGTTTACAAAAGCATCGTGCATTGCTTGCCAGCTAAAAGGTTTTTGTTTTTCAGGAATGTGCTTCTATTTCTGAAATGAAAACATGAACATTCAGTATTTGTGTTCTTCAAGAAATCACATCAAAGTGATTGCCTTTACAGTTACAAATTTGTTCTTTGAAAATGGAAAATAAATTCATTTCACCTGGCCACAGGAATAAATGATGGCCTAGATTAAGACCAAAAGACGGTGCAATATAGAGTTACTAAAGGACCTGTTTTAATCCTGATCCTGATGTAGAAAGTTCATTGCTATTGCCCTTGAACCTACTTGCAAGGCTGTTTTTTTAACCTTTTGGATCTTTGGAACCCTTTGCTTTTACTATTTTTTATTAGGGACAGCTGTGCACTGGATGCATTCTATGATTTGATGGGATCGAGCAGCAGTTGTAAGAGTAGAACAGATGTGATGACACTGGATGGGCTATTGCCTTACATAAGCAATATTAATTCCTGGCCTTTAAACCTCTACCCCCTAGTCCTCCATTTCATCATCAGACACAAGCTCTCCACCAACCAGGACACACCAGCTCAAGGTGGCACCAGACCCTGCCAGAACAACAGATGCAAAATGTGCAGACATGTCCACTGCTGTGAAGATCAAGACTGCCCACAACAGACCTTTCAAGGTTTTTTGGGTCCAACATGCACCTATCACAATGCATGGTGTTCTTCAAATGTTCCAACAATGACTATATGGGTGAAACCAGACAATTACAATGCTCTCAAATGAACTCAGAAAAATTGTATGACACAACCACTGTATCACCCATGGGCAAACACTTGCCACAAAACCATCACTTCATATCTGACCTTTTAGTTCACATCCTCAAAGGAAACCTGCACAAACCTCTTCAAAAGACAAGCCTGGGAATTTTAATTTGCAACTTTGCTGGACACTGAAAACCATGGACTTAATAGAGACATTGGTTTTACAACTTATAAAGACATCCTGTTGCCCACTAAACTTCCACTGTTCTGACTGAAGAGGTCTTAACTGCCCTCCTCATTTTAAAGGCTCTCCTACAGCATGTGTGGTATGTGTAAGAATCTGCCCCACCTTCTCTTTAGCTTGGACATTCCAGTTTCTTTCTCCAGACCTGAAGAATATCTTTGTGTAGTTCTAAAGCTTGTCCCTTCCACCAAACAAAAGATGGTCTAGTAAAACAGATTCCCTCACCTACCTTCTCTCTTGTATATATAAGTCGGAGGACAATGCCCCTGACCTGAAAAGCATACGGTCCAAGAATTAATGCACAGATATACAGGACCAGACAGCTGGACTCATTTCCAGCTTCTCTTCATAGCAAAGCAGTCAGATTTGTCCCTTTCTAGGAGAATCCCCAAGTGATATAAATGCAGTATATGGGCTCTGCACCACACACTTCTTTTTCAGCACAGAGGCCATGCTGGAGCAATGGGGTGTGTTATGGGGGCTTTTGCATATTGTGCACCAACAATTTTCACTGCCATAATGGCCCCGAAGGGGGCAACTGGTACAAAATACAGCAGCCCTAGTCAGTGAGGGAAAAGGAGGAGTGCCATGATTTTCATGAAGCTAGCTCCAGAATTGGGGATGGGATGGAGAGGGAAGAGCATATTGAAAAGGTGGTTTAGAGCCACCTTTTGCTCACAAGTTCCAAAAGGGTAGCCGTGTTAGTCTATTGCAGAAAAACAACAGAGTCCTGTGGCACTTTTAAAGACTAACAGATTATTTATCACATGAGCTTTCATGGGAGAAAATCCCACTTCGTCAGATGCTTTGAAGTGGGATTTTCTCCCATGAAAGCTCATGTGATAAATAATCTGTTAGTCTTTAAAAGTGCCACAGGACTCTGTTGTTCTTTTGCTCACAGTATACCTACACGGTACACATACACGGAAAGCACATAGAGGATAGCAGTAACATTAAACATGATCTAGCAAATCCATAGCTCAACCAGCTTACTTGCACAATTAAAGAAGTTATTTCAATATTAGTACAAAAACTCAACATTCCTTAACCTATTTTCTTTATGTATTTGTTATCCAGGGCCTGATTCTACCATATAGGGCCTTGAATTCAGTTTCTTGATACTGTTTAACTCTTATCACATATTTTCAGTAAAAGAAATGGTTTGGAACTGATCTCCACAATTCCCATCTTGTTTATTCATGGTCTCCCTGCAGGGCTAATTCCTGTCCTTGGTGGCTCTATGGACCAAACAGAGGAAAGGAAATTTGTACCTCCATAAACTGTGCTGTAATTTCTGGAACTGGCAGATGGGCACAATACTTCCAGAGAACATTACAGTGTATTGCTGGCTCATGCGCTGGGATGTCTCCCCAGCCTGAGAGGTTGCAATAAAATGGTGGCTTATGGAAAGAAATGGTGGCTTGTGGAAGGCGCTATCATATTGATGGATATATAAATATCTGCACGATTAAGTTTAGATTGGGCCTGGCTATCTCTAAAGCTGTTGAGTGCTTACTGTTACAGAAGCATGTATATGCATAATAATATTGTTATCACTGAACAATGCAAGTCAGCTGAAATGAGTAACCAGGGCAGGTCCCGGCCCCTATTTCAGCCTGCCATGTGGATTCCTATACTGCATTTTATCAGGATTCCTTTTCTACTGGATTTAACAGGTGGCTTCTCTGCTCTCTCTGGCTGAGCAGGCCTCCATGTACAAGTGCAGGCTTTGGACCAAGACCTTCTAAACAAGATTGAGCAAATCAAATACCAACAGCAGCAGATGACAGACAACTCAGTGTCTTTATTTTTATTATTAAAAAAAAAAAAAAATAGGTTCATGTTGACATAGCTGGAGACACAGTGATAATCTGGAGCTTTTCTGGTATGTTAATACCCAGTTTGGTTCTTCTGTTTATGCAAATTGCATCGGTGTGATTTATGATATTAGCCCTGGAGGTTTGGATGGCATATCACATACCAGCTCAATAAACAATCTGGAGTGCTGTTTAAATACTGAAATACTGTGGCAGCAGCGCACCCAAGTGAAAATATGCTCCATAAAAATCAATGGGGGATGGTGGTGATTGCTAAAAGAAATCCCAAGCTATTGTCTGACACCAATTGTATTTTTAATTCACCATAATGTATCATCAAGGAAGGCGAGACAATTCTAAGATTTACAAACACCATTGGTGGTAACATTATTGCTTACTCCAGAAGATGGACATTTCTATCTACTGATTATCTTTTAAAAAAACCAAACGTTGGCTTTATTATTTATTTATTTGCATCATCAAGAGCTAAGTCATGTGACAATAACCGGACACACAGGTAACATCAAAACACACATTTAGAATCTTCACTGGCATGCCTGTGGGGAAATAGTTCTATATGTGAAGGAGAATCTTGTATTAACTGTCCTGAGGCTCCTTTCCATGCTGGGTGTGAGATTATCAGGGGCAGAAAGGAGAGGTATAGTCTATAACAATACAGATCCACCAGGGTCATGGTGGGATGGGGGAGTCAGGCCATAGGCACCAGCACCTGCGGAATAGCAATGTGCCTGTAGCATATGCAAGGGGCATTAGAGGGATTCTCCACATGTTATGGGGCTGGCAGAACCTCAAAGCTCTCCTTCCACCAGCTTCCCTCCTGTAGGTTTTATAAATAAATGTATACAATTATTTTAAAATTTCTTAATATTCTCCACAACCTTCCTGATTAGGCTCTGAACAACAGCACAAAATGCAATAGAAAAAGGACAATAGCTAGTCTTCCCTCTCATTAAATTCAAACAAGAAAACCCATTTGAATGGCCCTACAAAGAAAGGGGGACGGGGAGATAAATGAATGGAAAAGGCAATAAATACGGGACCAACAACATGCATACTGAAACACCCCAAACATCACATCAGTATTGTTTTTATATGTGAGATGAAGAATGAACTCAATCACCTGTCAATGGATTGCCAATTCCAGGCTCCCAGGCCCATTCCAGCAAAGCCATAATTGCCTGTCACATAGGACGTGATGGTGGGACTGACACAATGTATGAACACAAATACCCATCAGAGTGAGTCCAAAGGAGGAGGTCTCAAAAATACAACCACTCTCTGGCTATGTCTACACTTGCACTTTTAAGACAACTTTAACTAAGTCGACTTAACTAAGTTGACTTTAAGTCAACTTAGTGTGTCTACACTTAAAATTAAAGTCGACTTAAAGGAGAACTTACAAAGTCAACCTAGAGTGTCCACACTGGATGCTCTAAGTCGACATTGTGGGGCTAGGGGGACCTTGGGCAGGTCCACGGTGGTGGTGGGGGGCACCCCTTGTGTGCAATGGGGCAAAGGGGGACAGAGACCCTGGCAGGGCAGAGCCCTGTGTGTGATGCTGTCTGGAGTTAGGGAAGCATTTATGATATTATTTTCAATGGATATCTCATAAATG
>ML685785.1:19204712-19217882 GCA_007922175.1 Pelusios castaneus
CATTTATGAGATATCCATTGAAAATAATATCATAAATGCTTCCCTAAATCCAGACAGCGTCACACAGGGCTCTGCCCTGCCCTTTGGGGGGCATGCCAGGTTCCCCCTGTGGCCTCCCGCGAAAGGGAGGGCATTGGTGTAGTCCTGGGGTAGCCCTAAGTCAACTTAGGGCTACCCCAGGGCTACACTGGCTTAATTCAACTTTAAAAAGTCGAATTAAGCCTTAGGCTGAGTAGAAAGGTGGTTTAATAAAGTCGACTTAATTTTCATTAAGTCAACTTTATTTTGCTTAAGTCAACTTAAGCAAGCTGCTTACGTCGACTTAAGCAAAGTGTAGTGTAGATGCAGGGCAAATTAAGTCGACTTAAGCCAAGTTTAAATCGACTTAATTTACCGGTGTAGACGCAGCCTCCATGCCCCAATAGGGGTTTTAAAACAGATGTCTAGTTTTAAATCCCAGATAACATTTCCCAGTGCCATTTTCTGGAATAACAATGGAATTACCTTTTCATGCCTGAGTACCTGAGTACCTGAATATCACCAAAACTGCTTTTGAGGAGACCTCTCCTTGAAACAGGAAATGCTAGCATAGCATAATCAAGCCTTAATTCTTCTTATTTAGTTAATTTGATGATACCTTCCTTCAGGGTTTTTTTTTTTTTTTTTTATTAAGCAATGACTTGGTTAATAGAGTGGAGAGTATACTTAATACATATGCACATAACACCAAATTGGGAAAGGGTCCTTAACTTTGAACTAGAGGATTGGGATTAAAAATGACCTTGACAAATTGGAGAATTGGTCTGAATTCAACAGGATTAAAATCAATAAAGACAAATGAAAATTACTTCATTTAGGAAGAAAAAAAAAATCAGATGCACAACTACAAAATGGGGAATACCTGCGTAGGAGGTAGTACTGCTGAAAAGGATTTGGGGCAAATTGACTATGAGCCAACAATCTGATGCAGTTGTGAAAATAGGCTAATATTCTGGAGTGTGTTAACAGGTGTATCATATGTAAAATATGGGAGGGAATTTTTCCCACTCTATCCAGCTGTTGATGAGGCCTCAGCTAGAGTTCTGTGTATCATACTTTAGGAAAGATGTGGACAAACTGGAGAGAGTCCAGGGGAGAGCAACAAAAAAGATAAAAGGTTTAGAAAACCTGACCTGTTAGGAAAGATTTAAAAAAAAACCCCACAAACAAACTGGGTATGTTTAGTCTCAAGAAAAGAAGACTGAGGGGGGGACACAACTGTCTTCAAATATGTCAAAAGCTGTTTTGGTTTGTTTGGTTCTGGTTTTAATATTTATGCACAAATGCAAGAGGAAACAGGAAGCACTGTACGTTTTGCTACATAGGCTACTTTTTGACTTAATTGGCATCACAGAGACTTTGTGGGATATATCTTGTGACTGGAGTATTGGTATAGAGAGGCATAGCTTGTTCAACAAGGACAGGCAGGGGAAAAAACATTTTTGACTCCATTCTGACCAAAAGGGAGGAATTGGAGTGAATTTAAAGGTTGAAGAAATTTGGGAGAAAGTGATTGTGAAATGACAGATTTCATGAGTCTAAGTCAACCTTGGCAATACTGCTCACTAGTGGGCGTTTTGTGATTTTTGGTGGGCACTACAAAAATGAAGGAAGGAGATAATGGCCAGGCTCATCTGGCTGTAATTTATAAAAAGTTTGTATGAATAATGAATAAATTTCATTTGAATGAAATTTGTTTGATATCCTAATTAACGATTAACCGTATGACAATGTAACAATTAATTTAACAACAGTGGCAATTTATAAAAAGTAACAATTTATATAGGTGGACGGTAAACTTACTGCAAATGTGAAAATATTGAAAAATTGGGTGCTGAGCCAAAAAAGGTTGAAGACCACTGGTCTAAGGAAAGGAAGGAGTGAAGTGTAAAATAAGGACAATGGACTTCAAAAAAAAGCAAACTTTAACAGACTCAGAGAACTGGTAGATAAACTCCATGAGAAGAAAATCTAAGAGGAAAAAAGAGTTCAGGAGAGCTGGCAGTTTCTCAAAGGTATGTCTACACTAGCAATTTAGGTTGACTTAAGTCGACCTAAATTACTCCCTGTCCACACTGGACTTTCATTAAGTTGACTTAAGAAATTCCTTAAGTCAACTTAGTAAGAACCGCCGGTTAAGTCGACCTAACCCTTAAGTCGACTCCTTAGGTCGACTTAAGCACAATGTAGACATGGATTAACCCTTAAATCGACTTTATTAAGTTGCCTTAAGGGCAGCTAGGTCAACTTACTACGTTCAGGTTCAGGGTAACCACTTTGTTAAGTCAACTTAAAGTCAGCCTTATTAAGTCGACTTAACAAAGTCAACCTAACTTTTTCTAGTATAAACATGGCCAAAGAGACTATAATAAAGACACAAGAGCTCTTTAATCACTAGCAATAAAAAACCCGAAATCCTACAAAAAGTAGAAACCTGGACAAATTGCTAAAGATGAGTACAAATGAATGGCATTTAAGGACAAAAAAATCAGAAAGATCTAACACAAAATGAGTTCGCTTAGCAAAGATCATAAAGGACCATAAGAGAGTCTATAAATATATGAGGAACAAAAAAACCCAACCCAAAAAACCAAACAAACCCAAACAAACCCAAACAAACCCAAAGAAAAGTGTAGGTCCTCTACTTAGCAACGAAAGACAGCTAATAAAAGATAACCTCAAGAAGGCCTATTTTGCTTCCGTCTTCACTAAAAAGGTAAATTGTGACCAGATTCTTGAGACAATTAATATTACCAACAAGGGGGAAGGAACACAAGCCAAAATAGGGAAAGAATAGGTTAAAGAATATTTAGATAAGATAGGTTTATTCAGATTGACTGGGCCTGTTGAAATTCATCCTAGGATATTTAAGGAACTCGTTGAAGCAGCCTTGGAGCCATTAGTGATTATCTTCAAGAATTTAAGTTCCAGAGGATTGAAGAAGGGCAAACATGGAGGTGGGGGGAGACCCAGGGAACTGTAGTACAGTCAGTTTAACTTTGATATCTGGAAAAATACTGAAACAAATTACTAAGCAATCAATTTATAAGCACCTAGAGGATGACAGAGTTATACAGAATAGCCAGTATGGGTTTGCCAAAAACTCATGCCAGATCAACCTCATTTCCTTCTTTGATAAGGTTATTTGCATAGGGCAGCGGTTCTCAAACTGTGGGTCAGGACCCTGTTCTAATGGAGTCACCAAGGCAGCTGTTAGATTTGCTGACGCTAAAGTCCAAGGCCAAATCTCAGCATCCAGGGTTGAAGCTGAAGCCTGAGGGCTTCAGCCTTGGGTGGCAAGGCTCAGATTTCAGGCCCCATGCCTAGGGCTGAAAGATTTCAGCTTTGCCCCCCAACTGCTTGGGGATGGCAGAGCTCAGGCTCAGATTTTGGTCCCCCTTTCCAGGGTCACATAGTAATTTTTTTGTCTGGAAGGGGTTGCAGTGCAGTGAAGTTTGAGAATTGCTGGCCTAGGGGACAGAGTGGAAGTTGTAGACTAATACATCTTGATTTCAGTGAGGCTTTTGACACAATCCCACATGACATCCTCAATAGCAAACTAAGGAAATGTGGTCCTATTGAAATTACTATAAAATGGGTGAACAAATGGTTGAATGACCATACTCAAAGAACAGTTATCAATGGCTTGCCGTCAAACTGGGAAGATGGATCTAGTGGAAGGACGGATCCAGCAGGGGTCTCTTCTGGGTCTGGTACTATTGAGTATTTCATTCTGACTTAAATAGGACTTAAAAGAAAAGCAAATGCATATGTACAAAATGGGGAATAACGGTCAAAGTAATAGAACTGCTGAAGGGGCTAGTGAATTACAAACAGAATACGAGTCAACAAGATGATGCAATTGCTAAAAGGTTAATATAATTCTTGGGTGTATTAACATGAATGTCCTGTGTATGACACAGATGGTAATTTCCCAACTGGACCAGTGCTGGTGAGGCCTCAGCTAGAATACTGTTATCTTGTTCTGGATGCCACACTTTACGAGAAATGTGGACAAATTTGAGAGTACAGAGGAGAGCCTGCATGGCACTCTGTTTTCTGATAGTTTATTAATGGATGGTACTGGGGACCTTGACCGTCTAGGGAGCCCACCTTCCCTAGATACTCTTGCTTCTTCCATGGTACCAAAGAAAGATGCTGACTTTCCAATGCAATGTCTGGAGAGGCACTCCTAACCAGAGTAGTAATATTAGATGCCCAGCCTGAGTGGGAAAGTTCAGAAGGTGGGCAGGTTTATAAGTGATCTTCACCAAGGCTCTTCAGGAACCTGGAACAAGGGCCACCCATCAGACATTTTGCAGCATGAGGCTTAAAGCTCGGAGACCGAGACAAACCCCAGTACTAGGAGATTATTCCCCTTGTATAGTAGGGATCTGATGCTTAAAGCTGTAATAAAAAACAACAAAGAAAGCCACACTAACAAGTACTATTGGATATCTATTTACAGAAGGGATAAACCCCATGCTGTGGGAGAAAACTGACATGCTCTGACTACTGATCATGGTTAGAAAGAAGGAACTGAGGGTGGTTGGGGGCAGCTCTGCCCCATATACCATAGTGCAATGGTGCAAGAGTGCGATGGGCACATGCACACTGCCCTGACCAGGGGAAAAAACTTGGGCTAGTACACAGGGCATAGACTCCTGAGTGGAGTATACAGCCAATACTCTGATAATGGGTGCATACAGAGTTTCACATCTCCACATTTATTATGCATCTTTTTGATGATTTTATTTAAAAAGGGGAAACAAACTTTGAAATTTTGATTGGAATTTTCCAAATTTTGATTTTGATATTTCAATTAAGATTTTTCTTAGAAATTTTAAATTTCAATTAAAAAAAATCCCCACAACAACAGAGGAGGGGAAATTTTTCAACCAATTATAAACAGAATTCACAGAAAACAGACTTGATTAAAGAAAAACTTAGAATATAATACAATGCATTTTACCAGAACTACCGGTACCCTGTATGAATAATCTCTACGTACAGGCTGACTATTTGAAATGTATTGATGCCTTTATATATTTCTTCAAAACCTAAAAATCACTCATCCTATTTGAGCCTTACTAAGAAATGAACTTTATTACATTTCTATATGGAGCCTAAGCAAGCGTGTGAATTTACACATGCAAGTAGTTCCATTGACTCACTTGCTATAAGTGATATACCTGCTTGTTGAACAAGGTCCTTAAACAGTATCACTTCTAGGTCTATTTACAGGGCCGACCTTAATGACATTTGAAACGAGAGGCCAGAGAGAGGGTACTCCCAGTTGAGCGTATACATGGGCTTATTGCCACCAAAACTCCTACACAGTTCCATCATGAAGCAGTTTCTTCCCACTGGCACTATTTGAGTGTTTAATTACACAGAGGGAGAGCTGCAGGCTTCCTTTATTTGCACATTAAAATAAGCTTCCCCCTGTCCAAGAAAAAGACCTAGAAAGGGATAACTTGCACCAATATATCTATGTTAACAGAGTCCAAAAAGTTTTGACATATCCCTTTTTCTTCATGTTGGAAAGTTCAGGGGACACGGCCAGAAATATAGGCATATTGCAGGTTGAAGAAAAAAGGATGCAGATAACAGAATTTGGCCTAACCCCTCCATCTCTCTATTGATTCCTTTAGAGCCCTTTATCCTAGTGGGGCTTAGCCTTGCCTTTAAATACCAAATTTCTAAAGCCACCTAAGCAAATAAATGTTCAAATTTTAGGCACTACCATTATAAATATTAGTTTTGAACACACTCTTACTTTAAAAGGCACACTAATTAGTCCTTAGCAATTTTCTTTTCAGGGATGCAATAGCTATTGATATAACGGAAAACAGAGGTGGAAATACTTTTATAAAGACCTTTTCAAAATGTTTTTACCACAAACCAAATAAAGGAAGATGTACATATGCTGGGGTGAATAAGGGAAAGGCTTACTCTGAACAAGCCAGAAGTCTGAAGTTTTCCATCTGAAGGCAACCCTGTAATTTTTCTTAATTACCTGCTTACACAAAAGCTATTACAGTATTCCATAGTAAGGCTTAAAAGTGAATATAACTTACAGTGCTGTAACTGCAACACTTTGCATCATTTTTTAAATGCTAAACCTGTACAATATTTTATGAAGTAAGAGCCAATGATTTTGAAGCTGCAAGAACACAGAATATTACTGTGGAGCATTTCCCTCTTTGTATTTATTTTTTAAAATTCAATAAGTTATCTTTTAATTTCAGTAAATCACATGGATTTTCCCCCTTTCATTTAGCATTTACCAAGAATGCCTTGATTCCATATTGCCAGCTCCCAATTTTTAAGTTCCAAAGGGGTAGCCGTGTTAGTTTAGTTCAGCAAAACAAACTAGGAGCCCTGTGGCACTTTACACATTTATTTATCTTCAAAAATGCCACAGGACTCCTTGTTAGTTTTTCCCAATTTTTAGCAAGTTCTCTCCACATCAACTTTTCGGGATTCAATGACTTGCACATCTGTAATATTGTTGCCTGCAATTCCTCCTTTCATGCCCCGTTTGGCTTGTTCTCACTACCAGCCTCTCAAAGGAGTCTCCCATTACATACCACAAAACATATTTTGATCACTATCAATTTCATTTACACCAGAGAGATCATTACATGGGTTTCTTTTCATGTGAACAACAGAAGGGTAAAAACTAATAAACTACAAGCCATTCCCTTGTAATGTGCTATATTCAGGATTTACACAGTAAGCTTGTCTTTTCCACTCTAGCACAGTACTAGGGCCCTAGCAATTTGCGATACATTGTGTGTTGCATGTGTGTGTGTTGTTATTAGTGTAAAATGGTTTATAGGCGGAGGGAACAAGAGGTATCATGGATGGAGGGATGAGAGAAGCCTGAAAGACAGAGGAAAGTGTCAACAGTGTCATAAATGTATTTGTACTCCAGTTCTGGCACTACTGTAAACTGCTGTAGGTTTACTGGCCTATGCTAGAGCATTGTTGCTTTTCTCTCTCTTCATTCAGCTGAAACCTCACGACATGTAAACGCTCTACAGCTCTGCTCTTGTCTCCATTCTGACTGTACGTGTGCCTCAACCCTTAAACACCATAAGCTTTATCCTCTGTTTTGCTGGACTTTAGACTGAGTTAAAACTTTAATTTCACTGAAATGGCTGAAAAGTTGCAGCATAGTCATTTTAATCTCTAACATTATTTGGCATTGAAGAATTGAGTCACAGAAATAGTGCAAGTTGAATTCAATTGACCTAAAAGCAGTTGATAAAGTGTTTTCCAAAGTGAAGTTACAGAATTAGACTAGATTAGAACCTTCATAAAACGAAAGGCAGTGTCCATATGTGGATGACAGGAAAGCTGTTTTGATTGGTTTCTGTTGACATTCCCTTTTTACATTTTTATTTCCTAAAGCACTTAACAACTTAATATGGCAGGGAATTTGAAGCATATCAAGGACATCCTCACCACCGCATACTGATATTCAGGCAATTACCACATCACTGGACTTCCTTCCTGATCCTGAAAAAAATGTTCTGACCAGACTAGACAAAAAAAGGAGAGCATCATCTCAAGATGTGGCCAGTTCGGCATGCCAGAGTGATTCCACATGCTCTGCTCTGCCCACAGTATTCCAGTAACCAAAGTGGAATCATTAAAATGACAATAGGCACATTTTCTTTATCTTTTTGTTTTCTTTGACCTGCCTCTTTATGTGCATACGTCTTCTTTTGTCCCAAGAAGATACAGGATCAAACTTCAGCACAAACTCTGAGCACTACCATTTATAGTGGATTCCCCTCCAGCCCCCAACCCCCAACAAAATCATTGGAGAGAATGTGAAAAAACTTTGAAGGAAAGGATTTTCCCTTTACAAGACTAAGAGAATATATGAGTATACTAACTGAAGATTTACTTGAATTTTTTGTTTTAAATTTTTCCCATTTTTCCTTTTGGGCATGTTCAAACTAAATTTCTTAATTTGCTATTATACAACCAATCAAAGCAAGTCCTTGGCACCAGAAACTGAAATATAAATTAATGTTTGTTACTTTTGTACTGCCACATTGTTAACTAATTTGTACATTACAACATCACAAAAATCGTGTTTGACCCCCACATCATCACTCATGCCCCCCTCCTTACTCTCAACTCTTGGCTAGATCCTCAGCTGGTGTAGATGGCCTTCAGTGGAGCTACTCTGATTTATAGTCAGCTGAGGGTCTTGCCTGCCATGTCAACTTCCAATCACAGTAGTTAGGAATGAACCAGCTTCCAAATCAACATTCACCAAGCTCCTTTAAATCTCTCCTAACTCTGCTGCCTGTAGAATGTCCAATGACATTGAAAGGCAGCAGAGGGGAACTTGATAAAAAGAAATATTTATTAACACAATGTGCATTAGTTTTTGGAACTCATTGCCATAAGATATCAACTGGGGTCAAGAGTTTAGCAGAATTCCAAAAGGAACTAGACATATGGAAAACAAGAATATCCAGAGGCGGAATAGTAAATACTATAAAACCAAGGAAGAGTCTTGGAAAGGATGGAAAGCCTTAAAACACTGGGGCTTAGCTCTGCTTTAACCATTGGAACTGGGAGGAAACTTCCATTGGGGCAAGTCATCCCATACCCACCCGCTGCAGGGTTTTCTATACCTTCTGGTGCTGGCCAATGTTGCAAATAAGATACTGGAGTAGGCGGACCAATGGTCTAATCCAGTATGGGAATTCCATGTTCCTGTATTAACATCCAAATGAAACTTACCTTTCAAGTTCTTGTACTAATTGTACTATTTTGTGTTCATTCTTGGAATATAAATTCTTTGGCGTAGTTTTACTACTGCAAAGTGTTGTATATGTATGTACTGCAGCATAAATAACAATAAGCTTTGTAAAATGTAACCTACAGGAGATCATGATTAACCAAAATTTTAAACCCACCCAAAGCCCTTTAAAATCCTCCCAGAGTCTTCTTCCTAGCTCAGCCTTGTCGGTCTCTGTTGTGCAATATCCAAACGGACTCTTATCTTCCTCCTGCTCCTGAATCCTTGATCATTCTCCCAAGTGAGGCAGCCCTGCTCCCCGCAGAAGACATTAATCAAATGTATGTTGCATAGCTGCCTAATACTGACTCATTGTTTCATCTGGGTGTTCTCTGACCGTGGGAAGCTAGAGGAGATAAGGGCACTCAGTGCTTCTCAGGAGCTGCTTAGCATATAGTTCACTGTTGCTGAGAGAGCGCAGCAATAAGTGCTGAGACATGAGCGCTATGAATATCTGCATTTATGTCTACACTCCACACTAGCCCTGAGCTCTAACTCAGATTTGAGCTCAAGCCCCCGTTCCATTACATACAAATCAGTCTGCCTCGGGATCGGCTCCTATGACCCTCTTGGGGGTGGGTCACCGACTGAGTCCCTCTGTAACTCAGGTTCAAGGCAGTGTATTGCTTTTTGCAGTGTAGTGAAGCTCAAGCAGCAAACTTGAGTCAGAAGGTCTGAATATTGCAGCGTGGATGTGTTAGCATGGCTGTGGGACCCAGGTCCAGCAACTGTATGCTCAGGTTTATGATGCCATGTGGACGCTCGAGCGTGGGTGTGCAAACACCAAGTCCACAAGCTTGGGTCCCATAGACCCAGGTTTACAATGCCAAGGCACAAGATGGGTAAGCATTTCTCCTTAGAAACCTAGCTTCAATCTCCTTTGTTCCAAAGTATCCTCCTTTGATACCAAAGTATCCTCCTTTGATACCCTAGGCTATGTCTACACTTGTTAATTTAAGTCGACTTAGCTAAGTCGACTTAACAAAGTTGACTTTAAGTTGACTTTGTTAAGTCGACTTAGCATGTCCACGCTCAAATTTTAAGTCGACTTAGAGGGGACCCTACAAAATCGATCTAGAGCATCCACACTGGATGCCTAAGTCGACTTTTAGGGGCTAGGTGGACCTGGGACAGGTCCACGGTGGTGTTGGGGGGGCACCCCTTGCCAAGTGTCAGGGGGCTCAGCCTTTGTCCCATTGTACCTTGGTACAATGGGGGCTGAGGGGGACAGGGACCCTGGCGGGGCATAGGAGCAGGGTGGGCAGGGCTCTGTCCTGCCCTGTGGGGGGGCATGCCAGGCTGTGGCTGTGCCAGCCACCCTGGCAGGGAGGGCAGTGGGGAAGCCCTGGAGCCCCCTAAGTCCACTTAAAATCAACTTAGGGCTACTCCTCAACTACACTGGCTAAGTCGACTTTCTCAAGTCAACTTAGCCAGCAAAGTTGACTTAAAATGAGGTTTAGTAAAGTTGACTTAATTTTTCCTTAAGTCGACTTAAGCAGCTGCTTAGGTCGACTTAAGGGAACTGTAGTGTAGACACTGAGTAAATTAAGTCGACTTAAGCAAGCTTAAGTCGACTTAATTCACAAGTGTAGACGCACCCCTAGTTAGTAAATATTTATTCCCACTGCAAAACTGCCACATAGTTTGGCATATTTCAACATAATTTTCAGTCTCTACTCAAGAGAACATGAAGAATTTGCAATTGTATAGGGGTGCCTGGATCTAACTAAAACTCAATTTCTTCCTTGTATAAGAAATAAAATTTGACAAAAAAAATGAGCTTAAAGAAAAATGTGTCTTCCTTTCCTTCACTGCTGAACAACAGATAACTCAGAATATAAGATCATTCCTGGATAGAGGTTCAGATCCTACAGTAACTGATTATACAAAGATCCTATTCACTTCAGTGGGAATTATGTCTGCCTATAGCCCAGGGGAGTTGAGGGCACTTTTCCTAAAGCCAGAAAACTGACACCTCAGATATAATCCAGCATTTCTCTGTGTCCATTGCTTCCTTCCCAAATATAACTACACCTCAAACTCAACAAATAACCAGATTCCTTGTATGAAAAAAGAGGAAAAGTAACCGGAAAAAACCCAAGACATAGAATTAAACAACCGTTCTTAAAATAAACACTGGTAATGTCTGCCTATTGTCAAAAGTTATTAGGGAATAAATGTGACAGACCTGTCTGCTAAGAGATTTCACTTGAACAGAGGACATCCTTAAAACTTGTCAGAGATTTCCCCTCTGTTAATATGTCTGCTTACCCTTAGTATACATACCTTGTTACATTGTTATATACTCTTGCATTGTGAAAGAAGTTGATTTATTTGTTGAAGGAAAGAACACTCCTTTCCCCCAACTAATTCTACCTCTTGGGGTTACAGCCTTTGTTTGTTCTGAGCATAAAATAGCAAAGTCTTAGACTAAAACCAGACTATCTAAAATTGCTTCTGTTTAAAGGATAAAGTCAACAGGGACCAGCTAATCCAAACAAAGGTGGAATTGACCCATCATATAAATGTATACTGACTAAGTTGCCCACAACAGGCATTGGTTAAATAAGCAGCTAGCATTTGTCAATATTTTATCAAGCAATTATAGATGACTCTGAATTGTAGAGGGGACAGAACAATGCACGGTAAAAGGCTCAAGAAAAAGAATCAAACTAGAGATGGCCCCAGTCCAAACACCAATGAACTTTGTGAAAGTTGGCTATCCAGACCTAAGCCTTGATCTGAATTATTAGGGCCTGCCTATGTAAGATATCAAACTGGAACTCCAAGTCCAAACTTTCTCAACTTTGGTAGTGTTTGAAATCTGGCTGGAGGGGTTTTTTTTTGTTTTTTTTTTCTGTATTAGGCTGAAAGTGAAGAGCTAAAACAAATGATTTGACAAGCACAGTTACCTTGATACTAAAACAAATGAATTCATTCTGAAAAAAAGAGCAATTAAGTACAGGGCTGGATTTATTCCTTACATGCCCCCTAAGCACAGAATCTTCAGCGATCTCCTGCCTACAGTTGACCATGTTTGTTGCATGGGGGAGGAGGAAGACAAGGGAAAGAAGTCTGTCTGGGTCTGCTTCATGCAAGGATGGGAATGTGTGTGGAGGAGAGCAGCTGGGGCAATTGGTTCAAACCAACTCTGGTGGGGGGGGGGAGGGGCAACACGTAAAGCCCTGCAAAACCTGCAGATATCCCATTTATATCCACAGACCATTTTTGCAAATTGAAGATCAGACGCAGATGGTCATGGATTTCATGACCTCTGTAATTTCAATGACAGGGTTGGAGCAGCTGTCAGCCCCATCCCGCTGAACAGCTGATCAGTGGGCCAGCCTCCTCCACCCCAGCTGGACATCAGTCAGCTATTCCATTGATTGGCTAGCTGTTCAGCTGCTGCAGGGGCCAAATAGTTGATCAGCAGAGGATCTGCTGTTCTGTTCAGTGGCAGCAGAGTGTCAATCAGCTGTTCAGTGGTGTTTGGCCAAACAACTGATCAGTGATGGGGGCTGGCCACCAAACAGGTGACTGGTGGCTTGGGGCTGCTGCTGGCACTGTGAATGTGGATGCAGATATCCATAAAAGTGTGGATTGTGGGCCAGATACAAGTTCATTCTCATGGATGCAGATCTGCATTTTTGTATCTGGCCAAGGCTCTAGGAATATGCCCACCCCTGGGCTCCAGCTTCCAGGCCAGCCAGAGAGCAGGGCTTCAGGGGGAAGAGGAGGAGTAGGACAGTGGGGACCTGAGAGATGGAGGAGGAGCAGGGCCAGAGTTCCAGCACTCCTGGAAGACCTCCAATTTGACCAGGACCCCAGGCATAGGCCCTGTTGGCCCATGTGGTAATCCATCACTGTTTAGGCACTCCTAGAACGCTGGCACGTCAGGCACATGCCTACAGTTCCTAATTGGAAACCCAGCCCTGCTTAAGTAATTTTGTAATAGAGGCAATGTGGATTGATTGACTGTACACAGGACTCGGGGACGGTAACTTCTGAATTCTAAGCCCAACATTACCACTGATTCCCTCTGCAACCTTAGGCATGTCTCTTACTATCTTTGCATCTCAGTCAGAAGCAGTGCTTTTTTTCTAAAAAAAAAGGTACCGGAACTCCTATTGATGTCCGTCGTGTCATAAAGAAATAACACTGAAAATAGTGCAGTAAACAGTAAATTTTTGAATATATCAAAGAAATAAAAATACAAGGTAAAAACTGTTAAGTTTCATTAACTATGCAGGCCGCTAATATACTGAAAGACAACCTGTGAGGTCTTACAGCAGGGGTCCTCA
>ML685785.1:19218282-19230038 GCA_007922175.1 Pelusios castaneus
AAAAAAAGCACTGGTCAGAAGTAGTTATAACATTTAACTATGTACTTTACAGAAATGTTATGATACTTGCAAGAATGTGAGGAAGATTCCCAACATCTGAGCAATTCTCTTTAGGGGACAAATCTGCAGAACTGCCCCTAATTGAGGTGTTTATAGAGAATGTGTTGAAACAAGAATACCAGATAGCATTCACCTAAATGTTCTGAAGAAACTCAAATGTGAAATTGCAGAACTACCAACTGTGGTATGTAATCTATCACTTAAATCAGTCTCTGTACCAGATGACTCGAAGATGTCTAATGTAGTGGTTTGGATTTTGTTGTTTTTTTTTTTTTTTTTTTTTTAATTTCAGCCTGGTAAGCCTAACTTCAGTATCAGGCAAATAGGTTGAAACTCACTGATGGTTGGACTCACCAAATAGGTTGGACTCACTGATGGTTGGAGTGGACTCACGAAATAGATTGGACTCACTGATGTACACATTCTGTTGGGGAAGAGTCAACACAGCTATTGAAATCATGGGACATCATGCCTCACCAATCTATCAGAAATCTTTGGGCGTAAGGTAAATAGACATGTGGACAATGGTGATCCAGTTGATATAGTGTACTTGGACTTTCAGAAAGCCTTTGACAAATTCCCTCACCAAAGATAACTTAAGGAGTCATGGGATATGAGGCAAGGTCCTCTTATGAATTAGTAACTGGTTAAAAGATAGGAAATAAAGTAGAAATAAATGGTGAATTTTCCACAAGGGACAGACATAAACGTGGGGGGTGGGGGGGGAAGAGGGGAGTGGTCCAAAAGGATCAGTATTGGGTCCAGAGCTATTCCACATATTCATACATAATCTGGAAAAAGGACCAAACATCTAGATGGCAAAATTTACAGATTATATATAATTACTCATTTGGAGTTAATGGTGAAGAGTTACAAAGGGATCTAACAAAACTAGGTGACTGGGCAAGAAAACTGCAGATGAAACTTAATGTTGATAAATGCAATGTAGTGCACATTGGAAAACATAATCCCAGCTATATGTACAAAATTATAGGGTCTAAATTAGCTGTGACCACTCAAAAAAGATCTTGGAATCATTGTCGATAGATCTTGAAAACATCTACTCATTGTTCAGCTGCAGCAAACAAAGCTAACAATTTTCAGAACCACTAGGAGGGATAGATAAGACGACAAAATATAATGCTGCTATATAGTGTTATGGTATGCCCACACCTTGAATACTGTCTGCAGTTCTGGTCACCTCATCTTAAAAAGGATATATAAGAATTTTTTAAAAATAGAGAGAAGGGCAACAACAATTATGTTCCAAAGGGGTAGCCATATTAGTCTAGGTCAGCAAAACAAATGAGGAGGCCTGTGACACTTTTAAAGACTAACAAATGTATTTATCGCATGAGCTTTTGTGGGAGAAAATCCCACTTCGTCAGACACTTTGAAGATGGGGAACTCGCATAATGGGAGGAAATTAAATGCAGGGAAATGTATGACGCAGGATCAGGTCAGGCTGTAACAGTGAATCAAAATAGGTGTTGGGATTCAAACACTGGGGAACAGCATATAGAGGAAGGTGAAGTCAAATCACCTGTTGTAATAAGAAAATCCATAGTCCCTATGAAAAGCTTCCATATGAGAAAAGATTAAAAGACTGGAACTATTCATCTTGGAAAAGAATGACTGAGAGATGGGGAGATACAATAGAGGTCAATAACATCATGAATGATGTGGAGAAAAAGTGTTATTTACCCCTTCATGTAACACAAAAACAAGAGGTCACCCAATGAAATTAACAGGCAGCAAGTTTAGAACAAACATAATGTAGTATTCCGTCTCACAATGCACAGCCAATTTGTGGAACTTGTTGCCAAGAGGTGTTGTGAAGGCCAAAAGTATAACTGAGTTCAAAAAAGAATTACACAAGTTCATGGTGGATAGGTCCATCAATGGCTATTAGCCATGATCATCAAAGATACAACCTCATGATATGGATGTTCCTAGGTTACTGACTGCTAGAAGCTGGGCCTGGAGGACAGGGGATTCCTGATAAATTGCCCTGTTCTGCATCTGGTACCAGCCACTGTCAGAAGACAGGCTATTGGGCTAAATGGAACATTGGGCTGATCCAGTATGGTCATAGTTGTGTTCTTATGTAAGATGGAAAGCATTCAGTGCTGAATTTTATTAAGGAAAAGCTTAACAGAGTAGGAGCTCAGCTGAACCACCATCCACACACATGCCTGAATTTCAGGGGAATCAGGTTTGAATCTCTGGATCTGAATCTGCTATTACTGATCTGGTTAGGACAGAGGTCAGGCAATCTTTAGTAAGGCATGTGCCTTACTCCCTCCCCTTCCCCCCCAGTGCTGGATCTCAGGGGCGGTAGGGATGTTGGCAGCAGGGGGAGAGGGGTTTGTGGGGCCAGGTGGTGGGGAGCATGGGGCATGAAAGCATGCAGTCTGAACATAACTCAATAAAACAGAGGTCTCATGAAAGGACCAGTTTGAGATTAAATATTGCAAGAAAATTTGTGAGTTTTTAGGACTTCCAAATCTCAATACAGACTAGCCCTATCTTGATGTAGAGCCAGCATTCTGAACCCCACCATAAATAGGCTCCAGGCCTGAAAGAAACTGCTGCCTCGGCCCACCACTATTGTCAAGCAGAGAAAAGTGTTGCTATAATAAGGTCATGCAAAGAAGAGCATTTCCAAAGTTTCTGAATACAAGTTGAAAACCCACCAAATTGGGGATATTTTATTATGTTGCTTTTGGAACAGAATGTGGCGGCACTAACTAAATTAAATACGATAAAAGACCTGAATAGAAAATTGCAGTTATAAATGGAATGGGTGCTGTGAGCAGATAGTTCTGTACATCCACATCTGTTCCAGTTCAAAGCAGTTCATGTGAACCAGTGGTAGAAACTGTTCCCCCCCCCCCCACCTCTCCCTCTGACTATACTGCTACAAATCTATCTGCATTTGCTCAACCACTGGAAGTAGAAAGAGGTGGCAGCCACCCAAACATTTGCTCAACCTGCATTCATTGGGACAATATTCCTCATCCGGCCAATCCTTTTTGCTCCCTGGATTTTCAAATATTTGTGGTAATTAAAAAAATATTTGGTTTTGCTAAATTTATCGATTCATTTGCAATTTAACAAAAGCTGCATTTTTTGTCCTTCACCTACAGATTAGTTTGTTTCACAAGTGTCCCTTCAGGGGTCACTTAAATGATAAATAAGGAAAAAGCTGACAGAAGAGTCAAGTGGGGAAATAGATGTTAAAAATAATGAGGCTGCTCCAAAACTAATTCAGGTTCTGGACAGATTGCAAACTTCCAGCACAGAGTTTATTTTAAAATATCTCCCTCCACCTCCACTTCCCTGTCTCTGTTTTATCTCCTGTAGTTCATCTTTTTTCTTTTATGTTTTGAAATCTATTTCTAAAAAAAGACAGTAAAATCAGAAGCAGCAAGATGTAAATATTCCATTCCAAAATTTGCTTCGAAACAAAGGATTATGGGATTAAATGTGGAAAGGGCTGCAATTTGTCCAGGGATATAAGGTGAAACTGAACCCCACTGTTCTGAATGTGTTTGGGCGTGTAGCCACTCTGAAAAAGTCTGGCTAGGAGAAATGATTGTTTTTCAATTTGAATATTCTTCAGTTGATTAACATTGAGTCACTGGCAGTTTATACATGGCATGTATTTGTTTCAACTATTATTTAAATTAGAAGGAAGGTGGGGACTAATTAGATCCCTGGGGGTTTTCCACCTGAAAAGCTTCCAGGCTTAAATTCTGCAATTCAGTCTATTTGGGCAGTTCCCCGCCCCTGCCTTCACTGTGTGGTGGGATCTGTCAGAAGAGAGTTAATTGCTTCATGGGCTTCACTCATTTCAGGTGAATGATGTGAACATACCAAAAACAGTATCAGGCCCTCAAGGACAGCTTGGACTAGACATTGACACTAGGAGAGTGGTGAAGTATTGGAATGGGTTACCTAGGGAGGTGGTAGAATCTCCATCTTTGGGGATTTTTAAGGCCCGGTTAGACAAAACCCTGGCTGGGGTGATTTAGTGGGAGTGGTCCTGCTTTTTAGCAGGGGGTTGGACTAGATGACCTCGTGAGGTCCCTTCCATCCCTATTATTCTATGATTGATAATGCTAGATCCTGGGAGTTAGTGAACCTTTAATTCCTATTAGACCCATGCTCCTCCTCTAGAACTGAAGTCAATAGCAAAACCCTGACCGTTGCAAGTTAACTGGAATTCAGGATGCACAACACCTCATGGGGTTGGATCTTTAAGGAAGCGAGGGCTGATCCCATGCTTCTAACTTAGACGAAGCACCCCCTGAAATAAGTTAAAATACTCCTAAGAAAGGGAGCAGGATCTGGATTGTAACGGGACTCAGTAGTTAAAACAAAGAATTGTACTCTGTGTGTTAAAAGAAAAAGTATGCTCCTGCTCCCCAATCCTCAGCCAGTGATGGCAGCCCCCTCAATCAAAAAAAAAGCAGCTGCTGCCTGAAAATTTGGCAGCAGCCATGGCTGAAGTAGAGGGAGTTCCCAGGCATGTCCCAGAAAGAAGCTGCCTGGAGTGGCTTCTTTCTGTGGTGTGGCCTAGGGACCTGTAGGGTGCCTGGGGCACCGCTGTTCACTTTTCTGGGGCAGAAGTTGCACTTTTGGTAGAGGGCAGCATGTGCTGCTCCCAAATTGGCCCATGTGACACTGCTTGCATGCATGCGAGGGGTTGCTGACCGGTTTTAGGGCATAGCACTGTGTTGCTGAAAACATTTTGGAAAGTGCAAATTCAATTCTCATGGAAGGCTCTTAGAATCTGCAGGATCAGGTTCCCAGCCACGTGACTACCTTATTCTTCCCTGAAAGTGGTCAGTGGGACTACTCACATGCTTAAAATTAAGCACATGCTGAAGTGCTTTACTGGATTGGAGCCAGACTGCTCAGAAACTTGCAAGACAAGCCCTGAATGAACTATTCTGGGAAAATACACTGCAAAAATGAGAACCTGCCTCAAAAAAGAAGCTTCTTTCATCTGTAATAGAAAGACGACAAAGATTTTATGTTTTGGAAACAAGAGAATAGCTCCTTTAGCAGAAGGATTATTAGCAAGCTTGTAAGAGAAGAAAACTTAGAATGAAATTCATGAATCTACCATTTAAAAATCAACTAACTTGCAGCTGCTATTATAATGAAATTTTAACAGTCCGAAATGTGAAAAGGGTTTCTGTTTTTCCATTGGCAGGGAGTAGACGTTCATTTATATTCTGGCAAGTATATATTTTTTTCTTTTTTGAAGATTCATTTTTCTATCATAAATTGATTTACTGGAACAGCATGAAGAGAAAATACCTTTTCTATAATCCCTTTTAAATGCTATTGTTAAAGCACAGTTTTTCTTCCAGGTATTGTTAACATTATTAATTATCTGATGTCATTATTATCATTACCCTAGTCTGAGAGATCCTATTTGCTCTAGGATGAAACTAATATGGGCCTAACATTAAGCCATCTTTTCTAAATGTGTTGATCACCCAATGATCCCGTTGAAGCAGACAGATCAACTAATGAATGTAGCATAGCAGCAATAGGCCCAGATCCTGAGCAGTAGCTGAGGGACATCTGGAGCGGCTCAGAAGCAGGGTTGCAAAGATGGTTTAACACTGTCAATGTAGCACACCCCGATTCTGGGAAGAGATGTGTTGCTTCAGTCTCCACAATACAATCTGCAGCAGCCACCATGTGGTTTCACATTTTATTGTCCCTTATGAACTGCATTTCAAATTTACTCAATATGGAAGGAAAAAGGTTTTCCCCTTAACTGCCAGCCCAGCAAATTCAAAGTGAGATGTGAAAGTCGAATTCTCTCCTCATGCATAATCACCTGCAAAATTTTGGAAAGCCAAATCATACTCTCAGAAAGACCTGCACAACTCCTATATTTTCCAAATGGTGCCCTCAGTTACATCTGTGCAATTCTAGTGCAAGCTAATTGTGGTTTGTAAGGTACTTTGAGATCTGCAGATGGAAAGTGCTATAGATGTGCAAAAGATTTATTCCATTATAAACCCATCTCAACAGGGTTATTCAGATTAATGTTACATCAGTGTTTAACCCTTGGCCTCCTAACACCCGACTTAAAAGAGAATTTTCTGAGCATGAGAATGTTTTTATGTACTGTAGCTCAGATAAGAATTTGTTACATGTGTTTGGAAAGCCTGAACTTCCTATACAACACCTTGGTGCAAGAACAGAAGCTATCCCAAGATTTCGATTGTAACACTGAATTTCTTGTCTTTGGTTTAAAACAGTCTCCAAGGTATGTCTTAAGCTGAGCTTTCATTTTGAAATGCATTTTAGCCCAGTCAACTGCCAGTCAAAATATCATTATTGATGACTGGAAGAGGTAAAATAATACTTCAAATCTGCATACCTGTGATCAACAGAGGACCTATCAAACAGTTCAGACAGATCAATTGAGGTCACCTAGGTCTTATGTACATTAGAAAATGTTGGTGATGCAAGATACACCATAGATCAAAAAGCACTATAAATACGCTTGTGCCCGTCCATTGTATCACTGAAGTGCATCCACAGCTGGTGCACTAGCATTGACAATGAGAGCAGTGTATTGTGGAGGACTATCCCACTGTGCAACTCACCACTGTGTCATTATGAGTTGTGGGAATGCAGAGCGGATTGCCGTGTTCATGGGTGCAGCCTCAACGTCTCACAATGCAGTGATTTCCATCCTGTCATTCCATGGGTTTCCAACTGTTTCACAGCATTTTTCAACAACCCCAGGTGCGTGTGCTCCCGCCATCTCTAGCTGAAAGGATGGATCCTGCACGGCTCTCCAGTGTTGCTGTCAGTATTCTGAATGTATCGCAGCTGGTCATACAGTAAATCACGAGCTCCCAGCTGGAACAGGAATCCAAGGTGCCTAAACTGCTGGGTGCAATGCAAACAAATAATGGCGGGTCATTGTTTGCATTCACAGAGCATCTGCACATGGTGCACTGCTGTTTTGGAGTGTGTAAAATAAGCAGAGTGGTGGGATCGCACTGTTACGTAGGTCTGGGCTGATAAGCAGTGGCTGCAGAACTTTCAAACGAACATAGCCATGGAACTCTGTGCGGAGAACGAGGATGACAGCTGCCCTCTTGGTGGTGAAGCGCATCACAGTTGCTGTGTGGAAGCTGGGAACTTCAGTGCTATTGGTCAGTTGCTAATCAGTTTGAAGTTGGGAAGTCCACCGTTTGAGCTGTGTTACTGCAAGTGTGCATGGCTGCTAATCTTGTGCTATGAAGGACTGTGAGTCTTAGCAATGTGCATAAAATAATGAGGACTTTACAATGATGGGATTCCTTAACTGTGGTGGGGTGATAGATGGCAAGCATATCCCAGTTTGGGCCCTGGAGTACATCAGTAGAAAGGGGTACTTCTCTGGGTACTGTGGATCATGATGGGTCTTTCACTGATATCAACACAGGTTGGCCTGCATAGAAAGATGCAAGCAGGGACTTTCTTTCCAGACCAAAAGATTTCAATGCGGGATACTGAAGTGCCCATAGTGATCCTGGGAGATCCAGCTGACCCCTTATTACAGCGGTTCCCAACCTGTGTTCCAGGGGACAAAAGTGGCCCTCAGGGCTTTCAAAGTGGCCCTCGGCTCCCCTCCTGCTGGCTGCAGAATGGAATCACTGCCTAAGGACCCAGGTGGAGTGACATTCCCGCAGCAGTAAAAGACTGATGCAGGCTCCTTGCTGTAGCCAAAGGGATAGGAGATCAGTGCTCCCATCCACCTGGATGTGGCTGGGAGCACTGCAAAGTGCTCCAACTAGGTCCATAGGCGCTAAGGTCCTTGCTGGAGCCAGAGGCAGGGGAGGCAAACACTGCTTTTCCATCCCCCCAGCTGCAGAAGGGAGCCACGGCCTTGGGGCCCAGATAGAGTGCGCAGAGCTGCAGGGTGATCATGCATGCGGTTTCCCTGCTGCAGCCACTGAATGGGCATTTGGCAAATTTAAAGATCACAAGTGAGAGAGTGTTTGGGGTGTGGAGCTGCCATGGTCAACTGGAAAGATGAGATGTGAGCTCTCAACTTTGACAAAGCAGAGGTTTTTTTGTTTTTAAATTCCCTGGACTTTATGGTTGAAGGCCAGCAGAGTTCAAACTGATGGCCAGAGAAGTCAGGGTGGGAATTGTGGGACACTTCCTGGAGGCCATTTACCATGGCATAACCAAGCCTGATAGCTACAGTGATACTTTGTTGCTAAAAGCTTGATGCAAAAAACTCTACAACTCTTGTTGGGGAAGCAGGGAGGATTGCATTGTGTATACCGCCCCTGTTTTAGGGCAGAAAGCTGACTTTGGTTGACAATCCCATAATGTAGACCAGGTCCTACTAATAAGGATCATTGAGTTCCACATCCCTGGAAACCTGCAGCCCCCTCACACCATATTAAAATTACGTGGGTTAAATTCTGTCCTTGTGTTTATATGTGTCTTTCATCCAAGAAAATGGCAGACACAAGTATAGATCCAAGGATAAAACTAAACTTCTCTGGTTTTTAGCTGGTCTAACCTGCAGCCTTTTATTTCATTTTATAGACATTAAGAATCTGTGATTTGGATGCAATTCAGCCCATGCAGAAAATTTTCACAAGGCCCTACACACTGACATTCACAGCAACTCTATTTTTTTAGCACAAGGTGCAACAGTAATTCTAAGGACAGGTCTGGATAAAGCTTAAAAATATTATGGTTTTTAAAAGACAAAAAAGGAACAATGCTTCCATAAAAAATATTTGCAAACAGAAGTTAAAGAAATGCTAGCTGCGTGGATTAGAATGTACAGACACAGTACATGCTGTACTATCAAAAACTTAAGATCCTATATCTCTACAAGCCCAGAAAAGGAATGCATGGATGGAAAAGGGAAAATTCTAAGGTCAAAGAGTGGATATCAACATACCATGTACTTCTAAGAGATACGATCTAAATTTCTTTAATCACTTATCTGGACACAGCAGCCCTGAGGACTCTACCTATCATATTGAAGAGATATTTTAACATTACCCAAGTCATGTCTCTAGACATCAGTCATTCCATTTTTATTAGGTGAATATTTTGACAAATAGTACAATGCACTGTGGACTTCAATAAGCCTTCCCATTCCACTGGCCATTCAGCATATCTTATAAGACAAGCCCCTATATCAGGCATATGTTATACCACCTGGAGATGTACCTTTCAGCCAGACATACAGTATATTCTGTAAGGTTTGGTTTTGCACGGGATATACAGTGTGCTGGATGGACCTGATCCAGGGAGATGATCTCAACCTCCTCTAAAATGATGCAGTCCCTCAATTCCCCATTGATATCAATGCACATTTTAGTTCAGACCCTATATTTTCAAGGACACAGAAACAAGATAGTATATTATGGTCTAGTCTATACTGCGGTGGTAAATGGACGGGAGATACATAATCTGCGGCATGCAGATTTCATATCTCCTGTCGACTTCCTTACTTCTACTCACTGCGCTGTCATCACTGGGCTGCGTCGACCAGCAGGGCTCTTTTGTGGATGCAGCATTCTCCACTTGGGAGGGTGGAGTAATTGCTTCGAATGGAAAGCACTTCCAGGATCGATTGAGCGGTTCTTCACTGCCCACTCAATCAATCCCGCTCCATCGATCCGTGAGTATAGACAAGGCCAGTATAGACATGGCCTATGTTTTGGATAGCCTGGAAAATCCCGATATCATAGTAGATAATACGCACAAAAAAGGTGGGCTTTTCACTCACTTAAAACCTGAATGAAATACATACATCTTGAGACCTATTGGATTTCATGATTATGGGCTGGTTATCAGCAACATGATGAACCGAGAGCATGTGCTAGGAAGCTTAAATTATTAAAATATGCTTTCTTGACTTGATGAAGTGGAAGTAATGATTGTTATTTTGGACTACAGCCTGATCAATATTGGCGGTGGTGCTGGGGGAATAGTTAACTGGAAACTCCGTTGTGACTAATTATTTTAGTAATTAACCAACTTTAGTAGAGCTCTTAGATCTTTCACCCACTGTGCAGCTGCATTTATTTATGAATTCTTTACAACTATCTTCACAGTGCTAAAGGGATAGGAGAGGGCATTTCCCAATATTTTACATATTAAGCATGTGAACATTCTGTATTAGAAAGAGCCCTGAAGCAGATCTTTGGATCCTGTCCCCTTCCATCCTCAACAGAGATCACAAACCCAGGATCCTAATCCTCTACCCCACAGTAAAATATTGAGAAAGTTCGGCTGCATATCCAGATGTGGTGACTCAGCTGCTACACTAAGTCTACTGGTAATTATATGGTTGAATAAAATATATTAAGTCACAGGAAATAAAAAAGGAAAAACCATTAATTTATTTTTAGAATCCTTGACTTGTCATTCATCAAAAAGGACATTCACAATATGCACTCAGACACCAGAATCTGTGTGAGGTTTGCCTGACCAGACGCTGAAATGCATATTACTTTTAGAGAACCATTTTTCTTTTTTAGACCAGGTTCAGACTCCATGACAGTGAACACAGGATATATACAGCACTGCAATAATTTTCACCAGTGAGTAAGACTCTAATCAGGGCTTCACTGTTTGTATTAGAACTGCCTTGACACAATTTGCTAAGTCTTACCCTCTCACTGCTGCCATATCTGTCCCCAAACCATTCAATACACATCTTCCGTCATAATGGCGGTGTGCATGCTTGAATACTAGAGCAGAGGACACAGGGCCTCATTCTGCAACCTCACGTATAACACCACCAAACAGGCCTAGACTTGCATTCAAGAAAGCAGTTTTGATGCTTGCCTGAATTTTCACCTCTCATCGACCCCATGAACAGATTGTTCCTGCTCATAATAGTGAATGTTTGTGTGTGTATTCACTGCCACTATCAAGTCAGGGAGCATATGAATGGAACTCAGCAAACAACCACCACCATGTCTGCTTCTTTCCCTGAAATTTTTCCTGCAGTGAGAGTGGTGCTAATATAGGAGCAGGAAAAGTGTGTGTATGTGCATACGTGCACACACAGAATTCTCTTTTATACCATCAGGACCACAAAACTTGGGCCAATTTAGTGACTTTTGGTACAAACATGTCTTTCTTTTGTGCACTGCAATCTTTTTTTCCTAGGTTGGCACAAAATTCATTTGAATTTCTACATGCCAGTCCAGTGGGGGGGGGGGCCCCCCCCCCAAAACAGTCACAACATGCAAACATATGGGGTCTCAGAAATATGATCTTGCAGTGAAAAATATGACAGACTAGACATAAATTGAATCGATTTCTTCCTGTTATTGATTACACCAGGCAGGCAGTTCCTCTAAGGATTGAACACTTTCAATCCCCACTGAAGTCAAATCCAGAGAGTCTTAAATAAGACCCTATTGTATTCCACTGAAGTCCATTGTAAAAACTGAGACAAAAGTAAAAGCGATGGAAAAAAGGGGCATGCATAAATTATATCCTTAGCACACCCTCTCTGTATGGAATACAAGACTAGACTGAAGACAGGAGTTTAAAAAGCTTTTGTCCATACTTTGACATTGGCCTTGTGATGCTGCTAAGGTAAATATCTGCTTGGGATCAAAACAGAGGTCTTGTGGCTTGCCTTGTTTCCCCCCTCCCCCCCAAAACAAAACAAAACA
>ML685785.1:19230438-19240843 GCA_007922175.1 Pelusios castaneus
TGGTCCCAGGCAGTAAACTGATGAGCCATTAAGGATACAATGGTTGTATTCTTTATGTCCTCAATGGCTCATCAGGATACAGTGCAAGTAAAGAAATAGGTGAACAAGAGGTGTTCAGAACATTGTAGGCAAATTGTCTGAAGAGGATACAGAAGCGTATAAGGAGTCTGTGTAAGAGTCCAAGGAGGGAAGAGGCCCTCCAAATACACTGTAAAGTATATTACTTTACTTACTATTAAAGTGTATTACTTTCAGAAATGGGGGGTGATAGATATATTTATTTGGGTTAGTTTTTGTTTTGTACTTCCAACAATATGGCCGTAATGTTTGAAACTGTGCTTATTTCTAATGCTACTTAGCATATATACTTAAGACTCTTGTAAACAAGCCCTGTGTTTTGTTTTCTACTGAAAGGCTAAACTTTACTTTGTGTTACCTCGGAATAGCACCTAAGACATTGCTACTACTTCCTGGTTTAAGTCCAGTAAAATATTACAAGTTTTCAGATATCACTGCGTTTTAACAGTTGGTAAAGAGATTGACTTTTTAATAGTACCACTGAGGCACTGAAGGTGTCAGTGTGAAAACTGCTCTACAAGTGAACATAGATCATTCCGGCAATACTTTCATGCATATAACTGTTCTTAAAATCAAAGTAAACTCTGCCTGCATCAGGATTGTATGATCCAGTTATAAAGGCAGAATGTTTGGCTATGTCTACACATACTAAAATTAGTTCGAATTAGTTAGTTTGAACTAACTAATTCAAACTAATTTTAGTTAGTTTGAATTAGCTTAATTCGAACTAGAAAAAAAATAGTTCGAACTAAGCAAGTGCCATTGATGGCACTTGCTTAGTTTGAATTAGTGATCTCCATTGATTTCAATGGGCAGGTTAGTTCGAACTAAAATTAGTTTGAACTAACATGGCCACATTGGTTAATTCGAACTAGTTAATTTGAATTAACCCTTATTTCTAATATCCTATTCGAAATTATTAGTTCGAATTAAGGAAGCCCTTTATTCAAACTAATTAAAGTTTAGTGTAGCCATGGCTTTAGTTAGTTCGAATTAAGCTTCCTTAATTCGAACCAACTTGCCAGTGTGGACGTAGCCAAATTTGTGACCAACATGGCTGGGGCTGGTAATTTTAAGTCTCCAAATACACATTTCCCTTTTGTCCCCCATCCATGTTGTTGTAATCTCCCAAGGCATGCAGATCAGTTTCACACAATATGGTCACTGGCCTAGCAGGTTCAGTGGGCTATTACATATCCAGAAGTTTATTGTTAAAACCCATGCCATCATCAAAAAATACAAAAGTAATTGTGGCACACCCCTGCTTATGCCCATGGAAATAGATTCTAAAAAGTAACTGAGACTAAATAAAATGGATCAGTGCTAACTACAATACTTGAAACGCTTCATTACCTTGTCTAACGTCAATAAAGGCCTGATCCGGACAGATGCTCAACAATCCCATACCTTATTGACCGCAGGGTACTCAGCACCATACAGGATTCAGCCCTTAGGATATACAGTGTGAGGCTGCACAAGTAAATCAACAAAACAGCTTCATTGATCTATTAGGTTACTAAGCTCTATACAAAGGAAAATTTAAGCAATTAAAGTTATGCTTAGCTTTGTTTTTAGAATGTATGGAAGAATACATCTGCTGCTGGCAGAGGAATTAGAGCTAAATGCCTCTCTTATTTACCTGTTGAGTTTACTCTGACATAATGTGTAAAAAAAAAAGCTGCTACAAACGCACCAGAAAGAGCTGTTTGCTCAGCACAGTGCTGAGCAGCTCCTGGGAAGCACTGAGTGCCCTCCACAAAGCCAATGTTGAATGAGGAGAAGATCAGGCCCAGCAATCTGTGTTATCTGCTAGGGTTCCCTAATAAAATAAGGCAATACATTGACTACAATCCCTCTCCCCACTCCAGTGAGTTCCCAGCATTTCCTTTCCTCAAGGTCATCAGAATCCCAGGAGTATAATTAAAATCAAAATGGACATTTTCCCCTCATCGTGCCAACAAATTCTCCCACTTCCCAGGGTGACTCTCCTGCCTTCTGTTTTGGCAGGCGACCCTTCTTCCATATTTCATAACTGTAATTGCATAACCAAGCATAGCTGCAGTAGCCTCTGGGTGTGGTAAACACGCTGGGTCTTAACCCCATTACCAGCTTTGATATGTCACTTATTTCCTGAGACTCACTTGCTCCATAATCCCGTGCAGTGACTGGTGAACTGTCCTACTTGCCAAACTTAGGTAGGACTAGACATACCATACTGCAAGTTAACTAGCAGAGGGGGAGACATGGCTGCACACCCCAAGAACTGTCACTGAATCAAAACTGCCTGCTGGAGGTACTTGGACTGAACGTGTACCTATCTCCATATATGAATAAATTAGTTCAAATTAAAACAAAATTAATGACTGCAGAGCTGGAAGAAAGTCTAATTAAATCAAAGTGGTTATTAGTCTCTTGTCACTACTGATTAATTATTAGCTGGAGAGAATTCGTCTCTTTAATTTGTAGTGGAAATAGCTAACGTTATCAAGAGTAGAGATTTATTTTAAAAAAACCCCAAATTACAGGCCTGCTATGCAAGTCCCAAATCAGGGCTGAACAATTTCTTCTCAAGGGCGAGCCAGGGAAATGTGTTTCAACTTACGGAGTGAAATCCAGACTCTGCATTTCACCCCGGGAGGTTCTGATCATTTAAACTACATGTGGCAGTGGGGATTTGCTTCCATTCTAGCCATACAGGAAGCCCATCCCTCCAGTCCCAAAGATGTCCTGAGTACCTATATCCACTGCTCCCCAGTGTACCATCTTGCCCATGCCAGCATGGCTCCTTCAGACACTATGTTGGCTGTGCATCCTTTGTAGACGCTGCCTCAGACCTACCTTGACTTGCAACTCCAGAGCTCACACTCACTCCCCTAGAATACAGAGGGGGAATCAGCCTACCATAATGCTGACAAGCATCAGCAATGCTCTGCACTGTTACATGCTGGGGGACTATGACACCACAGATGACACTCATCCCCCTTGACCTTTCCCCTTCATGCTACCAGTGAAGACCAAAATTCATGGAGGGAGAGAGATGAGAGAGAAAGGGAGAGATTGATGACACCTTGGCTACAGTCCAGCATAAATTAACCCATATTTTCAGATTTTTATTTTCTTTACCCACCTCTTCTCTTTTTTGTATGTCCCTCAGTCCTTACTCCAAGCTACATTTCCACAGCAGTTGGTAGAAATTTTGCTTGGGCAAGAACCATGTAGAGACTTCAGGAATGGGTCCTGCATCTTTCTGCAGTGGGAGCAAAGGTTCCTAAGGTAACCAGACAATCTATAGCTCTGCAATGTAATTGGAGGGCTTATATTTTATAAACATCCAAAAGCAGCTTTTCGGATGGCTCGTCAACAGAAATGCAGCGATGTGCTTGTGAGACCAACTTTGTTCCCTGCTCAGACTGATGAGATTAGGTACGTTCAGGTCATGCTGCTAATGGATGAATCAGTAAATTAAATGGAGAATGTCACTGAAGTATTATTTATAATTTCTCAGAGCTCTTTTGTCTTATCACTTTGATTATCTTATGATAAATAGCTGCCTATCTCTTGAACAATAGTATATCTTTTTGGTACCATTCTAGCATTTGGTCCCCTTATTGATTTCTGTGTTAATATAGTTTGATAACACTTTAGCTTCCTCTGTTTTTCCTGGTTATTATTTCAGAGTGCTCCTTCATGTTCAACTTTGAAATGAAGTAATATGTTTTCTACTGTAAGTATGTTAACATGGGGCTATTGATGGACAGCAAAAGAACAATATTTTGATATAAAACCCAGCTGTTTTCTGTCAGGTTGATTTCCACAAGTGCCCCCCCCCCCCATCCTGAGACACTCTGGCTGGTCTGAGATTTGATGAGCATACAGTGTTACTTTTAGAAATGGGCTGAACTCCAGTTAAATATTTGGTTGTTTAATAAGCAGACTTTAGGATAACAGTCTTCGTGGGAATCCAAAAAAAGGGAGTAAAGCAAGGGCTCCCCGTGCTATTCTTAGAAGCAAACAGTGAGATTTGGAATTTTGATTGTAAAGCATGGAATTTATAAACGTAGCCATTCTAAATTTACTTCATTTGTATACAATTCAGCTGGATAATCAAGTGTTACACTATGTTCCCGCTTAGCAGCTCAGTTCCGAGTTTGTTTCTAACTTAAGAGAAAAATGTATTCAATAAACTTTGATTGTCATTTGTGTTCCAATTGCTGAAGTGAGTGAAGATTTTTTACAGGTGTGTACACACACCCACAGATACACTTGGCAACAATTTATTTCTAGGGGGAAGCCAAGGAAAGTCTTCCTCTCTATCCCATATCATCTAAGGTATCTGCTTGTTGGTTCTAAATGTTCAGTAACTTCTCAGCCAATGAATGTGCTTTTGCTCTTTAACATACATAATGGATGTTTGCTCTCATTATTTAATGATAGTGGGATACACAATTTCTCTCATTTAACAAATACATTATTGATTAGCTGTATACCTCATTTACACACACACAGATATTATAAAGAGACATTCCAATTTAAATCCTTGTTTGTCTTCAATTCTATCATTTGAATCTATTGAAACAGTATATGTTTATATATCATTACCATATATTGCATTTTTCAGTGTTTCATGGGTAGGTTGGCTTCCTAGGAAGTGATAAATGAGCTTTTAATTACTATATTTAGGTCGCTATGACTGATCACTTTTTATGTTTTAGAAGAAAATAAAGACATGTTGCCAGTCCTTGCTAAGTAGGATACTGTTCTTGGATTTTTAAAGTATTAAATGAAAATTGCTAATAAGTTCCTTAATATGGCACTTTTAATGGGGAGAGATGGGGCAACAACTCTGGATACTCAGTTTTCCCTTTAGAATGTCCAAATTAGAGTAGAATGACTTTCTCCTCAATATCCAAACTCTAAGATCTTTTGCATTGTTCCCCCATTGCTAAAAACACTTACGTGGTCCCCAAGGTGCCTCTGGGTGGATTCTGTGAAGATCAATCTCATCCATATCCATTTCTTATCCAAGCCTGGCCAGCTCAGCTGCAAACTGGTACCAAAAAGAATATTTGAACTTGAAGAGATTCTTCCTCTTTTGCTTCTTCTTTATTTTGAGAGCTTTCATCCAACGGCCACAAAGCCAGTCAGCTATTGCAGCAACTTTGGTTAGACATCATATTTGCAAGCAATATTACTACCACTACCACTAATAATAAGAGTGGATCCCCTGGAATTGAAGAGAAAATAATAATAAGAGGAGATAATAAGAATGGATCCCCTGGAACTGAAGATTGAAGAGAAAATATAACTGAGAAAATTCCCCACTTGATGCCCTGGGAAACAGAGCAACTTAAAAAGCACCCTGCTCCCCTTGCAGAAAGTCACGGATGCAGTCTCTGCCAGGCAGAGGTGTTTTAAATTGATCACTGATGTTGCTGCTCCCGCCGCCTGAGGAAACCCCTTAGCGAAGAGAGAGGCACTGACTTTAAATAGCAGTGCTCGGGTGTGAGTCCGGCTTATACTAACTGCTGCAGCCTGAGACATAAGGCAGTCGGAACCCAGCCCTCCACGTGACTCACATGGGTGCAGAGCTATGCACAAAAATCCAGCTGGGCGCTCAGGAGGCGGCGGCGGCCGGTGGTTTCTCTCTCTGCACATCATCGAAACCTCTCTCTGATCTGGGGGGGTTAATGGACACGCGCTGACCCTGAGCAGGGAGGAACAGCCAGGAGAAGAGCAGGGAGCGCTCCCAGTAACATAGGAACCAGCTTCGGACTCCAGGAGTCCTCCACAACGCCTGCGGCTTGCTTGCCTGTGAGCCCGTGGGACTGGCTAATGATCCGATTCTCTGGCTCTGCCCTGGGGCGCAGGTTTCGGTGCTCACTCACAGGGAACACGATGTCTCTCTCTCTCTGTTGCACCGGGCGTTTTAGAGCTAAGCACCTGTAGCAAGCATTGTGTGGACAAGATCGCTCATCTTCCAGGAGGAGAGGCCGAAAAGGGGGCGGTAAGCCCAGGCTCTGAAGTGGTTGCAGGGTGGGGTGAAAGTGGGGTGCCTAGAAAATGGAGGGAGTTTAGGATCCAGGTGCCTAGCCATCGCTGTAATAAAAACATCCGGATCTTTTCATCTGCTGTGTGGCGATCGGAGACAGAGAAGGGGGCAGGCGGGGCTGAGAGTCTTCGCCCCTCTGTGAATCTTTTAGAAACGTGAGCTGTTTTACAGGCTTTGAGGCCAAACAAGATTTCAGCTAACCCCCCCACCCCCACCCCCAGTTTTGCTGCTATCAAGCGGGGGGATGTTCTGAACCGCCCTCTGTAAAACAGCAAGGAAGGCGCCTTCTTGTGTATCCATAAAACCCAGCCAATGACACCCATAGATAAATATAATAAATCCCAATCCAGATCTGCCTTAAACAAAGCGGTTTGCAGAGAGGGAACTGACCTTGGGGGTTTAAGTAACGCGCCTGAATGATAGCAGCAGCTGACGTGCAGGGAGAATTCCTCTCAAAGGTCACTAACATTTTTTCTCCAGCAGGCTGCAGCAGTACAAGCAGCTTTTGGACACCACACGCTGCAGACCCCATAGAACTTTTAATGGGACTGGGAGGGAGAAGGTCTTAGAGGACATCACTGCTAGCTTTAAGGGAGTCCAGAAAAATAATGCATCTTGAATGCTGGTAGAAAGCAGTGTAAAATATAATTAAGAGGCTATTAGCACTATAAAGTCTCAAGCCACCTACTCCATCAAGGGCTCATTCACCTGCTCATCCACCAATGTGATTTATGCCATCATGTGCTGGAAATGCCCCTCTGCCTTATATATTGGACAAACAGGACAGTCTCTGCGCCAAAGAATAAATGGACACAAATCTGACATCAGAAATTGCAACACTACAAAACCAATAGGGGAACACTTCAATCTCCCTGCTCACTCCATTGACGACTTGTTAATAGCTCTGTTGAAACAGATGAATAACAAATCACAGCTTCAAAGAGAAACTGCTGAACTTGAACTTATATGCGAATTTGACTCAGTTGTTCTGGGGTTAAACAGGGACTATGGATTTTTCTCTCATTACAACAGGTGATTTGACCTCACCTTCCTCTATGTGCTGTTCCCCAGTGTTTGAATCCTAATACCTATTTTGATTTGCTGTTACAGCCTGACCTGATCCTATGTCATACACTCCCCTGCATTTAATTTCCTCCCATTCTGTAAGTTTCCCATCTTCAAAGCATCTGACAAAGTGGGATTTTCTCCCACGAAAGCTCATGCGATAAATAAATCTGTTAGTCTTTAAAGGTGCCACAGGACTCCGTTGTCTTTCTACAATAGGCTAACATGGCTACCCCTTTGGAATTTGACTATAAAGTCTCTGGTAATTCATCTTGACCTCTCCAAAGCCAAATGCCACTTAGCAGGGTAATTACTGAAGAACTGATCCCCCTATGTGTAATGTCTGACCACTTTTGGAGGATTTTCAGTTTCCCAATTTAAAAAAAAAAAACAAAAAAACCCCATAGTTTAACAGTTTCTTTAACCTTCCCAATCTTCAGAGTTCTGAACCTCTCCAGGAGTCTTTCATGGAAAAAAAAAACCTTTTGCCTATTTTGGGCTTTTATCCAAGGAAAGGCCAAAATTTAATATGACTGATGACAAAGCACTCCTCATGCATCCTGCTGGTTCTCAACTGCCTAGTCATAACATCATGATTTAGTGGTTGAATGCCCACCAAGAGTTTTATTTTTAACTTCAGTCCCTTCCCCTCCCCCTCTTATAATGTGTAGCTCTCATCATCTAAAACCATCACTAAGGTCCTGGCTTTTAATGTAGGTGCCTAAGTAAGCAGATAATCCCCCCTTTTAAAAATCCCATTAGGTATTTACAAGCAACTTTTGGTGCCTACATATCTTTAAAGACCTGACTAATTGAACCTGGGAAGTGATTGTAGAGATGGGGAAACCAAAGCAGGGCATTTTAGAGCTCACTGACATCTGTGCAAGGGAATAAAATACACAAGACATCCCCTCACTCCCCAGCTGTGCCAGCTGCGCTGTAGATTGATTACATGGAGATGAGCAGAGCTCCTTCTAGGCTTGTGTAGGAGGGGGAACAGAAATAGACAGGGCCTTGGGTCTTCTGTCTTTCCAGTGCACTGGCCAACACTACTTTCAAAATGAGTTGCACCAAGAAAAAGGCAGGCACAGTTTACTTCTACAGAACAAAGGGGAAGCAAGGACCCTAGTGGGTTGGTTTGGTGTTTGTATTGTACCTGCAGCTATGGTCATCCCTTATTTGGGGCAGATTACAGGGTGCCAAACTCCATTTTGTTTACACAAAGCTATAGAAGCAGTAGGGGGGCTAGAGATGGTATTAAATCCTAAACACTAACCTTCTAGTTACGTGGTCAAAGCATTAGACCACAGGGCTGATTCCTCCTTTCTTTCACTGAAGGCCTGCTTCAGTACTGAAACTTCTAATTTCACTCTCTGAGATTTCCTGTTAAGTGGATAGGCTTTTATGGTCACTGTGGTGCTAAAACAAAGAGAAAACATCTTTCTCAGAATAAATCTGAACTCTAACATGATGGATTGGACAGTCACAATCGGGTGAATGTATTATTAAGGGACTTTGAGAATGTGGATACTTTCTTGACAATGTAATCCTGAGCGGTTTTGAAAAATGAGTCAATCTGTTAGGCTATTTTAAAAGCTCATTGTTTACTCCCTTTTAAGTTTTATGATTATGCAAATATGGATTTAGCCACTTTTGAAAATGTACATTATTTACTTTATTATTAGAGTAGCAGTACGGTATGTTGTGTTGTAGATCTGTAATATATTGGAGCCTCATTTTACCACATCTACTTATGTGAGTACAAACCACTACAGGATCATGCCCTTCATAGCAAAGGCAGTTATCTTTTCCTTTGTCTAAATTTCATTCATTCCTGATGGAGAGTCACAGCAAAACCCAATATTTGTACAAGTTCAAAAGATATATTTCACAAAGATTAACACATAAAGTCAGTATTCCTCCCCCATGATAATAGGTTTTGTAAAATAGAAACTGTGCACATCCTTCACGTGCAATAAATCAGCTGTTGACAGTGATCTGAAAAACAGTCATATGGTCCATAGTCTAAATAAAATCTTATATATACAAGTAGTCCCACTAACTATGTAGGTGCTTGTCAGAGTGACAGAATATCAGAATCTAGTACATGGACCCAACTTCTGGGAACTATATCATGTTTGGTATCAATAGAAAGGTAGTAATTTGCTGGGAATGATTATATAGTTTATGTCTAGGAATTCTATTTCAATTAGAAGTTAGAATTTGATGTTATATCTATACTTTAACTTATGTTAATACCATTGTGTCCTTAATGTTTAGGAATGTGCCAGGACAATGGTCCCAGGGAGTTACCTGATGAGCCATTAAGGAACAATGGTTGTATTCATTATGTCCTTAATGCTTAATGCCTTAATGCTTCTTGCTCCTTCCCAGAGTCAGGGGTCTAAACAGATCTGACAGCTACAGCTCTTCTCTGGAACAGCATGTCATTGCTTGGGAGTTACCTGTCCTTCGGAGCACACTATCCAGAGCCCTTGCTCAAGTGACTCTCCAGGGAGCACATCTCCTCAGCAGCTTCCATTCTATAGAGTTCACCCCAGCTGTACCCTAGTAACCCTTTATCAGACTCATTAGCTGCCAACCAACCACCTAGAGATTTAATTCCTTCCAGATGTGTCTGAGTTGTCTCATTCTCTTTTACAGAAGCCTGTCACAGGTAGGCTTAAAAAGCCACGCCCTGTGATAGCTGCCAATTGAACTTATTGACAGGGAAATGTCAATGTCAGTGAACTTTTGTCAGTGTTTTAAAAAGGGGGGCTAGCAACAGTATTCCTCCTTAATCTGTGATCATGCCCAATGGACCATTTTGGAGCATGTACTTGTGAGGAGGAAATAGGACAGGGGAGTGAGTCTATTCATTTGTCTGGCCGTTTACACAAAATGTTTTCTCATAACCAGGGAAGCAGACAACCCCACTTGGCAATCAAGTTTATATTAAGTGCACATGCTGGCAGCAATGTTTACACTTTGCTCCTGAAAAATATACTGAGTACCTTGATAGTATAGCAGTGATCCTCTCACATAATTTGAAACACAGGGAACAGACAGTTTATGGGAGTCCAGGGTTTTCCTATTTGCCTTGCAGTTGTTCTGGACTGA
Source organism: Pelusios castaneus (assembly GCA_007922175.1). Classification (NCBI taxonomy): domain Eukaryota; kingdom Metazoa; phylum Chordata; order Testudines; family Pelomedusidae; genus Pelusios; species Pelusios castaneus. The sequence continues at coordinate 19,240,751 of ML685785.1, forward strand.
TTTAATTGAACTATTTTTATGATTTGCTTAGATGGCTTAGAGTTGAACTCTGTGGAAGCAGGGAAATCACTCCAGTTCTGTCTTGGATTTGGT
>ML685785.1:19241243-19258285 GCA_007922175.1 Pelusios castaneus
AAGTGGGTTGGAGCCCACGAAAGCTTATGCCCAAAGAAATTTGTTAGTCTTTAAGGTGCTACAAGACTCTCGTTTTTTGCTATATACAGACTAACATGGCTTCCCCTCTGGAACTTGTCTTTGAAGATAATTACATGATCATGATTCAAAACACTGTTTGCAAGAACAGTCCTATATGCATTGCATTCTCCTCAACAGTGACACTATAAGTAATTACCCCCCACCCTGCATTGTCAGTTATGAAATGTCATCAGGTCGCACACAAGAAATATAACTGGACTATATAAATACCCATTGCCAACTCTTATATAGATGCACTCTTCATCCATAGATCTCAGAGCATGGGGAATCCTGCTATCATTCCATCTCAGGAATGGTAAATGGAAGTCAGCTGAAGTTGTGCATAAAAATGAACTATAGGATACAGCCGAAAATGTAATGACACCACTTCCTCATATGTGATTTCAATGACATTATCCAGGGTAGTCAAGGTGAGCATATATGCAAATGTTTGCAGGATCAGGGCCCTATGCATGAACATCATAACTAGCACTGGCTGGCTTATTTTTTCCCTTCAAATGAAAAAAAAATCACATAGCAGTTTAAAGGACTAGTGTGTAAGTGCTTTGTTGAAATGCTAGTGCGGGGGATGGGCTTAAGCACTTTGCTGAATTTGGGCTAGAGTGAGAAAGGTATTTAGATTTCAATTTATAAATAAAAATGTGCATTATGTCAAATGAACCCTCATTGAAGACAGTAACGTGCTCTCCAAATGGGATGTATTCTAAGGCATGTGACTGGGTAAAGATGTTGAGATGGGCAGTTGCTATTCAAACAAGTTTATTGCTTTGTCAATAAACACTTGTGACAGGGTTGTCTGCAATGAAACAGGTGGAAATTGGATCATTATACATTTAAAATTGAATTTAGGAGGAGGATTTTATTGTATTGACCATAAGCAATGACGGGAGAATGAAGAAAATAAAAGCTGTTAGGAGAGATAAGGAATGTTACAGGTTAAAAGCTCTCTTACTTTAAAATAAAAAGAAGTCTTCACATTTCCTGCCATGGATTTTCCTTTCTTAGTGCTATATGAAGTAACCACAAATAGTGTGAAAGATTCCCTGGGACCTTGACCCTGCAAACGCTTATGCACGTGCTTAACTTCAGGCACAAATTGTCCCTCTGAACTTCTCACACACTTAAAGTTAAGCATGAGCATAAGTGCTTGCAGGATCTGGGCCTAAATTATTAATTTATAGCAACTGTTTACATACAAAACATCTGCCATCCTAATCTCCCTTGTGTTACTTATGTTTACTATGCTCACTTTAGAGCAGCCAAGATTTGGGGTCTTCTCAGTGACTAATAACTGGTACAAGTGTTAGCATACCAGTAAAAGTTTTTAAGAGAAATTCTGAGAAAGTTGAACTCAATGTTTCTCCCACTGTGTAGTATACTGTGGGGAGCAATGGCATCTGTGGGTCCAGTTTGTGATGTCTCAGGTAGCTTGGACCATTGGGGTTGCTATAGTGATAAATGGGAGGGTTGCTTAAGTGCTTGGGAAAACCTGTTTGTCTAGTCTTGCAGTTTTCTTCAGACATGCTGAATAAAGCCAAGTCAGGGAGCTTCCAAGCCTGTTATGTCTATTAATCCTATAATATTCCTAATACATATCAACCTGGCGATGAGACGGGATGATGAGATAACATCCTGTGAACGCAGGAAATTCTATCGCTTGCCTTTTGGGATTACTTTGGCTCCGGCTTTGTTCCAGAGGGTCATGGACCAGATCTTGAGTGGCTTATTGGGAGTACAATGCTATCTTGACGACATCCTGGTCACCGGCAAGAATGAAGAGGAGCACCTTACGAACTTGAGAGCTACCCTACAAAGATTAGAAGAATATGGCCTACGCATTTGCCAAGAAAAATGTAAATTTTTCTAGCCCTCTGTTGAATATTTGGGACATATAATTGATGCTGCTGGCCTCCATAAGTCTCCAGCCAAAGTGAAGGCAATCGTGGATGTGCCATTGCCTCAGAACATATGCCAACTTTGCTCTTTTTCAGGGTTACTGAACTATTAAGGCAAGTTTATTCCACAGTTAGCAAGGTTTCTGAAACCCTTACATGAGCGGCTTAGGGCAAACGGGTTGGAACTGCACTGAAGCCTGTGATGTTGCATTCAACAAGGCTAAACTCGCATTGATAAATTCAAGGGTTCTGACACACTTTGATCTGTCCTTACCTCTACAGCTAGCCTGTGATGCCTCCCCGTATGGAGTTGGGGCTATGCTGTCCCATGTTATGCCTTCAGGAGAAGAAAGGCCCATTGCTTTTGTTTCATGCACCTTGAGCAATTCAGAAACTAATTATGCCCAGATTGAATGCAAGGCACTGGGAATTGGTTTTGGTGTCCGGAAATTTTGCCAGTACCTGTTTGGAAAGAAATTTGTGCTCGTCATTGACCATCGACCCCTGACATTGATTTTGGGATCACACACAGGTATTCCACCTTTGGCTGCTAGTGTATGCAATGATGGGCATTGATATTTTCTGGATATACATATGAGATCAAGTATAGTAACTCCTCTTTGCATTGCAAGGCAGATGGTCTTTCAAGACTACCATTACCAGAACCCCACTGAGATTTGGGCCAAGAAATAATCTTTTACTTTGATCAGGTGGAAAACACATGGCTACTCAAGTAAGGAGAGCAACACACTTGATTCAGTACTGTCTTGAGTTATGGATCTCCTGATGCATGGAACATCATTACTTGACTTCCAGGTCTTACCTGACCTCAGCCCCTATATGTCTAGGCAGATGGAGTTATCAACCCAGTCTGGGTGTTTGTTGTGGGACATGCGTGTCATTATCCCGCCTTTTTTAAGACCACATTTGTTGGAACAGCTCCATTCCAGTCACTGTGGCTTAGTGTGCATGAAAGAAATCACACAAAGCTATTTTTGGTGGCCGGGCTTGGACAGGGCCATCAAAGAGACAACTAGAGCTTGTACCTCGTGCCAGAGCATCTGGAACACACCTCAGCTGGCATCTCTTCACCCGTGAGACTGGCCTGAAAAGCATTGGCAATGTAGTCATGTTAATTTTGCTGGCCATTTGAAGGCTGTATGTTTTTAATTGCTGTTGATGCCCATTCTAAATGGCTAGAAGTTTCTGTAATGCAGTCCACTACTACGGAAAACACTATCCAAAACCTACATGGCTTCTTTAGTCATTATGGTTTCCCAGAGCAGCTGGTGAGCGACAATGGACCGCAGTTCATTTCCCAGGATTTTGAAAGTTTTATGAAGGCCAATGGGATGCATCACATCAGGTCAGCACCATATCATACACCCACCAATGGAATTGCTGAAAGATTCATACAAACTATGAAGCAAGCTCTAAAATCTGAGTGGGGACATTCACCTCTTCAGAAATGTCTGGACAACCTCTTGTTATTAAACACTCCACAGGCCACGACTAACGCTTCTCCAGCTTTCCTTATGATGGGACAGCAGTTGTGCTGTTGCTTTGATTTATTGAAACCCCAAGAAACACAACAAGTGGTTCAAAGCCAACAGCAAGACCAGGTCATCAGATGTGCGCTGAAAATGAAGGACCGCACCTTCACTGCGATTGAATTGGCCAGCCTGTCCTCACTCGAAACTGTGCTTCGGGAGCTAAATGGGTTCCAGCAACAGTCATCACCAAAACAGGACCCATTTCTTACTCTGTCCAGACAGCGGATGGCTTGGCTTGGTGGCATCATGTTGATCAGTTGCTACCAGGTCATTCCTTTCCTGAGGTACATCTCAAAATGACTAAACTGACCACCTTTCAGCTGTTCATGTCTCTCCTACTCCAGCTACCTCTTCAACACCATTGGCCTCCACTCCGGCCCAACCAGACACAACATCTTCTCCAGGTCCTCCTACTTCTCCGGTACCTGTGGTCACACTGCCACCAATACTACCTTCTGGTGTGGGTCCACCAGAAATTCACCGCAATCCACCTAGAGTGAGAAGGCCTCCGACTCAGCTGGATCTTTAGCTAGGGGCGACCCCCTCATCATGGGAGAGAATAATTCCCCGGGGTTTCACCCGGAGATGGGACAGTCTACCCTCATCTTCAAATTTAGTGTTTATTCTTTGGGGTGGGGGGTGGAATTTTCATTTGAGGGGGAGAAATATGTGGTGTCATGTTACTTGGACCATTAGGGTTGCTATAGTGATAAATGGGAGGGTTGCTTACGTGCTTGGGAAAACCTGTTTGTCTAGTTTTGCAGTTTTCTCTGAGTGAAGCCAAGTAAGGGAACTTCCAAGCCTGTTATGTCTATTAATCCTATAATATTCCTAATACATATCACAGTTAAGGCTTTGAAGTCTAGATTTTGACTTTAACTGCAAAAAGTTGTGTATAAGATGCATTGCCATGGGAGTAGTCAGATACACACTGTGACTCAGACACATCTTTGAGTCACATTTCCTCTTCTGCTTCTTCCTTGGTCTTAAAGGAAGGAAATTATAGCACACCTCATGCCAGTCCAGCTTTACTGGCTAATGAGGGGAAGGATGGAATCAAGCCCATTTTCATTTCCCTCCACACTTTAACCAATGACAGCTACTTATTCTGGCATGCCTGGGCCTAAGATCTTCAGAAATAAGCATAATTCATAAGCTATGACTCTTCTTACCCCCTTGCATGGCTCTAATCCCATATATAGGTTCTCAATGGCAAGTCTACTTATGCCAGCCATAGCTTCTTTCTGAATCTGTTGAGGTGCCAGTTAGAAAAGCAGATAGTGTTCCCCCCGCAGAAAGCAAGATCTTTCATGGCTTTTGTCATAGCTGCAGTTTTCAGCCTCCTTTAGATCATATGGAGAAAAGAGGTGAATATTTCTCTATGTGCTTTGGCATTTATTCATTTAAAAAAAATTTATAATATACTCTTCTCCATAGATTTGTGTTGAATTCAGTGACCCTTTCAACACTGTAATGTTGCCTTTCCAACCTAAGATCACTGTGCAATTTGTAAGGAAAAGTATAGAGAAGAGGTTAAACCCTTTATCCATTCCAGGTATTGTGAAACCCTGTCAGTGTCCTTCTTTAGCAATTTGATTAAATAGATATTTGACGACAGTGGCACATACGTCAGCAAAAAGTTATCTGAACAGGGTAAGAGCAGCAGTCAATTCTGTAATGCACATTTATTGTTTGATCAAAATAGTCCCTTCTGGCCTTCTCTATAAATATACTTCCTCTCTGATTTGCAGTGAAATCAAGAGGAATTTTGCCACAGGTTATAGTTGTTTGAGGTAGATAAATAACTGGAACAGACAGCTATACATTGATACATCTTTATTTCATGTTCCAAAGGGGTAGCCGTGTTAGTCTATTGCAGAAAAACAACACAGTCCTGTGGCACTTTTAAAAGACTAACAGATTTATTTATTGCATTAGCTTTCATGGGAGAAAATCCCACAAAAGGTCATGCGATAAATAAATCTGTTAGTTTTTAGAAGTGCCACAGGACTCTGTTGTTTATCTTTATTACATATCACAGAATAAGTCACTAGAACATCTACCTACCAGCATATCAATTATTTAATAGCACATTTGATGCAGAAACAACAGATAATTTAGGGCCAGATTTCATCAATCTTATTCACAAAGAGTAGTACTTTATTACTCATATAGCCCCTCTGAAACCAACAAGGCTACTCATGAATTGAGGTGCTACTCAATCTAAGTATGGATATCAGAATCTGGTCATTATAAAATGGTATAAAAGATACAATATGTTGCAAAGCTATCTGTGTGATGTTACCTAGTGTACTATGGTTATGCAATAGGTCAGGAAACAACTGCACATTTTACATTCCTCTGCTCATCGCATAGTGGTTAAATATGGTAGTTATTTCACCTCACATGTAATATGCAAGTATTACAAGACCCAAGACCCTTTTACAGCTAACCATAATTAGAGGAGTACTTATGCACAAAGGCTCCCACACAGTTTCCTGCCCTGTGTACACTTATATTTAGTTCTTAAGACAAACAAATCAGAAATATTGACAATAACAATAGTATATAGTTAAGTCAGAAGTCTTATCTGTATTAATACCAAGAATTCATCTCTAGAGAGCTTGCTTAAAAAACAAGTAAGGCCCAAATTCAACAGGGCCTCGGTGAAGGTTCATGGGAGAGAAGGAAATAAACAATGCAGAAATCTGATGTAAAGACCATGCTGATGATGAAAGAAACAGATGTGTTGTCTTCTTCAATCCTCCTACCTATATGCCTCGATTGTATGAACCCCAAGAAAAACTATTTCCATATGGAATATTTTAGCCAGGGCAGACTCCATAGGTCCAGGCAAGACTGAATATTACATATGGATAGTAATGTTGGGTTTGGATGAATATAGATATCTGAAGACTGCATAGTCAGTCAATTAATTTCAGTCATTTATGTATTGAGATGTTCGGGAATTGGCAGGTTTGTTTATATTAGTATATTTTTAAAAAATAGTCAAAGGTATACAGAGTATTAAATAAGTATATTCTTGTTATGCTTTGCATACACTTAAATAAATAAAGTTCTGTTCTGACTGTTTCCTGATCGTTAGGTCAAGGACAGTGAGTGTTTGCAGCTACACAGCCATAGGTGAGCAATCAGTAATGGTGTAAAGTCTGCTGCACTTATCCCATTGCATAATTAAAACTAATGCATCCATAAAGTACAGATGTACCCCAGATGTAGGATGTGCAACACAGTGGGCTTCAACATAAGTAGTGATGTGTTACAAACCAGTAAGAGTAGTTTAAGCCTGAAATCAATGGGCAGGCTTGCATCACAGGGACAGCATTAATGGAGGGTGGAGGTCTCATATGACAACATGCAAGGACATCAAAGAAACATTAAAAATTGAACAGGGTAGGGAGTCAGTTAAAGTGGGAAGGGATGAAACAAAAGGTTGTAATTAGTGAAAGAAAGGGCCAGAAAGGAGATTATATATATATATATATAAATTTAAGGAGAACAGGTCATTTTTGTCATTTTTCAGTCTAGAAGTGTGAAACAGGCCATTTTGTCTCATCTTCTCTATATACTCTTCATAAATGGACCATTTGAAACATAGAGAATCGATTGGGAATTTCATGAAGGCAATCCCAAAGAGCTCCAACAAAAAATCTCCTACCCCTAAGAAAAATAGCAGAAGGTAGGTTGTTTAGACCCTACCTTGCTTGGGATTCTCAATCAAGAGCCTGGACTAAGGAATCCTCTCCCAGAATGTGTGTCACTTGAACGGCAGCAATCTGATCTATATGCAGGAAAGTCCTAATAACCTCAGTCAAAAATGTAATTCAAAGAGCTTCAGATAACAGTGCACATTCCATCATGCATTTGGACAAGCAATAGTGTGCAAAAATGCATGCACAAACTACTGTACTTGGACAAGCAAACTCATGATCATATAGTGGCTAGATGGAGATCCCTTTCCAGATTTGCTTTAAAATGCTTCCTTTTGAAACACAATGTGTTTTGGCACCTCTTAGAACTTGTTGGAACTTTGCGCTGTATGTGCATATGCCCTCCACCCAATCTGTATCTGCACTGCACCATTCCAATTGCTCTGGGCACCAGTCTAGTAGTTCTCTTTTGCTATATATACAGCTGACATGTCATCATATGATGCTAAATAAATCTGCACTGTACACCAACACCTGAGTTGCAACAGATAAGTGTAATTTTTCTGCCATTAACCTCAACGAAAAGTGTGCATAGCAGTTCTGATGGCAGGCTCAGGAAAATTCCCCACATATATCTGTGTTACTTCTGGGACCTGAATGTCCTGGGGTTTTTTATCTCCCCCATGTTGTTTTCCTAACTAAACACAAAATGTAGTCATTATCCACATGTTGATATTATGTCTATGAATGATAACATTTTATAGTCCCAAAAGAGAAACAGATATATGCATGGTACTTTTTATAGTGCTTTCACCTCATTTCAAGATGCTGTAAAAAGGTACAGAGTGTTAATATTTTCTTTTACAGATGGAGGAACTAATGCTCAGCATAGTTAAGGTATGAAAATAAGTAAGTGTCAGAGCTAGTTGTATAATACAAGTGCTGATTCTGATCTCAGAGAATTTCTATATGCTTCTATGGAATAGGTAAACATGACATCAGAATCAGGCCCCAAGTCTTATAAATCTTTGCTTACCGTACCTTCTCTGATAAAGAACGTAACGGTGAGTTTCTGCCAACCATACACTGAGTAGTATCTAATTCCAGAGGTAACTAATTTTGTTCAGTCATCATGACCTGATAAACCTATATAATAGCAAAACAAATATTGTTGATTACATAAAGCCATTGTAATAATTAATAGTGATGATAAAAATAATTCTTTGAAAAGTGGTCTTTTTTTAAAATGAAAGTTTCTAAAAAATTATCAGCACTGTTCAAATTTTTTTTTCCTGGGAGTAACTGTGTGCTTTTTAAATATGTTTCATAACATTTAAAGGTATTTTAAAAACATTTATGAAAAATTAAAACAAAGTGATCTGTTTAGAACCCTTTCAAAATAAAAAAAATTCAAAAATTTAAATTTTTCTCAAAGATTTCATTTTTCAACTGTCTCTAATAGTTCAAGTTCTGCTGTATGAAGTTAACTTTTTGGAGGATTAAATCACATCAGCCTAAATTGATTGGGTTCTTTTCAACACAAGAGGGCACCATCAAGCTAGTGGAGCAGGACGAATGATTCAATTTTTCTCACATGTTAAATTAGAAAAAACTGCTGCAAATCTTAACACACTTTTTAAAGTGAAAATTATTTTGAAACCAAGGGTGAGAATGCAATGTATGCATTCATTTATTAGATATGAATTAAATGAAAATCCTTATTATGTGACTTGTATAATGTTTGGGGTTTGTTTGTTTTGGCTAGGTGGAATCTGAATAACTTAGTATTACAGAGGGTAAAATCCAGTTTCTAAATGTAGGGAAGTTATTTAACACCTCAGTAGAAATTGTTCAGTAGAAATTGTTGACTTCCTGGGAGTGAGAATGTTGATCCACACGACATGCATTTTTTTTTTTTAATGAAGATTGCAATGGAATTTGCAGGATTATGTATTAACTCAGTCAAATGTCAGTTCCAAGTCTGAATTTTACCTTCATTTCGGAAGCAATTCCAAATACCCAAATATGAGAGCTTGAAATGTGGATTCAGATCTGAACTTTCCCATTTTAGAGGCAGGTTTGATTTGTCAACTCTGTACTTGAATCTGGTGGTTGGTTTCAAGGCCATCTCTTTACACATGCACGTGCACATACCCACAGTGAAATTCATCCTTGTGCTGAGGGTCAGAATGAGGTCTCTACACCATTAAAATCCCCAAAACAGGGTAAAAGTGGAACTAGGCCTTTTTCACAGGGGTGAATTTTACTCAGAGGGTACTTCTAAGCTTCCCCCGCCCCAATAAGTAAAAGTCAGTCTGAAGTCAGTGCTGTTCTGTCTGGAAACAGATATTCATTCATTAGTGATGTGTTATAGACTGACAGATTTTTTCTCCGACTACGGGGTGGTACAACAAGTGGTACCTGTCATCCTGAGTTAGGAAACAGCATTTTCTTGCAACGTCCTAAGATATATAATTGAGAAGCAATAATTAAAGCTCTGAATGCTCAAGTTTCCATCTGTTAAATTTATGCCTTGCTTTCTTAACTCTCACAATCCTATGGCACAATCCTGTGTCATGTTCTGAGGTTATGTATGTGGAGGATCACGTACCACTCATTTGCTGTACCCACTCTTCCTCATAAACAATCTTTGGAATTTTAGGATTTTGGGAATAGCTTTGACAGAATGCTTTTGTTTCTAATGTTTATATATATATATTTTCATTCTCCCCATAGTCTGCTAATATTAGGGATGTTATCTTTAGTTATTTTGTGCTTTCTTAGGTGTTTTCTGTTCCTTGCTGGGTTCTACATGCCCTTGTAAATCTCAATCTAATAATTATATATCCAATCCCTACTTCTGGCCAGTCTGCACAAACATAGATTGAGCTATTTTTCAAAGGAATAAAGCCTTTTCAGATGAGCTACAGGTTTTAAAGCAGATTCTTCTATCTAACTAAGAACTGGTTTAGATATGATGATGAACATAATTCATATTTATTATTCACTACTGTAATAAACCAGAGTAATATTGATATCAATATTAATGTCTTATCCAGTCTACCTATAAATGATCCAAACCAAGGTTTTCACTACTTCCTTTGAGAAAATTATGCTAATTTCACCATGTACTGAGCTGCACAAAATTTTCCCCAGTGTTCATACACCTTAATCTGCTTGCTCTATTTTTAACTCTTATTTGCTAGCCACTGACTTGTTTTATCTAGAATTACCTGTAGAGTTTAAGGCTGAGAAAACTTTCCTACTACTGTAAATAAGCCTGCATTGGGGAAAGCATTTGTTAGGTTTGCAATTCAATAGGCTTGCAAACATCATACAATCTTAGAACAGTTCTGAGATTAAAGCACAGGTGTGGGAGTCAATAGATTTCCTAGCTCTGGCAATGATTTACTATGTGTGGCCATTAATCACTTAACTTCCCTGTGGTTGAATTGCTCATCTATAAAATATTTGTCAATTCTGAGGAATCCTGACAACAATAGACACAGTTACCTGGAAAACTCAAACACTCCTTCAGACTTGGGATGGGACCCCAACTTCTCCAGGTCCAGAAACAAAGGCCTCACTTGTCTGTCCTAATGGAGATGTCCTCTAACTGACAGTAACAGAAAGTCTCTTATCATGGCTAGAGGGTGGAGGCCACACATCCAAAAAGCAGGTTAGCAAATTTCATAGTGCTGTGAGGACTTCCCTCCTTCTCTTATTTAATATCAGTTTTTTGGTGGGGATGGAAATGGGGTGGTGAGGAGCATTTGGTTTGGTTTAGAAGTGTGAAGCTGGCACTTAAGCCAAATTTTACTCCCCTTTTCCTCCCTTCCTCAAATATAAACTGTATCCCATCTCTGAATATGACCATGATTCAGCTTTTTTATTGTGATTGGGAAGGAATGCTCTTAGTTCTTGCACTTGTAAAAGCTTGTTTCCTTCTTACTTGATTGCACAAGGTTTCCTGTTTACACAGAGCTACTCTCAACCTGCATCATGTGAGATAGTAACAGTAATCTTACTAACTGTAAGGGCTGTGGAGCACCATTTAAAGGGGGGAATATAGATTTGCACCCCCACCTGAACCTTCTCTTCTTTCAGGCATTCCACCACCAGAGGCCTGAGCCCCCCCAGCCCATGAGCCTTTGTTCATACTCCTTCTAAATTTGAGTGATTCCTGTTGCTTTCTTTCCATTATGCTCAGTTTTTAGCTACATGTATTTTATATTCATACACTGTGCTTTCATCTCATGCTACTTTATAGACAGATGTACATACAACCATCCGCTTTGGGTGTTATTCAACCAGCATGCAACAAAATGAACAACAGAGTGGGGTGGACCATGGACACCAGAGCAAGCCTCTACTATTTCAAACATTGCTCTTACATATTTAATGTTCATACAAAACATCTGGTTCTTATCCAAAAGATCCTCATGCAAGAAAATTGCTTGATAGATATATTAACTATCTCAGGAGTATGAATCAACTGTGTTGGGATTTGAACATGTTGTTCTAGGGAAGGGAAGCAAGACATTCCATACATGTTGCTTAAGTTACTCTAGACCTTGTAAAAAATTTTCCATTGGAAAATGCCATTTTGTCAAAATCAAAACTTTCTGCAGTAGTGTGTCTCCTTCAGTGAAATTTCAGTTGGAAAAAAAATTGAAAAAACATTTCATTGAGGTCAAAATGGAACACTTCAAATTTACTAGACAGCTTCAACTTTTTGTTTAAAAATATATTTTATTTAATTCATAATGTATTATAACTTCAATTTTTTATAAAATCAACATTTGAATGCTGTCTTGATTGACCTGAAACTACATTTTTTTTCAAACATTTCCTTTTGCAGCATGTTTCAAAATGTAAGAATTTTCCATGGCATTGAAATTCCATATTTTGACCAGTTATATCATTAGGCCATTCCATTAAAAAAAAAAAAAAAAAAAAAAAGTCTCATGGTCAACACACCATAACTCCATTTTATTTTCACTTTCCAACTAAGACAATTGTTTTGTCTTTTGAAAAATAATGGCCTGACTTCATACCTCCTGACATAACACATTAATAAAAGGCAGCTCCTAATACTGTACATATTGTGGCCACTATCCTTCATATCAAATAATGTACATTTGGAAGAAAAGCTCTCAAGTCCACAATGTGCCTTTCTTAGCTATACTGTTGTATGCAGTGTTGTTTTAGCTAGGTTATCTACAAAGAATAGAGTCACCATTTGTTTTGCACACAGAACTTCCACTAATATCTAAGAAAACTTGGATCGGCAGAGAACTGTGCTTTACAACTTGTCATCTTTAAAGCTTTAATTAAAAAAATTATTGTAATGCTCACTGAGTGCATTTGCTTTTTACAGAACTGCAGAGCAACCTACCAACCTCAGATAAATTAATATAATCAAAGGGCTTCCTTATTTGGTAATGGTGGGAGTGATATATTCTCCAGTGGAAGATGCAATTGTGGTCCCTGCTTTAGGTATTTTGGTTTCAGACTGCACAATGTGCTAGAAATAAAGGAAAACCTGTAGTGACAATTGAACCCCAAACAGGAAGTTAATGGGAAAAAATAAAAACACTGCAGGTAAATAAATGTGGAGTTCAGCATTCTAACAGAACATCTAGATGTTCTTGAACAACAAGTTTATAAAATCTTAAGTGGCAATTGACATATGCCAACACTAGTTAGAAAGTTTCATCTTCAGGACAAGTTTCATGGGCTATCTTAGCTATCATGGGTAAGCAGAAGTTTTAAAAACACAGTGACATGATTAAATGATAAAAACAAATTTTACTTCACAAGTGTCTTTTTTTCTTTAATGACAGTGACTGGAATTTTTTATGTATTGAGGATGACATCCTTTTCATCCGAAATATACTCAACTTCTGTTCCTTCCTCCAGCAGCAAGTTCACTAACATTCCACTGTGATCATAATGAAACATAAGAGCATGGTGCAATTCTGAGAGTGCATTTTGCCTGACTTGTACTAGAGCCTGAGCCCAACGGGTGCCACGCAAGGCGAAGTCTAAGGATATTGAGGGTGCTGAGCACCCTGCAATATCGGCCCTCTACCCACAAAACAGTTTAGTGCATTATTGTTAAATAAACAAACAATTATCATGTAAGAAATCATTTAATGAAAATGACTGGAGACCGATTCTCCTCTGACTACACTGGTGAAAATCAAGGGTAACTTCACTGAAGGCAATGCAAGTACACTCGTAAGTTGGAGTCCTAAAGTACTGGATTGGAAGTCACCTATCAGCTCTTAAACATTTATATAACCTTATTATTACAGTAATGCTTATGACCAAAACATTGCAATGCCAGATATATTTATAAATACTGCCAGGTATTAATATTAGTCACGATACACTGCAGCAGTAATCTTGCTTGTGTGATAAATATTGAAATAAGTTTTCAAGGAAGACATGGTTGTCTGAAAAAACGATCTCTGTGGTTTTGGTCTTTTTAATTAGTTCCGCTTTCTGTCAGTCTCTGGAATTAATTTTTACACGTTTACTCATTCCAAATGGCATGCACAATTCTTATATATGTGCCAAAACTCAGGTGATATTTTGTTAGTCTCTGAAGCTTTGTTAAATTGTTTTGAAAGTGAAAAATGAACGTTTCTATAAATCTGTCAGAGAATCATAGCCAGTTTTTAAAAAGATAACGAAACTTGGAAATAGGCAGGAAAGGTTGAAATGTGTTTTCTCTAACAGTTTGAAACATTGTATTTCATGTTGCTATTATAAACAGTGTAATGCTATATTACCTTTTTTGGTTAAAAATGTTGATGTGCTATATGCAGAAGGTATTCTGCCTTAAAAGTTTTTTTTCCACAATGATAATTAATTACATTTCACTGCAGTTGGCATACCATATAGCTGCTACTGATTTGTGAAGAGAACTATTGAAAGGTTCTGTTTGGAGGTACAGTTCATAACCTCTCTGTTTGGATTAAGAAAGAGAAGAATGTTTGTATGAATTTTTTGTAAAAACATGAGCTTCCAATGTTTAATGGAAGTGATATAATAACACAGTCCATGTCTCCAAAGTTATCTTACAATGAACAGCAGAACAGTCTTAACTCCAAACATAAATTCCATAAACTGGAGTTTATTTATTTGAAATTTTTAAACGAGGAGATGAATTTTATAGGCCAACAAAGTAAAAAGTCTGTTAGATAAGCACTGTATTAAAACTTCTGCATTGGACAACCTTTTCCAAGAATGTATATGCTTTATAGTAAAGATAGCTATTTACCTTAAATTATACAACATTCAACAATTGCAAGCCTAGACTATGTAAGGGTGCATCTACACTTACAAGGTACAATGGGGCAAAGGCTGAGCCCCCTGGCACGTGGCAAGGGGTGCCCCCCCTGCCACCGTGGACCTGTCCCAGGTCCACCTAGCCCCTAGAAGTCAACCTAGGTGTCCATTGTAGATGCTCTAGGTCGATTTTGTAGGGTCCCCTCTAAGTCGACTTAAAATTTAAGTGAGGACATGCTAAGTCGACTTTAAAAAGTCGACTTAAAGTTGACTTTGTTAAGTCGACTTAGCTAAATCGACTTAAATTAACAAATGTAGACATAGCCTAAGAGTCTTTATATAGCTTTGCACATCTTTTTTCTAGGCTAGTTATCTAGACCTAGACAGAAACAAACATACATTTAGCATTTAAAAGGTTTGCCCTGCCCTTTTATACTCAGACATGAACCACCATGTACCTTCCCAGCTCAGTTATGACATTTGCAAAAGTGAAGTAGCTTGTCTTATGAGCTACGTGCCAATGCCTGCATATGTGCTGAGTGACGTAACTGTAAGTTACATAGGGACATTGTGGAATCTCCATCATTGGAAATTTTTAAGAGCAGGTTAGACAAACACCCATCAGGGATGGTTTAAAATGGTGCTTGGTCCTGCCATGAGTGGAGGGGACCAGACTTGATGACCTCTCATGGTCTCTTCCAGTTTCTATGATTCTATGAAAATATGACTATGGGGAAGGATGTCAAAAAATCACCCTCTGTAAATCTGCTATGGGTATAAAATAAAAATCGACCAATTTGGGTAGGTGGGAAGGAGTAATCCAACCTGCTAATTACTTGAATTGGTTGGCAATTTTCCAGGAGAATAGTTTTTTTTCAGATAAAAAAAATGCAGATTTGTTTAAACAAACTTTTTGCAATAATGTGCCATGTTTGATTAAAGTTTCTTCAAGTACAGGATAGAATTTCTAACCAAACCTAGAGAGATTACACCTCAGAATAGCCAGTAGCTTGATGGTAAGGAAACTGATTTCATTTCATGTAAATTAATAGTTGTAGGGCTAGAGAGAGAGACAGCCTAATTCTGTATCTCAATGGTTAGCACGCACCTGGGATGTGGAAGAGACGTTCTCAATCTCCTTTCTTTTTCTCTCTAATGAAAAGTTTTGAAAAGTTGCAACCATCTCCTCCATTCCCCCATCTAAGCTCCATCCTAGAAGTCTGTTTCCCTCCCTACGCAGGTGAAGTCCATCCCAAGAGAACATTCTTCTGTCCATGCATGCCTCCCAGTGACCATACATCCCAAAGCCTTCCTTATAGTACCACTGCCTGAGCCATCTGTTGATCATCAGAATCTTCTCACACCTTTGTTGTTCTCCTCTAGGGACAGGCAGAATCCCACTGAAGACCACTTGAGCCTCTATTTCCTTAGGATACCTCCCCAGCCTGCCATAGTCTCCTTATCATTCCAGTGACAACCTAGCTATATCATTTGTACCCGATTCTTTCTTTCCTGCTTCCATTACAATCTTCTTCAGCCTCAGATCCATATCCCTTATCCTAGCACCCAGCAGGCAGCACATCCTTCTGTTCTCTGGATCAGCTCTAGTTACAGGCCTGTCTGTCCTTCTCAGTAGGGAGTTCCCAATCACATAACTTGCCTTTTCCTGGAAATAGTGCAATTCTCCAGCCTATCCCCTGTTCCTTCTGGCTGCAAGTCATCACTTCTGCACTTTTTCTTTGAAATCCTCTGCGCCCGCTTCTGTATCCTCCTAAAGCTCTTATTTGGTGGTATCTCCATTGACTCATTCTCTCTTTGTATAGGACTAGCTTCTTCTCTTCTTCGTGTTCCCACCTTCAGTAACCATCTGCTGTGCTCCTTCATTTTCTAACCCTGCAAACCTGTTTCGGAGCTCTATTTCTCCCTCACTGGCCCATCTCTGCTGGCTTCTCACAGTCACATGCTTCCACCTGCCATTTTCCTTGCCCAGCATTCTTCCCTCAGTCCTGGGCGATCCTGCTTCCATCTGCAGGTCTGGGTTTTTTCCTACAGCCTCCTTGTTCGTTTGCTCCTTCAAATTCTCAACCCCCTTCTAAACTCAGCCAGAGTTTCCACCTCCACCTCTAACCCTCAAATTTTCTCTTCCATCAGCTCTATGGCTATGTCTACACTTGTAATTTTAAGTCGACTTTAACTAAGTCGACTTTAAGTCGACTTAGTTATGTCGACTTAGTGAGTCTACACTTAAAATTAAAGTTGACTTAAAGGGGAATTTACGAAGTCGACCTAAAGTGTCCACACTGGATGCCTAGGTCGACTTCTAGGGGTTAGGGGGACATTGGACAGGTCCACGGTGGCAGGGGGGGAACCCCTTGTGTGCAATGGGTCAAAAGGGGGACAGGGACCCTGGCAGGGCATGTGGGCAGGGTGTGATGCTGTCCAGATTTAGGGAACCATTTATGATATTATTTTCTATTAACATCTCATAGATGCTAAAATCCATAGGAACTATGTCATGTTTGGTATCAATAGAAAGGTAGTAA
>ML685785.1:19258685-19292961 GCA_007922175.1 Pelusios castaneus
GCTTAAGTCGACTTAATTTACAAGTGTAGACGCAGCCTATGAGACAGCACTTCATATGCATGAAACTCTTTAGAGATACCCCCTCCAAGATCATGTACATCTCTCAGCTTCCATATCTTGTCATCTTCATTGTCTCTTCCCCAGCTTGAGTGACTACCACTGCTGCCTCCGTATCTGCCATTGCTTTCCCCCTACTTCCAGTCAATGGAACAAAAAAGAGAGAGGAAAAAAACAAAAACAACCCCTCCAACAAGTACCGCAACAATACCAGAACACCACATTCCCTACCCCACCCCACACTCCCCCCAAAACTCCCAATCAAACTCCCGTTCTCAGCCCTGTTGACTGCCCAGGGTGCCATTGCAGCTTTGCCAGAGAAGATCTTGGGCTGTGTCTACACTGGTAAATTAAGTCAACTTTATAAAACCTGCTTTTTAGTAGACCTAAGGCTTAAGTCAACTCCCTAGAGTCGACGGAAGCCAGTGTAGCCGTGGGGTAGCCCTAAGTCGACTTAGGGCTACCCCAGGGCTACACCAATGCCCTCCCTGCCAGGGGGGGCACAGGGGTAGCCTGGCATGCCCCCCCACCTTGCAGGGCAGAGCCCTGCCCACCCTTCCCCTATGCCCTGCCAGGGTCCCTGACCCCCTTTGCCCCATTGTACCTAGGTACAATGGAGCAAAGGCTGAGCCCCCTGGCATTGGGCAAGGGGTGCCCTGCCACCCCCGTGGACCTGCCCTAGGTCCCCCTAGCCCCACAAAGATGACCTAGAGCATCCAGCGTGGACGTTCTAGGTCGACTTTTAAGTTCCCCTTTAAGTCAACTTTATTTTTAAGTGGGGACACACTAAGTCGACTTAACTAAGTCGACTTAGTTAAAGTTGACTTAAATTCCCCAGTGTAGACATAGCCTTGGAGATGATGCAAAACAATGTATGTGCCTGGCCACTTAGTTACAAGAGCAGGATTCTGATTCTATTCCACTGGAAGTCAATGGGGCTTTTGCCATTTTCATAATAGGTTGTATTTATACAATATTCTAAAAATAAATTACCAAGTGCTAGATAGTATGGCAGCTTTGTAGATTCATGTGAAAAGTAGCAAAGATTCTTGGAAGTGGTGTAAAAATATTAATAACTTGCTTTTTCCTTTTTTCAATTCAATATTATTTTTCTAGGTTCAGTTTAAGTAAAATATGATGAACAAGTGGGAAATGACTGCCTAGGAAGAAACACTGCAGAAAAGTATCTGGGGGTCAGAGCAGGTCACAACTAAATATGAATCAAACAATGTAATACAGTTGCAAAAAAAGTGAACATAATTCTGGGATGTACTAGAAGAAGTGTTGTAGGCAAGACATGAGACATAATTCTTCCACTCTAGTCGGCACTGATAAGCCCTCAGCTGGAATATTGTGTCCTGTTCTGGGCACCATACTTTGGGAAAGATGTGGACAAATTGGAGAAAATCCAGAGGAGAGCAACAAAAATGATTAAAGGTCTGGAAAACATGATTTATGAGGAAAGATTGAAAAAAATAAGGTTTGTTTAGTCTGGAGAAGAGAAGACTGAAGGGGGATATGATAACAGTTGTAAAGGGTTGTTATAAAGAGGAGTGTGATAAATTGTTCTTCTTAACCACTGAGGACAGGATAAGAAGTACTGGGTTTAAACTACAGCAGGGGAGATTTAGGTTAGACATAAGGAAAAAGCTTCCTATCTGTAAGATAGCTAAGCACTAGAACAAATTACTTGGGGAGGTTGTAGAATTTTCATCATTGGAAGTTTTTAAGAATTGGTTAGACAAACACCTATCACGGATGGACATGGACTGGATTAGATGACCTATCAAGATCCCCTCCAGTTCTACATTTCTAGGACTTTGTAACTAAGAGCAGCATCTGCCTATTTATAGGCATCATACACCTGTCTGTTTCTTTTGAAATAACTGTTAGACACTGATGGAAAATATCTCTAGGAGGCATAAAAGCCTGGTCATTGCATTAATGCTGCCAACACTGTAGTGGGGACACCAAGCAAAAACACTGTGTGATTCTACTCTGAAAAAAAGTGACTATAAAAATGGCAATTTCTTACTGCGTACATTCAGAATTATACCTGCTTTTAATGGCTCAAGATTTTTTCTCTTCTTGTCTACTGATAACGAGCCCCCCTACCCTGGGGAGCCAAAGGAGCCTTGCCTTCCCCTGGACCTAACCAGTTGACTTAGAGAGTCTAGTGTAGACTCTCTAAGTTGACTTAGTAAGGCCAGCTTTAAGTCGACTTAAGAGTCCTGTGTGGACTCTCTAAGTCGACTTAATAAGGTTGACTTTAAAGTTGACTTAGTAAAGTCAACTTAGTACAGTCGACCTAAATTCCTAAGTGTAGACATAGCTAGATTGAGGTTGTATGGCTGGCAGTGAGGGGTAGGTGAATAGGAGGGAATGTACTTTTTTTATATTGAAAAATTGAAATTCATAATACATTTGACATTGAAATTGTTGAGTCATGAACAGGAAATACCACAATTTTACAGTCCTTTTTCAGAGTAGAAATGGACTTTGTTTAATCAAGAGTCTTCTGTATAGTTAATTACAGGTAACTTCATGGTTTGCATATGTTCATATGCAGAATTATGACAAAACATTGTGTGTATTGTATATATTATATGATAGTTTTCTGCATGCCTACATATCTCAGATAAAATACATCCTTATGTTCCACCCAACAAAACACAAACCAGAAAAATACTAATAGAAAATATTTCAGTGCTATAAGATCAGGTGTCACCTATCAATTTGTGTAAATAAAGGGCTGCTTTCCATCTGATCATCTCTTCATTTGGACAATCTATTCCTTCATCTCCACAGAGTGGTTATTAACATCAATGTGGATAGCAACTGCTCTGGAATGGGGATGGAAAGGACCAGCTGGGTAGGAGGAGAAAAAAAAGTTATAAAACCAGGAAATCTGACAAAGACAATTTGAATAAATATTGCTAATGGGGTTTCCAGCCCCTGAGAATCTACTAAAGGGTCTTGTTTTAGGGACACAAAGTCACCATGGGGGAGTTGCCAAGAATAAATCCTAATTTAAAAATAAATATCAGTGCTCTCTAGTTTAAAACAACTCATCATAGTGTCATAGTTTCCCACAGACTTGAACATAGTTAATGAGCTGCTCCCTGCTAAAGATATTTCCGTTCTAAGGGGATTCCCCTGCAAAGATGCTAGCATGTTCTTACAGAGTCACTGCTTGACTGCCAAGAAGAGTCTTATGAGAAAATGACTACGTGACATTGCATTGTGAGCTCTTTCTCTTCTGATTCTCCCCTTAAAGAATTTCTCTCTGGGATTGGAAGAAAATGAGAATTGTGGTGCTCAGCATTGCTCAGGATGTGGCCCACTTCACACTAATTTCATTCAAATCTACACAAATTCTTATGTCATGCTTATCATCCTATTATCTGAACTCCTTCCCGTAGTTCATTAAACGACGTGACTAACATCCATCACGTTTGCTCTCTCATCCTCTCCCCAGAGGGACAGAGGAAACATTCAGTAGAATGTTTATTATGGAATTTATTTTTATAACATACACGTGTGGTTATATGTTTATGTTAAAGAAGGCCAGGTCAAAGAACTGTGCCTTGCTCTTAGAGTGGGAGGTTATGAGGATTGTGCTGGTCCTTGATTCATAGGGGAGTTCATCCCACAGACTTGGGGTGCTCTCTGGAAACGTTCTGGCTCCTGCAAAAATGAATTTTACCCCTCTTGTGGAAAGTTCCATTGTGCCAGAGGAATATGGTTCTCCAGAATTGCCTAAAGCTCAGGATGAAGACTATCTTTTACATATCTGGGGCCTACGTCATTGACACCTTGAAGATAAGGACTGAGGCCTTGAACTTGATTTGGGAAACCAATGCAAAGAACGAAGCATAGTGCTGAGGAGATCATGGTCACCTGGACTGCTGAAGGAGGTGAACCGCAGTGCTCGGTACTAGTTGTAGTCTCCTAAGTGCGGAAGGCCTCTGGTCTAGGTTCATCACATTTCTTGACTGAAATATAGCAATGACAAAGGCATGAATAACTGAGACCTAGGCCACATCTATGCTGATGGCGGCAAAGTCGCCACCCTCAGATCAATCTTTCTAGATCAACTTAGTAGTCAGTTAAGACACACTAAGTTGATCCAGAAATCGACTTAGGAAAATCACCCCCTCAAGAGGTGCAGCGCAGTGAAGATACCACCTGAAGGAGGGTTAGGAAGTCGATGGCAGTTACGCAAGCTTCTCTGCATAGCTATTTTCAGGGAACTATCCACAATGCTCCAAGATCTCTTTCTTGAGTGGTAACAGCTAATTTAGACCTCATTTTAGACGAGACTCCATAGTTGGCAGTATGTGTTCTAATATGTATTCATCAACATTGAATTTCATCTATTTTGTTGCCCATTCACACAGTTTGTAACTCTTTGATTACAAAGTTTGATTAATCATTAAAAGGCTAGACTGGGATTCAAGACATCTGGGTTCAGTTCCCAACTCTGCCCCAGATTGCCTACAAGACCTTGAGCAAATCAGAGGATTATACCTATGCCCATCTGTAACATGGGCATAATGTTTCCTTTCTCCATCTTGTCTAGTTAGGCTTTTAAGCTCTTGGGGGCATGGACTGTCTCTTGCTATATTTATGTACAGCACCTAGCACATTGGAACATTAGCTGGAACCATTATGTACTAACCTAATACAAAATGAATAATACTCAGTGTTACACCTGTTGAAGATGCCAGGTTTTTCACGGGAACTATGCAAACCACCATTTGCATTATTTCTATGCAAAGGCCATAATTCAGTGTAAGTTCTCTCAACGGTTCAAATTTTCTTGAAAAGTTTGCTAACTTGTGAACATTTTAGTAAACCTGGGCTGAGCTGGTTTTTTGATTAGTAACCAAACCTAAAAGGAAATAAACTTTGTTTTCATATGTTGATACCCACATTTTTCAAAACTCTAATTCTTGCGGTCTTTTCGAGTACAGCAATTCCTGAGGCCAAATTCTCAAGTTCTTGGTTAGACCAAAAAAAAAGTTTAAGCTTTAATACTCAGCCACAGCTCAGAAGGACTTCTGGATTGAACCCTCATTGCCTAATCTAAGTTAAAGATGGCATCACTATGGTGTATTTAGCTATATAGCCAAAAAGAGATGTTGACTCTTTTTTTGTTTTTAAGGAACTGGATCTAATGTAGTAAGAAGACTCCACACGCAATCCAACCCATCCATCATGAGCAAAATTCAGGGTCATGGCTTTATTGGCATCACTCCAGAGAGTCTAACAAAAATATCATATACAGACAAGTAGAGTAGGTCATATTTTAATTGGCGAGCCAGGTAGAAGATTGTTCACTCTTGCATTTCTACTGTACTTTAGAAATGACCTTTCACCTCTCACTGCAAGAAGTTCTGCTTTTAAGTGTATTTCTCAGGGGATAGAAGAATATATATTTACTTTATTGAAAAGGACTGAAGAGAGCTATGCTTTGGAAATGTTTTAATCCAATAATGGGCTTTAGTCCTTGCCCTGCCACAGACACGATGCCAAAAGTGAAGTATTTCCTAATACTCTTCATTCTCTAAATGGATTTTCATGCTCCAGGAAGCTAACATACTAAGAAAGAATGGAAAAACATGGGTCATATTCATCCATGGTGTAAGTTCATTGATTTCTGCTGAGTTGCATTAGGGATGAATTTGACCCATTTTTTTCTCATTTGATTTGCTCAATTAGATGCAGACAGTAAATCCAGAAGTAGGATTTGCTACCTACAAGTGTCATGTAATTTATGTGATTCTGTAAGCGATGGTATTAATGTCCATGATAGCCAGAGAGGTGTGATGATTCATTTTGCTGCTGTCACTTATGAATGCTCCTATAATATGATTTTCATTCTTAATGCCAGCTAATCATTCTAAACCCTGGTTAGTATAAAAACCTGTATTTATGTGACCTCTACTGAATTCAGTCTGACATCCTGGTTATCCACATAACTTTTATCCAGTATTCAAGCCTCTGCTTGGGTACAGTCAACTGTGCAAACATCCAAAAAAAAAAATTCCTTTCTGATCAGTTAATTTATTAAAATGGGTGTTTCCGGGTTAAGTTTTTTCATATTATTATTTCTTGTACTGCTAGAGCTTATTCCTTTTGTAGAAATGGATTGTGAACTTCACTGAAGATGCCAATACTCATTATAGAAGAATTTTTGTAGGCTTAGTGTATGATCTGGTGTTGCATAAACAGATCCCAAGTTTAGGAGGATTACTTTTAAAGATACAACATAAAGGGGATGTGGTCTAGTGATGAAAGAACAGAACTGGGAGTCAGCAGATTTGGATTCTGTTCCTGATCATGCCATTGACCGACACTTGTAAAGCAAAGTAAATGTCTCCACTTCAGGTTTCTCTATCTGGATATAAGGGATATGTGCACGTACTTATGAGGATTAATTAAAGTAAGTTACCTTGTGCAAAAACTGTCTTTTCATTATATATGTACACAGCATCTAGTGCAATGGGATCCCAGTTGCTGACTGGGATCTTTAGGCACTATCACAGCACAAATAAATAATAAAGTAATTAACACTGGAAAAATACCTTGAGGAAGTTGGGTAGTAGCATCTGTCTCCTGTCATAGAAAGATTTAAACAAACAGTATTTTTAAGAGAGATCTATACTTGATTGTGCCTTTTCATGATTTTCTATAACCAGAAATGTAGGCACTTGATGGTTCTAATAGATATTATAAAGGGCCTGTTTTTTTTTTAAAAAAAGAAGAATCTAAATATACTAACTCATCCAAAGATACGTACGATCTTTACGTAAAGATACGTATGAGGACATAAATAATACAACCATTTATCCTTAATGGCTCATCAGTTTACTCCCTGGGACCAGATCACCTGGCAGATTCCTTAACATTAAGGAGACAATGATTGTTCACACCCTCCCGTCTAAGACTTTTGTCCAGAATGACACAAGTTAGAGTATGGATATAACATCAAATTCTTAACTTCTAATTGAAATAGAATTCCTAGACATAAGCTATATAATCATTCCCAGCAAATTACTACCTTTCTATTGATACCAAACATGACATAGTTCCTATGGATTATAGCATTTATGAGATATCCATAGAAAATAATATCATAAATGCTTCCCTAAATCCAACGGAGTCTTGTGGCACTTTTAAAGACTAACAGATTTATTAATCTGTTAGTCTTTAAAAGTGCCACAAGACTCTGTTGTCTTTCTACAATAGACTAACACGGCTACCCCTTTGGAATTTCCCTAAATCCAGACAGTGTCACACCGTGCCCACATGCCCTGCCCTTTGGGGGGCATGCCAGGCTCCCTCTGTGCCCCCCCCCAGCAGGGAGGGCATTGTTGTAGTCCTGGGGTAGCCTTAAGTCGACTTAGGGCTACCCCAGGGCTACACTGGCTTAATTCGACTTTAGAAAGTTGAATTAAGCCTTAGGTCGAGTGGAAAGGTGGTTTAATAAAGTCGACTTAATTTTCATTAAGTCGACTTTATTTTCCTTAAGTCGACTTAAGCAAGCTGCTTAAGTCGACTTAAGCAAAGTGTAGTGTAGACGCAGGGCACATTAAGTCGACTTAAGCCAAGCTTAAGTCGACTTAATTTACCAGTGTAGACGCAGCCTTCATGTTTTGGAGCTAGGACTTGAAACTAGAAATTAAAGACTATCATAGTGCATACACACAAGAGGGCTGAATTCAGGTTGCACAGAAAACATTTACTCTGGCATTTCCTAACTTTTAAGCACTTAACTTTGCAACATTAATGTTCTTAAAATGTAGGGCTTTTCTGGATGAAAAATTATGATCATCAACTTCATTTAAAACATTTCCCAAACCATTCAAAATAAAATGTTTCCCTTACAATGCAGAAGTTTCATATGCTATACCCATGGGCTTGACTTGGCAAACCTCTACTCACATGAATAAACTTCACTTTCACAAGTAGTTCAACACAAGCAGGCATTTTGGAAATACACACCTAAAAGGAGACATTTCTAGCTTTAACCAGTGTTATGCTGGTGGTCAGATTAGAAGACCTTCTCAACTTAAAATTTATAAATCTATGATACAAAGAAAGACATGCGTGTTCTAAGATAGAGAGAACTCTCAAAGGATGTAAGGGGAAGGGCAAGAAAATGAAGCAGTGCTCTAGACTTTCATGTTAGGTCAAAGTCTTTATGAGTTTAGCAGTTATGATCCAAAACTAGTAACAGTTTTGAACTGAGGCATGACTGGCAATTCCTTCTTAATGATCTTTGCATGGTTTCTTTAATGTTAATAGGAGGTTTGTCATTAATTTCAACTGGAGCATGATGGAATTATAAGGGAGGACCAGGAACAGTAAGGGGTGGTGCAGAGGAGGACTAAGACATTCTAGCTGACTTGTATGAAAATTGCATGCCACCTGGCACTCTATAGCTAGTGGACATGGTTCATTAGCCAGTGGACATGGTTCATTAATATTTTTTTGTAGATGGTGCTAAACTAGAAAGAGATTTTAACAGTATGAAGAAGGTTGGACATATAATAGAACCGTGCAAATTTTCCTGACAAATTCCCCAAAATAAGGAAATCTCTGCTAGTTTCCTGTTTAATTACAAACCACACATTTTTGTCACTTCTGATTTGAGATACAGAGATTTTTACATATTAGGTAGATAGTTCAAGTCCATCCCATTAATAACCTTTTGAAGCACCTATTCCCTCTTTATAATCCTCTAAATTTAAAAAGAAACATACAACTTTAATTAGTAAAATGCCTTGTCCATCAACCTTCAACAACTGATGCCTAGGAAAAAAAAAAACTTCACCGAACATTCACCGAACAGACAATCTGGAAGGTAGAGTTCTTTCTTACCTTTAAAGGTAATCCCCTCTCAAGTTATGATGGTGCAAATGATGTATGGCAGTTACCTGTGCTTTTATCATTTGTCAGACATCTTTGGATTCCAGGATTGGCATTCTTCTATCTTTCATGAGCCCTAAGACTAGTCACTTAAAAAAAAGTTTCATTTAATTGTCTGATTGCAAATGAAAGAATATTCATTAATAGCAGTAAGAACAACACATTGATTTAAAGGCAATAATGTACAGTGAGAATAGAATTATACTCACACTGACCTATACGAAAAAAGATAGAAGGCGCTTTAAAAATATATATACCATGTAACATGATACACTACCACTTTAATTCATCCACCTGTGGATTAAGATCAAAAGCCTGCCAGTTACTCTGGGCACCTTGGATCCAAGACCACACACTTTCTAGTTCATATGCATAGAATTTATTGTGTTTCAACTACCTTGTGAAAATCCAACAAAGGTAATACATAAAATTGAGTTCATAATTTGTGGCATTATTTCAACGCTTGACTGGACTCTACAGAAAGAAAGAGACCAAGTCTTCCACATTGATCCATATTTTATTGGGGTCTTCAGAGTAGCCCAAGGGAATAAAAGCACCCAAATCCCACTGACATTCAATTGGAATCGTGTTCCTAGCTTCCTCAGGCTCCTTTGAAAATCCTAGGTTGCATATTAAAATAATTAAACAACACTTCTTTAGAGAACTTTTTATTGGTTCATAGACATAGCAACACTTCTAACAAGTCTCACATACCGTATATTAAAGAATCAGATCAACAGTGAACAAGACTTCAAAGACAGTGAATGTAGCATGATAATTTCATAGGCTATATCCACACTGGCAAGTTAGTTCAAATTAAGGAGGCTTAATTCGAACTAACTAAAGCAATGGCTACACTAGGCTTTAATTAGTTCGAATTAAGGGCTTCCTTAATTCAAAATAATAACTTCAAATAGGGCATTAGAAGTAAGGGTTAATTCGAACTAACTAGTAAAACAAACCTCAAACCTTTCCCACTCAAAATCAACAAAGAAAAAAGCATTTGTGTAGTGTAAGATGATGGCTTTCATGAGTGAAGTATAATGATAGCATGCTTGGAAAAGCTGCAGTGGAAAATATCCCTGTATTTCAGAGTCTTGATTTTTGCATATATTTGGAATTCATATTTTTGTAATTGAGTGAGGCTCTGAGCACATACATACAAAATCAATATCCTGTCCTTAGTTCAGACAAAACTAACTCCCATTCAGTTAAAGTCAATAGTTTTGTCTGGAAGATCTGATCGTGTAGTTACATTTTATTGGTCCTTGCCATCTTCATTGTGACAGTTTAGAATTTACATTATCCCAGAACAGACTGATGAAAAAGAGCATGCAATCCAAAGAAAGGCTGGCCTGAATTCTGAGTGGTTTTCCTATATTTTATATCTCAGGTCAAATTCTCCTAAACTTTCTTGTGGAAGCAATCAGATTGACTCTAATGGGATTACTGATGTGAGTAATGAAAACAGAAATTGGCTTATTTTTGTCATCTCACTGCATTTTCTGTAAATTTAAGTCATCCCTTTTCAAGCATATCCCTCTGCACCATTCCATGGAATCTAGTATTAAAGTACATTAAGAACAATTATTTCCATTACACTTAGCAACCTTGTCACAATCTTAGAAGAGAAGCCAAGCCTGCTTGCTGAACCAGTGTTTCAAATCCAGCCCTAGAGTGAATTTTTTTATGCACAGAGTAGATACAGAAGGGCTATGTCTACACTGGCAAGTTAGTTCGAATTAAGCTTCCTTAATTTGAACTAACTAAAGCCTTGGCTACACTAGGCTTTCATTAGTTTGAATTAAGGGCTTCCTTAATTCGAACTAATAAATTTGATAATACTTTTTGAAGTAAGGGTTAATTCAAACTAGTTCGTTCGAATTAACCCAATGTGGCCATGTTAGTTCGAACTAAGCGCTTAGTTCGAACTAACCAGCACATTGAGCTCAATGCAATTGACTAATTCAAACTAAGCAAGTGCCATGCATGGCACTTGCTTAGTTTGAACTAAAATTTGCTAGTTCAAATTAAGTTAATTTGAACTAACTAAAATTAGTTCAAATTAGTTAGTTCGAATTAGTTAATTCGAACTAACCTTGGTAAGTATAGACATAGCCAAGGAGACACAGCAGGCCAGGTTTGCCTTACACAGCCACCACTCAACAGGAATGGTTGCTAAGCCATGTCTTAAGCCCAGCAATGTACCTGTCTCTCTTTCTGCATCTGCTCTATGCTTACAGAACTTCAGCCTCTAGGCCTTAGGGCTTCCAACTGCATGTGTGTCATGAACACTTACATTTATTTAGGGAAAAAAGACTATTTTAAAAGGTGTGTGCATTAGAGGCATTTTATTCAGGTCCCGTTCAAGGGTTTGTGATTAGACCTACAAGAAAAATAAGAGAATTGATTAATTATATGCCTTTTTGTCAAAATATAGTTTTTCCTGAAAGAATTTTGGAATAGCGCTCACATTTCCTATCAGGTAACAGGATTTTTCCTACTCTAGCCATCAAGATTCTCACATCAATTAGCTTGGATTTAGGAAAAAAGCCTGGATTGATCCAGAGATACGCAAGACCAAGATGGTACTTCCAGTGTAGAGGGTATTCTACTCCAGAGTTTAAATCATACAGATTTACATGACTATCCTGAAAGGAATATATTTCTGTCTTGTTAGTTGCTCTGTGTCTGTACATGGGCACCAGTGTCAAGGATATTGTCAATGACGACTGGGCCAAATGTGAATAGTTCAGGCATTGAACTATAACATACTTGAATAATTTTTGCCTGGACTTCACAATGTAGATCTCATGAGACCTTTCATCAGATTTTCATTACTTCCCAGTTTCCGTGTAATCAGAACATCTGCAATAAAAATTTCCTTTCCGTATTCTCCATTTCTGGCCAACATCAGGAAGTCCAGAAGCATGCAAAAAATAACAGAAGTGAACTAACAGCTTAATGGAAATCATCTGGAGCTAAAAGTGTGAGGATCATTTTGGTTCAAGATTGGACCAATGTTTGTCCCTATGTATACACATTTGATATTAAAAACAAACAAACAAACAAAACAACTAAACTTGTTTCCCTTAGCTTGAATAATAAAGAGACAATGGCCACAAACTGGAAGCCCTTACTTAGGCAAAACAGTGATTGAAATCAATGAAGTAATTAGTAAACAAAACTGAGTGAGGACTTCAGGATTCTATTTAGAATAATACCTAAATGAATATATTAGCTTGTGGATAACTTTACCCAGGCAAGCAGTTCAATGAGATAGTCATAAGCCCGTACATAACCTTTACTGTTTGCAGGATTGTTGTCTCACTTGTTACCATTACATTACTTTTTATGCCTTATTTAGCTGGGGCTCTAATGAAATAAGGCAGGTCAGTTTCATTTCTGTTTATATTCAGTTTCACTTTCTGTTTTCCACTCTCATTAAAGGTCCTGATCCAGCTAAGCTCTTAACTTGCTTGAAGTTAAGCACAAGCTTAAATATTTGGTTGGATCAGGGCCTAATACATAATGCTGTGGAGATGCCCAAATACAACCCAGGAGGAAAATAGTTTCTTAAAAGTTTCTTTTTTTGTGCATGCAGTCACACATGCACACGCACACACATTTAAAACTACCACTATCCTAGGATCTCTTTACAGTTCTAAAAATAGAATTAAAGACTTACACACTTTTAATCATTGTAAAATGTAAACGTCAACCACTTTATCAAGTCTCCTTTCCCTCCCAGCTATGTCTCACGCTGTATCCTTCCATTAAACACAGCAACTTCATTGCTTAACTATGTTCTTTGGATAATAAACATGATATAAATATACCGTTTGTAATAATCTTCCGCTTTTTTGCAATAGTAAAGCCTTCCCACAGTGGGTTCCATGCAGTGTGGTCTTCTGGGACTAGATTAAATTAAATATAGGTGAATTTACTATTGCAATTATTCCTGAACATAGACAAATGGCTCCCAGGAATATTGACAAAAGAAGATTCAGTAGATCTAGATTTACACTGAGGATAAGAAGGCTATTTGATTGCTCTGATGCTGGAAGAAACAGGATATTATTTGCATAACCATCTTAAAATGACTGGAAGTTTTCCTTCATGAGGGCAAAACAAACTTCCTGACAAAGATAACAGCATAGCAACCCTTTGTGGTAACTGCAACACCATTACAGCAACAGAAATATTTACAGTGTGTTTTATGGCACTTTAGGAATTCACTGGAGGAAGAACTGGAGGAATTGGTCTGTACTTCTAAAAATGCATGTCAGACAGTGCATTATTTTTCTTTTTAGGCCTTAACTTTTTTGGAAATATGCATAGTGACTACCAAAGAAAAAACTATCACTCAGTGCTACTGCCCAGACTCTGATGCTTCATTCCTTGGAAGAGGCAGTGACGAATCTGTTTGGGTACAACTTAAAAAATTCTTACTGTTGAATATTATCAGAATTTCCAGCTGATATCAGGTATAACAATTATGTTCTATTCTGGAGTACAGGAAAAGACTTGTTACCTGGAAAACGTTAAGCAACCACTGCCATAAATATGCGAAGAAAGGAAAACAGCAAGAAGGACATATACATTTGATAGTGAGTAAAAATATGGAAAGGTCTGAAGAAGCTCTTAAATGCAACATTTGATACTTAAGAATATTGTATATATGCCATATTAAATACATCAAATATATTTAGATTACACACAATTTATACTGCAGAAATAGTGCATACACAGAACACTGTTCAGTTACTAAGGGTGATGATGGTTTGGCTTGCTTGTGAAATACTTCTTGGCACTGGAAAGGAATTACACAGATGACTAAAGTCAGTGAGACTATATGGATGAACATTTTTTTCATTATGGCCCCTGTTGAAGAAAACATACCTCTTCAGGAAAGGTGATTAAACAGGTCTTTAACATTAAGAACATGCTGAAGTAATCTACTGAATAGGGATAGACTTTAGTGTATACTTAAGTGTTTTCCTAAATTGGGGCCTACGTGAGGTGAGGAGGGGGGTTTACAATCTGTTCCTTAAAATGCAATGGTTTACTCACTACTAAAATGTGAATATTTACCAACAGTTATCCACAGAATTTTATCTGATATATTGGGGTTCTTCCTATTCTGCGCAGAGAAAAGCAATATTATCTCAGATACTGACTGTGTATGCAGTGAGGGCAAACATTGCTGACTTCCAGATGGCAATACTAATGTACAGGTGGATTTGAAAGCATCTCCAGGGATTTATTGAGATATATGGCATTGCTATCAAATACGAGTGAAAGACTTGAAGGTGAACTCTTGAATCATATGCTTCTTTGTCCTAAGTGCGAATAGACAGTCTAGCTAGTCTTCAAAGAGTTCTTCCATACATTCCTTGGATGAAATTGTTCCATCCATTCCTTGGATGAAGGCTTTGCTACCTAGCAGTGGAAGAGAGGGGGTTGAGAGCCAGTCACAGAAAGGGCTGAAATCCCTAAATACATTATTCATACAACTAGTATAATAATTGTTTGCAATTTAAAAGCAGCTAATCAGCTATGAGCATGAGCACTGAACGCTCCATTACACAGGTATTCAATCCCATGTTGAAATTCAGTCAAGTTTAATTTCCTCTGGTATTCTGTGAAAAACGTTTTTTCTTTGGCTGTAAATCTGGGTGTGGAAATGTATTCTACCATTTCTTTTTCCTACTGTTCCATTAATAGAATTAAATCATAAGTGGGACCTGAAGAAATGCAGTTACAATATACAATCTCCATGCTGCTTCATAGACAATTCCCTGTTTGGAAATACAGTACTTGCAAGGGCTAACTAAATTTCCTTGTACACATCATATTAAGAATCCAATCTACTAGACACTTATGAGCATTATTTATGATAGAAACACAGTGCTCACTGAATCTCAGGTAAGGTTGAAACAGATGCACAAATCAGATCATGATAGAAAAGGATTAGTAATTAACAGGAAGTCTAAGAACTATCATGAAAAAAAACCCAAACACATTCCTGCTATGTTTGGCCTTCTATTATGGGATGGGGAGTAGCCTAGTCAGCACAGCCAAGAGAAACAAATTCTCTTATTATCACTGTGTGCTATGAAGACATTTGGTATGGTATGCTGATCGAGAGTTACTGAGCAAATAAACATATAACAAGATAGAGTTGTTATTGTCCTGTCTGGTTTAATTCATTCTCGTTCTTTAACTTATCCTTGTGTGAGACTATGTGGTGGGAGAATCAAATTCAGGTTTGTCTCCTGATCCTGGTAATGTTTACTGAAAAAGTGGAAAAAGGTGGGATTCTCCCATGCTTATTGTCTCTGATGACTGGCATAGTGAGGGAGGTAGAGTAACTAGATGTTCTGATTTTACAGGGACAGTCTTGATATTCAGGGCTTTCTCTTATAAATGCACCTATTACCTCCTACCATGTCTTTCTTGATGTTTTCAAGCTAGCTATCTGGTCACCCTAGAGAGAGGAGTCTTTCTATCTAGCCTGAAAAACTTCTCCACTTATAAGGCCTAAGCTGGAGTATTGTGTCCAGTTTTGGGTGCCGTATTTCAGGAAAGATGTGCACAAATTGGAGAAAGTCCAGAGGAGACCAACAAAAATTAGTAAAGGTCTAGAAAACATGACCAATGAGGGAAAAATTGAGTCTCTTTAGACTGAAAAGACTACCAATTGGAGATATAACACTTTCAAGTACATGAAAAGCGGTTACAAGGAGAAGGCTGAAAAGTTGTTCTTAAACACTGAAAATAGGACAAGAAGCAATGGGCTTAAATTGCAGCAAGAAAGGTTTAGGCTGGACGTTAGGAAAATCTTCCTGATTGGCAGATTGCTTAGAGAAATTGTAGAATCTCTGTCATTGATGGTTTTTAAGAACAGGTTAGACAAACACCTGTCAGGAATGGTTGAGTGCACGGGACTGGACTAGATGTCTGCTGAGGTGTCTTCCCATACTACACTTCTGTGATTAGATTCTGCTCAATAGTCCTCTGACTCCACTGACTTTGTGGCCCTAATATAATCATCACCATTTCCCCCCTTCCCTATAGTTTTTATATAACATTCACAGATTAAGAGGACTTGGAACAATTTAAGGCTTATATTCAGGCTAGGATTTTCAGCTTAGTTTTGCAGACACAAATGGCTGGATACTTTTTTTTTTTTTTTGTTCCTTAGATGGTTGCTTCTAGCAGAGATCAAATGTGGGAACTTCAGATTACAAAGCACGAACCACCATTGCCCAGGAAAACAAGCCAGCTCTTGAAACCAAGGCTATAATAGGCTCATCCATTTCTACAGATGGCTCAACTACTACTAGAGAGAGAGAGTGTTACACTGGTCACACATCCAAACGTGGACTTTGATACAGATACACATTGAGCAAAATTAAGGCAACATGAGGAAGTCTGGGTGACTGAGGTGAGGCCCTTAAAATCCATACATCAGACCTAAATGAATTTTTGTTTTGTTTTTTTGAACTTCTGGGTACTCACCACCTGTGAAAATCCTACCACTCTAGTTTGGGTGCTTACAGAGGTGGCCTTTGGCTATTGAGGGACCAAGGCAAAGACACATTGCAGGGGCCCCCTACAGCCCCCCTCTGATCCCCCTCCAGCCCCAGTACCCCTTCAAGTGGCCCCGGCCCCCTGAGCCAGCTCCTCCTCCTGCTGCCGACTGAGGCAGACATGGCTTTTGTGATAGGTGAATCAGGCAATGGGGCCCCTTACTGCTCGGGGCCTAGGCATGTGCCTGCTTCGCCTACCCCAAAAGCCACCTCTGGGTGCTTATATATTCATTTAGGCACCTACTTTTAGACAGTCAAGTTTGGAAAATTTGATCTTACCCTTTAGAAGGTCACGCATCATCTGCCTTCCCTGGAAAAGCCGCAAGTACCATTCTAAGATGAAGAGTAGGAAGCTATCCTTTTTGTCACCAAAGGCACTTCAATGATTGCAAAGTCACCGCCCCACATAGAAAGGGTAAAAATGACTATTGTTGGTAATTCATAATGTATTGATTTATGGGGACAACTACCAGCCGCCAATCTGGCCTCCGATCCATATTTAATTAACTACCTGCAATGTGTGTTTTAAGAGGCCTGAGACATTTCAAATGAGCACTGGGGAGCACCTCAACTGGTATAAATCTATCTAGCATTGCTGAAGTCAATAGATGTACACTGATTTTCACCAGCAAAGGCAGTCATTGCCCATTTGTATATGTGCAATGGATTGTTCTTTCCTAAGTGGAGTACTTAGCATTTGTCTTTATTTAATGTCATTCTATTTACCTCAGAGCATTTCACCAGTTTGTCCAAATCATTTTGAATTGTGATCCTATCCTCCAAAGTACTTGGCACCTCTCCCAAACTTTATGTGTACTCTCTATGCCATCATCTAAATCATTGAGGAATGTATTGAACAGAACCAGTCCCAAAACCGATCCCTATGGTATCCCCCTTGTTATGCCCTTCCAGCATGACTGTGAACCATTGATAACTACTCTCTGGGAGCAGTTATCCAACCAGTTTTACACCCATCTTACAGTAGCTCCATCTAGATTGCATTTCCCTCATTTGTTAATGAGAAGGTGATACGAGACCATACCAAAAGCCTTACTAAAGTCTAGCTCTACCACATCTTCCTCTTCCCTTCTATCCACAAAGCTTGTTACCCTGTCAAAGAAAGACATCAGGTTGATTTGACGTGATTTGTTCTTGATAAATCCATGCTGACTATCGCATAACACTTTATTCTCAACTAGATGTTTGCTAATTGATTCCTTAATTATTTGCTCCATTATTTTTCCTGGTACAGAGATTAAGATCTGTGTTTAGGCTAAATCTAAAGGAGTGAGGTGCCCCAACTCGTATTGTAATCTAGTGGGATTTGGGCATCTGGCTCATTGCAGCTACAATTTTCAATGAAGTCTAAGCAAAAGTTAAGATGTAGGTAGAAAGAGGGATAACAACTAGACCATCATTCCTTGTATAATTTAATGTGAAAAGTGCATATTGGAAGTTAGCATTTACTTTCAGCATTCCAGCTGAGATTTTTTGTTAAAGAGAAAAATGAAGCTAGTTAAATCTACCTACTGCTATAATCTGAATCTGTAAAAATTTTGCCAAGTTTTCTAAACAGAAGAATCTGTGGGGTGTTTTGTTTAATATGTTTCATTATCTTAGTCAAGAAATGATACAACACTTCAGAACGTAAACACTCTGACTTGTGACAGTTTGTTCCTATACAAGTAAAAGGCTCTTTTCTCAAAGCCATGGCAGACAAGAACATACACAAAGATGTTCTGCATAACAGAAGGCCACACACAAAGTTCTGTGAATTTCATTTTTTATTCATGTTCCTTTTCTCCCATAAAACCTAAGGTGGGCCATGGCTGTTTTCCCATAAATGCTGAGAATTCTCAGAGCTTGGCCATTAGGCCCCAAGTATGGAGTGTCTGAGAAAAATCAGACAAGACCTTATTTTCAATATGTGTAGGGAGTAGTGAATTTCCCAGAAGAAAAGCTTAGACTTAGTGAAGTGTTATGGAGACCTTATGCGTCTATATTCTAAAGGAAATTCCTTGGTTGACATCAAACCTTATTCCCCATGCCAACCAAAGAGTCAGCCACCAGAGGTACCACTGGTAGAAAAAAATGCATTCTGAAGACTGGCATCTATGTCTTGCAGATGCTAAGCATGCACTGTGTGTGGTCAGAGATGTTGGTTCCTATCGTGCACCAGTAGTACAAGTAAAGTTAACCTTAAGGGGAGAAACTGTCTTTACTAATTTGGGAAGAAATTCGGCTGGATATTAATTCCTTGACATTTTGCAGGTATTTAACATTCTGTGGAAACAAGAATCTTCCCAAGAAGATTGGAAGAAGTTGGAAATAGCTTAAATCCAGCAGTTATGCTTGATTCTGTTGCTTCCTGAAAAAGAAGAGAAAACATTTGGCCTTTTTTAAAAAAAAAAAAAATTTAAAGTAGGATGGGGGTGGTGTGAGAAAGTATGTGGTCTAATGGCATATAGGAAATCTGGGTTCTAGTCCTAGCTCTGCCACTGATTCATTGCTTGGCCCTAAGCAAGTTGCAAGATTTCACACCTCAATTTCTCCATCTATAAATGAGGCCCCTAAAAGTGTTGTGAGGACTAATTCATGAATATTTATAAGACAATCAGAAATACAGAAGTTGCTTTCAAAGTGCACCAATTATTATTCTGCACCAGTGATTCTCATTTCAGTGTATAAGAGGATCACAACTCATTCCATCAATTCACTTTCCTGCCTTATTTCTCAAGTGTTCTCATTAAAAAAGCCATTCCTCATTTTACACCAAGACTTGCCTACGTCCCTTGAGTACCTGTTCTCACATCAGCAAGGTGGAGTCATGAAGCACTGAAGTTGTAAAATGTTATTTATTAAGTTCATTTTAAAGATGCCTGCACTATTATTTTCCTGCCTTTTTACTATCTCTCAAAACTCATCATGTAATGCTTATATTCATTGTACCACTTTTTGACACTAACACAATTAAGCTGCTGTACTTTTTCCTTATGCCAATACCAATAGTGGAGTAATTGCCATTTACCTGTGCACAAAAGGAATTTATACAAGAGAGATTTAGAGTTGAGTTATACAGGAACAGCAAAGGAAGCTCTTCACAACCTGAAGAACTGGGGGAGTTGAAGGAGAACTGTGTTTCAAGGCAAGGAAAGGAAAGGGAAGAGTCTCTGTTTTAGCAGAAGAGCAACAACTTTCCTCCCATGCAATCTCTTTAACTCCCTGGGCACACTACGAGGATGATTTTTGGAAAAACCAAAAATATAAAGGATGAACATTCCAATTAACCAAAATAAATGGGCTTTTATGATCCTCAGGACAGGAATCATATTTGAATTTGCATCTTCTATGAAACAGAGCATAACAGCAACATTCATTGCTTAAAAAATAATCATAATGGAACCCAGTGGGTTCATGGACATGGCTTTCATCTCTGGAGCCTTCGGTGTATCCCGATTTACAGTAGGTCACAAGTAAAAGACAGCTTAATGGACTCATTCATCTCCCTATCATGTGTTAGGCTTGAAGCAAAAAGCTCAGCTAACCACTCTCAGTTAACAATATCTCATCCCCATCCCACCTTGATATGAGGCTCAAAAGGCCAGATGCCCACTTAACAAGTATCCCACCTGATGAGAACATCACCCTCCCCACTAATCCCTCAATAGCATACCCCCTTCCCTTCCATCACAAAGCCCTCTGTTTCTCTCCACCCACCACACTCTCCCCCACCCAAACGTATTCATAGTTGAATGTAGTTAAAGTGTCTCTGTCTGTGTGATGTGCTACTCTTCACTCTGTCTGGGTGTAACAAGTTTCATTTTGGAATAGAACAAAGATTTGTATTAGTGTGTTAATCAATACTAAAATGTAACCTGATTGATAAGAAGCAGTATATAATCTGTTGCCGTACCACCTAAACTTTGAAGCTGTCCTGTCAGTCTTCCCAGTATCATAGAATCATAGGCCTGGAAGGGACCTCATAAGGTCATCTAGTCCAACCCACTGCTAAAAGCAGGAGCACTCCCACTAAACCATTCCTGATCCTCTTCTTGTTACTGACATACTTGTAGAACCCCTTTCTGTTATCCTTCACATCCCTTGCTAGCTGCAACTCCAATTGCCCTTCGGCCTTTCTGATTTTATCTCTGCAGTCCCGAGCAATATCTTTATATGCCTCCCTTGTCATCTGTCCAAGCTTCCACTCCATGAAAGCTTCCCTTTTGTGTTTCACTTCACTGCAGATTTCTCTGCTATCGTCAATAAACTTCTTCAGTATTATCTATGTTGCCTTATTCTTGGGGAAAGAATCTCCGTAACTTTCAACACTGAAAATATTTCACCATTTCAAATAGGATGCTGACAGGTACCACATGGGAACCTAGACAGAGAGATGTGTGTGTGTGTAAGCATGAGATATGCTAGTACTCAAATCCAACTTTTTTTTATCATCACCTTGTAACACAACCATTCATTTACTATATCCAGATCTGAGGCTTCCTTGTGTAACAGGATTTTGGCTTCCTATGAGAACTTGTATGATCTCTGGGAGTTTAATATCCTGAGACTGAACCCAGCACCTTTTTAATGGATGGGTAAATATTTACACCACATTGTCCAGAGTTTAGCATAACAACTTCAACTCTGTCAAGAAAGCCAGCACAGGTCATTCTGTCAATGGCAAGACTTCTCAATAACTAAACACCACTCACTGGCCACTAATTTATATGTATTATAACTCAGATTTAATAACTTGCATAGACCAATAAAATAAACCACTCAGACACCAAATATTAATTTACTGTGACATATTTACATTCAAGAGCACCAAGGATAGTAACACAAAAGAGGACTTTGGAAAAATAAAAGCATCTTTTCTTCTTCTTCTTCTAAATGTTTAATATCTTATTGGATTTATATAATGGTTTGATGCAATAATGGGAAACTTACTTAGGGTGGGAGATTTTATCACTGACTTTGATGGGCCAAATGATGTCCACCACCCTTGATATTCTTAAAAAACACAATGAAGAGATAGTACTCAACCACAAACCATTGTGCTAAACATATTTATGTTATGGGTAAGTTTTGAGCCATAACATCAGGGCCATCGCCCATTCCTGGTAGAGGGATAGTAAATTCTCTTGATATGAAGCAAGAGACCTCTTCAATATAGGGTGTAGTGTACAACAAGCTTCTAAATCATATCATATAGTGTGCCAATTAAAGGTTCACTTATTTATTATTTGTATTACCATACTGACTAGGCTGAATTAGGTCTCAATTGTGCAAGGTGCTGTACAAACACAAAACAAAAACAATCCCTTCCCCAAAGAGCTCACAATCTAAACAGTTATACATTATTTTGTCCTTCAAATTTGACAGTCTAGAAAGTCAGAGAATAGAAAATCTTCTGTATATAATTTTTTAAAAAGGAAGTCTTGTCTTCCTTTTACAGTTCAGGATGAGTGTACAATAGGCTCAAGGGAGATGTGCAGAGGCTAATTTTAATTATCTGATGAAGTGGGTTGGAGTCGATGAAAGCTTATACCCAAAGACATTTGTTAGTCTTTAAGGTGCCACAGGACTCTGGTTTTTTTCTAATTATTATCTGTACTGCCCATTGTATTATAGTGTAAGTGTACTTTTTAAATATGTCAGCCGAACACGTCAGGACAATTCTAGGTACAAACAACTTAAACATTCTCTGTAGCAAAAGCATCAGAAGCAGTTTATATTTGATGCACTTTCAAGGCAGCAAAGTTAGCATTACATTAGTGAATGAACCTGAAACCTCGTGGGGCATAATTAATAGATCTCCTGGCTTGAAACCTCGTGAGGCATAGTTAATAGATCTCCTGGCTTGAAACCTTGTGAGGCATAGTTAATAGATCTCCTGGCCTTCATAAAAAAAATGAAATGTATTTGCAAATAAGTTTTAAAGATAAGGTGCATAAAGAGGCTGTCACACTAAATGGACCCTTCACACTACAGTTAGCTATATGGTTAGCTGCATATAAGCCAATTCTACAGCAGCATAGTGGTCTTCTCTTATAAAGCTCTGCTCTTGCACACTTCTTTACCTGGGTAGAGTAGCCACAATAAGCTTCTCTAGGTCTACCTTGCTCTTGTGCATGCATGCACGTGCACACCCACACCTCTCCACCCCCACATGCTGCATTGCTCCACACTGCAATACATTCAGTCTCCAAGGGAAGCAAGTTACACAATCAGGGATGGATGAACTGTAAGTCCTTGGGGCAGACATCTTTTTTGGTCTGTGTTTGTACAGCAGCTAGCACTACGTGGCCCTGATCCCTCACTGGGGCATCTAAAGAACAATTAAAGACAATCCGATGTCCTAGGAACACAACGGCATGGCCCCCATTCTGTTCACTCAATGTTGCAGTGTCAGGATGTCCTTCTCCTTCCCCAGTCTTCAGAGGTGCAGGGCTCCTTTCCCTTCCCCAGGAGAGATAGCAGGAGTCCTATTTCTCCTGCATTTTCCCCATCCAGAGAAGCAGTGAAAGAAGCAGGAAAGTCTCCTTCCCCTTGTTCCCCACCAGCTTGGGTGGATTAGTAGGTAGCCAGACCCACTGCTTCCATCTCATCTTATATGAAAAGAGACCTCTTCTGAAATAGTGTAATAAAGAGGACTCATCCCTATAGCATCCCCACATGGATGAGAATGGCTTAGCAGTCTCTCCTATGTAGAGACCCTTGCTAAAATTCCTTCTGACCCAGGATGATCCACCTTTCCTCATGACATGGCCCTCCAGCCACATCACATTTTAGTCCCTATCATTCCCAGGTAACAAAGTCCAGCAAAAAAGACAAGTGTCCAAACCCTTGGTGGGGTCTGCTCCTCAGTTGTGATCCCAGAGGTTCATACACCCTTTCTCATGGCTTCCAGTAGTCTCTGTCCCCTTCTGAAGGCTTCTATCATCTTACCAGTAGTGGGTAAGGGAAGCCACACCCGCCATCTACACTGTTACTACTTCAGTCACTCTCAGATATGCAGCCCATGTTCACTCTGCCAGACTCCTTGTTATCAGCTCCCTGGACTTCTTCCCACTAAGCCTTTCCCCAGGCTTTCTAGTAGCTCTGCAAGAGCCTTCTTGTTCCTACAGGTTCCTTTGCTCAGACTACTGGATGAGTGACTGCAAGGTTTCTCTCTGCAACCACCTTCCTTTTCTTCTTATGCTTAACAGAGAAGCGAATGCATTTACTGGGTCTATAACCACTGCCTACTATATTCCTCAGACATTCACACCGCTATACTCTCTTGCCCTGCTCAAAGCCTTAAAAAACAGAAGAGGTTTTTTTTAATATTACCACACTTTCCTGACACTCTTACTAAATACCTAACAGTGTATTCTGTCACCTTAAAGCATAGAAATTCTTCATAAAGAGCCTCCCAGGAACATTCCCTGCATTTCCATATCAGGTGAGCAACTGTGTCTTTATCTTTACATGTGTCACATAACCCATCTTTGTATCTAGCTAATAAATACAATTATTCAAACCACAATTAAACAAAATATGAGCACTTCTCTGATCTTTTTATACCTTTGAAGTAGTGCATTATACTCTATCTGGGGCTTACTTCATAGAATCCTCTTTTCCCTTCATTCCACAGTTCTTGCCATTCCTTTTTAAATCCTTTTCTGCCCCTTCCTCCATCAAACGTCCTCTGTTTATACCCAGCCTCTCCCCAGCTGGGTTGACATCCTTAATTAGACCTGCCCCACCCTCCAGGTGCAACCAGGTAGACTAACTGAGTTCTCCTATTGCTTTTAACAATTTGTGCAGTTATGTGGGGTAGATACCCCATCATAGATGGTTGTTATTATTTATAATTTATCTTACACTAACACTTAGGAGCCATAGTCATGGACCAGGACCCCCTTGTACTAGGCCCAAACAGATGGTCACATATGTCCTCCTTAAAACTATCCTTTTCTATCTTGCTTACAAAAAACTTAACAACTGTTTGAAAGTTTTTTCTTAATAGACAGTTTTCAGAAGGGTAAGGCATTAATTGTATTGTGGCTTTTGTTCCAGTGCTTGCTGCATTGCCTATTTAAATATTTGTACAAAGTGGAAAAGCTTCAGCAGGAGATATTGAAGAATTTCCCACTCCAGAATATTGCAAAGCCCATTAATTAGGGCATTCACCTAAGAGGAGAGATCTGTTCAAATAAATATTTTCTTCCCCTCACACAGGGCAGGGACTTGAACCTGGGTCTGCCACAGCCCAAGGAAGTAAGCTACACAGAAGGCTGAAAGGGCTGTTGTTGAGAGCCTGATCTCCTCCTTTCTTCTATGGAATGGGATCCAATATTACCAGCCATAGTGAGTTAACACAAATGATGCCATCTAGCCTAGTACCCTGTCTTCTGACAGTGGCCAATGCCAGGTGCTTCAGAGGGAATAAATAAAATTGGTAATCATCAATTAAGCCATCCTGTTAGCTATTTCCAGCCTCTGGCAACCAGCCATCCCTGCCTATTCTGGCTAATAGTCATTGATGGACCTATCTTCCATGGACTCATCTAATACTTTTTGAACCCTGTTATAGTCTTGGCCTTCACAACATTCTATAGCAAGGAATTTCACAGGCTGACTGTGCATTGTCTGAAGAAACACTTCTTTTTGTTTAGTTTAAATCTGCTACCTATTAATTTCATTTGATGATCCATAATTCTTGTGCTATGAGAAGCAGAAATAATACTTCCTTATTTAATTTTTCCACACCAGTCATAATTTTACATACCTGTATCATAGGCTTGCCTACAGTGAAGCACCAGTGTGCATGCCCAGAGGCAGAAATGTAGAAGAGTAGGGATTTTTTTCCCCCCCTGGAAACTTAGGTAACAAATGAGTTTAGGTCAGGGATAGGCAAAATACAGCCTGTGGGCTGGATCCAGCCAGTCTGGCATCTCTGTCTAGCCTGCTATGACTCCTGGCTAGAATCTGCTTTGTCTAGCCAGCCAGCTCCAGGACTGGGATGGAGGGGAGGAGGCAAGGGGCTGGGCTGGCTAGCGGCCTTTCGCTTCTGCCCGCCAGCAGGCTCTGGGGCTGCGGTTGAAGGAGGGCAGGGGGTATGGTTGCCTCTCCACTCTGCCCTGGCCGAGGGAAGGCAGGGCCTGCTGTGCTGCCCTGCCAGTCATTTCCAAGGCTGGAGTCTAAGGGGGGGAAGAAGAGGGGCTCTGTGGGCTTGGGGCAAGAGCAGAGAATGACCCACCAGTGAAAATTATTGCCCACTCATGGCTTAGTTGCTTACTGGGTTAGGGTTTTGTGTTTTGAATGAGGGTTTGTGGCTAATGGTGGTATCTAAAACTGGGACTTAAGCATCTAAGTATCTATGTGAATTTGGTCCGAGGAGCTCAATCTATTTAGTTTAACAAAGAGAATTAATGGGTGGCTTGATCACAGTGTATAAGTACCTAAAGGGGCAACACAAATTTGATAAAAAAACTCTTCAGTCTAGCAAACAGGGAAGTTCTATGGCCTGTGTTATGCAGGAGATGAAACTAGATCAGTGGTTCCTAACCTGTGGCCCAGCAGCCAAAAGTGGCCCATGGAGGCTTTCAAAGTGGCCTACGGCTCCACTCCTGCTAGCTGTAGAAAGGAGCCACTGTCTAAGGATCCAAGTGAAGTGTGTTGCCAT
The DNA here is from genome assembly GCA_007922175.1 of Pelusios castaneus. Taxonomy (NCBI): domain Eukaryota; kingdom Metazoa; phylum Chordata; order Testudines; family Pelomedusidae; genus Pelusios; species Pelusios castaneus. The sequence continues at coordinate 19,284,948 of ML685785.1, forward strand.
GGGGCTACAAGACTGGTGGAGGTTCCTACTGCAGCCAGGGGGATGGGAACTCAGTGCTCCTCTCCCCCTGACTGTAGCAAGGAGCATGGCACAGCTCCCTAGGCACTGGGATCCCTGCCGGAGCCAGAGGGAGGGGACAACTGATCTCCTGTCTTCCTGGCTACAGAAGGGAGCCACTGTCTAGGGACCCACTACAAGATGTGTGCAGTTTCTTTGCATCAGCCAGGGGGGTGAGAGATCATCAGCGAGGAGACAGCCTCCGTGCTGAACTACCGTCTGGCTGCAGTAGGGAATGGCAGGTCTGCTGGTAGAGACTGATGGCCCTTCACCATGGTCCCTTCTGGCCTCATAAACTATAACTCTATGAAGAAAAGCATTGCCGACAGCAATGGGTGAAGGAGGATGAGAATGGAGTTCTGGTTCTGGCCTTTGGCTTGGAAGATGTTATTAAAGACTTGGGCAAGAACTGTTTCAGTAGAGTACAGGGAGCATTGATGGCCTTAGTGCCGATGGGCACTCCCAGACAATTAAGTCGTGGAGTTAGCACTTCATTATGATGATGTCTGGGGTAGTTCATTTGTCTCAGAGCTCTTCTTTCAGGCTGTCTGCAGACTCTGGTATATGTCACAGCCCCTGTTACATTCAGATCATATTTTCAAACATTTCTTCACAACTTTCAGTGCTAGAAAGTCCCTTTAATAATAATAATTAATAAAAAGCAACCTGAGATTCTTGTGTAATCATCCCTCTTCATGGGTGCATCTACACTTGTAAATTAAGTCAACTTAAGCTTGCTTAAGTCGACTTAAATTACCCTGCATCTACACTACAGTTTCCTTAAATTGACTTAAGCAAGTTGCTTAAGTCGACTTAAAGAAAATAAAGTCAACTTAATGAAAATTAAGTCGACTTTATTAAACCTACTTTTACTTTGACTTAAGACTAAAGTCGACTTAGGCCAGTGTAGACCTGGAGAAGCCCTAAGTCGACTTAGGGCTACTTCAGGACTCCCCCACTGCCCTCCCTGCTGGGGGGGGGGGAGGGCACAGGGAGAGCCTGGCATGCCCCCCCACAGGGCAGGGCAGAGCCCTGTCCACCCTGCCCCTATACCCTGCCAGGGTCCCTGTCCCCCTTTGCCCCATTGTACCCCTGTACAATGGGGCAAAGGCTGAGCCCCCTGACACTGGGCAAGGGGTGCCCCTCCTGCCACCGTGGACCTGCCCTAGGTCCCCCTAGCCCCTAGAAGTCGACCTAGGCATCCAGTGTGGATGCTCTAGGTCGACTTTGTAGGTTCCCCCCAAAGTCGACTTTAAATTTAGATGTAGACATGCTAAGTTGACTTAGTTAAAGTTGACCTAAATTTACAAGTGTAGACATAGCCCATGAGCATGGGTCCTACACATAGGCTTATATTGCCTATGTCTCAGGGTGGCCCTGTAAGCAATTCAGGAATAATAGGTATGGCTGAAGAGATCCATCTTTGTGTATGTTAATGAAAGAACAAAATCACATTAACATATTTACAAAAGTAAAACATACTCTGATGTATAGTACTGGGTGTTTTGTTACCCATCCATTCCATTTCAGGGAGAACTATACAAGATGGGTATCCTAGCCACACTACACGAGCACAGACTACAAAAGAATATGAATAGTTACTAATTCTTTTAAAGAACTGATTTCCCATGAAAGAATTCCTTTTTAGAAATCAATCATTTCACGTGAAGTAGGTGTAAGTATGATAAGCACTTCCTTTGTTCTGTCCCTGCACCATAGCAGGCAAATGTTCTAAAAACAACTATAGGGCTGATTCACTACTAGACAAATGAGTATTTATATAGGGATTCTTTGCCACTCACTTTGCGAGAATAATTCAGTAGAAGATAAGGAGATAGGAAATTGATAATGGGTCCCGAAAACATCAGTAATAAATCTGTTTTGCCTCTTCACCATTTCCTGCAGTGAGGCAACCCATGCAGCATGTGATAAATTTCAAAGTAAAGTGTATCTTCTTCTTAAGGTTGGAGAGTGGGAGAGTTGTGAATTCCAGTCCATTTCTATTGTTCAAGTCAAAGTGTTAGAGGTTTTCAAATTATTTTAAATGTAATATCATCTGAATGGAAAGCACTAGATTGAGTTTCATCCTTTTTTTTTTTTTTTTACAACAAAGTTGTACTTCTTTTAATGAACTTATTTACAAGTCTCTAGAGAGTACTCCTTTGGCATTTTTCCTGATTCTCACTGACTGATGGGAAGTAAAGGAAAAGAAAGATATAAACATGAAAAACTCCAACAGTAGTTAATACAGTAATATAGGGGGCTCTAAATGGACTTCTCTTCTAATAAACTTCTATATTTATTAAAATTAGAGGACTTTTGGGCTTGACTTAGCAAGGCAGTCTCTGATTTTACACCTTCAGACTATTATGTGTGTATCTTCTAGTATTCCATGGATAATTTTCTCTTAAGAATGGTCTTTTGTGGAAAAGGATTTCTAAATTGCACAAAAGTGGTCTAGCCTACTCCAACCCTATCTTACATTTGCATAAAGTCGGTCCTGGGGCCGGTCCTGGGGCCGGTTCTATTCAACATCTTCATTAATGATCTTGATGATGGAATAGACTGCGTGCTTAGTAAGTTTGCGGATGACACCAAGTTGGGGGGAATGGTAGATACTCTGGAGGGCAGGGACAGGATCCAGAGAGACTTGGACAAATTGGAACACTGGGCCGAAAGAAACCTCATGAGGTTCAACAAAGACAAGTGCAAAGTCCTGCACTTAGGATGGAAAAATCCCATGCACTGCTACAGGCTGGGGACCGATCAGCTAAGTAGCAGCGCTGTAGAAAAGGACCTGGGAGTTATGGTGGATGGGAAGATGAATATGAGCCAACAGTGTGCTCTTGTTGCCAAAAAGGCCAATGACATATTAGGCTGCATCAGTAGGAGTATTGCCAGCAGATCGAGGGATGTGATAATTCCCCTCTATTCGACACTGGTCAGGCTGCATCTGGAGTACTGTGTCCAGTTTTGGGCTCCCCACTACAGAAAGGATGTGGACAAATTAGAAAGAGTCCAGCGGAGGGCAACAAAAATGATTAGGGGGCTGGGGCACATGACTTATGAGGAGAGACTGAAGGAACTAGGTTTATTTAGTCTACAGAAGAGAAGACTGAGGGGAGATTTGATAGCAACCTTCAACTACTTGAAGGGTTGCTCCAAAGAGGAGGGAGCTAGGCTGTTCTCGAGGGTAACAGAGGACAGAACAAGGAGCAATGGTTTCAAATTACAGCTGGGGAGGTCAAGGTTGGATATTAGGAAAAACTTTCTCACTAGGAGGGTGGTGAAGCATTGGAATGGGCTATCTAGGGAGGTGGTAGAATCTTCATCTTTGGAGATTTTTAAGGCTCGGTTAGACAAAACCCTGGCTGGGATAATTTGGGGGGAGTGGTCCTGCTTTTTGGCAGGGGGTTGGACTGGATGACCTCGTGGGGTCTCTTCCAACCCTATTATTCTATGATTCTATGATTCTATGAAAGTAATACTGGAAAAAACTGTCAAACATATATTTTTAGTGGCAGGTAAAATGTGTTTGGGCTTCTCTTGGAAGAAAATAGACTCTGGTAAAATAGATTTCACATATATGTTAAAACGAGGTTATATTTGGCCTTAAGGAACATGAGTTTAGATCACCATATGGAGATGAAGCAAGATCTAGTGGCTAAAAACAGAAAAATGGTCATCAAAATCTGCTTTTTTATTTCTGGCTCTGCCACAGATTTGCTGTATGACCTTGGTTGAGTCACTTAACTTCTCCCTATCTCATTTTCTCTAGCTCTGAATATTAAAAATATAAACTTATCTCACTGTGGTATTGTTAGACTTAATGCACTAAAGTTCTTAAAAATGCTTTACTTATGCAAAGTGTGATATAAGTTCAAAATGTCCCTATTATAACAATTTCTTTGTAAAGGAAAGGGATGAAGACTCTATGGCTATATCTACACTTGGAAATTTAAGTCGACTTAGTGAATCTACACTTAAATTTTAAGTTGACCTCGGGGGGGAACTTACAAAGTCGACCTAGAGCATCCACACTGGATGCCTAGGTCGACTTCTAGGGACTAGGGGGACCTAGGGCAGGTCCACGGTGGCAGGAGGGGCACCCCTTGCCCAGTGCCAGGGGGCTCAGCCTTTGCCCCATTGTACATAGGTACAATGGGGCAAAGGGGGACCGGGACCCTGGCAGGGCATAGGGCAGGGTGTAGGGGCAGGGCTCTGCCCTGCCCTGTGGGGGGCATGCCAGGCTCCCCCTGTCTCCCCCCCCAGCAGGGAGGGCATTGGGGTAGTCCTGGGGTAGTCCTAAGTCGACTTAGGGCTACCCCATGTCTACACTGGCTTAATTCAACTTTAAAATGTCGAATTAAGCCTTAAGTCGAAGTAATTTTAGGTTTTATAAAGTCGACTTAAGAAAACTGTAGTATAGACGCAGGGTAAATTAAGTCGACTTAAGCAAGCTTAAGTCGACTTAATTTACAAGTGTAGACGCAGCCTATGGATCTGATATAATAATATATATAGACCTTCAGTGCAATCACAGAGAATGCAAGTAAAAGTGCAGTCTCATATTCCATGATTAGTTCAGTATAACTTGTAAAATACGATGAAAATTTCACAAAACAGAATAGAATCCCTCTTCCTTGAATTTCCTAACACAAAACAATAAGATCTTAGCTTTTCTAAATCCCACCACAGAGTAAAACTAAATGGAACAGCCCATCTATAATTCCAAAATCCCACATCAGAACTGTGTATTGTTTGTACTCCAGGTAGGCAGGATGTAATGTACTAGTTTACAAATCCAATCTCTGGCCTCCTGTGTTTTGAGAGCTTTGTCAATGATTGAGTTAGAAGTGGAGTGTCTTGATATTCTAGGGCGCACTGAGAATTTGTGAAATACGGTTTGGAAAGCATCACAGAGTGGAAGCCTTGCACAGGAAATTTGATATGTAGCAGATTTAGAATGGTTATGAGGATCAACTTCCTTTATGATGACGTCTAGGAAGTCGTTCATTATCCTACAGAGGAATCTGGCACCTTCAAGTGTTTATCTAAGGAAAGGAAATGAACCCTAGCTTCTAATAGAAACAGTATTTGATTCATTTCACAATGAAATACATTGGTCAAAAGAAATTTTAAATAATTGTAAACTCCAGCCTTTTACTGTACCTGGTTCTTGTCTCCAGAAAGGGCTCAATCCATTATTTTCTTGGTGTTTCCTTTCTTTTCAGTCTTTTCCTCATTTAGGCAATCTTCCAGTTTGAAGATCCTCATAGGTTCATGTATTTTATCAGATACAATGTAGAAATATATTTAATTGAATAAAATAGATTTTTTTAGATATACCCCAAAAAGTGGCTCATAAGAAAAATAACGAAGAATACATAATATCTTTGTCATGTCTATAATGCAGCCTATAATGTATTGGTTCACAGACAAAGCTGGGGCCTGATCCATTCCAAACCCAATGAATTTTTTTCCATTGACTTTAATGAGCTTTGGGATCAGGCTGTTAGTGTATATTACGCTACACTTCCTCATTTCTGTGCTCATCAGCAGCTAATGCGAACTCTGACGTCCATTTGTCAGAGTGGAATCGTCCAAGAATGCACAGCCAGCAGATACACACAGTTCTGGAGGTCTCCTTTGCTAGAGCATTCATTTTAAAAAATGATTAGAAGTGCATTGAGATGTTATTAATCTTTAGTACCCAAAACAATGCACTACCAGCAGTTTTTATTTTCATGCTCTGGTAGAATAGGAAGCAGTAGTTAAAAGTACAAGTCATCAGGCCTCCATGAGTGAACTACTATCAATAACCTTTGCTTGCATATTAGAAGGCTACCTCTGAAGCTAGCATCCAGTCACTTTTCCAAGGGGTAGACTGCAAACAGTGTAACAATATTATAGGGCTTTAAATTATAAAATAATATTAGATATCTATCTGTTTGGTGCTGTGTATAGTGGAAGACATGGAGGGTAGGTAGATTTTAGAGTCACAGTTCAGATGCATATTACATTGATTCACTAGCTGCAGGCCAATATCAAAATCATGAAGGTTTGGATCACTTTTTGACAGATTATCATTAAAATCTTAGTGGAAGAAGTATGTTTTAAGGATGGATTTCAATAAAGTGAGCGTGACTGCATGGTGGACAAGAAAATGGAGATTAAATTCATGTCTTCTCCCAGGCTTGAAACCAAGTTGGAGAAAATTACCATGAGTGAGTTAAATGGGAAGTATGAGATGGAGCAAAAATAGCAAAAAGATATATGAGGAAAAATGAGAGCCAAGGTACATGAAAAAGCAGATTTGCTCAGATCCTTGGAGGTAAAGACCAGAACTTGATTTGGATGGGAATGGGAAGCCAGAGAATTTGAATACGGGACAGACATTCTGAGAAAAAAAGGATGGCTTTTTGATAGCATTTTGGATGGACTGGAAGGCAGAAACAAGGAGGCTTGGAAGAAGGCTGCAGCAATTAAAACACGTATTGCGTTTTACCATTGAGGATGGCAAAGAAAGGATGGAGGTATAGATGTTTAAAAGAAGATTTGATGGGATTAAGTGACAGCCTGGTATTAGTGGAGTTGCAGAGAAAACAGTGAAATGTGACACCAAGGATGCGATCCTGGTGTCTCCAGTCTGCAAGAATAAATGTAATAGGGCAAATCAGGAATGTAATACGTGACAGGCCATTTTATTAAACTAAAATCCATACCAAAGTGTCATAAATTGTTCCACACACAAATAATCATCTATAACAGATAATACAAGCTACCAGATAATCTGACTATATGCATACAGGATGGAAGAGGAAGAAAACTGCCCCTTATTTTTAATTTTTGCAGAAGCCACATATTTCTAGTCTTTTACACCGAGGAGAAAAATTGACGCTCGTACTGACAGCCGTACAAGCCCCCTGAAAGTGATTTTAAAAACAAAAGTGGGCGGTGGCACTATGGGCCTTGTCTTGCGTTCCCTCTGGGCAAAAGAGCAGGAGGAGTGCACAATGGATCCTGTAAACAGACCTGCAGACTTTTGGGACCTGAAGGTACCCCTGTAAGATGACAAGGGGATCATTTTGCTAAAGAAGAAACATTCCTGTACACAGTTGAAAAGTACCAGCTTTGTGCTAGTGCTGTGAAAAATCCATAGAACTGGATAAATGTTCCTGGCTTGCAGAGCACAAGTGAAGCTCAGAGCTATTCACGCTACAATGGGGAAAGAAACTCACTTGCAGGTGAGCTACAGCAACAGAAACTATAATCCATTGGTGCTCCTGGCGCTATTGTAGTGGATCACCATTTTCAGAGTTTAAAGTGGTGAAAGGAGGAGGCTGTGGATGAACAATGACTTAGGGATGGGAAGGGATTGAATTTACCCCCCAATAAAACCATTCTATATGACTCATATACTCAAAGGTCAGAAGGGACCAATATGATCATCTAGTCTGACCTCCTGCACAATGCAGGCCAGAAAGCCTCACCCACCCACTCCTGTAATAAACCTCTAACCTATGACTAAGTCATTAAAGTCCTCAAATCATGATTTAAAGACTTTAAGGTAAAGAGAATCCACCAGCAATTGAGTTATATTCCATGCTACAGAGGAAGGCGACCCCCACCACACCAGCCCCTTGCTAATCTGCCCTGGGGGGAAATTCCTTTCCATCCCCCATATGGCGATCAGTTAAATCCTGAGCATGTGGGCAAGACTCATTAGCAAGACACCCAAGAAAGAATTCTCTGTAATCTATATACCTAAACGACAGTGGTATATAGGCACGGCGGGGACGCAGCTGCGCGCACAGCAGCTGAATCCATGTCCTGCTGCGGCCGGGCTGGGGAGATTCAAATCTCCCGCTCTGAGCATGCTCAGAGAGAGCGTACTCAGGGCGGGGGCAGCCTGGCCCAGAAGCGGCTCTGCCGGCTCTTGCGGCAGCTCCGAGCC
>ML685785.1:19293361-19307196 GCA_007922175.1 Pelusios castaneus
CAGGGGTTTCCGGGGTGGCAGACGCTCCGCGGGAGCTTCTGCCGCCCCCCGATCCTCCAGCTGCTCCTGCTCTGAGCAGAAGCGGCGGCGCTTAAGCGCCCCCGCTCCTGCTCACAAGTGGAGCTTGGCAACTGAGTTGGGGGGCGGCTCGAAGCGGAGTTGGCCCCCCAGCTCAGTCCAGGGGTTCTGGGGGCGTCAGAAGCTCCACTGGAGCTTCTGCTGCCCCCCGATGCCCCAGCTGCTCCTGCTGTCAGCAGGAGCCCGGGAACTGAGCTGGGCGATTCTTTAGAGAATCGGGGGTTTACTGGTAACTCAGAATCCACCCTATTAATCATCCCATCAGCATATCTACCACCAGGATCCAAAGATAAGTCAATTGTCAAACTAGGCTGCCCCATTATACCATCCCCTTCATGAAATTACCAAGCTCAGTTTTGAAACTAGCTAGATTTCTTGCCCCCCACTGTTCCCTTTGGAAGGCTATTCCAGAACTTCACTCTTTAGATGGATAGAAACCTGTGTCTAATTTAAAGTCTAAACTTCCTGATGGCCAAGTTATATCCATTAAGTCTTGTGTCCACATTGGGGCTGAACTTAAATAATTCCCCCCTCTCTCTGGTATTTATCATTCTAACATATTTATACAGAGCAATCATCTCTCCCCTCAACCTTCTTTTGGTTAGGCTAAATAAAGTGAGCTTTTTGAGTGTCCTCTCATAAGGCAGGATTTCCATTCCTTGGATCATTCTAGTAGCCCTTCGCTGCACTGTTTCAGTTTGAATTCATCTTTCTAAAACATGGGGAGGGGGCCAGAATTGCACACAGTATTCCAGATGAGGTCTCATCGTTGCCTTGTATAATGGTACTAACACTTCCCTATCTCTACTAGAAATACCTTGCCTGATGCATCCAAGGACCGCTTTCTTCATGGCCACATCACATTGGTGGCTCATAGTTATCCTGTGATCAACCAATATCCCCAAGTCCTTCTCCTCCTCTGTCACTTCCAACTGATGCATCCCCAGTTTATAGGAAAACTTTTTGTTATTAGTCCATAAAAGCATTACCTTGCACTTTCCACTATTAAATTTCATCCTACTTCTATTACTCCAGTTTACAAGATCATCCAGATCTTTCTGTATGAAATCCTGATCCTTCTCTGTATTGGCAATGCCTCCCAACTTAGTGCCATCTGCAAACTTAATTAGCACATTCCCACTTTTTATGCCACGGTCAGTAATAAAAAGGTAAATAAGATTGGTCCCAGGACCAATCCCTGAGGAACTCCATTAGTAACCTGTTTCCAACCGACAGTTCACCTTTCAGTATGACCCTTTGTAGTTTCCCCTTTAACCAGTTCCTTATCCGTCTTTCGATTGTCATATTAATCCCCATGTTTTCCAATTTGAATAATAGTTCCCCATGTGGAACCATCTCAAATACCTTACTGAAATCTAGGTAAATTAAATCCACTGCATTCCCTTTGTCTAAAAAAAAAAATCTGTTATCTTTCCAAAAAAGTAGATCAGGTTGGTCTGACACAATCTACCTTTTGTAAAGCTATTTTGTATTTTATCCCAATTACTGTTAACCTCATTGTCTTTAACTACTTTCTCTTTCAATTTTTTTCCAAGACCTTGCATTCTACTGAGGTCAAACTAGCAGGCCTGTAGTTACCCAGCTAAATTTTTTCCCTTTCTTAAAAAAAGGAACTGCATTGGCTGTTCTCCAGTCATATGGGACAGTCCCAGAGCTTACAGATTGTTTAAAAATCCTTGCTAATGGGCTCACAATTTCATGTGCTAGTTCCTTTAATATTCTTGGATGGAGATTATCTGACCCCCCTGCCCCGATTTAGTCCCATTAGGTTGTTCAAGTTGGTTTCTATCTTGGATGTGGTAATTTCTGTCTCCATTTCCTCAAGCCCATTTGACACCCTACCATCATCTTTAAGCTCATCGTTAGCCTCATTAAAAACAGAGGCAAAGTATATGTTTATATATTTAGCCATGCCCAGATTGCCCTTAAGATCCATCCCCTTCTCAGTGATTAGCGGACCCTCTGCCTCTTTCTTTGTTTTCTTCCTATTTATATGGCTATAGAACCTTCTACTATTGGTTTTTATTCCCTTTGCAAATTCCAACTCTACTTGGCTTTTGGCCTTTCTCCCTTTAACTCTACAGATTCTAACCTCCAAGATATAGCTTTCATTGCTGATCCCTCCCATCTTCCACTCCTTATAGGCCTTATGCTTTCTCTTAATCACCTGTCTGAGATGCTTACTCATCTAGCTTGGTCTACAACCTTTGGTCAACAATATGATACACAATCCTCCTGCAAGCTATGGACCCTTCTACTTTCCCTGCTCCAAGAACTGTATACAGATGCTTTCTGTCAGCCTTTTCTTCTTAGTTACAGCTCTCTCTCTAACCCTTATTTCAAGAGTTTTTTAAAGTCAGTGATATCTCTGGACTCTGCTTCCATCATAGCCAGCACCATATGGGTACCCCTACAGGATGAGTCCCCTGCATAATCCTTTGTGATTAAGAATTTTTTAATGACCCTTCCTGTCTTCCCCTGTCTGCTGTGCTCAGAGCCCCAGACTACTATCCATATCAAGACTTGTCTTACTCTTCACTGACTAGTTCAAATAAAACAACAAATTCCTCCTCCCCAAACCTCAAATTTCGCTGTGATGCTAGCAGACCAGGTACCAGCTCATGACAAGGTCCCTAAGTCTCACTGACAAATTCATAGCTAGAAACCAGTCAGACTCTTCTCTGTGTTAGCATTGTTAAAATAGATTTGAAGTTGTTAAGAATATGTTTAGCATTTAGATTTGATGAAGTGCTTGTAGGATGCTGCAGTATTGATCTCACATAATATTTGTAACCACTGGTATAAAGTTACACTGAGTGTGTGCATTGTAAACCTCTTTTAACTGTGTAACTCAGAAAACAGGAAAGACAGGTTATGTAGTATAAAGTGTCGGTCCTGCACACAGGAAGGCCCATTGAAACCAAATGAGTCATGAAACTTCAAAGGACAAAGACTTTGTTGATTTCTCCCCATTACACCCAGGAAGAAGGGACCTGCATATAACTAATCTCATCATCTTGAACTCTGGGGAAGGGAATAAAAATGCCTGAAAAGAAAGAACTGGATTTTGGAGAGGGCAATGTTTCTAAACATAAGCAAAGGATCTTCAAGCTGCTTCGCTTGGATTAGCTCTAAAGGACATATAGGGCTTGCATACAATAACATATACTGTTTCTGAAATCTAAAACTGTATTTATTTTGTGTGTGTATGTTAACCTGCTTTAACCCTGTAAAATAACTCATTTCTTTTTCATAGTTAATGAATCTTTAGTAAGTAGTATAGATTGGCTACAAGCAATGCCTTTGGTTTGAGATCTAAGGTACAACTGATCTGGGAGTAAGAGACGGGTTGCAATGAAAATTGTTATCATTTTTACATGAGACCATCGGTCACAAAGACAGGCTTGCCTGGCCAGCAAGATAATGCCAAAGGCTATGTCTACACTTACCAAAGTTAGTTCGAATTAGTTAATTTGAACTAACTAATTTGAACTCATTTTAGTTAGTTCAAATTAACTTAATTCAAACTAGCAAATTTTAGTTCAAACTAAGCAAGTGACATGCATGGCACTTGCTTAGTTCGAATTAGTCAATTGCATTGAGCTCAATGTGCCGGTTAGTTCGAACTAAGCGCTTAGTTCGAACTAACATGGTCACATTGGGTTAATTGGAACTAACTAGCTCCAATTAACCCTTACTTCAAAAAGTATAAGCAAATTTATTAGTTCGAATTAAGGAAGCCCTTAATTCGAACTAATGAAAGCCTAGTGTAGCCAAGGCTTAAGTTAGTTCGAATTAAGATTCCTTAATTCGAACTAATTTGCCAGTGAAGACATAGCCAAAGAGATTATCTGTAACTCCATGCATGTTAAGGTTGTTACAGTGCTTGAGGAGTTCACACTTGTTGCTTGGTTGATGAAATCTAGTTATAGAACATGCAATCAGTCTGGGGCTTGTACCCTGTTCCTTGATAGTGTGCCCTGAGATTGGCTCTCACACTTGTGTGCTACTCTAGACAGCTGGACATTCACTTTCTCAGCTGTTCTACAAGAAATATGTTTATAGTAACATCCTTTATTTTGCTTTGCCATAGCTATGGATCTGCTGCATTTTCTAAAGCTTTGGTATATGTAAACTGCACTGTAATTTATTACATTTCTTATTTCCTTATTTTTATTCTTGAAGACTGGGGGGAAGAGGGGGGACTGGGGGGAAGAGGGGGGGGAAGAGGGGGCGGGCACTGTCCTTTTCCCTCACTGGTTGCTTAATATTTTCCATCCCTATTCATTTTATGATTCTTTGTCTCTCGCCATTGCGGTGAACTGTACTTCCCCCACCTCCATCAAATTCAAAGAATAAGTTTATGAAAAAACATCAACATCTGCCAGAGAATCCCTAATTCTGCCCCTGACCCATTTGAGTCAGTCAGTAAAAAGCTGTGTAAACATTTTTAAGAACTGCCAGAGAGAAAAGAAACTTCTCATGCACAAATTAAAACAAGACATGTCAGTCTAACTTGGTGGTCTAAAATTACAGCACTATTATTACAAACGAACTTCACAGTTCATGATATCACACACCAGTGGTGTGACAATAGAACTTTGTAGAAAGTATGCTGCGTGGAACCAGATTGAGACAGCTTTTGGTTTTTGGCACTTCGCCATTGATTTGGATACAGAGCTATTTAGCTCCAGATAAAGTCAATAAGCCAAATTAAAGCTTGGCATAACCCTATTAACTCTCCTAAACTTTAGTGGTGTTACACTAGGAATTAATTTGGCCCTGATTCTCCTACCTAAATCCACTTTTCCAGTGCAATGGTACTTTTTCTATGGCATTTAATAGACCTTATTTAGAACGATGAATCAGAGATAAAAGTATAAAGATGTATGGAATTGCAGAACTGGGAAAGGTTGCTGGGTCCAACAAGCCTTTTATGTTTATCTCTATTCAAAGTTCCAGCTGTGTAACTAAATCCTTAAATCCACTCTCTCAATTAAAATGTTCGTCTTCCTCCCTAACTCATTAAACTTTACTTTCTTTGATTGCCTTACTTGGCAAATTAGTCCTTATGTTTACAACATCAGTGAAATCTCTGGGCCTGAATTCCCAGTCTGTTCTTCATTTTCTTTTTCCCTTTCACTTGTGACATTCTCTGTCACATTTCTTACTCAGTTTCATCCAGCTACATCAAACATTTTTAGTATCTTTAGAATTAACTTGAAAAGTACTCTCTCCTGTGATGAATTGACCCAACTTCTTTAGTGTAAGTCTTCTGGTATTTCCCCCATCTATATGGTGCCCTGTGCAGGGACTTTCCTGACTTGTAGGAAGGTAATCAAAAGCAAGGACACCTGATAGAAGCTAATCTCAAATATAGTTTTAAGAAATAAATGCTCTGGCCAGGCCAGCTTCTCCTATCACTTACACCATTTTTAAATCCTGAGTAAACTCGGAGAAATGAGTTGTTACCTTAGGAAAATATTGGTGTAAGAGGAGAATCCTCACATTGACTCCCCTCGTGCAAAATGTTGAAATTTACATTTTCTTTAATTTAGTGGCAAAAGGCCTTCTATAGATCTTGTTGCATAACTGGCTGAGTTCAGAAAAAAGTAAAGCTGCCAAGCAAATTCCACCCTGATTCTGTTAAACAATTTCTTGGCTCACCATGCACATGCTGCTTCAGAGAAAACTCTCCTTTTCTTCAGAAGAAAGCCTCGAAAAAAAGCAATGTAATAGGAGGAGACATACACTTATTAACTGGAAGGGAGAGAGCAGTCAGAATTAACCTGCGGCAGCCAGAGCCAAAATGAATCCCTTACGATTGAATCTGGTCACCAGTCAGAGATTTAAAGGACCAGCCAGCAATTCTGAGAAAAGAGAAATGCATTGATCTCCACATGGGAGGACTCAGAGTCCGTCAAATCAGAGGGACTGTGCATGGATCCATCCATTACAGGCCTGGGGGACAATCTGAAACACATGCTGCATGCTGGGTGATTCAGTGATACTCGGGCAGTCAGAAAACAGGAGCTCTTCAGAAAGTGTTCTGAATTCTTCCCATTTTAATAGCCAGGGATTTGAGTATAAAACAGCCTAATGTTTCCAGAAGGAAAGCCTAGTGAGCTAGTTCCTTCTTTCTAAAAAATCCAAGGAATCCTGTGGCACTTTTGAAGAGTAACAAATTTATTTGTCACATGAGCTTTTGCAGGAGAATACCCCACTTTGTTAGAAGCTTGAAGATGCAGAAGTGCAGATGAATGGAGGGGAAAATAAATGCAGGGAAATGTAAGTCATAGGATCAGGATAGACTGTTACAGCATGCTCCTCTTCTTGATACATTGGACAAACAGGACAGTCTGTGCGCAAAAGAATAAATGGACACAAATCGGACATCAGAAATAACATTCAAAAACCAATAGGGGAACTTTCAATATTCCTGATCACTCCATTAATCATCTGTTAATGGCCATATTTAGACAAATGGATAACAAGTCAAAGCTTCAAAGAGAAACTGCAGAATTGATGCCATCAATTTAGGGTTAAATAGAGAGTATTTTTTCCCCATTACAATAGGTAAATTTGCTTTTCTTTTTCCCTCACCTCCCTCTAATATGCTGTTCACCACTGTTTGAATCTAAAGAACTGCACTGATTTGCTATAACAGTCTGACCTGATCGTATGACTTACACTTCCCTGCATTTATTTTCTTCCCATTCACCTGTACTTCTCAACCTTCAAGCATCTGACCAAGTGGGATTTTCTCCCATGAAAACTCGTGATAAATAAATTTGTTAGTCTTTAAAAGTGCCACTGGACTCCTTGTTTGTTTTGCTGAACTAGACTACCATGGCTCCCCCTTTGGAATTTGTCATTACCAAAGGTAATTTTCCCCTCTTTTAACATTCTCACCTTTTCATCTATTGTTCCACACTGTTTGAATCAAAACAGCTTGTTTGGTTTGCTGAAAAAGACTGAACATACCTTGTGACTCACCCTTCTCTGCATGTATATATTCATCTAACATACCACGGTTTCCATTTCATGGATCTGATGAAGTGGGATTATAGCCACGAAAGCTCATACGATAAATACATTAGTTTTTAAAAGTGCTACAGGACTCCTTGTTTGTTTTGCTGAAATAGACTAACACGGCTACCCCTCTAAAACTTCCTTCTTTCTATTTATTTACTGACAATTAAAGGTTGTACAAGGCTGGCCCTAAACCAAAGAGTGCCATAGGTGAGGAACATTTTTGATACTCCCTCCACCATTTGTTAAACTTTTGAGTACCTTATTTTTTATTGCATTTGTAGCTGATTTCATGACTTTGAGGCTCAAATTACATGCATGATTTATCCTTGTCATATAAGATGATAAATTTGCATCCTAGGATCCATAAATTGGTATTCCAGAAATTCTGGCAGGTTCCACACGATGCTATCAATGTTCCATGAGAATGTTCTAGGAAGTTAATCAAAAATGAATCCACATAGGCTACATCTACACTAGCAATTTAGGTTGACTTAAGGAGGCTTAAGTCAACCTAAATTACTCCCTGTTTACACCAGACTTTCATTAATTCAACTTAAGAAATTCCTTAGGTTGATTTAAGGGTGGTTAGATTGACTTAACAAAGTGGACTAAGTTGATTTAAAGTTAAGTCAACTTAGTCCACTTTGTTAAGTCGATTTAATAAGATCAACTTTAAATCGACTTAAAATCGACCTTATTAAGTTGACTTAACAAAGTCGAACTAACTTTTTCTAGTGTAGACATACCCATACAGGATGCCTTAAACATTTTCCTTCAAACATTCTATTTTCCCTTTTGTTGCAAAAAACAACAGCAACCTGAGCCCAATGCTCCCCAGCCCGGGCACACCGGCAGTCATCTGGGTCGCCTACCCCTATATCTGGTCCTGAATGTTGATATAATAAAAATCCAAAACTATTTTCTGGACAGCAATGGTTTCCTCTTCTAAAACTGTGCTGGTGCATAATTACATAAGCCCAACTATTTAGACGTATTTGGGCATTGCTATGCTCAATGTGTCAATATCTAACTCAGTGGTTTTCAAACGTAGGGTCGGGACCCAGTACTGGATCGCAAACCCTCAGGCACTGGGTTTGCCGCTGCCAAAAGACTGAATGCATTGCTCAAAGTTGTATTTCTTGGGTCGCGGGCATAAATGATTTTTTTCAACTGGGTCCCAAGGAAAAAAGTTTGAAAACTACTTATCTAACTGATTTAGGGACCCTGGGTGGGATTTGCAAGGGGGAGTTAGATTGAGCATGGGTGATCTCTAACTTCTAGGTACCCTCCTATTGGGTTAGGCATCCAGGTTCTTTACTCAATACATGGGAGAATTTGGCACCTCAAATGCGGATTAACAGGCACCAGCATGCTGAGTGGGGATTAGCCTCAAATAGCTAGCAGGAAATGCCAAGACAAGGGCAGGGCCTAATCCTCAACTCACAAAGGAGTAGGTGCTGCCTTCCATTTGAGATTCATAGCTGTGAATGCTTTCCTGGAGTTAGCTTAAGCCAGGTCAGGTCCAGAAAAAATGAGGAGGAGGAGTAACACCTTCCTTTAGTCTAGTAGTTAATGCACTCACACAGGATGTTAACTGCCCAGCTGTACTCTACCTTGTTCTGCCTGAGATGGAACAGGGATTTAAACCATTGTCTAACAAGGCCCACATGATTGCCCTAACTGTGAGGCTATGGGCCATTTAGGGATGGAATGTTTTTCAGTTGAACCTGCTCCATGTTTTATAAAATACTTAAATAGCCACAGGGGCACAGCCTGGACTGTGTCTTATACTTGCCAGGGAAGAGCCCTAAATGCTGGGCTATTGAGTCAATGTCAAACTCTTTCTGACCCAATGACTGCTTAAGAATTTACGGCTATGTCTACACTAGCAACTTAGTTCGAATTAAGGAGGCTTAATTCGAACTAACTAAAGCCATGGCTACGCTAGGCTTTACTTAGTTCAAATTAAGGGCTTCCTAAATTCGAACTAATAAGTTCGAATAGGGTATTCGAACTAAGGGGTTAATTCAAACCAACTAACCAATGTGGCCATGTTAATTCGACCTAATTTCTTAGTTCGAATTAACCAGCCATTGAAAGTGCTTGCTTAGTTCGAACTAACGTTCCAGTGTGGCCATGCTAGTTCGAATTAAGCTAATTCGAACTAACTAAAATTAGTTTGAATTAGTTAGTTTGAACTAACTAATTCGAACTAATTTTAGTAAGTGTAGACATAGTCTTATATATGAATGGCACAACACCCAAATACCTTTAAAAATATGGACATAGATATACTCTACTTCATGGAAAATGTAGTTTAATATTTTTGTCATGTGTGATGCAATTTGTCAAATTTACTAAGTTTCAGAGGAGTAGCCGTGTTAATCTGTGTACAGCAAAAACAACGAGAGTCCTGTGGCACCTTAAAGACTAACAAATTTCTTTGGGCATAAGCTTTCATGGGCTGCAACCCACTTCATCAGATGCATGAAGTGGAAATTACAGTTAGGAGGTATATATATACACATGCAAGGATGGGTAAGAAACATTACAATGGGCAGAGCAAGTGCTAATGGAGTGAATTTAGTTAGGGTAGATGAGGCCAATTCACAACAGCTGATTAGAAGACGAGAATGTGTGAAGAGGGACAATTACTTTTTATAAAGAGATAGTCATTCCAAGGCCCTATTTAGACCCAGTCTGATTGTGTCAAGTTTGAATGAGTTCCAGCACTGCAGTTTCACACTGAAGTCTGTTTCTGAATTTTTTTTGTTGAAGTATGGCAGCTTTCAAATCTGCTATTGAGTGTCCAGGAACACTGAAGTGCTCTCCTACTGGTTTATGGATGTTACCATTTTTGTTACCAAAAGAAACTACATCATCTGCTTAAGAAACAACCTGTAGAAGAACAGGCACAAATCTACATAGACACACCCCAAGCACCTTGACCAGGGGTATTCTATCTGCTACCTAAGATCCACAAACCCAAGAATCCTGAACGCCCCAACATCTCGGGCATTGGCTCTTTCACAGCAGGATTGTCAGGATGTGTGGACTCTCTCCTCAGGCCCTATGCCACCAGCACTCCTAGCTATCTTCGTGATACCACTGACTTCCTGAGAAAACTGCAGTCCATTGGTGATCTCCCAGAAATCATCATCCTAGCCTCTATGGATGTAGAATCTCTCTACACGAGCATCCACATAAAGATGGACTACTGGCCATCAGGAACAGTTTCCCTGATGATGACATGACATGGCTGGTAGCCAAAATTTGTGACTTTGTCCTGACCCACAACTACTTCAGATTGGGAGACAATCTATATCTTCAACTCAGTGGCATGGCTATGGGTACCCACATGGCCCCATAATATGCCAACATTTTTATGGCTGATCTAGAACATCACTTCTTCAAATCTTGTTCCCAAGTACTTCTCCTCACATTGATGACATTTTCATCATCTGCACCCACAGGAAAGAGTCCCTTGAAGAATTCCACCAGGATTTCCACCCTACTATCAACCTCAGCCTGGACCAGTCTACACAAGAAATCTACTTTTTGGACGCTACAATACATTAATATCACCCTGTACTGAAAACCAACTGACCACAATACATCCCTGTATGCCTCTAGCTTCCACTCTGGGGACATTACACTATCCATTGTCTACACAGCTAAGCCCTGAGATACAACCACAGTTGCTCTGATCCCTCAGAGAGAGACAAACACCCACAAAATTGCTATCAAACATTCTTAAAACTACAGTACCTACCTGGGGAAGTGAAAAAACAGCTTGACAGAGCCAGATGTGTACACAGAATCACCTGTTACAGGACAGACCGAACAAAGAAAACAACAGAACACCACTGGCCATTACCTAGAGCCCTCAGCTAAAATCTCTCCAACACACCATTAAGGAACTACAACCTATCCTAGAAGATGATCCCTCATTCTCTCAAGCCTTGGAAGGCAGGCTAATCCTTGCTTACAGACAGCCCCCCAACTTGAAGCAAATACTCACCAGCAACCGGACATCATACAACAAGAACACTAACCTGGGAACCTATCCCTGCAACAAACCCCGTTGGCTGTTGCCAACTCTGCCCACACATCGACTCCAGTGACACCATAACTGGTCCTAACCACATCAGCCACAGAATCAGGAGCTCATTCACCTGCACATCTACTAACGTGATATAAGCTATCATGTTCCAGCAATGCCCCTCTGCCATGTACATTGGCCAAACTGAACTGTCCCCACGCAAAAGAATAAATGGACACAATCAGACACAAAAATGGTAACATCCATAAACCAGTAGGAGAGCACTTCAGTCTCTCTGGACACTCAGTAACAGACTTGAAAGTTGCCATACTTCAATAAAAAAAAGGTCAAAAACTGACTTCAGCATGAAACTTCAGAGCTGGAATTCATATGAAAACTTGACACAAGCAGACTGGGTTTGATTGGGGATTTGGAATGGTTATCTCATTACAAAAGGTAATTGTCCGTCTTTACACTCTCTAAACAACTGTTGTGAATGGGCTTTGTCTACTCTAACTAAATTGACTCCGTTAGCACTTGCCCTGCCCATTATAATGTTTCTCAATCATCCTTGCACGTGTATATATACCTCCTAACTGTAGTTTCCACTTCATGCTTCTGATGAAGTGGGTTGCAACCCCTGAAAGCTTATGCTTGAAGAAATTGTTAGTCTTTAAGGTGCCACAGGACTCTCGTTGTTTTTGAAAACTTACTAAATTTTTCACTTGTGGCAAATCATGGCAGTTTCTGGGATCTTGACTCAGACACTTGTGGAACAACTTTATTTTTTTTGCATAGGACTCTTTCTTTCTCTAATACAACTCTGTATTTCTTCATATCATACATTGAGGCTGATGACAATCTACCAGAAGTCCTATTATATGAACCAGCATGAGGCCTAATTGTCCCATTATACCCTGTTTTACCTTTTTTACCCAAAACTTTATTTTTGCCCAAATTAATTTCGTATGTATATCCAGTGACTTCAATGTCTAATTTTTATATGTTGTAACAGAAGCCACTGCACTCACTGCAAATTGACTTCTGCTACATAACAGGATAAAAACTTTAGTAATCCTGACCCATCTTATATGAATATTTGGCTGGTAAATAAGGTCAATCACTTTTGTGTATCAAATCTATATTACATACTGTATATCAATCTCTAATATTAATGTATCTGAAAAATTGAAATCACTTAAGATCAAGAACACTTTTTCACTTCAATGCTTTTAATTTTGGTATTAGTCAACTTTCATTTCTGGCTCTCTCCCATCATGGTCCCTTCCATGATCAGAGGCATTTAGTCTCCAGGGCAAAGGGATTAGCAAGTATCTAAAAATACTTATAAGGATGTCATTAATTTTGGTTATTTCCTTGGAAACTCACATACACATACTGTTCAGACTTTTGTCCACATAAGTGTATTCAGTCTTTCCACAGCCATTTCCTTACGATCTATACTAAAAAATCTTTCACTCCTCCCATCCCATGTTAGGAAATCTAACCGCAATGGGCCAGTAGCTCTTTAGACTCTCCCTGCTCTATAAAGACAGAAGCTAAATAATTATCAGATTAATCTGCCATTTCCTTATCCTGTCTGAGATTCACCATTTCTCCTTAGTGATTGTTTCCTCGTTTATTTTCTGTCTACTCTGAATTGCCAGGCCTTCATGAATGTCAGTTAAAGTGTTCTATTACTTTGTTTAATATTTCTTCTGTTAATTACCATATAAATACCATGTTTCTTATTCTTATCAAATGGTTCATCATTTTAAAATAACAATATTCTGTATTTATTATTATTTATTATTCAAGTGCCCAAAGATATGCTACATGCCTTACAAAAGAAAAAATAATCTTTTCCCAAAATAGCACGTAATCTGGATTTAGTATGATATAAAACAGTGGTTCCCAACCTTTTTGGCTCGAGGGCCACATATATAATTTTTAAAATACTGATGGGCCACCAGTCTCTTTAATTAAAATTAAATTAATGAAATTCAAATTGAATTTGTAATGATAATTAATTAATTAATTTTGGCCCGCAAGCCCGGGCTTGGGAACCCCTGGTCTAACTCATCATTTTGTTTTATCGCATCTGCACCAATCCTACTGCATGCTGCGACTGAGCAGGAGGTGGGCGGCCGCAGCCTAGCTCCCAGATGCACACTGGGACCAAGTGGGAGGTAGGTGGCCGCAGCCTGGTTCCTAGCTGTGCATTGGGACCAGGAGGGAGGCGGGCAGCTTCAGCCCCGCTCCCAGCCAGCAGCAGGGGAGCGTGGGCTACTTTAAAAAGCCCCATGGGCCACTTTTGGCTTTCGGGCCAGGGGTTGGGAACTCCTGATATAAAAAGTATGTGTGTACATATATGGGATGATGGGGATGATAAAAAACAGAAAAAATAGTGAGAAGAGAGAGGAACAATAAAAGAGATGATAATAAGATATGGTTATAATAATAAGTGCCTGATGTAATGCTCACTGAAGTCAATGGGAATATTTTAACTGATTTAACAGTCATTGGATAGAGTCCTTTCACATAACTAACACTTGATGATTACAGTAAAACAATTCATATATTTATTTATTTATTTCTGTGTTTAGCATTTCCTACTATGCACTTCTCAGAGGCAAGGTGGCAGAAGTGAGTTTTTAGC
>ML685785.1:19307596-19352158 GCA_007922175.1 Pelusios castaneus
GGAGAAAATCCCACTGACGAAGTGGGATTTTCTCCCACGAAAGCTCATGCAATAAATAAATCTGTTAGTCTTTAAAAGTGCCACAGGACTCTGTTGTCTTTCTACAATAGACTAACATGGCTACCCCTTTGGAATTTGACTCTTATAAACTATGAAGAGGAAAGAAAGCCACCTGGATCAGGAACTTGAAGTATATGTCTAGGAACAAAGCATATAGAAGATCTCCTAATGAAGTCAAAATCCTTAAGCTAAATAGCTCTGAACTAGTCTTTTATGTCTGAGAGGGTCAATTTTCTTTTGAGTTACTCATATGACTTAAGTAGTGCATAAGACTTGTGCTGGGATGGAAATACCACACTTAGGCTATGTCTACACTTGTTAATTTAGGTCGACTTAGCTAAGTTGACTTAACAAAGTCGACTTTAAGTCGACTTTATTAAGTCGACTTAGCATGTCCACACCTAAATTTTAAGTCGACTTAGGGGGGACCCTACAAAGTCAACCTAGAGCATCCACATTGGATGCCTAGGTTGACTTGTAGGGGCTAGGTGGACCTTGGACAGGTCCACGGTGGCAGGTGGAGGCCCGCTTGCCAAGTGCCAGGGGGCTCAGCCTTTGCCCCATTGTACCTGGGTACAATGGGGCAAAGGGGGACAGGGACCCTGGCAGGGCATGGGGCAGGGTGGGCAGGGCTCTGCTCTGCCCTGTGTGGGGGCATACCAGGCTCTCCCTGTGCCACCCTCCCAGTAGGGAGGGCAGTGGGGGAGCCCTGGAGAGCCCTAAGTTGACTTAGAGTTGACTTAGGGCTACTCCAGGTCTACACTGGCTTAAGTTGACTCTAGGGAGTCAACTTAAGCCCTAGGTCGACCTAAAACTAGGTTTAATAAAGTCGACTTAATTTTCCTTAAGTTGACTTAAGCAGCTTGCTTAAGTCGACTTAAGGAAAGTGTAGTGTAGACGCATAGTAAATGAAGTCGACTTAAGCAAGCTTAAGTTGACTTAATTTACAAGTGTAGACGCACCCTTAGTAAACAAGCCACAACCCTTGTATTAGGATATGGAGCCACTCTATCATTTTTGGAAGCGTGGCAATGTCATTTTTCACATCTGCTACTTGGTTGCTGTCTAAACCTGGCCAGGTTTTACTGGTGGCAGGAAGAGGTGACATCTCATCCTCATTCTTTAAAACTGCTCTGCAACTGCTTAAAACATATGGATTAGGACATGTATTTTTTAGGCTCAAAACAATAGAGCCACCAGATACCATTTATAGGTTGGGGAAAAGGAGTGAAATAAGTTAAGACCAGGATACAGCAAAGCACTTATTCCATCCTTCCTCAGAAAAGCATTTAAGAGCATGCTTAACTTTAAGCACATGCTAAATCCTGTTGTCTTCAATCAAACTCAAGGACTGGCTTAAAGTTAGACAAGTGCTTTGTTGAATCCACTCTATGAATGTTAAACTGTAACCCTTGTAGAACCCACACATGCATCTGACAAGTGGCTTTTAGCCCACAAAAGCTTATGCCCAAATAAATGTGTTAGTCTTTAAGGTGCCACAGCACTCCTCATTTGTTTTCTTTTAAAGAGTTTACTACAAAATATCCGCTTCAGCACTGCCAGTTTACCTCGACTGTCTATCTAGATGTTTCTGTGGTCCCACCACTGTAGTATCAGAAAACTTATTTTAATAGCTTCTAAAAACTTGCTCATTATTTATGTCTCACTGCAAATCAGTATTATCCTACTAACCAACTAATACATAATGGAATTGCAACAAATCAGACTCTCAAATTAACCAGAAGTGGAAAAGAAGTATTGGAAAATCGAAAAGAAAGAAAGATATACCTTCCCAATCTAAATAAATGAAACTTATTTTGGCAGGAGATGTCAAGCCCCATCTACTGGCTACTAAACTGTACTTCCAGTTTACCAACCTTGAGTGGATAGGCCACATACAAGAGGAACAAGATGCATTACCTTTGTAGAATTTCAGTCCTATTTCCCTTTTGTAGTATTTTAGTCCCTCTTCTTTGAATGTCTTCTGCATTTTCAAATGATAGAACTGTTCTAGTGATAATTATTGAGTTTCTGTATAGTTACAGAAAATTGTACATCATAGCAATATGAAGTTGCAATCTTTGGGAATACGTAGATAGCCTCTTCAATAAACATAAAAACTCAAGAATTAATCTGTTCTGTTAATTGTTAATTGTTCTGTTCACAATAGCTTTTATACACACCAGTTCAAGATTTTCCATTTTATGGTAACCCTGCAGTTCACTGTCCATTCATGACTCAGTCAAAACCCCCATTCAATACAACAAGAAACTACAAAGGGTTTACTTGCAAATCGTTACCTATGTGTTTGAAGTAAATTGAAATAGGAGGGGAGATCTCCTCATAACAGCTAGAAGAGTGAGCTCAAATGAACACAAACCAAGGAAGGGGGGGAGCTTTCCTGGTTTATCGGAAGAGGGTGAACTGTCCTCCACTGACATTGTATCTTGCTGCTCCTCATCCTATTTTATTTCACCCCTTGGTTAGCTATCCATATGTGGATGAATTTACCTTATTTTCATATACAAATGCGCATTTGAGAGCACAAATGCAGCCAGTACTTCAGTATTTCAGTGAACAAATAAGGACTGCAGTATCTGGATCTTGCATTCTGAAGTCAGTGGAATTTTGGTTGCATAAGGAATGCATGATTTCATCTAAAAACATTAAAATAAAAATATATTACAAAAAGAAAAAGAATTAAAAAAAGCTTATTTAACAGACTGAAAACTTTAGCTAGGGCAGAAATACAAATTTATTGAAAGCAATGAAGATGTACAAGTTTTAGATAGGGATGGAGCATTTCCACTTTATAGATGTTCAATCAATACCTCAGATTTCCAACTACACTGAATCAAAGATGTTGGTGACCTGCCTACCTGCAACAAAGAGAAGAAGAGCAGCTCTTCCAGAAATCTGGTGTATAGAAAATTTAACAATCAGGAGGGGATGTGATTATTCTAATAGAAAATAACATCCCATCTGTTTTATGTTTGCTTACTTTTAAGGGAACATTCTTGCTTCAAACCTGTTTCAAAATGCCACTATATGTAGCTCTAGCATTTTTATTATTAAGAAACAAGGGCTATGTCTACACTTGCAAGTTAGTTCCAATTAAGGAGGCTTAATTTGAACTAACTAAAGCCATGAATGTCACTTGCTTAGTTTGAACTAACTTTTTCTAGTTTGAATTAAGCTAATTCGAACTAACTATAGTTAGTTCGAATTAACTAATTCAAACTAATTTTAGCAAGTGTAGACATAGCCTAGGAGCAGAGGTGGCTTTTGGGGTAGGCGAAGCAGTCGGCCACCTAGGGCCCCGAGCAGTAAGGGGCCCCTTCGCCTACCCCAAAAGCTGTGTCTGCCTCCCGCTCTGCAGAACACATGGCGGGGGCAGGGGCCGGCTGGCTCAGGGCCAGAGCCGTGGGGGGGAGGGGGCGGCGTAGGCCCAGGCTCTGGGCAGTGGAGGGAGGGGGGAAGTAGCAGGCCAGACTAGCTGGCCAGGATCCGCGCTTCCACCCCGCCCCTGGGCTGGCTGCTCCACCCCCAGGGGCGGGGTGGGCCAGCCGGAAGCCCAGCTCTGCGTGCTCCTGCCCTGCCCCCTTGCCTTTGGCAGTGTGGGAGTTGGGGTCCCCAGTGGGGCACCGGGGACAGAGAGGAGGCCAGCCATGGAGAGCCAGGACCGTGGGCTTTTTGGGGCCCTGGGCTGGGCCATGGGGGGGTTCAGGGACCCCAGTGGGGCACTGAGGCCATGGAGGGGACCAGCCTCAGGGATCTGGGGCTGCAGGGCACCCCCGGCAGGGCCCTGGGGCTGCAGGGATCCAGGGCTGTGGGGGGTCCTGGGTGGAGCACTGGGGCTGTAGGTGGGGGGCCAGGGTGCTGGGCCATAGGGGGATGGTTGGGGCTCCAGTGGGGCAGAGGGGACTGGCCGCAGGGATCTGGGGCCGTAGGGGGCCCGGGAAGGGTGCTGGCCAGCACTGAGGGACCCCCGCGCAGGCCGGCAGCTCCCGCCGCCCCCTCCAAACCACCGGGGCTGCGGCTTTGCTGTGGCAGATCTGGCCTGCGCCTGGGCTCTGAGCTGGTCCTCCCCGCCCCCAGGGCGGAACAGGCAGGCTCAGGACCGGGGCAGGAGCGCGGGCCTGCCTGCCTGCCCCACGCGGCCGGGGCAGTGGGGTGGCTGCGACCAGGGTGGGCTCCCAGGGTCCTACCCGCCAGCCGCCTCGACTGCTGAGGCCAAGGTCAGGGCCGGGACCGGGACCAGGGCCGGGGCCAGGGCCGGGGTCGGCTCTGCTCCACCGACGGCCTTGGCCTCCCGGCACGGGGCCGGGATCGGCCTCCGGGGCCGAGGTCTGCACCGCCCCACCAGCAGGATCCGAGGTCGGGTCCCGCCCCCTGCCAGCGGCCTCAGCTTCTTTCTCTCTTTTCCTTCTTCCTTTTTCTTTTCTTTCTTTCTTTCTTTCTTTCTTTCTTTCTTTCTTTAAAAAAACTTTAAAAAAATTAATTTTAAATAAAAACCTTTCTAAAAATTAAATTTCAATTCAAAATTCATTCAAATTCAATTAATTAAACACAATTAATTAATTCTATTTACAATCACTTTAACTTCAATTAATGCCTATAATTTCTGTCGTGTGAGTTTACACAAAAATTTTATTCAGAAAGTTTTGCACACGGCTTGAAAGTTTTGCACACAAGCCGCCAAACCTTAGAGGGAACATGGGGCTGTGGGTGGGGTTTCAGGGGGCCCCCGTGAGAAGCTGAAGCAGTAGGGGCAGGGCGAAGCCAGCGCTAGGGGGCCCTAGCAGGGGCCCCACAAGGGCCCTTTGCCTAGGGCCCAGATAAGCTAAGGCCACCTCTGCCTAGGAGAACAAAGTCATTGAAACCTGCTTCCTGTCTCAGATCAGTGAATGTACCAGCTTCATGTGCTACTTGGGCTTCCTTTCCTCTAAATCCATCCTAGATGCTCTCTCTTCGATACTCGCACTCACTGCAACTGATCTCACAATGTCTTCATGCACAAAGGCCAGAATTCAGCCAAATCTATTCTTGACAAATGTCATCCTGTCACTCTTACATACATCAAAAAACCCACTAGAAAAGTCATCTGACTGATTCCTCATTTCAACCATGTGACCAATTTCTTTGTATCCTTATAGTGACTCCTTCTCCCCAAATCAAGTACAAACTATGTTTTCAAATTCAAGGGACTGAATGGTTTATTCCTCACCCCACCCCACTATGATCTCTCTCTTAGCTGCTGAGCTGTTGACCTTTAACTTAACCACACATACTTATTAACAGATGGATAAAATGAGGTATATAGTGGGTAAGTGACTAAACCAGGGACACAGAGGATCTCATCCATGGAGTATTTCCATTTGCTTCAATTGATTTGGATAAGGCCCCAAGTGACTCAGCACAGATCTGGGAGTAGAGTTCTAGAACCCTGACCCCCAGTCCCAAGAACTAAGTATTAAATAAGTTTGATTTATTTGTATTTGTTGCAAATGCATTTATTGTATTTTCAGTCCTGGTATACCTGTTCTCCACTCCCACTCCTTTTTTTTAGACTCCTGCTTCTTCTTCTGAAAAAGAATAATTTATTTTGTTGAAAGTTCTGGTATGCAGAGATGTCTCTGCTGGAATATGCCATGCTTCAGAAAGGTATTTAGGCACATCCCTAAGCTTCAGTATATAGCTGTCCTATTGAAATAAGTTACAAACACATGCTCAGGCAGGCATCATCCTGAATTGGGGCACTGAGCTTACTATTGAAATACTTAAAGATTCAGGTACAATCATAACCTGCCGTGCTCCTAAATAAAAGGGCCATATTTTAGGTAGCTTCATTTTCTGGAAACATTATATTGAAATTTTGCAATGTGTGGTCATTAAGAGATTCTGGTATGCGTATTAGTCACATAATCCATCTCTGTGAAGAATAGAATTCCCACCAATGTTTCCTGGAACAGCCTGAAGGGCTGATGATTTTAAAGGAAGAGAGATCAGAAGTCAAACGTGGGCAGCTACAATGTTCTAGAGAATTCAGACAATTTAAATCTTTTTTATGCCTTGCCAACTCATAATGAGCAGACACAACAATATGAATGAGATAGAGTCAGAGACATTTAGAGAATCTGGGCTCAAATACTGCAATGAGGAATCAAAACTTCTCTGTCTACAAGTTCAGGAGAAATATCTCATCACTTGTGAAGCTGGACAGTAATTTACAGTATGGGTAAAATTCACCTCTGGGCAGAAGAATGCATTAGGCCTTTGCACTGTCAAAGAACCACTTAAGGGTTTAGATAGGAGCTTGATCCTACATGAGTTGATGTCAATGGGAAAGCTCCCATTGCTTTTCATGTTACAAGAATAGCACCTAGGTGCATAGATTTTATGTTACCCCTCAGTTCAAAGTCATCTTTATGATTATCCACTCCTGAATACCCCAAATTGAGCCTTTTATCCTACATCTCATTATTTAGTCTTTACCTTATGCAACAGTCCCATCAACATCAATAGATATTTAGGATGAATAAAGTCTTCAGAAATGTCCCTAAATTCTCACTGAAGTAAATATACCATGCTATTGATAATGAATTAGCCATTTATTCTTGCTTCATCTATATTCCAATATATTTTATTCAAAGCAATTATTTTAACAGCTGGATTTAACACTAAATTCTATGGAACACAGTTTGTGATAGAAAGGACTTAGTCTATATTTTTCTCTTGAGTTTGACTGTATTAAATTGTGAGGCATTCTGGAATTCTAGATTCCATTGTGCTCAAGATACCTAAAGATGCATGATATTTAAATGTATTATTGTTCAGTTAGGCAAAATTCTTAATCAAAAAGATTTTCTATCAAAAAACATGACTCAGTTATAACTGAATTTTTTGCATGAAAATGTCATTTCTGATTTTAAAAAAAATGATTTTCCAGAAAGAAATCGTGAAACAATTTTTTTTTTCAAATCATCATTTCAAAACAAGATGGCAATTTGATTTCATTCCAACATAAAACATTGTTTTCTTTTTTGGTTTAAAAAACTAAAACTTTGTCTGTTTGAAATAACAATTTACATTTGAAAAATGTACAATTTTTTTTGTGAATGTTTTTTGACATTTTTATTAGGAACTTTTCAGTACTTTAACTCTCTACTCTAATGTAGAATGGAAATTAATTTTGAAATAATAGAATTTCTTGTGAGACAAAAACTTCTATTTTACAAACAGTTATATACACATGTATGTATCAAGAGTTCTGGGCAGAGGTGGCTTTTGGGGTAGGTGAAGCA
This sequence comes from Pelusios castaneus, assembly GCA_007922175.1. NCBI lineage: Eukaryota > Metazoa > Chordata > Testudines > Pelomedusidae > Pelusios > Pelusios castaneus. The sequence continues at coordinate 19,314,961 of ML685785.1, forward strand.
GGCACACTCCTAGGGCCCCGAGCTGTTAGGGGCCCCATTGCCTGCTTTGCCTACCCCAAAAGCTGCATTTGTCTCAGTCAGCAGCAGGAAAAAGAGCTGGCCTCTGGGGTAGGGGCCAGCAGAGGGGAGCTGGGATTGGCGGTGGGGGACTGGGACTGCGGCCGTGGGGAGGAGCTAGGGCAAGGGGGTGAGCCAGGGTGGCAGGGAGCTGGGGCTGGGAAGGGGAGGGGACAGGGGTGGCGGTGGGGAGCCGAGACCAGAGAGGGGCCCCCACGGGCCTATAGGGGACCCCAGAATGGGCCTTCGCCTAGGGACCACAATAGCCAAAGGCCGCCTCTGGTTCTGGGGATAAAGACCTGCTGTGCAGGGAAAACATATTAGTTTCTAATGTATTGAAGAAATTGTTCAAGAGCTGGGTATTGCAGTAACATTACCTGTATCATAATGCAAATCTCTTCTTAATCTTGAAAGGTAAGTCCTTGTTGAAATGGCCTTCTACGGCTTGGTTTCACTTTATGTGTATAATGTGTGTACTTTATTACCTATATAAGGACATTATCACTTCATCGTAGCTAATTTTTATGAATGTACTCACTGTAAGTTGTATTTTCAGCCACCAATTTTTTGATACTGCCACCAGATGGCAGCCTCTACACATGGCAGTGAAATACAGCAATTCTTGTGTTGTTAAGATTATTTGCATGACTGTTTATTACAGTGTCATTCAAAGTGATGCCATCATTGTACACACCGATTCCCAGGAAGCCTTCATTTCAGCTGTTTAAAATCACATGCAGCTGAACCCTGTATGCAAATTATCAGCTTTGATTCACACTGTTATGCTCTCTGTAATGTTTTAAATCGTTAATATCTCTAGCCCTCCACAGCAAAAGTGTTCAGGACCACATCCTGAACTGCTGTAAATCAGCAAAGCTCCACTGACGCTGATGGAAGCAAACAGCAGTCAAATCAACTGGCTGAAGTGTGTGTGTGTGTTTGTGTGTGTGTGTGTGTGTGTGTGTGTGTGTGAGAGAGAGAGAGAGAGAGAGAGAGAGAGAGAGAGAGCCCTGGTCTACACTGACAATGAAGTTCGCCATAATGCTGCTTACCTCTACTTTTTGCAGTCTGTGTCTCCACCATCAGAATAGTAAATTAAAAAAGAATGGAGCTGTAATTCGATCCTGAGGTCGGAATCTGCAATTCGAATTTAGGTCCCTATAGCCAGAGAGCAGCTTTTCTCTTTTTTTCCTGTCTGCTTTACCATAGCAACAGAGCTTCCGGCGGCGCGCCCCCACTGCCTGGGGCGCCAGGAAGTTTTCAATTAATTCCTCTCTCTGCATGCAGCACTGTGCCTCTCTGTGGTGCCTGTGGCAGAGAAATAGCAAGGAAAACTTTTCCTGCTTTTTTTTCTTTAGAGAAGAGGGGAAGGAGGAATCAGTGGAGGATGACTGCCTCCCCAGAAGTCTCTGTGTCTACCCACAGTGCAATGGATTTCAGGAAATAATGTGAGAAGTGGGGACACGAGACCCCGAGCAAGCAATTTGCTGTGATCATTTGCCTTCACCTTCTGTAATTCAACAGCCTAAGATCGAATTCCAATCCCACTCCCAATGTAGACAAACCATGAGTGAGTGAGTGAGAGAGACAGAGAAGCTGCTGTAATTGGGAAGTACCACTCCTTAGCCTGCTCCCCCTAGGCCCATGGAAATCCTTCTATAGGCATTCAGTAGGGTCCCAGCAACATGCAGAAGGAAGCAAACCATTCTTTTCCTTCCTCCAAACCTAGGGGCCAAAGCAGAGGAAGGTACCCTGATGCCTTCTCTGTGGTTTAGATGCTTTCACCTCCTCTTTGCAAGTGAAGAAGTGAGAGCTGGCAGGAGCTGTACAGTTCAGCTGCCATTGAGAGATGGTGGGCCCACGTGACAGTGTGAAGACAAGGAGCCTCTTCACAGAAGATATGTACAGGGTTAGGAGGCAGAGGAGGATGTCTAGCTTTTCCTCTGTTCTTAATCAGGCAAAACTCTCGTGGAGTCTCCCCTTTTAGGAAATGACAATTTCAAATGAGTGGGACTTTTGACAGTGGAAGGACTGAGCAAATACTCCTGGATTTGACCCAGGAGAATTAAGCACAGCAGCAACATCCTAACCTCCCCCATTAGATGATCCGACAAAGCCAGGTCTTTGTAAAGTGACACTGGGGAAGGAAAACGGCCCACAGGGCAATGCACTATGGTGTGACATAATCTGCAAAATGGCATTAGGAAATCAAGTAGTTTGATTGCCTCTTAGTGAGTCATTGCTGAGAAATGAAAGTACAATCAAGGGGATGGATTTTCACAATTAGCCATACGGCACTTCACAGGTATTGTTACAGCTCATCTAGTAAATCAGTTGTGATGAGGAAAAGTAAATACTGTAGTGGAGAAAAGATGGTCAGAAAAATATTCTACTAACTGCCTGATTTTGTAACTCTTATGTACCTTGGGTGGTATTTATAGAGATGAGTGGCCCCACTGAGTTCAATGTAAACAGTTCAAGCTGCATAAGGAGTAACAGAATTGCTCTCTTGTGAAAGTGTAAGGGTTGTAGAATTGAATCTTAAGTTATTTCCACTCCCCCCCACCTCATTTTTGCATTAGATATAGATACATGAAATGATTTTCAAGAATTTGTGTCTAATTAAAGGTATAGTACCCTAATTTCAGGCTCCAGTTTATGCAAATTTCTTTACATATAGTAAAGGAATATATAGTTGTCACTGCATTGATTTGCTATAACAGTCTGACCTGATCCTAAAACTTACACTTCCCTGCATTTATTTTCTTCCCATTCATCTGTACTTCTCCATCTTCAAGCATCTGATGATGTGGGAATTTCTCCCACGAAAGCTCATGCGATAAATAAATTTGTTAGTCTTTAAAAGGGCCACAGGACTCTTTGTTTTGCTGAACTAGACTAACACGGCTACCCCCCTGGAACTTTCATTCCAGTGTTCCATTTCTGAGTTACCATGCACCAGTGATCATATTATTTCATAGAATCTTAGGGTTGGAAGAGACCTCATGAGGTTATCAAGTCCAAACCCCTGCTAAAAGCAGGACCACCCCAACTAAATCATCCCAGCCAGGGTTTTGTCTAACCGGGCCTTAAATGTTTCCAAAGATGGAGATTCCCAACAGAACACGTTCTAGCACCATTATTATTACAGATGGCTCTGAAACAAAACCACACGTAGAAACATCTTTGAACTTACAGGAGGGGATGAGATTCTGGAGTCAAAGTTTACAGCTGGCCCATATCATTACAAGGGGCCATACCTGAACTCTTCATCTGAACATACCTAAACTTTTGAGATGTCTGAAATCCTGATCAAGGCAGAAGTTTTGAGGTTCAAGTCTTTTTTTAATATATTGGTAGCAAACACTTACATAGGGAAGTATCACCATTTAGAGTAAAGGATAAAACCAACCAGCACACAGTACAACAGTGCTAGGAAGAGAAATGTTAATCAAGAAGAGTAGAATAGTCCCTAGCCATTGGCAAAGGTGCCGTGGAATTTCTAATATCTGTGCAGGTAGAAAGGCCCTTCATTTTATAAAATCATATCCCAAAAAACTCCATACAGCCAATTGCCTGAGCTCATTTTATCTATACCACGAATATAGCATGCTGTGGCTATTCACCTGTGAATGTCAAATATAACCCAACTGAGTTATCTGGATGCCAAATCAACCCTTTCAAACTTTAAACGGTGCTAGTATAAAGCTAATATAAAGCTTGATTTATGATGTAATAATTCATGGGGAGATTCACTGTTAGCAGGAAACCAAATATCCCTCTTCCCCATTGTTTTTATTGCATTTATCCATTCTTTTGTTCAGAATGTCACAAGTGAATGCAGCACTTATGAAAACGAGTAGCTAAAATAGTATTGACTCCAGCTGGGGGAAAATATGTCTCAGCCTCAGCCAACATACCATACCTCAGTCCTGATGTAACAATACAACACCACTGCTGCTAGTACAGTCTCTATAGCAGGGTCTTTTCTGGAAAGAGACTACCAGTCAGATGGAGATTTTATTACATGCACAAATAGGGTCTAATCTGGCAAATGCCTATGCAGATGCTTAACTGTGAGCAAGTGATTGGTCCTTTTGAAGTCAATGGGCCTCTTCATGTGTTTAAATCAAGCACATGGATACATTTATTTAAGATTGGGGCCTTAATTTGAATTTGAAGCCTGCTGTTCAGAATTAATAAAGAAAATTTGCTGGTTGGATCTGTAACCAGACCTGTACCAAAGTGACCTAATGAGCAGAAGGACGCTTGCTTTTCAAATGGAATAGAGGAGTAGAAATAAAGAGATTTTCTTCCCAGTACCTGTTTTTCTCACTTAGAGCAGGAAAAATGCACCCTGGCCACAAAAACAGGCCAAGATATATAGCCTGTATTACTCACCAAATTTAATTGCTTATTTACTATTGCCTGTGATATTAAAACCCCCATGACTATGGGACTGCTATTATAGTTTAATTCCTATTGAGTTGCCCTAAAAATATATGTCTTAAAAATCATTCCTGACTCCATCTTGATGTGGCATGTTAACCCTTAGACCAAATTTTGATTGCTACATTAGGATTACAGAGTTGGATGGCCCTTCACTCTAGCACAGCGACCAGATGCTGCTACATATATACAATTAGAAATATTGATCAAATCAATGGTGTGCAATGCCAAACTACAGTCGTTGTAGGAACAAAGGGCAAGCCAGATAATGTACTGATCACCACAAAGTGGTCCAGGCACCCCAAAGCCAACAGAAACTCAGGCTATGTACACACGATCAGATTAAAGCGCAACATGGCAATCGCGCTATAAAAACACGTGACCTTTATTGCGGGATAGCGCGTATACACGTCGCTCCTTGCAACGCAACAGAATTCTTTGCAATATCACGGTGTAGCACAATGAATTCTGGGCACCTATCCCACAGTTCAATTTTCCCTCAATCGGCGCTTGGAATCATGGGATGAAGGAAAGGAACGCAAAGCACCATGGGTAAACTCTCATTTTCCCGTGGTGCACTGTGTTCCCCTTGCGTCTTCCTCGTTGCCAATAGCAACTCGCGCCTATTTTCAACAGTGCAGTGACGCACCGCACCACTTGCGAGCAATCACAACAGTGACAGCATGGATCCTGCTCTGATCTCCACTGTCGCCTTCAGCATTCTAAATACATCTCGGCTGGTTGCTCAGTACGCAATGAGCTCCGAGTCAGATGAGGACGCTGAGGAGCAGGGGCTGATCGATGACATGCAGAGCAACAGCACCGCATTGCTCCGCTCCTTCACTGATCATCTGCACACAGTGCAACGCCATTTCTGGTCGCTAGAGACAAGCACCGAGTGGTGGGATCGCATTGTTATGCAGCTGTGGGATGACGAGCAGTGGGTACAGAACTTTCGAATGAGGAAAGCAACCTTTCTGGAACTGTGTTCAGAGTTGGCCCCTGCCCTGTGACGTAAAGACACCAACATGAGGTCAGCCCTAACCGTGGAGAAGCGTGTTGCAATTGCTGTCTGGAAGATGGCGACTCCTGACTGCTACCGGTCGGTTGCAAACCAGTTTGGAGTCGGGAGGTCCACCGTTGGATTAATCCTCTCACAAGTCTGCCGAGCCATCAATTGTGTTCTGCTATGGAGGACGGTGACGTTGGGCAATGTTCGTGAGATTGTGGAGGGCTTTGCTGCCATGGGATTCCCTAACTGCGGGGGAGCCATAGATGGCACACACATCCCTATTTTGGCTCCAGACCATCTCGTGACCGAGTACATCAACAGGAAGGGCTACTTTTCCATGGTGCTGCAAGCACTCGTGGATCACAAGGGGCGTTTTATGGACATCAATGCTGGGTGGTCGGGAAAGGTTCATGATGCCCGCATTTTCAGGAACACTGGTCTGTACCGGAAGCTGCAAGGGGGTACCTTCTTCCCTGATCAAAAAATTACACTGGGGGATGTGGAGATGCCCATAGTCATCCTCGGAGACCCAGCATACCCACTGATACCATGGCTCATGAAGCCATACACCGGTAACCTAGATCGCAGCAAGGAGCGGTTCAATTACAGATTGAGCCGCTGCAGAACGACTGTGGAGTGTACCTTCGGCCGTTTAAAAGGGCGTTGGCGCTGTTTGTATGGGAGGCTGGACTTGGCGGAGGACAACATCCCTGCTGTGATTGCGTCGTTCTCTGTCCTTCATAACATTTGTGAAAGTAGGGGAGAAAAGTTTTCCCCGGGGTGGGCTATGGAGGCACAGCGCGTCGAGGAAGCATACGAACAGCCAGCCACTAGAATTATTAGGGGGGCCCAAGGAGAAGCTGCTCGCATAAGGGAGGCACTCAGGGATCATTTCAATGATGCCCTCCCCTAGTTAACTTCCAGGACGCATCAGGTGCACCTTATGAGATTTTCAATGTGTACAAATAAAGTCACTCTTCAAATTACTTGTCACTCTTTTTATTAAATCTTAAGGGGGGGGGGTTACAGGTGGGTGTAGCTGTGGGTCTCTAAAAAGTAGCTCTGGGGGGGACTGGATGTTGCAGTGTACCAGGGGGACGGGTGGCCTTCAAAGAAATTCTTTGAAGGACTACGGGGTGTGGGAGGTGGACACGGCTGAACTGTATGGAGTGGAGCCCGTACATTAATCGCCTGGGTCTGCAAAGCAATCATGCTCTTGAGCAGTTCTGTTTGCTCCTTCATCACGCTTATCAGTTCGTCCCTCTGTTGGGATTCCTCTCTCCAGGCTTGATTCTCCCTCGCAGATTCCTGTGCTGTTTTCAGCAGGTCCTGAAACATATCTTCCCTGTTTCTTCGAGCACGCCGCCGAATGTTTCTCATTCGGTCAGCTGGGGTAGACACCGGCCTTGTGAAGGTCGAATATAAAAAAAAAGTAATAATAAAGCTGTTGTTAACACATAGCCTAGATAACCAATGTAACCTTCCAGTAGCACATTCCACTGGAAGGTGCAGGGCAGTCAACATCCTATGCTTCGCTGAAGCGGACAAGGTACGTCCTAATAGAAAGCTTACTGGGGGCTAACATTCTGCACAGGGCACACAGATGGAACCCAATATCTCTCTCCTCAGAGTGCCCCTGCCAGCTAGAATACATATCCTACATGCCACCGGTTGCAAGCCAGGACCGTATGCTGCTGCACTGTGTGCTGCCATTGTTCCCAGTGCTTTGCTTTGCAGCTGGCGAGGCAGAGTATCTGTCTTTGGGAGCGTAGACACAAACGCTTTCCCATCTAACCTGAGTAGTAGGCTCTGGAGGTACATCGAGGAAACCTTTACTGACCTAAATTCAGATGATTTTTTGACAATCACTGCTTGTGTTGATGCACTTCTAATGAATGCAGAGTAAAGAGCGTGCACAGCGGGGACTGAGACAGCAAGCACCCCCGCCCCAGACAATGATATTTTAGCAGGAGCCATAGCTGCACAAAAGAGAAACTTACCGGAACCCCCCTCTGCCACCTCAGAGGACACACTGCAATTCATGTCTTGGGCTGACGTCTCAGCGGGGATGCAGAAGAGCTCCTGGCTACTTGCTGTTGCGCTTTCCTCCAGGTCATCCTCCATCTCCTCCTCCTCATCGATCACGTCCTCATCCTGCTCGGGTCTGGCATTCACTGGATGAGGGGGGGCCGATGTGTCCACAGGACTCTTTGTAGTGGTTGTGGGGTCCCCACTGAGGATGACTTCTATCTTCTTATAGTACCTGCATGTAGCAGGCGCTGATCCAGAACGGCGGTTTGCCTCCTTCGCTCGCTGATAGGTTAGTCTTAGCTCCTTCACCTTTGATCTGCACTGCACAGTGTCTCTATCATAATCTCTCTCTGACATGGCCCGAGAAATTATGCCAAATGTATCATAATTTCGCCTGCTGCCGTGTAGCTGCGCCTGCACAGTGAACTCTCCCCGGATGCTGATCAGGTCCAGCACCTCTGCTGTGCTCCAAAGGGGTGCGCGTCTTCCACGACGGGCCGCCATTGCTACTGATGATTGGAGCTGCACTCCACTCCACGAGGAAGAGAACAGGAAGTGAAACAGACGAGAAATTCAAAAATCCCGGGAATCTGATCAGGGCGGGGACTGTTTCACCACGGCCACAGAATGGGTGGGGGGGGGGAGACCAGAGAGGACGACTTTGGAATGCTGGGACACTTCTGGAGGCCAATCATTGCGTGGTAAGTGTCCACATGAGTGGAAAGGTGCAACAGCTGTTCCACGTTAACTGCTACCACACTCGTTGAGGTGGTTTTTGTATTGCGCTACAACAAGGCAGTTAGAGCGCAACAGCCCTATTGCACGTGTGTACGCCGTTGTTGCTATCGCGCGGTAATGATTGTTAATGCGCGATAAAGTGATCGTGTGTACAAGGCCTCAGTAAGGCAGTTATCTTCCACCTCTAATGGGAGATGAGGGTGCTTAATACTTCACAGTCTGAACCTGTACAATGCGAAACAGCTTCTGTGAAGTGTTAAGCACCCTCATCTTCCTTCAGATACTACCTTTTTATGACATTATGGGTTTGTAAATTCTCATCTGATCCCATATTTAATCATGATTAATGCATGACATTTCTCTGTTTAATCTTGTATTTTATCTCCACCTAAAAGTAAGCACATTTTAATAAAATAATTGTAATGAGCAAATTGGCACAGAAACAACCTGCTTTGAAAATCAAGATGTTGGAGGTTTTAATCTGATTTGATTTTGCAGTCATAGCTTTAATCTGATTTGACTTTCAATCATAGCTTTAATCTGATTGACTTGCAGGACTTAAATATATTTTTTTTAAATCTTGCTTTAACCAGGAGAGACAAACGTGTATATTTGCACTGTGTATCCACAGCATCTGCCCACTTGAATGTAGGAGTAAGTGCAAATTGATTCTGACACTCTGTCATCAGCACCCAGTGCTCAGCTCCAACTGAGACTGCCACACACAACAGTTGTGAGTTCATACCACCCCTTCTAAAGATAGCAAACGTTGATCAAGAAGTCTTTGCTCTTGTTTCAAGCTCATTAGATGAGTGATGACAGGTTATAGTAGGGGTCCTTTGTGGTCTGACAACAAGCAGGGCCCCCAACTGCTGCTCTCCGCTGCAACTGATGTTGAATTTAGCCAGCTGTTGTAACAACCATTATGACATAAGATACAGACCTCCCTGTGCTCTGGTTTACTAGCTTGGCACTTTTTGTGGTGTTGTAAGAGCCTTCTCGCTCAGAGTGATTTATGCTATTGATTAAATATGTGATTATATCCATACTCCCTTCCCTCCAGTACGTAAAAAGCAGCTTTCCTCCCAGTCATGCTCCTCCTTAATCTACTGAGCTGAAGTCCACTGAAACACCATAGTGTTTGGTGGGGGCAAGCAGGTCTATCTAGCACTCTCCTCCTTTCTATGACTCTCTGGGTTGGGTCTGCAAGTTTGCAGAAATGGAGGGAGGCATTGGGATTCTGTTTTCACATCCTACCTTATAAACAAAGATCCAAGAAATGTATGTGTTATTAGCCCTGTTCTGTAAACTTCAGTCATCATCTCTGAATTTTTTTTCTGGTGTAACCATATCTTACTATGAACGGAGAGGGGGCCAACCAGAGGCATTAGCATAGTGAAACCGGATAATTCTGTGAATTGAGTGAAAATGTTTACAGTGGAACTTTCTCCTGTTTCATGAAACTTGATTTGATGGGTTCACTTTCTGCAGGTGAGATTTCTAGAACATCATGCTGAATGACAGAGTGTTAGAATATTCTGGCAGGAGTAAAATTGTTGGCATTCAGAATCAATAAAAAGTGCAGTTCAGAAGGATTAGTAGCTAATTGAAGGGAAGCCAGCAAAACCAATTTAAGATGGGTTTATAGAATTGTTTCCCCATTATAAGTATAGATGAGTAATGAGTTAAAAAATATAAGAGGTGTTAATCAAGCATTCACCTTTTACTTTTACTAAAATACTCAGATAGTTTTTTTTTCTAAATTCCAGGCTTTTCCCTAAGTAAAATCAAAATGCTTAAATACCAGGATAGGTTGATCTCAACTCTCACTCTCACAGACATGAGCAGAAGCAGAAGTTCTATGAATATCCCAATCTCCTTCTACTACCATAAGATTTCCAGACTAGTATTTCAGACTGAAAAGTTTTATATCTTTCATATAAGCATTCCAAATGCAGAATGCTTAGTCAAACCAAGCCTTCAGTGTGAAACTTTTGAGGTTTACTTGGCCTTGATTATAACATTACCTAGATTCAAAGAGAGCATCTTTACCCTCCTCTGCACCCAGTAGCCAAACGTTTCCCCCTTCTTAATAGTTCTGCACTTTCTGGGTACTGCCTGAGTCAGATGGACCACTGATACAATAATATTGTGGTAGGTCCAATGGCCTAATGATCTGGATTTCAGCAATCCAATATTTTGCTATACATTCTGAAAGAATATTAGGAAGGAAAAGCCAAATGCACAACTACAAAATGGGAAATAATTGATTAGGTGGTAGTATGGCTGAAAAAGATCTGAGTGTTATAGCGAATCATGGGAGCTACTTGGTACTGCTATGGCCTCAGCTGGAGTACTGTATCCAGTTCTGGGCACCATTCTTCAGAAAGCTGTGAACAAACTGAAGACAGTCCAGAGGAAAAGCAACAAAAATGATAAATGGTTTCCTGACCTAGGAGGAAAGATAAAAAACACTGGGCATATTTAGTCTTGAGGAAAGAAGTCTGAGAGAGGTCCTGATAACAATCTTTAAATATATTAAGGGCTGTTATAAACCGGAGAGTGATCAATTGTTCTCTGTGTCCATTGAAGGTAGGACAAGAAGTGAAGGGTTTAATCTGAGGTGTGAGTGACTTAGGTTAGATATTTGAAAAAGCTTTCTAACTAGAAGGGTAGATAAGCTCTGTAACAGGCATCTAAGGGAGAGTGTGGAATCCCCATCTTTGGAGTTTTAATAACAGAGTGGACAAACACCTTTCAGGGATGATCTAGGTTTATTCAATCCTGCCACAGTGCAGGTGGCTGGATTTGAAGATTCTCATAGTCCCTTCCAGCTCTACATTTCTGTGATTCCAGAAAACAAAATAAATGAATAAAATAATCCTGTTGTGTGAGGGTAAAAAGAAAATTGGATGCTACAATGCAAAGAAGGGGAGAAAACCCTGCAAAATTTGTTTTGCCTTCTGTCAATGAAGATGTGAGTTCTGCTTCTAGTTTGCAACTGGTGGATAAATATTTAGTTAGATCTCTAGTCACAGTCCTATCTTCCAGAATAATGTGGGCAACTAAAAATAGATAAGGGTTTTGACCACTGATTTATGATATATTGGAACATCTCAGAATATACCGAAAAGATTTTATTTCTATTTTGCATTACAGATCCAAATATTGAATCATTGTCCTCAAACTTTTTTTTAAAGCATAATTCCATATTTGCTGCTGTATGAGGCAATGTTGAGCAGCGAGACACACCTTATAGAAAAAGAACATGATGCAGTCTTTGTTCTTTATGTGGTATGTATGTCCTTTTTTGAAATAAATTGCCATAATAACAAATACAGTATTCTTATTTCAGTCACTTGTTTTCTGCTCTCAAGGAGACAAGGATCTTCCTTCGTCCCTCTTGACAAATCTGTAATGATGGATGAAATGTCAAGATTCATTGAACAAAGTATTGATCTAAATCCAAATAGAATAAGAGACCTTTTATGAAAACCTCCCACTACATTTGTGAGAAGCTGTGAGCCATGGTTTTGAGAGAGATTTTTTTCTCTAAATGTCTCTGATTTAATTCATTCTGAATAATGTAACAATCTGTGTGATGTTTGTCTTTAATTTCCTTCTTACTAGTTTTGTTCTAAATATGAAAATATTTTCTCCCTTTTAACGTCAAGTTGTTTTCTGATGTCCTATGCTTTGAATTCACGGCCATGGCTCTCTCAGCCATACATGCTAATTTGTAAAGATGAGCAGAAATGTTTGTTATCATTGCACAGTGAGGATGTAATCTGTGTAATCTTGATACAAAATACAAATTGAGTGAACACACACTATGGGAGAAATTCTTGGCCTACTGAAGCCAATGCCAAAATTCCCATTGACTTTAGTCACACCAGGATTTCACCCTTGTCCTTTTGATCCTTTATGTGTACTATATAGATTCATAGGCTATGTCTACACTAGCAATTTAGGTCGACTTAAGGAGGCTTAAGTCGACCTAAATTACTTCATGTCTACACCAGACTTTCATTAAGTTGACTTAAGAAAGCCCTTATGTCGACTTAACGAAAACTTAAATTGACTTAATAAGAACCACCTATTAGGTCAACTTAAGCCTTAAGTCGACTCCTTAAGTCGACTTAAGGATGGTGTGGATGTGGAGTAACCCTTAAGCCGACTTTAATAAGTCGACTTAAGGGAAGTTAGGTTGACTTAAAGTGGACTAAGTCGACTTAAAGTTAAGTTGACTTAGTCCACTTTGTTAAGTCAACTTAATAAGGTCAACTTTAAGTCGACTTAAAGTTGACCTTATTAAGTCAACTTAACAAAGTCGACATAACTTTTTCTAGTGTAGACATAGCCATAGATTACATAGATTCCAAGACCAGAAGGGACCACTGTGATCATCTAGTCTGCCCCTCTCTATAACAAAGGCCATCAAACTTCCCAAAAATAATTCCTAGAGTATATCCTGACACAAACTTGATTAGATGAAGCTGAATTGACTCAAGGCAATTAATAATGGGATATAGAAGTTCATGTAACTAACAAAATTTTAAAACTAATTCCCCTCAAATTGACCAGTAGAAAACAACAACCTGTTATGAACTATTCATGCCTGTGATACTGAACAAGAAAAAAAATTACAATACTGTTTAGCATTCTCAGTAAATATTTGGCATTTGTAGTGTTCGGAGGCTCCAAACATTGGCAGTCTTGTTTGTGTCTGTAAGAAAAGGTTTCAATCAAAAGCTGAAAAGTTGAACAGGAACATTATTCCTTCTTTTTATGCTACACAAAACAAATCTATGTTAAAAGAGCATTGTTAAGGTTGCAAAGTCAAGCACATAATAGTTAGGAAATGCCGGAAGGAACATTGCTTGTGCAACTTTAATTGGGACCTCTTATGAATATGTATTATGATAGAGTTTAAATTATATGATCACATACTATTTTTCCATAGGACTCATATCTAATTCAATGCACAGAATGGATGATGCTCACTTAATAAGCAACTATTCAATATTTTGTCTTCTCTTCTTTGCTCAATGTGTGGCCCTAGGCCTTAATTACTGCACACTGTACAAACCCTGCTTTGAAGATAGAACTATTAACGTCCTCAAGGGCTTTTCTATGGCATTCATCACTATTATATCAGTGTGCTTCACAAACACTAATGAATTTATTTCCATAATACCTCTAAGAGATTACTTTGACAGGGTTACCGACCTATTGGATGAGAGGAGAGGGGGAAACAGTTAACATGATATATCTTGATTTTACTAAGACTTTTGACAAAGTCCCATGTGAGACTCTTATAGGCATACTAATATAAGTTGGATGCACAATTGAAGGACTATACTGAGAGAGTAGTATTCAATGGTTTACTGTCAAACTGGGAGGATACGTCTAGTGGGGTCCGACAACAGTCATTTTGGGGTCTCTTACTATTCACTATTTTCATTAGTGACTTGAATAATGGAGTGAAGTGTATGCTCATAAAATTCATATCTGACATCAAGCTGGGAGTGGTTGCAAGCACTTTGGACGATAGGATTAGAATTCAAAACATCCCTGACAAACTGGAGAATTAGTCTGAATTAAGCAAGATGAAATTCAATAAGGACAAGTACAAAGCACCACACTTAGGAAGAAAAATTCAAATGCACAGCTGCACAGTAGGAAATAACGAAATATAGCCAAATATTTCATTTAAAATGAAAACTGAATGTGCTTTTATTGATCTCTTTTCTACTAGTCAGTTCATGACATGAAATTATGCACAATACACATGAAGTGAAGAAATAAACTCTGTGCATTTTAACCATGTTATGTAGAAGATTCCCTGATGCCCTCATGTGATTTGTTGTATTCACACGATAATGTACTATGATTCAAATTCATCTGTGATTTAACTTCAATAACTTTGTTGAAATTCCAACACAAATTAATTTAACACAGTTAATTTTTCTTCTGATTTACTACAGTCCAGTTGTGTTTTAGGATGATTATTTGTATACAAGTTATATTAATATATTTACCATTAATTCTTATATTGTTTAGTTTGTTTTAAAAGGGGATTTGTGGAAGAGAGGTCTGGCCATCTGTCACTTCTAATATATTAAGTGAGGGTTTGATTCCTCGACTCTTGCCAAATTGTGTTATTGTTCAGGTCCTCTGTCTTCCCATTAATGTCCTTTTGTCTGCAGGGTCAATGAGATTAGATTTCATTAGCACAGCAAACTGAAATAAATAAATAAATACACACATATAAAAGTTACTAGATAACAATTAAAGCACATCTGTTGCCTTTTTTTAGGGTGCCAAACTGAATTCCATTGAACTAATGACAGGGCACTTGACCAATGCTTAATTCAGTTATGGTCAATGAACTCGAAAAGGATTACAATATTAGCAGCTAGTTGGTTCAACCTAATCCCTGACAGTTTTGTTTAATTTGCAAAGAAAGGTGCCTCTGTGGAAGTGAATGAAACGATTATAGCATGAAAACTTTAACTTTCTCTTGGCCCATTGCATAAATTACGCTGCACGGGTGATCTTCTTTGGTACTATGCCGGAATTCAATACCCCATGTGACCTAAATACACTCTTACTTGTATTCTCTCTATTGAAGCAGAACCCTAGACCAGTTAAAAAACCTATGGAGATTTTTAAACCTGGAATTTTGGCTGCCAGAGCATGGGACCAGATATTTTCCTGTCATACAGGGATCTGATGTGTGCAGGAATCTGGAGATCTAGATGAGTTATATGTCCATTCCCATTGAATTTCAGTGTGATTTGTACAACTAACTTAATTAGGCATCTTTGAAAATCCTAGCTTCATTGTATAAAAAATGTATGAATTCACACACCAGACTATAATTAATTATCTGGAATTAGCTTCTGAAAATGACAGAGGCAATAGAGAACTAGCAAATATATTATCAATCCATACAAAACAATATAAAGGAGCTTCTGTATGTTTGCAAAAAACTGTCACATATTCATCCATGCAATTTTTGTACTGATTTATCTATCTTATGTGGTGAGTGACGTTATCCAAAATGTCAGTGTGGAAGTTTGATAGTCATCATCTTAAGGACAAGAGTTACTTTGGTTTTGTACATCAGAAATATAGATCCAAATCTTCAGCAATGCTAAACTCAGGCTAGGCTCAGCTATGGGAGGGGTCCAAAAGAGACCCAATGGCTGCTATAACTTAGAATGGCTGAACAGTCCCGAAGGGTGCGTCTACACTTAGAAATTAAGTCGATTGAATCTTGCTTAAATCGACTTAATTTAATCTGCGTCCACACTACATTTTCCTTAAATTGACTTAAGGAAAATTAAAGTCAACTTTCTTAAACCTCCTTTTAAGTCGACTTTTCTGGCTAAGTCAACTTTAGAAAGTTGACTTAGCCAGTGTGGAAGTGGAGTAGCCCTAAGTCAACTTTAAGTCAACTTAGGGGGCTTCAGGGATTCCCCACTGCCATCCCTGCCAGGGTGGCTGGCACAGCCACAGCCTGGCGTGCCCCCCCACAGGGCAGGGCAGAGCCCTGCCCACCCTGCTCCTATACCCTGCCAGGGTCCCTGTCCCCCTTTGCCCCATTGTACCAAGGTACAATGAGGCAAAGGCTGAGCCCCCTGCCACTTGGCAAGGGGTGTCCCCCCCCGCCACCGTGGACCTGTCCCAGGTCCACCTAGCCCCTAGGAGTCGACCTAGGCATCCAGTGTGGATGCTCTAGGTCGATTCGGCAGGGTCCCCGCTAAGTCGACTTAATTTTTGAATGTGGACATGCTAAGTTGACTTAAATTAACAAGTGTAGACATAACCATAGGGACTACACTATTACTACACTACACATAGGGACTACACTAGACTACACTATTTTCTGGCCATTTTCTAATCCAGTCAAGGCTTCCTCCGGAATACAGAGCGGGTGAGTGAGTGGCATCAATAAGGCAACTTAAAGGCCCCTTCACACTTCTGTAGTAGAACAAATCAGACTCAGCCTGTACCAAGGAACTGGTCCATAACATGTTAAAAATTCTAAGCATTTCCTATGAGACGCTGAATGCATTTATGTCAGTAGGAGTTGAACATGAGAATCTTGCTGGAGCTGCTCAGCACTTCAGAAAGATGGGTCTGCCAGAGTCAAGTTGTCTTTCTTTAAAATACTTTTTTCAAACTGAATAAATACTCTGCCATCTAGTTGCATGTCTTTGGAACAGCAGAGTCTACCAGTGGCTTCCTAGGTTTAACAAATCTCTCTCATGCTTTATTTCCTATTTTAAAATGGCAGCAGAAACAGAAGTCATTGTTCATGTGAAAGCTCAGCTACCTGTATTGGTTGTCCTGTTATAAAACTGATTGATAACATGCTACTTACTACCTAATGAAGCTTTAAGGCAATCTCGGCAAAGTGCCAGTTTGAGGATAGTAATTCATACTCAGCTTATGTCTTAGAAAAGATTGCTGGTGCATACCAGTGCAGAAATTTTTTAAACATTTAGAATTTCTCTTAGAATTTGCTTTATAGAAAATTGTGAATACTTTGGTATAAAAAGCAGGAGTCAAACCTTTTACAAACCTGGTTTGGAATGTTCTTGGTTTACAAAACTTAGTAAACAAGGCCACACACACTGGAATTCAGCAAAGCATGGGGATTGCATTCAACATTATAGATTAGATAGCTTGCTGAATCCAAAACCCATTAAAGCCAATTAAAATATTTTTCACTGACTTCAATCTGCTTTGAATCAGGCCTTAACAGTCTGAATAGTGAGTTGAATTTAATTTCTGTTAGATAATCGGCACGGATTGAAACTGACTTTTTTCTGAGTGAGCCTTTCTGCATCCAAGCAGAGACATGTTCTAGGTACAATACTACCCAGCTCTGAACAATACACTATATTCATAGACTAGACTTACCCCCAAGTCTTGCACCTGAAATTAATGGGGAATGATAGAAATGTATTTATTTATGTATTATTTATATGGCACAAAACTCAATGCTGTCAGGACATTATTGTGTTCTGTGGATTTAGCCACAAATTACTTGCAAAACAGTCAGTTAGCTAAAATCCCAAATCAAATTAGATTGAGCTTGTGTTGAAGCTGTGTTGCCTCTGCAGAATTTAAAACACATTGACCCTGTATTCCTGTTTCTTAAAAATGTACAAACAGAAAACAAAAACAAGTAAGGTTCTGTGTTTGTACAGGGTCTAGCTCAATGGGATTTTCCTGCTCCATGGCTTTGGCTTTTAGGCACTATGGTAATGCAAACAATAGTAATATAGCTGAAAGGATGGATCCATTTTAAATATTAACCGATTGCCATCTTTTTGGATGCCTTTCACCTTACAACCATTTTCAACATTTTTTGTATTTCCTTGTAAGTATTGTCAACCCTGCCCTTTTAATCACAGTAAATAGCTGAGACTACATGATTTCTCTTTATTGTACTCCTGGTAAATCAGCACTCCCTGTCACAGCTTGATATTACTCACTTGAGATTTCAGTAATAAACAAGATAATTGTCATAAACCAGTAAAACTGTAACTGGTAGTGAAAGGCAAATTAGAGATAAACCCGGTGATTAGATGTTTATAGCTGATGAACAGATATTTAGTCAACTGACTGTGTTTCTCTTAAATTTTGTTTCTTTCTATTACCGACTTATCTATCTGAAATCGCATTTGAAGGCGTAGGAGGCTAGCTATGTGACTGGTACCCTTTACCAGAAAGTAAGCATATTCAAGAAAGCTCTGTGATTGGATAACTAATGTTCTAATCCAAGCAATTAAGGAATAACAACTGTGTAACTCTGAACTCCTTACCTACATTAAAAGGTCATTTGTATATTTTTATTTCATTTGAAGTTATACTTTGCTTCCAGCTATGTAACACACTGGGCAACAGAGTTGTTTATAAATATTATACTTCTTACTGCACATCTGGAGTAACAGACATTCAGCAGGGTAGACAGTGGTTAATTAAGCTCATACCTCTCTGGTTTTGTCCTCTTTACACTACAATCTCATGCTCAAGAATAGCTATTATTTCAATTGTAATGGCATAATGTTAATAATGTAATTAACTAATGGACCTGAAAAAACAGCCTGTTTTCTTTGCATCTTGATGGAATTCTTTAAATAAATATATCATTTTGTAGACTTTATTTTCAAATGAAGCCACGAGCTCACTTTTGCCTTGGAATGACTTCCTCTGGTTTGCAAAATTAAAGAGAAACCTAAATACTCTGGATCACTGGATGCATTGTCTTGTGACATGATGAACAGTAATGCATCATATGGGATAAGATCATGTGTTATGTTAAATGAGGGAATGAGACATACAAAAAAGAGCAGACCCTTTCCTCACACTCAGTACTATCATTAAGCCAGTCTTCATACTTTTGAGAAGAAGAGAACGGGGTATATGTTCACATGATTCAAGCACCTGAAAATGCACAAAAATCTTAGCTTCCACCATTGGGTCAAGATTTCCAAAAAGTGTAGCTCCCACGTAGGCATCTAAATGAAGTGGCCAGATTTTCCAAAGTGTTCAACTCCCAGAACCTCCCCTTGAGGATAGTAAAAAATGTCAGTGCAGTGCTTTTTTGAAAATCTGCAGCCATATAGGTATTAGCACAATATTTAGTCAATTCTACTATTTCATCGATTCTACTACTGACAAACCTATGCTGTTTGCTCCTTATAAGCAGCTATTCATTTTCAAAGTGTAGTTTACATTTTATTGGCTAAAAGTATTAGAATGAAAAAATAGATTGACTACATCTTATTTAATTTCACTTGGCCCAATAATATGAAAGAGTCTAAAAACATCAAAAATTCTGAAGATTTTCTTATACTGAACCATAAAATCACACACGTGAGGAAATTCAGAGATGCAACTGAAACGTACTGCATCTCTCCAATGCCTAAGATAGTTAGGGAGTTATCGAATGAAGCTCTTGTTATAGGATATGCTCTGTCTGATCAGCTATTGGAGAGTACTCAGTATATCTCATCTTTACTCTGTAACATCTTGCTTCTTTGGCTGCAGAAATCTCACTAGGGTTAACTAGTGGTGTGAGTAGGAAAAAAGGTTCACGCTTCTTTACTCTTCCTCTTTTCAATGGGAGTCACAGTTTTCTGGACCATTTTGATAAATCTACTGGTCTTACACTTTTTAGGGCCTGATCCTCAGCACCTCTTAAGATTCCTCTGTACAACTTCAATACTGCAGTGAGACTTACAACAGCCCTGATGTAGCAGATGAGATTCTGCTGGTATAGGTTCCAAAGGGGTAGCCATGTTAGTTTATTGCAGAAAAAGAGAGTCCTGTGGCACTTTTAAAGACTAACAGATTTAGTCTTTAAAAGTACTGCAGGACTGTTTGTTTTGCTGGTATAGGGTAACTGTTAGCTGGTGTAGGGCTGACACAGCCAGCTGCTGGACTGGTACTGGAACCTGAAGTGGATGTGCACCTGCAATCATGGCCAGCAGAGCAGCGCTGTGTGAGATAGTATCCATACATACAAGTTAGATCAGTATTGAGTCTGTTCTAACTTGTGCTGGGAGCTAGTTTGCTCCGCCGTAAGTCTCCCAGGCTCATGAGGGTAGAAAGCTCCTTGTACTACTCCCAGGGCCATCCCTAGGGGGAGGCGAATGGGGCGATCATGGGCCCCGTGCTGTCCCGCTCCCAGCAGGGCAGTGCAGGGCCTGCACCGCAGCCCCCCCCCACAGCCACACTGTTCCCTGCTTCCCGCTGCCTTTGGCAGGGAGCCGAAGACAGCGGGGTGGGCCGGGACCACTAAGCCTGGCCTCTGGGCTAGCCCTCCCCATCCCCGGAGCAGAGCAGGCAGGCCCAGGGGCAGGGCAGGTGGCCGGGACCCGCCTCTGGGCCGGCCTGCCCCATGTGGCCAGGGCCAGCCCTTGCCGGTGGCGGCGACCTTGGGTCCTCGACTGGGGCACCGGCCGCAGCAGCCTGGAGTACTGACTGCGGCCGGCTCCCCACACCGGCGACCCCCGTTTCCAGGGCTGGGGCCGGAGCTGGAGCCAGCTTCCTGCTGGCGGCCTCAGCCTCCCTGCCCGAGCTGGCTCCCTCGGGGGGTGGATTGGCCTGCCTCCCCTCCAGCATGGGGGGGTGGGGCCCTGCCTAGGCCAGTTGGCCCTGGGCCCTGCTCCCCCCACAGGACAGCGCTGACTACTCCATTCTCCCTTGGTGCTATGATTGATGCTTTTGTGTACTCACAAATCTGGTTCTTTACTTGTAACAAAGCTGTGTCAGTCCCGACCCCTAGATCTGAACAATCTGAGTGTTGACTCTAAATATGCATCTTGGGTTCATTTCTAATTTTTAATGGTCAAAATCAGGTTGAATAGACCTGAGTTGACAAAAATCCAGTTCTCTCTCTCATAATCAATTTGTCACACAATGGCAATCTCGTAAAAGATATGGCTTGTAGGATACAGAATTTGCTTGGGTAAATAGTTCACTTCCTATACATTGTTATTTGCTTCTACATAAAATCAGTGTCATTCACCCTTTTCTAAGAGTTAATCTAGCAATATCATACTTTATAAAACCCTGTAAAATACTATCATTGCCTTATGCTCATGTTACTTTAGTTTTTCTGGAGAAACTTCCTATTCTTGTGACTCATAACACCACCTACTGGACAGCTTTTTATGTTATGACCTAAACTGTGACTAAAATGCTCTGTTAATCTGTGCACTGACCTATGTGGAATAATAACACATTCATATACATACCTGCTGCTGTCATAATAGCTCATGGCTATTTGTTGAAATTGATTACTTCTAAGCGTCAGTGAATAAATATGTGCCAAGGCTTAGAACATGATGCTTTACTGTGTTTTAGGCCCGGGGTATATTTTCAGAGTAAGGGTTGGAAATAAACCAATGATTCACTTTTGGCATTTTTTAAATACCATCAACTAAATGCTCATTCAGCTAAGTCATTCTCTGTCTTTGTGTGTGATTTTAATTCTGTTCGAAAACTGCATCTTTCCTTTCTTTTTCATATTTCAGTTGCCGTGGAAGCATGGATTACTTAGTTAGTAAGGCTCTATTTTGTACTCTATGCTCATTCATTAAGAGCAGCTCTCACAGATGTCAGCATATGGCCCTAAAGGCTCAGCCTAACATGCAATGGGAAGAGTCCTTCTGACTTAGTCATTGGATCAGGCCCTAAGGTCTCTACCTACAATGAGTTCCATTGGGGTGGAGCTCTGAGCCTGTGCAGAGTCCTTACCAACTCAGAAGGGCTCTGTGCAGGCACACTGGTCCAACCACAAGATGTAATTTGTAGGTTCACAATCTAAGTGAATAACTATGGACCAGATTATGTCATTAATTGTTTGGCCCTTTGAAACAAATTGAGAGTTCTACTTAAAAAATAATGGTAGAATATTGGCCAATGGAAGCATCTACTTTAAAAAATAAGGATTTTATTGTATTGTCATTACAATAGAGAGGGAATTCTTAAGAGCAAATCTCAGGTGTCTTGGTTTAATTTGATTAAGCAAGAAATGGGGGCTTTCACTTTGGGAGATGTTTAGATCCAGTTTTGAAATTTTAACCTTCTCTACAGACATTTGGATTCTTTTCAGATTCTTGTGGGACTGCAATATAGGGCTGAAAATCTCACAAGAACAGCTTCTTATGAGATTATCAGATCTTTTTTACAAGTCCTCTTATTTAAGCATATCTGCTTCTGCTCTCTGCATGCTCATTGCTCTCTGTGCCCTATAGTTAGGTGGGGAAGAGATACCTTATGTAGTAGTGATTTAACAGTAGAGGCACTGATTACTACTGACTGTCCCCCTCCTGTCAGCACAAGACCCAAAGAAGAGAAAAGGTACTGTGGGTACATGGTACTACCTCCCCTTAATCTGTCAGGTCAGGTTTTTATATGAGCTAATTTGAAGAGTTTATATAACAGCAAGGAGTTGTCTACTCCATCTTACAAGGATGAAGGAGACCGGATCAATGAATCTCTGTAATCCAGGCCCAGTGGTCTCTGACTATAAAAAACATCTAATTTATGATATTTGAGTCTATTGACCTTTAGTTTGAAAGTAGTATTTAGTTTAATGGCATCTGAAGGAAATGTTGAGAGTTTTCTTTTTGCTATCTGAAGGGAAGAAAGTAACTTCTTCAACAACATTTGTGAACAGTATAGATAAACTAGGCTCAAGACTTTCTCCCCACCCCACCCGCAAAACAATGAAAAATCAGGTCACCTGGGTCTGAGTGGCTAGTGTGCTCTCATCTTTCATTCCTTTTTTTCTCAAAGAATAATTGGTGTAGGCTGGTGGACTCACTCGCCAACCTGGGATAAACTAACTGCCACACACAATTCAATTTGTAGTCCTTTCCTCAGGACTTAATGTATTCCTCAACATACAAATGCAAAGAAATGTGGAAAAGAACAAAAGCAATAGTCTGGATCTTTACTGAGACTAAAGGCCCTCTGGCCTCTGTAGCTAAGGATATATCTACACAGCATTTTGGGGTCAACAGATAGGGTTTATGGGACCCACACTAATGCTGCAAAAATAGCTGTGTAGACAGCACTTTGAAGTTAGGTCTTGGGATCTGGCCCTCTCCTGGTCCGAGGCTCCTTCCAGAAGATTGGGCTCTCATTTATCTCTCCACAGCTAGGATCCAAGCTATGTCTACACTACTACTTATGTTGGCAGAATTTATGTTGCTCAGGGGTGTGAATAAATCATCCCGCTGAGCGATGTAGACAGCACTAAATTGACAGAATTCTCCCTCTGCCACTCACAAAGGTGGTTTTATTATGCTGATGGGAGAGCTCTGTCCCGTCGGCATGAAGCATCATCACCAAACATGCTGCAACTGTGCTGCTGCACATGTAAACATACCCTCAGACTCAATTACTTAATGTTTTCCAGCTGGGACAACTGATTTCTCACACCTGCCATCTGGGCTTCTCTCCAGAAGAGGACTGGTTGCACCTCTGGCCCTGACAAGGACAGCTTGCCCTATTACAACTGGCAGATCTACCTATTTTCTCTTCATTTTCTCTATTAATTCTTTGTCTCCTAGAACTCTTCTTGGGTGCTGGGGATAGGAACCTGTTGGCATGCACAGAACTATAGAATATTAGGAATGGAAGGGACTTCAGGAGATCAGCTAGTCCAACGCCCTGGTAAAAGCAGTCATACCCTAGAATTGGGTGGTTATTCCAGTATGCTGTCATACCAATCATCCTAAGGCTGGGTGGTCCGTTAAGGATAAAGAGAGAAAGTATAAAAGAGGAGAGGAAGACTAGACTGAATATGGGAAACATCATAATATTCCCAGCTAATGAGATCTAACTGGTCAGGTGCATTAAAACTGGGTGTGCTACATACATAGGACTGAGGCTACATTTGAGGACTGAAAGGCTATGTCTACACAACAAAAAGTTAGATTGACTTTGTTAAGTCAATCTAATAAGGTCGAATTTAAGTTGACCTAAAGTCAACCTTATTAGGTCGACTTAACAAAGTGCTTCCCCTGAATGGGGACTTAGTAAGTCGACCTAACTGCCCTTAGGTTGACCTGATAAAGTGGATTTAAGCGTCCACACTGTGCTTAGCTCAACCTAAGGAGTTGAGCTAAGGGTTAGGTCGATCTAACTGGTGGTTTTTATTTAGTCTACCTCTACCTAAGCCTGGTGTGGACAGGGACTAAGTTAGGTTGACTTAAGCCTCCTTAAGTCGACCTAACTTGCAAGTGTAGACATAGCTAAAGACTGATTGTAGTAGTCAGTAATCTGCAGTGGAAGCACAGAAAATAGGACTTCATGAGAGCAAAGATGCTGTTTTCTCTTGCAAGGTTTTTAGCCCCATCCATGATATTTTATTTACAGCTGCCTTTTTTGAGCTGGTCAGAGAACAGAGACAGACAAAGGTTAGGCCTTTGAAACCTAGAAGCCCATCTATTCCCTGAAACAGTATAATTATAGAGAAGCAGATACGACTGATTTCTTCATTAAGAAAAAAGAGCAAAGGCTCTTTAAAATGACATATTCTGAAAATTTTCTCCAAGGAATAAAAGCTACTCTTTCCAGAGAGTCCAGTTTGTGCTAGGAAGCCTCTGAAGTAAACAAGAAATTCATATGGAAACTAGAGTTGTTGTCTATGCTTTGTTGTCTTTCTAATTTTTTTAATTATTATTGTTAAAGTTGTTGACTTTTGCTTTATTTTGTTAAAATAATTAAGGTCAATCTTAAAACTTCAAATGCTGAGCCCATGCATTTTTGTCAAGTGTACAATGCACCCACATTACATCAGCCATATAAATAGCGCTACTTTTAAAATGTGGAAATAGAGCTTTCTACAATAGACCAGAGCCATTTACTGTCTAATCTTAAGTGTACAATCCTTTCCTTGCCCAGGAATTCAGAAAAGACTAGGCATCTTTCATGTCATCTTTCTAGTGGTGTGGAAATATTCTAGCATGCATGGGATTATATCTCATTCCTGAATCTTGTGCCAAACTCCCACGTGTCTAAGAGATCTCCACAAAATAAGGCCCTATTCGTAGAGCCCACTCACTGCTCTAATTATCCTTCAATACCTAGGCACAAAGGGTACATCTACACTGGAAGCTCTGTTAAGTCAACTTAACAGTTGACCCTATTAAGTCGACTTAGAGAGTCCACAGCCCTGTGTCCACACTGGCAGGTGCTAGATCAATGGAGGAGTGGCCAGGAACTCTGTGAGGGGGCCTGGAGGCCATTTAGGTCAACTTAAGGACTTTCCCCATCTACGCTAGCTTAAGTCGACTTAATAAGGTTGCCTTAAACCATAGGTCGACCTTAAGAGGGGGTGTTATTAAGTTGATTTAAGGAAGGCTTAAGTCGACTTAATAAGTGCCCAGTGTGGATGCAGTGGTCTGTAGGTCGACTTAACCTTCCTTAATTCGACCTAAGGTGCCAGTGTAGACGTACCCAAAGAGCCAGATTGTCTCCTGGCAGTTTTTAGGGCCTATGGATTTTGGATCTGGAGCTGGTGTGGAGTGCAGGCTCTATCTTCTGCCTTCTCCCCATCCAAGCAAATGGTGGGGGAGTAGTTAGATTATGGCAGAAAGTAGGCAGAGGGGGAACTCATTTACACTATAGGGTGGGAGGAGTAATACAACCTTTTGCCCATAGGTGCAAATACAAACAGGGGAAGTGTTATGATACTCTGTGCATTAGTCCAGCCCAGAGTGACGAAGTGCTGTGGCTGCTTTAAAACAGTTTTTCAGCTGGTGTAAATCAGAAGAGTCAAAGGACCTCCCTTTTATTTTTAATGTAGACATCACGGGTGATGGGCATAAGAGGCTTGGGGATGTGAAGCCTCTCCAAACAGTTGCTGCCAGAAGCTCCCACTCCACCTCACCACCTGGCCTACCCGCCACACCCATGCTGTTCAGTGCTCCAGGCCCCACTCAGCTCCCTATCTCTTAGGTTCCCCCATCCACAGCTCATGCCTCTTCACCAATCCCCTCAAGTCCCTCCCTGCCCACCACTCACACCTCTTTACCCCCTCATTCACTATCTGCTTGTGTCTCTTCACCCTCTCCCCCAGAGGCGCAAGTAGGGCAACTAGACAGCAAGTATACAATATCGGGATAGGGTAATCATCGCCTGTATAAATAAAAGCCTCATATATCAGGACTTTCCTTATGAAACTGGTACAACTGGTCACCCTACGGGCAAACAGAAGGTGGAAGTGGGCTAAGAGGCATGAGTGGCAGACAGGGGGCGGGTCTTGGGGAAGGGGCCTGAGTGGGAACAGGGTCAGGGATGGAGTGTGGGCAGGACCTTGGGAGCAAGGATGAAGCAGGGCGTGGGCTCATAGTCTGAATGGCGGATCACGTGTTGTCCTGGGTAGATGTTGTTCCTATCCAGGAGGAAATTTATCTAGTTACATCATAGACCTGGTTTCAGGACACTAAGGGGCTGTGAAGTATGCAGCTATGAAACTGATTCTTCTGTTTTTAATGCACTGCACTTCAAAATGACAAAGAAGCAGGGCTTTTTTGTGGTGGTACTCAGGGGTACTGAGTACTGGCACCTATTTTTTCCACAGTGTTGAAGTCCTGGCTTCTGGCAGCCCCAGGTCTCTGGCTGAATACTGGCACTTTTTTACAAAAAAAAGCACTGCAAAGAAGTCTTTGCATGGAGTGATCAACCATTTTATTCTCAGAGTTGCTGAAGTCTGTTATAGAAGAGACTCTCACAGCTCAACTATGGTGACATTGACTTTCTTGTTGCTTTCCTTAATCTAAAATACAAGTCAGTACAGACAGGAAGTGTATA
The DNA here is from genome assembly GCA_007922175.1 of Pelusios castaneus. NCBI lineage: Eukaryota > Metazoa > Chordata > Testudines > Pelomedusidae > Pelusios > Pelusios castaneus. Next base: position 19,341,602 of record ML685785.1, read on the forward strand.
GGTACCTTTGTGTCTGGAAAAACAACAAAATAAGAGTCTTATTCTGAATCTAATTTTGGCCTAAACTTCCAAATCAGCTTCTGATTTTGGGTGCCTCTATTTTTCATTGCTCAACTTGAATGCATTGGACCTGATTTTTCTGAGGTTGAGCATCCACAGCACCTATGGACTTCAGCTGGAATTGTGGGATTGGAATTTATTAATCAATAAAAATCAGGCGAATTGTTTTGTGAAGGTGGGGTGTTGTAAAATTTAAAGTTACTTATTTCAATAACATTGTAAAACCAATGGTTGTTTATCCAGGAGCTTGAAATCTCAACAGCAATGGGGTTACTTAAGTTTTGTCCGAAAGTTACCTATACTTCATTGAAGTATAACAGGTTAGTCTTTCCTCCTGGCTACATGAAGAACACTTTAAGCCCAACATTTATGACAAAGAGAAGACTTTATTGCTTATGATGAATGCTGTACCTTTGATAAAGACATTTCAATTCCTTTATTACTAGTACTATTGCTTAAGAGCCAAGAATTAATGAGACAAATAAACCCATTAACCTTAAGTCTTAGACTGAAAAATGTCCAAGAAAATTTGCTCAAAACTCCATGCAAAATATGTGTCTAATGATATGTCACTCTTCCTGTTTCAAATTTTCAATGATACATACAAATATCCAAAAATTTGAGGGTCTACCTCCTTGGAAATTTAAAACTAACTTCTAATAACAAAACTGTAGCTGTTTTTTCCTTTAAAGTGTTTTCCTTATCCAAAAGCAATTAAAGGGAGCAAATTAATGGAGTAGCTGTTAGATTATTTATTACTCATTGTCAGATACTGTACCAGACAGTCCATGGTTCTTACAAATAATCATCAGTCTTTTATTATGTTATTACTATTAGTTGTACAGGTAAACAGATCACATGAGTTTGGAAAAACACTTTGTAGTAAGAAAGAAAATGTGCTGCAGGGTTAGATATATGTGCGCAAAGGGACTCATTGAAGCCAATGGCAACATTCCTATTGATTTAGTAGGGCCAGGATTTCACCCCAGATAAAAAAATAGAGGCAGATTTTTAGTTACGCTGGCATGTCAGATATTGGAATAATGCATTGATTAACCAGTTTCATACAGAGGCTGAGATGGAAAACATTTGCACATTCCAAACGTGTAAATTTGCTCATGCAAAACTGTGCTCATGGTTGAGAGTCTGTTTTTGAAAAACAGACCTTGTTAATTAATTCCAATTAATATCTCTAAGAAACAGCACGGTCTAGTTACTAAAAAAATATTCCTCGTACATGTTTCAGCTCAGCTACCGTCTTGCTATAGGATCTTGGGCAAATCCTTTCACCCTAAGGAGTGGTTTATGTAGCTCAGTAGTTTGAATACAATGCAGATTTACTAGTGTAAAATAGGATTAACACAATGGTGAATCAGTCCGGGTGTCTATCTAAGCTACTGTATAACCATGTCTTCTTTTAGCTGTGGATTGTAAGCAGTTACATTTCTTGTTGGTATAATTAAGCAACTTGTCAACCCCCTTTTAAAAACAAATATTACAGCACTTTCAGTTCACCTTGCACAGCTTAGTGATGGGCAAAAGGCATCATGCTGTGTCTAAACTTGTTTGATTTCAAAATTCTGGCATTCCAAAGGGGTAGCTGTGTTAATCCAGTTCAACAGAACAAACAAGAAGTCCTGTACTAACAAAATTCTGAAGTTAAGTACCCATTGAAAACTTTTTCCACACTGAATATATTATTTACCACAAGATGGCACTGTTTTTTGTTTCTTTGTTGTCTACTACTGCCTTCCATAGCATCTTAAGTTTCACCATGTCCTGTAGAGAGAAAAATAGACAGATGTCATTAATATTTAACATGCACATATCTATAATGTACACCTGTTTATTTTATTGCCACAATGTGCATGTATTAGCTGTTTAAAACATGGGGATCCAGCTATACATGAATTCTTTACAGAGTCCATGCACACATTATTTTCTTTTCTGTTCTGTGTAGGATTCATAACCTTACATTTTACTTTGAGTTTTCAGATTCAAAATAACTGAAATTTGCTTTGGTTCCCATATAAACAAGAGATTGGTTTGGATGTGAAATCGTATGGTAACCCACTTGCAAGGATCACAAACCTTGACTGTCCTTTGGATGAACCTGGTCTGAGTATTGAATTTGCAACAAGATATTTATCATCGGGTAGGTTTCATTTGGATTCATAGAAAAATTTCATATGACACTAATATCAATATTTATTTCTCTGTGTGTAGGAACATAAAGCCTAATATATATAACAATATAAACCGATAGAGATATGAAAGGGGTTATTAGAGACTCCATAGATGCATAGTGATTGCAATAGCAAGACATTTCCTATTCTTCTAAGTAAAGATGATATCCCAGTTACTGCAGACACCTGCAGTGATGAATACTGAGCTTTTAATGGCTTTTATTTTCAAATGATTACAGGCTTCTTTTCAAAATGAGTTGCAGTGCTCGTGATCAATCTTTGAGTGAATCCAGAATATAGCTGTTTGTGGTAGCCATGTTTATGTGGATTTACTGCAACTTCAGTATCTAAAGCCAGTGCTCTAACCAGAGACAGAGTTTCTGTAGAAGTCTCTGGTCTAATTTCTATCATTACAATTCTTCTTTAAGTGAAATTATATGTTTATATGTTTCTTTGAATTTTTGAATCAGTAGTATACTGTAAGGCAAATCAAGACCACTCCTTCAGCAATATCGCAAGAAAACATCCACTGTTTGGTTTCTCTTGATAGAGGATATTATAAGTGGTATGAACTATCTTATAGATTTGATCCGCTGCTAGTTATTCTTTCAATAATCTAAGTTAGTATACACAGTGAGAAACAGAAGTACGGGACTCCTTTCTGTATAATGGATAGACAGCAGTAACCTTGCATCTGCTCTTGTGTTAGTCTGTCACTCACAGCCAGAGGTTACTTGATGCCTAAAATAATTCCTCCCCTGACAACTAATTCATCTGAGAAGAAAAAGAACTCTGTCCAGATGGTGGGAATCTGAGGCTGCTTTTTTTTTTTTTTTTTTTTTTTTTTAAAAAAAAAAAAATGTTTTTTTTTTAAATATATATTTTACAAGATATATAATATTCTTGGAGTTACTCTTTAGAAATTAAGTCTTTTCAACAGTATGGCAATGACGTTCCTCTGAAATAGGTGGACTCTTGCAATCCCTTACAAAATCATATTTTAAATTCACTTATCTAGATGTAAAAAATCATGAGGGACAGGATGGTTAAGAAGATTGGTAATAGGAAACACAGCTTTTGACTTCCTGTGTGACTTGAATTTGCTCAGAATGTTAGTGACCTTTAGGTATTTCCATCTGATGGCCTGTATACAAGGAGTTTGCAGTTTTATTTTAGTTCTTAGGTGTGTCTAAATCACAAACAACCACAACAAAACCACCATCTCAACTTGATAGCTGAAGTACATTTTGCAAATAATGATTCGTCATTGAGTGAAAAAACTCTTACCCTGGAAGGTGGGTTCCTGAGCTCAGCCTTAAGATACATCAGAACCACCTTACACAGTTGCAGCTTGCAATAGATTTGTTCCACTGTAAAACTAAAGGACTTATCAGTATTGCCAGCTCTCATGCTTTTATTGAGTCTCACAATGTCTAGTGTTTTTCTGAAAAATCCCGCTCTTGGAATCTAACACCTACATGAGAATTTCAGTGTTCATTTTTTGAAAAGTTAGTTTCTAGCCCTCATGGATACTTGTGTGAAAACTAAAGGCTTGAAAACTAAATGACAAATATAAGAGCCCTGCATTTATTATTCTTTTAAAATATCATGATTTTAAAGCTAGTGTCATGATACTTTGGCCAAATTCATGATATCAGAATGCTTGTGGTTGGTATTACTGTAACTGCATTCTGTTGTGCTCGAACATTTTAACTGGTCCTTCTGAAATGTTATAAGTCTGAAAAACCACTAAGAAAAATAGCCAGCTCACTTAACTAAGTGACATTTTCGTCAATACATTTCAAACCTAATGACTGGGAATTGCCTTGCAAATGTTTTGCAGTCTTCACATCTGTCAGTAACAGATTTTTAAAAAGATTTTATGGATTCTTTATAAACAATCCTAACCCTTTAAACACATGTTATTTATGTCTAAATTGAAGAAACTTTGACTCCTCAAGACTAGTCCGTTCCAAATAATTGCAAATAGATTGACAAAATAAAATCACTAAAATATAGTCTGAATGTATTCAATAGACACAAAGAAACCTTTTGGATCCCTAATACTTGATGTGCTCTTTGATTAAAAAAAAAAAAAAAAAAATCAGACAAGAAAAATTAAGGGACACTTGATTACAGCTAAAAATAAAGTGAATTTCAGTGAATTCAGTGATTTTCAGTGAAAAAAAAAATCAAAGAATATGTATTAAACAGATTCACTGAACTTTCAGTGCATGCTCTCCTGGCTCAAACATCATTCCTAAAGCTTGTGGGAAAGGCAAATAGCATTTATCTACAATTAGTAGACAGCTGTTTACTGCTAACTCTTGGGTTTATGTCTTTAAAGGGAAACGAAGAACTGATCACAAAGCACTTTACAAAAGGGATAACATATCATTATCCCTATATTACAGATGGGGAAACTGAGTCATAAAGAAGTGAAATTACTTGCCCAAGGTCACCAGCAGGACCAGAATCAAAAACAGAACCCAGAACCCCAGGCCAGTGCACAATCAACTAAGTCTCACACCCCACATTTAAAGGCTAATACAGATAAGGATAGGAATAGACTTCCAAGGACAGTTGTGGAGTTGTCTCCCTCTCCCCTATTGAAGGTTTTTAAGAACAGATTAGACAAACACCTGCCAGGGATGACCTAGGTATACTGGTCCTGGCTCAGCACAGGGGACTCGTGAGGTCCCTTCCAGCCCTACATTTCTCTGATTCGAGCATAAGCTCATGTTGCTTTAACTGTATTCTTGTTTTTACAGGATTTTTCATGATTTCTAATGGTCCCTTTGAATTACAAAATTTTAGAGACTCAGTTGATGAGATCTCTTTTCACAAGGCTTTTCATTTTATACAGACACAAATGAAGGAGTCCTTTTACTTTTATAGTTCATGTAAACGTCGACTGAATTTTAACTGGTTCAGAGATGAGGGTTTGATAATAACGAGTAGGGGACTTTTTCACATGTCACTGTTTTCCCTTGGGCACAGAATTGAAATAGCAGAAGTGGGCCTGATTTATTTTTTGTTTTGGCAGTGGCCCTTTCAGTGAGATTTTGACATAATGGTCCTTGCATGCAATTGCCCTGGCACACCATTTGTTGGATCAAAGACATTTTGTTTACAGCTATCTTATGGCACCTTGTGACTCTAAGGTTTGTGGTTCTCACATTTGCTGGATGTCAATGAACTATAAAATAATTAGCTAAGAATCAGCTCATTTTACTTGAATCAGTTTATGATGCTGTGTTTTCTCATCACTGGCTCAATTGCCTACAACAGCTACTGGGGGCTGGGGATGGTTTAACACAGGTAACCCCATTTGTATCACCTTTAAATGGGATGGATCCTGCATTACTTAACTGTCATTCACACATTGCCCTGTGGAGTAATTTCACAAAGAGCTGTATAAATTAGAAGATGAAAAAGAATTGGATTTCACTAGTCTCTTAATCTGAGCAGCTGCTGCACCCTAACATTCCTTTGCTAAATGTTCGGGAATGTTCATATACTGACACAATATTAATAAAAAGAAACCTTACGATTAATTCTCCTATGCATCTTCACTGTGGGTAGGAGCAGTGGTTAAAGTATAATTTGACGGGCCCCGGAACCCTCCTAATCTCCGGGCCCCCTTCATGCATGTGCCGGCCCCAGCCTAGGTAGGCATTTGCAACCAATTCTCAGTACCACATGCATCGGTTATCGCTCCATAAAAATATTTATAATTTTATATGGTGTTTATGTCTATAGCAATTATTGCCACAAACTAGCAAACACTGCATAACACAATAAGTGTTGTGATTAACAACGGTGGGGTGTAGGACTTGCCACCAGCCAGGGCAGGGTGGAACATGTGTTTCACCGGATTTTTCTATTTTTAGGGGCCCCGGAACTCTGGTCCCTCAAATTTGTGGGTCCCAGAACTGTGTTCCGGTGAGTTCCCCTTACTTTAACCCCTGGGTAAGAGTGACATCTAAAAATAGAACATCTGACACAGATCCCTTATGATAGGCTCTTCAACCAAAAGCTGCTGTGAGGTACTCACTAAGGATCTGGGTGCTAAGAAAGTGAAACTAAAGAATGATCTGAGCCAGAGAGTTTGGAACCAATTTCCATCTTCTCTGAATTTATGAAGAGTTTGAAACTGGGAGTTCAGCTTGCCTGATTCTAACGAATGGGACAGTTGCAAAGTCTGTATTTGCAGCTAAACTTCACCAAGGTGTGGAACAATTGGATAGGGTTTTGGACTATCATCTCTACAGGTTCATGTAGTAAGGCTCAGTAAGGGGTTTATCTTATTGATCCTTTAAGTCAACTGCAAAACTCCTAATGCATTCAGAAGGGCTGGTACCAAAACTTAAATCTACTATTCATTAGTTAGGTCTGATGTATTAAAAAACAAACTGCTAATGTTTAGAAATTTGGTTCACCTGTGGAGAATGAGATGGATTAAAAGATGGATGCAAGAAAAATGCAGGCTATATGACTCTAGAAACTCAATATAATAAATGTGTGTGATTCACTTTTCCTTGCTGACTTTGATGTTACAGCCTTCCATAAGATCAAGCAGAGGGAGAAAGAACTTGCTTTCTGAATTGATTTTTTTTTTTCCCCCCAAGAATACATTCCTCTCATTTTCACGGTTTCTCATTACACAGAAATGAAGAAGCTCTCTTTAAAAATTGGAGAAAAACAAACAGAGTCCTGTGGCACTTTTAAAGACTAACAGATGTATTTATCGCATGAGCTTTCATGGGAGAAAATCCCACTTGGTCAGACGCTTTGAAGATGGGAAACTTACAGAATGGGAGGAAATTAAATGCACGGGAATGTATGACAACGGATCAGGTCAGGCTGTAACAGCAAATCAAAATAGGTGTTAGGATTCAAACACTGGGGAACAGCACATAGAGGAAGGTGAGGTCAAATCACCTGTTGTAATGAGAGAAAAATCCATAGTTGAACCCCAAAGCAACTGAGTCGAATTTGCATATAAATTCAAGTTCTGCAGTTTCTCTTTGAAGCTGTGATTTGTTATTCATTTGTTTCAGCACAGCTATTAGCAAGTTGTCAATGGAGTGAGCAGAGAGATTGAAGTGTTATCCTATTGTTTTTTTAGTGTTGCAATTTCTGATGTCAGATTTTTGTGCGTTTATTCTTTTGCGCTGAGACTGTCCTGTTTGTCCAATATTTAAGGCAGAGGGGCATTTCTGGCACATGAGAACTACTTTCACTGGCTCAGGCTCAAGGAATATTTTGCCACCACCAATGTTGAACACAATGGCCTACAGATACCTTCCTCCCAACATTGCAAGAAAAAATATTCAACGTGGACTTCTCTTGACTGCTGGAAAAACAGACTAGATTTCTATATAGATTGTTTCCGCCACTGGGCAAAGGCTGAAATCGTGGACAAACAACATCCCTTACACCATAACCTCAGCCATGCAGAGCGCAATGCCATCCAGAGCCTCAGAAACAACTCTGATATTATTAAGGAGGCTGACAAGGGAGGCGCCGTCATCATCATGAATAATCGGATTACGACCAGGAGGTTTATAAACAACTGTCCAACACAACGTTCTACAAACCACTCCTCTGACCCCACTGAGGAATACCAAAAGGAACTGCATCTCCTACTCAAGAAACTCCCCAAAGCAGCACAGGTACAAATCAAGACAGACACCACCAGAACCCCAACCAGGGATATTCTATCTGCTATCTAGAATACATAAAAAAGGAAACCCCGGATGCCCCATCATCTCAGGCATTGGCACGCTTACAGCAGGATTATCTGGCTATGTGGACTCTCTCCTCAGACCCTATGCTATCAATACACCTAGCTATCTGAGAGACTGTAGTAGGGGGAAGCAGCAGGCCTTAGAGCAGGGCTTAGGAGGACTCCTACCCTCCCCCTGCTGGCCAGAGGACAACCCTGCATGGGACCAAACTAGGAACTCAAAGGGCGGAGTCAATTGGAGAGGGGGCTGTATAAAAGGTTGGACTGAAACCCCCCTCCCTTCTCAATTCCTGAGTTTGAATCCTTCCCACCTGGAGCTGATACTGACTGTGTGCTTGCCTTGCCCTGCCTGAAGTGTGGAAGGGTATAGACCTTGGGAGTTGCTGTCCTGCCAGAGGGCTGGGAGGCCACAGACTTTGGGAGCTGCTTCATCCTGAGTGAAGGTCTGGGAGGCCATTGACTTTGGGGAGTTGCCTTGTCCTGCCTGAAGGGCTGGAAGGCTGCAGACTTTGGGAGTTGCCTCACCCTGCCTGAAGGGCTGGGAACTACAGAACCTGAGTGCTGTCTTGCCCAGCTAGAGAGCCAGAGTGGGTGCGACTCCACTACAGAGACACTACGGATTTCCCGAGAAAAATCCAATCAATTGGTGAACTTCCAGAAAATACCATCCTGGTCACTATGGATGCAGAGGCTCTTTACACCAACATCCCACATAAAGATGGATTACAAGCCATTAGAAGAACTTGTGACTGAACTTTGTAACTTTGTACTTACCCACAACCATTTCAAATTTGAAGATAATTTATACCTTCAAGTTAGTGCCAATGCTATGGGTACCCACATGGCCCCACAATATGCCAACATCTTTATGGCCAACTTAGAACAACGCTTCCTCACATCTCATCCCAAAGCACCTCTACTTTACTTATGCTATATTGATGACATCATCATCTGGACCTATGGTAAGGATGCCCTTGAAGATTTCCATAGAGATTTCAACAATCTCTACTCCACAATCAAACTTAGCCTGGAACACTCCACACAGGAGATCTACTTTCTGGACACTACAGTGCAAATTAGTGATGGGTACATAAAGACCATCCTATACTACAAATCTACTGATCCCTTGAGCTTTCATCCAAGACACACCATACGATCCATTGTCTACAGTCAAGCCCTAAGATATAACCGCATTTGTTCTGATCCCTCAGACAGAGACAGACACCTTCAGGATCTCTATCAAACATTCTTAAAACTACAGTACCCACCCGCAGAAGTGAAGAAACAGATTGACAGAGCCAGATGGGTACCCAGAAGTCAACTACTACAGGAGAAACCCAAGGAAAAAAAACAACAGAATGCCACTGGTCGCCACGTACAACCCCCAAGTCAGACCTCTTCAACACATCAAAGAACTACAGCCTATTCTTCAAGATGATCCCTCACTCTCTCAAGCCTTGGGAGATAGACCTCTCCTCGCTTACAGACAGCCCCCAACCTTAAACGGATACTCACCAACAACTACAGATGAAATAACAGAAACATTGAAGAAGGAACATATCCCTGCAACAGACCACGCTGCCAACTTTGCCCTCATATCTACACTAAAGACACCATCACAGGGCCAAATCAAGCCACCTACTCCATCAAGGGCTCATTCACCAATGTGATTTATGCCATCATGTGCCAGAAATGCCCCTCTGCCTTAAATATTGGACAAACAGGACAGTCTCTGCGCAAAAGAATAAACACACAAAAATCTGACATCAGAAATTGCAACACTAAAAAACCAATAAGAACACTTCAATCTCTCTCCTCACTCCATTGACAACTTGATAATAGCTGTGCTGAAACAAATGAATAACAAATCACAGCTTCAATGAGAAACTGCAGAACTTAAATTTATATGCAAATTTGACTCGGTTGCCTTGGGATTAAACAGGGAGTATGGATTTTTCTCTCATTACAACAGGTGATTTGACCTCACCTTCCTCTATGTGCTGGTCCCCAGTGTTTGAATCCTAACATCTATTTTCATTTGCTGTTACAGCCTGACCTGATCCTATGTCATACACTTCCCTGCATTTAATTTCCTCTCATTCTGTAAATTTCCCATCTTCAAAGCATCCGACAAAGTGGGATTTTCTCCCATGAAAGCTCATGCAATAAATAAATCTGTTAGTCTTTAAAAGTGCCACAGGACTCTGTTTGTTTTTCTGCAATAGACTAACACGGCTACCCCTTTGGAACTTTAAAAACTGGAGTGGCTCAAAAAACAGGAATAAATACTTTCTAATTCTGACAAGTTCCAAAAGAGTAGCTGTGTCAGTCTACTTCAGCAAAACAAACAAGGATTCCTGTGGCAATTTTAAAGACTAACATATTTATTTATTGTGTTACAGTGGATCAGGTCGGGGTCTTGGGCGTACGCGTCCGCCCCGCTCTGCACTTCCCCTTCTTCCTCAGTCGACAGGGTTGCCCGGGTAGCCCCGGCTGCCGGGCCTAATAGTCACAGAGTCCATAGGCTGCCCTTGCGTCAGGGCAAGCAGGCCCAATGGC
>ML685785.1:19352168-19402760 GCA_007922175.1 Pelusios castaneus
AGAGTCCATAGGCTGCCCTTGCGTCAGGGCAAGCAGGCCCAATGGCCTCTGGGGCAGTGCCCAGGTAGGGGGGCTCAGGCCCACCCACTCCACTGAGCCCCAGCCCAGGGCCCTATGGATGTCCAGGGTTATGTGCTGCTGCCAGCAGGGGTCCGCCGAAACACACTGGCCTCATCCCTAACCCCAGAACACAGGCCCCTGGGCCACTTCCTACCCGGGTGGTCAGTGGTCCTCCTGCATGGTCCCAGTCCGCCACTCCTTCAGGGCTCCCCAGGTCACCATCCACAGGGGGATCTCTGGGCTCCAGTCACAAAATGGCAGTTCCTGGTCTCCCCACACCATCCCAGCATCTCCCTCTTGGGCTGTCTGGCCCTCTTCCCCCTCCTCAGCAGGAGCTTCACGCGTAGATCCTCTCTCCTTGCTGGTCCACCCCAACTGAGTTGAGCTGCCCTCTTTTATACCGGGAGAGCAGTCTGAGCATGCCCAGCAGGGCTCCAAGGGCGGGGCCTCCCCTGCCCACAGTGTTTGTTGGGCCTTTTCAGTGCGGGGCGGAGTCGCCCTGTCACAATTGCATGATCATTTCTAATTCTTACTAATTCATCCTGGTCTGAGAAAGCAATACAGAAATTAAATGCAATGCCAACAGCATGAATCTTCTGTCTGCTGTATCATATCAGCAAAATTCAGTGTTTAGCACATACCAAAAACTTAACTCATTTCTCAGTCATTGTTTTATACTTAATACTGACATGGCACTACTAGCAATAGGGAGTTAGAAGTTTTATCACAATGCAATATGTTCTTGTCAATATCAACACTAACGGAATACTTCTCCTGCCTCTATTCAGTAAACCATTTGACTTCCATAGAAACTTTGCCTCAGTAAGGAGTGTAGGCTCAGACTCGGAGTTCCAAACTTGAAACTAAGGACCATACATAGATTCTTTTAAATACATGGCTCTATATTTAAATGCAAAGGTTGCCCTTCTGCCTTTAATCATGTCTAAATTGCTTTTAGTTGCCACCAGAGTGCACATGTTGATGAGCCAGTATTGCTGCTCAGCCATTAATTCTGGTAAAACCATTTTAATAAATGACTGAATAAACAATCTGAGCCATCATTTTAGCTTGTTTAAGTGTCCACTGTAAGTAGTGGGCCATTTCCAATTTTCCTAAAATAAGTTATCTTCGTTTCTGTATTCGCTAACTAGCATTTAAGTACTTTCATTTAGAAAATTAAAACATGTTATAACCTACTCAAGGACAATACTCAGACAGGATGTCTGTAGTGGCCATAAGAATTGCCTACAGTTTGAACAAAATAACTGATACCCGCTTAGGAAGTCTTTGTAGTTTGAAAAAGCATCAAAAGATGTTATGTTTCCATGATTCATTCAATGGCTGATTCTGCTATTTGCCAACATGGCTCTAAGTCTAATAAAATGTGGTAATCAAATGGGATTGTATTTAAGCCCTTCATATTAAGAGTCAGCACTGTATAGCGAGGTAGGGGACACTAGAGAGCATACAAATCTCATAGGAACAAATTCTACACTCATTAATTCCCTTTCATCTCATGATGCTGTAACTCTATTAATTTCAGTGTAGTTTCTTATGGCTTATGCTGGTGTAAAGAGAGAGGAGAATTGGGCCAAAAGAGGTCTCCTTATCAGTGGACTTCAAACTATTCAGCTCTCGCACAGTTACAAAACTATTCTAGCAATATATTATCTATGGCAAAATTCCCACTGATTTAAGTGGGACCAGGATTTGACTCCAAGGTAGATCACTTTTAAAATCCCAGAATAGCATCTTTTGCCAATTCTCCCTTTGCTATGGCCATGTAGTTCATGATAACACTGATGTAAATTGTGCATGTGCTTCAAGGAGATAAGGGATCATTAAGCCTGGATATCATTATATACCAAGAACAAAAAAATGAAGAGTTAGGCTGAAATTTTCAAAGCCCTTTAAGGAGATTTTGATACTCACTTCTAATTCATTTTAATCAGAATTGGACAGAAAAACCCTTTAGATTTAGGTTTGAAAATTTCAGCCTAAAAGTTTATTCTGTGATTAATAAATTATGGGTTTGTGAAGTTACTGTTCAAGGAGTTGGATACTATAAAATGGGTCCTTCAGAATGGTCATTCAAGAAAGCAGAAACTGTGATGATTAGCCAAACTTGTAAGATTTCCATTATTTGGGATCAAAATGTTATAGGAGTTTGACATTATTGAATTCATACTTGAATCCTCACCCCATTCGTTCTAAACTAGGATGCATCTACACTTACAAATTAAGTCGACATAAGGAGGTTTAAATCAACTTAAAATACTCCGCGTCTACTCTGGGATTTCCTTAAGTCAATTTAAGCTGCTCCTTAAGTCAAATTAAGGAAAAGTTAGTTTGAATTAATAACACCTAGTTTTAATTTGAACTAGCGCTTAAGTCAACTTTATTAAATCGATTTAAGACAGTGGAGATGGGGATTAACGCTTTGGTGGAGTTTATTAAGTAGACTTAAAACATTAAGTCCACTTAATAAGGTCAAAAAGGGGCCATGTCTACACTTGAAAAGTTAAGTCGACTTTTGTTAAGTCGATTTAATAAGGTCCACTTTAAGTTGACTTAAAGTCGACCTTATTCAGTTGACTTAATAAAGTCAACTTAACGTTTCTAATGTAGACATAGCCCTAGATCATCATCCAGATCTGATATTGCATCTTCAGCCCCTTTCTATCTAGGTTTCTATTAAGTGTGCAGCTCTCTTCTGCATGCTCTTTTCAGTACATTGCAGTGGGGCAGAGAGCCATAAGGATTTAAAAGGGCTTTATGTGCAATATACGCTTTTCAGTTTATGGTATTACTGGATCGAGCAATTCTGCCGCTGTAACATGGTTACACCTATCTGTGAAATGGTGCTCTTAAGAGGACCTAAGGTGGTATAGATATCATGTTATTTAAAGATCCACTATGCTTTAAAACCTTATGCCACTTAAGGATTTCAAGTTGTTTAATGCTAATGTAGCTGCAAAGTGGCTGAAGCGCTAACACTGGTATAAATAGTTTAAAAGGTTTAAAGATTAGGCCATCTTCAGGATCTGAAAGTTCTTAAATGTTTTGACCTCCTTCAGAATTGGTAGTTAAGAAATACAATGCAATAATATATATAATTTTGATATTGGGATTTAGCATCTGGAGATGCCCCAGTCAGGATTCTCATTGTGCTAAAAGCTGTACTAATATAAAGGTCCTTGCCTTGGAAAGCTTACCATCAAGTGATACATGTATGGTGGAGAAGAATGAAATGATCAAAATATGAAAAATGTATACATTTGCTATGTGTGTATGTACACATAGGAAATGTAATTAACTTCATACATAACTGATTGTCAAGTTTCTCCACACACCTCTTAGCCTAGTCATTAACAATCTGACTGATGTCTTGTAGGCATCATGGCTGGTGGGGATTTTGAGAAAGGATTTGAAGGAGGAAAGGGTAGACATCTTAGAGAACAGCTTAGGGAAAGCAGCATTAGATTTGTAAACTTACATTAAGGTTACTCGATTCATCCCCCCAAAAGCCAGGAAAAGCAAAAGTTAAAAGTTCTAATGATTGATAATGCTTAAATCAGCTAGCTTCCACTAGGTGGGAATCTGGCTTTAAGTGGAGCTTGATTCTTGATCCAGCTTATATTGATATAGGTCAGGGGTAATTGCAATGAGAACAGTGGAGTTGGACCAACGTAAAATTAGTATAAGTTAGATCAGAAGCTGGCCAATTATTCTCCAAGAAGTATATGCATAAAAGACTGTACAACGAGATATACTAAAATCCTCTGTTCATTGTTACAGATGAAGTTTGCATGCTGTCATATGTAAGTCTGGTTTTTGCAAACATAAATTGATCAGTTTCAGAGACTTAACTGAAGGGTATAAGATTATAATAGTTAGCATATGTGTGAATGCCAGCTCCATGGGTCATCGGTAAAATGGAAGGCTTAGCAATGGATCAAATTGTATCTGCCAAGTATATTTATCTTTCTGCTTTCTAAGTGTTAAAGAGACCTGGTGACACTGATAAGGGAACTGTTACTTATATTTGCAAAGTCTAAATACGTTAGGTCATGACCCGGATAGGATAAGTGGTGGCTACACTTATATGGCTTCCAACAAAAGAAAAATTACAGCAGTGGTAATTGGCACCAGCTATGGAAGAAAATGTGAATGGTAATAAGTACAAAGGAGGACTATGACTTTCTGACTCCTGGCATGCTTTAGTGAGTATATGGACCATGCCACTATAGTCTTATCCTCACAAAGGAGATGTCTTTGAACACGCCGAGACTGACAGCGTTTTTTGTGGCTCTGTGTGGGGTTAGAGTCTGGGGCTTGGCACTCATTTCACTGGTGCATGACCAGAAGTAGAGAAGTTACACTTTAGTAACACAGTAGGCCTTCTGCTTCCCTCTTTGTTCCTTAGGCAGTCCAGTGTTTTTGCTTATCGCGAAAATACAATAAAGGTGCTAGCCGTGGATTTGGTCAAGGATGAGAGTGGCATAACAGGCCTGCAATGGTGCAGAACTAATCTGCAGCCAGACCCTTCCTGTGTGATAAGCCCCCACCCAAGTAACCTAATCTGTGATGGGAAATCACAAAAAAAAAAAAAAAATGTGCCTATGCCTTTAGAGATGGCTTGAATTTTTTCACAGTCATTTGCAGGTTTCTATTGGGGTCTTCCGAATCATTTGATGTGGCAATTAGCAAGGAGACTTTTGTACTCGGAGAAGATGAAACAGCCTCCTTCAATAATTATGTTTATGCCTTGAACAGAAACAAAAAAAGCCTGAAGAACAGATAACATTGTTACATCAAACAACAAACTGATTGTACTTGTGACTGTTTTCTTTTATTTAAGTGAAGTGTTACTTTTCCCATGAGAAAACTCTCTCACATTGTATGACAAAATGTCCCCAGAGCCCCTAGACCTCACATTTTTTCATGTGGGTTCCTAACCTGTTCTTTTCTTTGCTGATCCAACAGTACTATTTCACTTCTTTTTTAAAAATCATTGCTATGAACTATTAATAATTATGAGCAGAAAAAAGCAGCCATGATATCTATAAGCCTATGTTGTGGTCAACAAAAGCTAGACAAGTTGAAGGATTAAATTAGATTGTTTCCTTGATATACTTAAAGAGCCAATTTACTTGGCATCAGTAACATTACATTAGGCACCTTTAAGTGAAAATTGTCTGATTCTATCCATATTGAAAACAAACCGTGTTAGAAAAGCTATATATCAAATACAGGGACATGCAGTATTTGCTGTGGCTGGAACAGATGATGACTTCTCATGATTCATTTAAAATATATGGATATTTATAATGGTCAATAAAGTGCCAACATTTAATATCTCCAAAGCACTTTAAATGCATTCATAGCATCACAGAAGCTAGGGATAGGAAAGGTCTTTTAGATCATCCTGTTCATCTGCATGCCAATTCAGGATTAATTTCAATGTACTGACATTGACTAATTACAACATCCCAGTGAGGCAGGTACATAATTCCCTGTTCCGCAAATGGGAAAATTAATATAAAGAAATTACTTGCCAAAGGCTACACAGTTAATCTGTATAGCAAGATCTCAGAGGTTTCTAACCTCCAATCTCATTTTTATTATACTGGGACACTTAGACAATGAAGTGAAAACATTCAATGGGAAATCAGTGGGTGCATCTACACTTGTAAATTAAGCCGACTTAAGCTTGCTTAAGACTTACTTTACTCTGCATCTACACTACAGTTTCCTTAAGTCGACTTAAGCAAGTTGCTTAAATTGACTTTAGGAAAATAAAGTCGACTTAATGAAAATTAAGTCGACTTTATTTAACCTAGATTTAGTTCGACTTACGGTTTAAGTCGACTCCCTAGAGTTGACTTAAGCCAGTGTAGACGTGGGGTAGCCCTAAATCGACTTAGGCATGCCCCCCCAAAGGGCAGGGCAGAGCCCTGCCAACCCTGACCCTATGCCCTGCCAGGGTCCCTGTCCCCCTTTGCCCCATTGTACCCTTGTACAATGGGGCAAAGGCTGAGCCCCCTGACACTGAGCAAGGGGTGCTCCCCTACCCCCATGGACCTGCCCAAGGTCCCCCTAGCCCCTAGAAGTCGACCTAGGCATCCAGTGTGGACGCTCTAGGTCGACTTTGTAAGTTCCCCCCTAAGTCGACTTAAAATTTAGGTGTAGACAAGCTAAGTTGACTTAGCTAAAGTCGACCTAAATTTACAAGTGTGGACATAGCCAATGGGAGTTAGGTATCTAAATACTTTTGAGGCTCTAGGCCCTTTTGACTTATTTAGGATAAAATATTTAGAGATAGGCTATTAATGTCTGAGTTTGTCATATTGTCACACAAACTGGAGAAAATATCACTCATTCATATTATAATCTGCCCTTCCAAACTTTTGTCATCTTCTGTATCCCTGCAATCAATTTGCACCCTAAAGAAGAAGTTATAGAACATATAGGATTTCTATACATATTTTACTTTTCATCCAGACATTAAACTCCCTAATCCTTCCAATATGTTCAATGTTATTATTGATATTTAGTCTCAGTAAAAGACTTTCTTTTTAATAAAGGAAAAATCAGTGCACCAGATTATGTTGCATGCACATGTGTTCAATGAAGTCAACGGAATTAGTCCAGTGTACACTGCGTATAAGGAAAAGCAAGATCAGGTATCATATGTCTCATTTTCTGTTAAAGACAGAATAAAAGAAACTAATTATCCTATCAACCTCCTTTTCATAAGCAGACTGCTGTCAGCCTTGTTACTGCACCCAGTGGTATTAATATTTTACAGAATGAAATGACATGACGATTCCCAAGGGATTAGTTTAAAAAAACAATGTATTGCACTTTATACTTTGGACACACAGGTAACTCTCTGCCTCTGACTAGATGGATGTAGGTCTTGGGATCAGGCATCTGGTACAAATACCCACATTTGCAAATTCAGAATTCCCTTCCTGTGACTCTTTTCAATGTTTGCCTATAATTCAGTGTTTCCACAAACATTTTTGCCAGTAAAGTCATTGGCTAGACTGCAGGGGTCTGCAACCGAAAAGATAAGAAGAGCCATTTTTGAAAATTCCTTCAATAACAAAGTGTTTTGGGAGCCACAATGGGTGTAGCCTTCTGGTGGGAGGTGCAGGGAGGTGAGCCAGGATTTCTGCTGCAGGGTCCCCTTATGCGGGGGGGGGGGGAGCCTGGAGCTTGGCATTGGCTGCCCGTGGGGTCCCTGATGGCTGGGGGAAGCCTAGAGCCAGGCATGGGCCTCTTGCAGGGTACCCTGGTGGTTGGGGGAGCCCAGAGCCGCAAGGGGGCAGCCAAAGAGCCGCATGTGGCTCCAGAGCCATAGGTTGCAGACCCCTGGGCTAGAGTGGCCTGGGAAAGCGAACAAAAAAGGAGCTATTTGAACAGTCAAATGAATAGTCACAGCAAATCTGTTAAAACATGCTCAACTCTTGTGTTAGCATAGTGTGGTGTGCATGAGAAAGAATGCGTGTGTCAGAGACGGCAATGAAAGGTACTTAAATTGTAGCATGTTCTGAGTATAGGAGAATGTTTCAAGAGGCTCCAGAAATCATATGAAGAACATGCAGTGACTAATTATATGGGCACATCTGGATATTTTGAATGACCAGCAGAGATGACAAATTGGTAGCCAATGGCATGGAGCACTGCCTGACAAGCAACGAAACAGAAAAACAGCATAGAACCTTGTAGGCTTTGAAAAAAAATGTGGGAGAAAAAACTTCTTTAAAAATTAAATAGATAAAAGCTGAAAAAGATATATTTGTGCATTAAAATCAATCTCATAAATGTACAAAAAGGAAAGGTTTGAGTTGGGGGTGGGCAATTGGAAATATTACTTGAATACTACATAGGGAACACATTATGTCTTTGACTTCTTGCCTTCTCACATATACATAGAAGACAGGGACATCCTCCCCCTTTATTAAATAACTGTTGTCCCTACCATTCATTTCAGGATCTCTGTTACATCAAACATAAACTGCTTGTGGTCACTTTCACGGTCCTTCACAGTCAATCACCATCCCACCAATCATCTCTCAATCATTAACTGTTGAGCTCAGTTCTTGCTTCCAGGATGCTCCACTGCCTTTCCCTGTGCTGTCCCACTCTCTTGGGTGGGGCTCCCCATAAATAGCTACCTCATTATCCACCTTCAGTTCCCTCTTTTGCCATGATACCTAAAAACATGAATACTTGACTCAGGCCGCTGATGCACCAACACCACAGCCTTTTATGCTGACCAAGAGTGATCTCACTGCTTACTTGGACACCCCCATTTGTCTGTATTCATCTTATAGTTATATTGTAAACTCCTTGCAGCTCTTTCTGTTCTGTGTTTGTATAGCACCTAGTACCAAAGGGCACTGCTTCGTGCCTGGGGCTCCTAGGAGCTACTGCAATACAGCTAAATAAATAAATTCATGTTCACAGTTGTCTTCTTTGTTTCTTACAGCATTCCATATACTTGCCTCCTGGATCTCTGCCTCACTTGGGTACATCAGCACTGCAGCTGAAAGCATGCTTTCCAGCTCAGGTAGACAGATACACGCTATCTCTGCTCTAGGCAATGCATTAAATATAGCAGCATAGCTCAGGGTAGTGTGGGCGGCAGCTCAGGCTAGCAACCCAAATATGTACCCAGAGGGTGTAGTCAGACAGGTTATGTCTACACTTGGAAAGTTACGTCGACTTAACAGCGTGGCTACACTTCAAGTTGACTTAAGTGGACCTTGTTAAGTCGACTGAACAGTAGACATAGCCATCCACACTGGCTTTAAGTCAACTTAATAAGGTCGACTTAGCGCTATTCCCTGTCCACACTGGCTTTAAGTCAACTTAATAAGGTCAATTTAGCGCTATTCCCCATCCACACTGGCTTTAAGTCGACTTAAGGCTTAAGTCGACGTAAGCTGTTATTAATTTGACTTAAGGAAGTGCTTAAGTTGACTTAAAAAAAGCACAGTGTGGACGTGGCTTTGTGTAGGTCGACTTAAACGTCCTTAGGGCGACCTAAGTTGCCAGTGTAGACGCACCCACAGCTAGTCCCACTTCTGCCAGAGCCACAACATCCCTGCTGCTATTTTTAGCATGCTAGCTCCAGCTGAGCTGATGTGTGTCTACCCCACACCTGCTGGGAAGCACACTGCCAGCTGCAGTGCAGAGGTACCCTTTGTCTCCAGCTCTTTTCAGGTGAATACATATCTTTGCTCCCTTGTCTTTATCTCTGTATTTCTCTCCCCTGTGAGTACAATTTATTTGTGTGACTGTATTATTTAAAGACAACACTGTGATATCTGTACCAAAGCATAGAGTTGTCTTACCCCAGGCTGAGCACCAGGGAGATAACCTGAGGCAGTGGTTCTCAACCTTTTTCCCATCACGACACACCTGACAGATGATGTTCCCCTGCATGACACACTACAATCTGCCAGTGGCCGTGGTGCTTGGGCTGGGAGCGTTTGGGAAGCTGCGCGCTCTGGAGGATGCAGTACTCCAGGACCTGGGTAGGGGCAGAGTCAAGCCAGCACAGGCCAGTGCCCTGGTGGTCTGGCTCAATGGGGCCAGGTTTATTTTTGTGGGGCAGGTGATTCCACCCTCCCCCCCAGCCCAGGATCTCTGGGTTGCAGCCCCTAAGTCCCTTTACCCATCTGGCCATGACTGCTGCCTGTGTTGTGCAGCAGGAGCGGGCTGTTTAGGAAAGCAGGGAGCGGCGGCCAGCAGGCACTCCAAATTGAGCTGCCAATTTTCCGTGACACACCTCCCAGCTCTTTGCGACACACTTTTGTGTCCCGACACAGTGGCTGAGAACCACTGGCTTGAGGTATTAAGTATTTGTATAAAGAGCAGAACAGAGGAAACCACTTGTAGTGCACAGGACTCAGGAATGCTGTGTATTGGCCCCCTATTTGTTATCATCCCGTTATGTGTACACAGACTAGAGCACTCCTGTAATATCAGGCAGATGCAGGGTCTCTAGGGCTGCCTCATATCAACCAGGGGGAGCCTCCCATTTGAATAGATTTCCCACGCTGGCACATTGGCCTCACTCACTTTGTGAGTTGGTATGAAAGGTATAGAAGATACAAACCCAGATTCTCTTCAACCCTCCCTGCCCCCATTTTGGTGTCTTAATCTCTCCAAGGGGAACTGGAGCAAGAAGTCCTGCTCCTCAGAGCCCCCCCACCCTTGAGCCTAGCTCCTTAGAACGCCAGGGCACAGCATTTGTATGAAAGAAGCTAAAATACAAAAAAGCACACTGTATGCTGCTGGTTTTTGTTGTTGGGGGCTTTGTTTTGATTTTGGCAGGGGGGTTGTAGCCTGTACAGATTTTACCAAGCATTGCATTAGAGTAAAAGGCCTCCTCAGTGTCTCCCTCTTTTTCTTAAAAACACAGATTTGGTTCTTGGTAGCAGGGCTCAATCTAGCCCTTTTAACATCAGCATCTTTTCAGTGCATAACAATGAGCTCACCCGCTGTGATAGAGCAAAGGTGCAAATCCCAAATGGAATTGCTAGAAGCAATTGGTGCAGTTGACTTGTTTCAGGTAAAATTCATGTAAGTCTATGCAATTATAATGACAGAATGATCTCAAAATTGAGGGGGAAAAGAACATTTTTTATATCAAAATAAATATGTGGATCGTGTCTGAGTATAAAGATGAAGATGGTTCTAAGCTGTAAAGCGTAGATCCAGATGGAAATTTGCCCAAAATAAAGGGGGTCCAGATTCTCTTTACAGAGATGGACTCAAGCTACAAATAAAGAATGTTGGAACACGTTTCCTCGGACTTGGATCCATTTAGGACCCATATCTAGAAAACAACATTCATTCAGACATGAAGCAAATATAGAAACCACTGGAAGAGAGCTTCTTCGAGCGCTGCTCAAATCCATTCGGATGTAAGTGTTTATGTGCCGCAGTGCACGGTCTTCTGGAACCCTTTTTGCCCTAGCCTGTCCCTGTAAGGTCAGTGGCCCCCACCCCCTGGAGTCCCATGCTCCAGCCACAGTATTTAGGTGGTGCTGACCCTGCCCACCCCTTCAGTTCCTTCTTTCCAACCAAGTGACGGTCTGGAACTTCCTTGCTCCTTGTGATCTCACAGGTGCCTGCCCTCGTCTTTCTTCACATAGTTTAGCATTTCCAGTTAGTGAGTTTGTCCAGTTTAGTCAGCTAGAGCAGTGTAGATCGAAATTCATCAAAGCAGACCAGAGCCCGGCACCAATTCTTAACCATGCTGGGTTTTAAGCAGTGCGCTGACTGTGGGAAGGCCTTCCCGGTCAGCGATCCCCATGATCGACACCTCAAGTCCTGGGAGAAGGGCATAGAGTGGATATGTGTTGCATATGCTGCTCCTTCAAGCCCAGAACCCAGAAAGAAAGAGAGAGCCTTCTCCGAGCCATCCTGATGGGGGCAGCTCCAAGACCCACATCGGAGTCGGCATGAGTACCAGCACTGGGACCTTTGTTAGTGCCGTGTGCATTCTCGGCACCAGCACTGTCCCGGCACTGCTCTCCCTCAGCACTGAAAGAGGCATGGTGCCGATCGGGATTGAGTGTCGGCACCAAGGGCCCAGAAGGCCATGGAGGAAAGGCCTCATCTGTGGTCTACTCCACCGGTGTGGCCCAAGGGCCAGCAGACCCTAGCTGGGCAGAGGGGCCAGACTCTGGCACCCCATTGACCCCCGAGGCTTTCGAAGCAGTAAAGGCCTTGCTAGCATTTCCCATGCTGCCTCAAGCCCCCTGATTGGTGACATCAAGGGGCAAGACCTCCATGGGCTCCACAGTGTGGAAGCACCCATTCCATGGCATAAATACCTGGCATCGATGTGTCCCCCCCCCTCCGAATCGGGAATCATAGGGGACCGGTGAGGCACGGCGGTCCAGGCGTGCCACCCC
This sequence comes from Pelusios castaneus, assembly GCA_007922175.1. Classification (NCBI taxonomy): domain Eukaryota; kingdom Metazoa; phylum Chordata; order Testudines; family Pelomedusidae; genus Pelusios; species Pelusios castaneus. Next base: position 19,364,171 of record ML685785.1, read on the forward strand.
TTCAGATGCCGATGAACCTCAGCAGCAACAACTTTTGCCTGGGGAATGCCCTGACTCTCCCAGCATGGGGCCGACATCGGAGGTAGATATGGTGAGGACCCCATGGAGAAGACCCCGTCACTCTGCATTGGCACGCAGTTTGCTAGCCACACCGGCACCGCTTGCCTGGCACTGAATGCCCCCCTCACCAATGGGGAAGGTTGGGGGTCGGTACAGGAAGAGGATCTCCTCCTCATCCCCGGCACCGGAGAAGCCGGACACTTGAGGTGCGAAGAGGTCCCTATTGCCGACTGAGTCTTTGCCCTTGAGCAAACGGCACCGAGACCACTTGGCACTGGGAGCCCAGTACCAATCCCAAGGCCGTCGGCACCGGTGAAGCACCGTCTCACCGGATGCCTTGTCAGCCTCATTGGCGAGCTCCAGTGCCAAGGCCTGAGAGGGCAAGAGTCATTCCCGGCACCGGTCTGCTCCGAGAGGGGCATGCCCCCGAGTGGCACACCAGCCCCAGCACCACCACCCCCACCAGCACAGGCTTCCCAGGACTGGCCAGCACAGTGGGTGTAGTGAGACCCTTGGGAGACCCCTTCTGGGGGCTCCCCCTCATGAGACTCGTCTCGAGTTCTGCCCTCCAGATCTGGTCGGGTACCCTCAAGGGACTGGGACTTGGAGGCAGACTCAGATCCAGGCAAGGGGCCCTCGAGGTCTTTCCAGGAGGATGCCCTCCTATACTCCTCCTCTTCCCCAGATGAGGCGCTGTACGAGAGACCTCTCTCCCTGGTGGAGGATTCAAGGACTCACCAGGATCTCCTGAGGAGGATGGCCTCTAACCTGGGGCTACAGGTGGAGGTCATGAGGGAAGACCTCGACCCCCTCTTTGTCGTAGGGGACTCTTTGCCCCCTGCAAGAGTAGCCCTTCCCTACATGAGGGAGTCCTGAAAATATCCCTGGCCCATTGGCAGACCCCATCGTCCTTTCGCCCCCGTGTCAAAAGGGGCAGAGAGGAAGTACCACGTCCCTGTAGACAAGTTCAGCTACCTCTTCAGCCACCCCACATCTGGCTCCCTGGTGGTAGACACCATTAACCAATGGGAGAGGCAAGGTCAAGCCCGCCTCCACCCCTATGAACAGAGAGGCAAAGAGGATGGACTTATTCGGGATAAAATGTTATTCAACAATGGCTTTACAGCTCTGTATCTCCAACCAGCAAGCCCTGATGGGGTGGTACAACTTAAACATCTGGAACTCACTCCGATGATTCCAGAGCTCCCTCCTGGTGGACCAGGTGGCGGACTTTGAGATGCTCCTCGATGAAGGCCGAGCAGCGGTGAGGGCAACCCTCCTACCCTCCTGGGATGCCACAGACATGGCCAGCAGGGGTGTAGCCTCTGTTGTGGCCCTGAGGAGGGCCACATGGCTCCAGGGATCTGGCCTACCCCCACAAATGCGCTTGTGATACAGGACCTCCCTTTCGAGGGCCAGGCTCTCTTCACGGAATCCACGGACTCGAGGCTGCACGGAATGAAAGACTCCGGGGCCACACTCAGATCATTGGGGATGTACACCCCCAACATTCCAGGTGTCTCTTTCGTCCCCAGGCCTCACAACAGCAGCCCCAGCAGCAGGGCCAACAGCAACGTCCCCTCCTGCAACAGCAGAGACCATTCGGTAACAGGGACAGAGGCAGGAATAACAGGGGGAACAGGGCTCAGGGATCTCAGCAGCCCCCCAACCAGAGCTCTGGCCCTCAGGGAAATGATCAGAGGCAGCGCTTCTGACACAAGGTCAGAGAGCGGCAATACTTCCCCAGGCACCTCCCCATACCTTCTGTTCCAGGACTGCCTGTCTCAATTTCCAGATCAGTGGGTCCAGATTACGTCAGACCTATGGGTCTTAGAGACAGTATCTTATGGGTATGTCCTCCAGTTCAGGTTGTGTCCCCCGAACAGAAGGCCGCCCCCTAGCTGAGCCCCCAAGGACCCTGCTCACGAAGCACTGTTAGAGCAGGAATGCAGCTCCCTTCTCAGCCAGGGTGCAGTGGAAAGAGTACCCAGAAAGGAGCGGGGCAGAGGTTTGTATTCCAGGTACTTCCTGATCCCAAAGGCAAAGGGGGCCTGAGACCTATCCTGGACCTGCGCGGCCTGGACAGGGTCCTCAGAAAAATAAAGTTTTGTATGGTTTTCCTGGTTCACATAGTTCCTTCCCTCGGTCCCGGGGACTGGTTTGCCGCCCTCGACCTCAAAGATGCTTATTTCCATATTGCCATAAGGCCCGCGCACAAGAAATACCTCCAGTTCATGGTAGGGCACAACCATTATCAATTCACCGCCCTGCCATGTGGGTTATCATTTGCCCCAAGAGTGTTCACAAAAAGCATAGCGACAGAAGCAGTGCATTTGTGAAGGAAAGGGGTCCAGATATTCCCCTACCTGGACAATTGGCTTATCAGGGGGTTGCTCACCCAAGCAAATCTGGGTCAGCGTCCACACGACACACAAGCTGTGTGCCAGACTCGGCCTCCTCCTAAACCTAGAAAAGTCAGAGTTAGGGCCAATCCAAAAGATCAAGTTTATAGCGGCCCACATAGACTCATTGTGGGCCAGAGTCTCCCTCCTCCGCTCCAGGTTTCAGTCACTGTCTATCATCATTTCAAACCTCCACCACTCCCCCACAACAACAGCAAGGCACTGCCTCCAGCTACTGGGCCATATGGTGGCATCTACGTACATGGTGAGACCAGCCCACCTTCATATGAGACCACTGCAGTCCTTGCTGGCATGGGTGTACCACCCACACTGCCACCCCTTAGAATGGGTGGTCACTTTAGCTGGGGATGTGCTGGGAGCCCTCAGGATTATCAGGGAGTCCCCTTTGAGGCCCAAAGCCCCTCAGTAACCCTGATCACAGATGCATCAGACCTGAGATGGGGGACACACAACACCTTCAACCTGAACACACAGGGCAAGTGGTCAGCAAGATAGCACCTCCTGCACATCAATGTAAAGGAGCTGAGGGCAGTCCGGTTGGCCTGCCAAGTGTTCGTCAACCAGATAAAAGGTGGGATGGTTCAGGTACTCACAGACAACACGGTGGCGATATTTTACATCAACTGGTCAACTGGTCAGGACCCCTTCTGTATGCATTTTCCCCAATTCCCCTGATATACAGGTACAACTGCAAATCAAGAGGGACAGAGCGAGTGTAATCTTGGTAGCCCGGACGTGGCTGCAGCAGCCATGGTACAGCATACTGTTAGACCTGTCCACACACCCGCCCTCGTCCCTCCCCAAGAGGCAGGACCTACTAACCCAAGACAATGGCCACCTTCTTCACCCAGAGTTGAGCTCCCTGCACCTGACTGTATAGATGCTCTGTGGCTGAACTGGGATGAAAAACATGTTCCTGGGAGGTTCAGCGGATTTTGGTGGTAGCAGGAAGCCTTCCACTTACACTTCGTATCAGGCAAAATAGAAGCGCTTCACTCTCTGGGAAATAAACCGAGGTCTCTCCCCTGAGAGTGCACCTATCCAGGTGATCCTAGACTACCTCTGCCACCTGAGGACACAAGGTTTAGCCCTGGCTTTCCTGAGGGTCCACCTAGCAGCAATCTTGGCCTTCCACCAATCATTTGGGGGACTTACACTCTTTACTCACCCCATGAGCGTGAGGTTCCTCAAGGGAATAGAGAGATTCTACCCCCAGGTGCGGGACCCTACTCCCCAGTGGGACCTTAACCTGGTGCTAAATGCTTTGACAGGAGCTGCCTTTGAACCCACAGATATGTTCTCCCTTCTAGTCCTTTCATGGAAAGTGTCATTTCTAGTGGCCATCACCTCAGCTAGGAGAGTTTCTGAGCTAAGATCACTAGACTTGGAACCCCCTTACATGCTGTTTTTTAAGGACAAGGTGCAGCTGAGGCCTCACCCAGCCTTCCTGCCAAAGGTGGTGTCCTCTTTCCATATCAATCAATGCATCTTTCTCCCAGTGTTCTTCCCAGAACCACATATCACAGAAAACCAGAGGAGATGGCATATCTTGGACGTCAGGAGGGCCCTGGGTGTTCCGAAATACGACTCAGCTCTTCGTAGCGGTTGCAGAATGAATGAGGGGGCAAGCAGTCACATCACAACGCATCTCATCCTGGATAATGAGCTGTATCAAGGACTGCTACCATCGCACCAAAGTCTCCCTGCCTGGCCCAATCAGAGCACACTCTGCGAGGGCCCAGGCCTCGTCAACAGCCTTGCTAGCACAAGTACCAATCCAGGAAAGCTGCAGATCAGCGACCCAGTCTTCTGTGCATACGTTTACGTCGCACTACGCCATTGTGCAGCAGGCGAGAGATGACGTGGGGTTCGGAAGAACCGTACTGCAGGTGAGGAAATCCTAACGCCACTCACCATCCATTACAAGGCTTGTTAGTCACCTGCATCCAAATGGATGTGAGCAGCGCTTGAAGAAGAAGGGAAGATAGCTTACCTGTGTAAGAGTCCTTCTTCGAGATGGGCTGCTCACATACATTCAATATCCTCTTTCCATCCCTGCTTTTCCGAATTAGCGGAAAGAAGGGACTGAAGGAGGGTAGGGTTAGCACTATCTATATACCGTGGCTGGAGCCTGGGACTCCAGGGGGCAGTGACTGCTGACCCTACGGGGACAGGCTAGGGCAAAAAGGTTTCTGGAAGACTGTGCACTATGGCATGTACACTCCTACATCCAAATATATGTGAGCAGATAAGCAACCTTCCATTTTCCAAGACAAACGATAACTTGCTAGAGCCCAGTTCTGCCCCCATTAAAGTCAAGTGTTTTGCTACTGATTTCAGTAGGAGCAGGATTATGTCCTTGATTCAGGAAGGCACATAAGCACATGCCTAACTTGGAGCATGTGTTTAAAGTTCATTGATTCTAATAGGACTTATGCTCATATAAAAGAACTCTACTGAATCAAGATTTTGTCTTTCAAAATCCCTTTATGAAAGGCCACTTGCATGGGAAAGTTGAACTGGAATAATCTAAAGTGTGAACTTAAAGTGATTTAGCTAAAAAGTGAACGTATCCGTATGGACACTTATGTCTGTATTTGAGTTTTAATTAGCTTCGCCTAAATCAGTTGGGAACACATTTCAGCTAAGCTAAAATAAGTCACTCAAACCAAAATGAGGACATTGTTCTATTACACAGGGTTTTGTATCAGTTTAATTCTCTTGGGCTGAAAACAGATTTAAGTTAAATTGATTTAATTTTCCTGCAGAAGCAAGGCCTCAGACCCTGTTTCTTAAATTACCCATTTTTCATTCTTGATTAAAATGTCACTGTACTCATCTCACTGGGAATGAGTGGGCTGGAGAAACCAGCAAGGATGCATGTGTTCTTTTAACTGCCAGAGATGCTGTAAAGAACATCAGAGTTTAGGAAATGACAGAGTGAGTGGGTGGGGAGACAGAATCACATAATGATCCAAAAAAGTCTTTTGAGGAGGGACTAATTTCAGGATGTGACTAGCATCCTGTTGGTTTTCATTGCTTTTAATGCCTCAAAATCTTACAACTCTTTAGATTGGGACAAGCTGACTGAGGACTTATCTGATAATGGCATTTAATTATGATTTGTATTTACAATAGCCTGATTTTCACATTTAATTATACCACACCAAATAGGCCACATGCCTAAAGTATTTGACCTAGACTTCATAAATGTAACCAGATATTAGAAAAGTGTTATTTCAATTATTATTTTATATAATGTATTTTTGCCCCCACTCCAGATTAGAGACGATGCACTGTAGAATCCTGGGCTATGTCTACACTACAAAAAGTTAGGTCGACCTTGTTAAAATTGACTTAACAAAGTGGACTAAGTTGACTTAGCTTTAAGTCAACTTAGTCCACTTTGTTAAGTCGACCTAACCACCCTTAAGTCGACTTAATAAAGTCGACTTAAGGGTTAGTCCACGTCCACACCATCCTTAAGTTGATCTATGGAGTGGTAGTTATAAAGTCGACTTAAACTTTCATTAAGTTGACTTAAGGAATTTCTTAAGTCGACTTAATGAAAGCTGAGTGTGGACGTGGCTTAATTTAAATCGACTTAAGCCCCCGTAAGTTGACTTAAATTGCCAGTGTAGACATAGCCCATGATACTGATTGAAATCTTTTGCACTAAAAGTTTTTCATTGAAAAGGTCTCTTTATTTTCAATAAATGAAACATTTTGTGAAAAAGATTCCTTTTACATTTTCTGTGATTTTTTTTCATCAAATTTTATCTCAATCATTTTTTAAATTATAGAAATGTTTTGTTTAATAAAATGACATTTTCTTAGTCAACACTGGTGTTTGGAAAGTGACATTTAAAAAAAAATTAGTTCAAAACCAGTTTGGGTTAAAATGTTGTTTAAACCTATGGTGGGAAATGTCACAGAAAGTGGACCCATTTTGAACCCTGCAAAAATTGAAATAACTTTGAAATTTAAATATTTTGCAAATGATTTTTCCTGTTTTTCAATCAACTCCAACCATGACCTAACAAGAGACATTCTTGCCCTGCCATGTTTACATGAAGAGTGCTCTGTAAAGCTTATCTCTCACTAACAGAAGTCGGTCCAATAAAAGTGATCACCTCACTACCTTGTCTCTCAAATGTTTATAATTTGGAAGAAAAAGAGTGGGAGAAAGGCCATTTTAATAGTCCTGTTTTACAAGATGGGGATCTGCCATAGAGAGAGGTTAAATGACCTATTCATGGCAAGTCTACGTTGTAGCTGGAAGGTGTGATTCCTAGCAAGAACAGACAGATTTATGCTAGCTCAGCTCAAACTAGTAAAATAAAATGCCCGTGTGGGTGTGGCATCCCTAGAGGCAGCTCAGGCTAGTCAGCTATTCTCAGACCCTAAGGTTTTGGTGAACTTGAACTCAGGCAGCTAGCCTGAGCCACAAACAATGGTACCACGTCCACCATGCTATTTTTAGCGTGCTAGCTCAAGCTGAGTAGTGCAAGACTGTTTATCCGTGTTGGGAATCACACCTCCAGCTGCAGTGTAGACATATATACAGTCAGTGCTTTTTTTTTTTTTTTTTTTTTTTTCAAAGTGCTGGTACTTGGCCAGGGACCTGAGGCTGCCAGGGGTGGTGGCAGGACCCGGGACTGCATTACTGTGGAAAAAAAGGTGCCGGTACTCAGTACCCCTGAGTACCGTCACAAGAAAAGTCCTGCATACTGTGAATGTGTGGGTCATCCTGCAACTGATCCTAGATCCCTTGAGTCCTAGTTTGGGGACTTAAACCCAGCATCCAAAACTCATGAGTCAGACCCCACCCAATGCACAAAATCAAGAGATTGGCTTGAAATCATGTGGGCTTTTTTATTCAGGGGTTTCTTTTTGTGTGATTTCTGGTTTATGAGCTTTTCAAGTTTATACTTTCAAGTCCTTTTCCACAGCCACAAGAACTATGTTACTTTATATTTGTAAAAAAAAAAAAAAATGCTGAGATTCTCATATAGTCAGACTCCAGGAGCTGGGGCTGTCAGAAAAGTCACCAAATTTCACAAGACTTGCAATAAAAGTCACAAGAGTTGGAAACATTGTAATCCCAAGACTATCCTTTCTCTGTCCTGGAGTCAAAAAACTAAAAATGGGGATGAAAATGGACCATACTCTAAACTTAGGGCACATTACTCCAGAGTAGTCCTATTGGGTGCGTCTACACTTACAAATTAAGTGGATTTAAGCTTGCTTAAATTGATTTAATTTAATCTGCGTCTACACTACATTTTCCTTAAGTCGACTTAAGCAGCAGCTTAAGTTGACTTAAGGAAAATTAAAGTCAACTTTATAAAACCTAGTATGAAGTTGACTTTACTGGCTAAGTCAACTTTATTAAGTCAACTTAGCCAGTGTAGATGCAGATTAGCCCTAAATCGATTTTAAATCGATTTAAAGGGCTCCAGGGCTCCCCCACTGCCCTCCCTGCCAGGGTGGCTGGCACAAGCAGAGCCTGGCGTGCCCCCCCACAGAGCAGAACAGAGCCCTGCCCGCCCCGCTCCTGTACCCTGCCCCTGTCCCGCTCAGCCCCCATTGTACCCAGGTACAATGGGGCAAATGCTGAGCCCCTGACACTTGGCAAGGGGTGTCCCCCCGTCACCGTGGACCAGTCCCAGGTCCACCTAGCCCTAGAAGTTGACTTAGGTGTGGACGCTCTAAGTCGATTTGGCAGCGTCCCCTTTAAGTTGACTTAATTTTTAAGTGTAGACATGCTAAGTCGACTTATTTGGCCAAGTGTAGACCTAGCCACTGACTTCAATAGACAGCTCACAATAAAGGAACATTCAACATGAGTAAGGATATGAGAATCCATTGTTTTATAAATGCTAACTTTGATTATTAGTGATGATTAATACTAGCTATTTACTTTATAATTTCCAGGCATTTTTTGCTTGCTTGAAATGTGTGAAGTGTTGCTTTTGATGTTATTAAAATATTAAAGATTATGGATAATATTAAAACAATTATTTCTGAGTACATCTGAAGATGAACTAAAACTCCCAAGGAGTGCTCCCCATGAGTTAGGAAATTGATGGTTCAAATGTCACAGGGAAATAGCATGTCAGTGCAACTTCTTTAGTGAGCAATAAAGTATTTGGTATTCATGCTTCACAAAAAGGTTTCTTAGAACCTTCTCAAACTCCCCTGGGGCCAATCCTTTGACATTTTCATTGACAACTACTGAAGTAGTTGCCTTTTTAGCTGTGCTGTAAGACAGCAATTTGCCACCTCATTATCAGTTTGATTGATGAGAACACCTTCTTAAAATGTCTGTCACATTATGATTGTTAGTTTGACTCCTTCACTAGATTGATCCTCTTAAAAAGAAACACTGATGTGCATGACAAAATGTTTTCCACAACAAGATGCCAGTGACAGGTTTTCTGAAAGAAATTGCAGTTTCTGCAAAAGTCATTGACACCCCCCCCACGTCCTTTTTTGTCTTTTATGCTTGCGTTTAAAAAGTGGAACAGTATGCACCATTTAGTTATAATGACACTCCAGAGGCAACCGCATTTTAGCGGCATAGATAGTGGCTCTTGCATGTATGGCTTTTACTGTGTGAAGCTCTTGGCAATTCTTTAGTATGAAAAGTGTTGTTAAATGCACAAGAGATTATCATCAGTATACAAATGCTAACAATAAACCTGAGCTTTAGAATCTATTAAATAATAAATAAATCAAATCAAATCACTGGCGTGCTTGTTCATTTAAGAGTCTGCATAAATACTAAACTGCCTAATATTTGTTAATTTCATCTTTTCTATCTATGGGACATTATGGCCTCGTTTACTATAGCACCTCACATTCTTTTTTCCTCATTGCCTCCCTGATGTCATATTGTTTTCCCCTTTTTACCAGTGAGGAAACTGAAACTCAGAAAGCCTTGGTGTGCATCTACACTGGCAATTTAGCTCGTCTTAAGGAGGCTTAAGTCGACCTAAACAAAGTCATGTCCACACTGGGCTTTTATTAAGTCGACTTAATAACACCTAGTTTTAGACGACAGAGTCCTGTGCAATAGACTAACACGGCTACCCCTTTGGAATTTGACCTAGTTTTAGGTTGATTTAAGCCTTAAATCGACTCCTTAAGTCGATTTAAAGCCAGTATGGATGGGGATTATCATCTAAATCGACCTTATTAAGTTGACTTAAAGTGTTAAATTGACTTAATAAGGTCAACAAGGGGCTATATCAACACTAGAAAAGTTAAATCTACTTTATTAAGTCGAATTTATAAAGTCAACTTAACTTTTCAAGTGTAAACATAGCCTTAAAGACTAACAAATTTATGATTTTACCCATGAAAGCTCATGCGCTAAATAAATTTGTTAGTCTTTAAAAGTGCCATGGGATTCTTTGTTTGTTTTTCATCCCTATACAGGACATCTTATAAGCATGTGAAGTTATTGGGATGTCAGAACATCACTATAGTTAGCATGTGCTTAAGTATTGTCCTGACTATGGATGGACTCAAACATATATAAGGGTTTCTTAAATTGAGACCTTATTTAGGACCAGATTGAGACTTTATGCAGTGTGAGAAGTGCAGAAGGCTGCAATGCCCCAGCAGTAGTGTGCAACCACGAAAGTGATTGGGAGAGAGAGAGTCTTGATTCTTTCCCTGTGTCCCCTCTTGCTCCAGAAAGGGGAAATCATGTCACCCAGTTTTTGTTATCTAGTATAGAGTAATTCCCCCAATGCTGCACTGGGTTGGCTGGGCTGGCTAAACCACATTTCACTTCACCCACTCACTATTCACTGGTATGTGAGTCAGCTAAGAGCTGTTCTCCCCCCCCCCCTTTTCAACCACCTCCACCAGAGACAGAGGTAATTCAGTAGTGGAGAAAGGGAGTGTGTCTAGTCCTGAAGAATTAGAATTAGCCAAAACTGAGGAAAAAATTGTAAAATGTTCAGTGTGCAAAATCCACGTGCATTTGCAAACGTTTTTGTGGACATTTTAAACATGTTCATATTTTTTACCAGCTCCATTAACCATTTTTCTTTCTTACATTCCCTTGTTTTTCTGCAAGTCAGCAGCCTTTTTCCCCTCCCCTCTTTATTCTTTAGCATCTCTCCCTTCCTGCTTCACTCTTCCTTTCCTCCATCCTGGGTATACGTTTCCTAGAAAAAGCATCACCAGAGCATTCAGTCACAGACACAAGTTGGCACTGGGCAATTGGCATTGAGAATCAATGCTGATGTTAGAATGAAAATCACAAATAACTCCTATTGTATTAATAGACTATCAACTTAAAACAACTACTTAAAACAACTGCCTAAATTGCCCAATGTCAAGTTGGCATCCTCTTGTCTAAACCAAACACCCCAAATATTTTAGTTTACTTTCTTACCCCGAAATAAATTGTATCTGTTTTCAATCTCATTTGGCTTGTCCATAATATTTTGTTGTCTGAATATGTCACAGAGCATTTCATTACCGTCTTTACTGATTTATAGAAGATACGGGTCTAGATAGAAGAGTTTCAAGAGCTGGCTATTTATTTCAAGCTAAAGAGACTTGAAAATCTTTGAGGCCCCTCTTCAATCCCTGGTGGGAGTTAAAATGGTGGCCCTCATATACATATCACTAAAAGTCAGATTCTACTCACAGAGTTGTATTTCACTGCTGGAGTGCTCCCTTTGAAGACAATAAGACAATTTGTGGAGTGATCTACTTGACTAGAAGTAGTAGAATTTGGTTTATCTGAGAACTACAGTAATTATTAACCATAATGGATGGGTTTCATAAGTCCATCCAAGAATTACTGTTATTCTGGGTAAATATTCTCATCTTAACTCCTTAAAATGCATTTATATTAAATCATTTTCAATCATTATATATAAGAAATCATCCCAAAGATGTTAGACAAAGATTATAAAACACAAATCTTCAAGAACTGTAAGACCTTTCACCTTCTCTAGGTTAACTAATTAAGTACATAAATACTACTTTCCACATCTTCAGCACCTTCCATTCAAAGTTGCCTCAATGCTACACAAAGTATTATGCAAGACACAAGACCTTTTTGAGGGTTTACAGGGGCCAGTGTGCACTGCACTGAAATACAAACAGCTGTGGAATGGAATGCAGTAACTGTATAATAGTGCGCCACACCGCTACCTAGAAATGTAGTCCAGGAAGTGAGAATATACTATATCAAATGAAACTGTAGTCAGAATTAAGGTAGGCAGAATGCAAAAAAATGAGCTGGAACTTAACCAGAGCACTAAATCTTTAAGAAGGTGCAATACATTATCTAAAATCAGCTCCTTGACTGATGTAAACTGTTGTATCTCCACTGACTTCAACTGAGCTACTACTATTTACACAAGGGGAGGATCTGGCCCAAATGACACCTCTGATAGCCTAATCACCTACCATGCTTTGCTGGGGTGTTTGTTTGTAGGGATTCAGAATGAGTGCTAACCACTTAACCACCTTGTGTACCTAGGTGCTCCTGGGAGTACTTCCATCTAAGTACTAAACTGACCTTTCCCTTGTTAGACTAGGGAAGTAGGCTGAGAGCTACTGCACAATGTAGTAGGGCAGCACACCATTAAAGAGAAAGAGAATGAAATATTTGGCTGAATGCCAGAGTGTACTTTTTCCTTCATCGCTGCCATTAGGCCATGAAAATGGGAAGGTATGGGAGGAATTTCCCACTTTATGTTTTAAAAAATCCCCTTTGTATTTTGGCTATGCTAGATCATTTAGTGAAACAGGAGACACGGCTTTTTCAATGAACCACTTTTTGGGGAGAGCTCTTTTGTTCTCTCTCTCATCTACATGAAAATAAACAGCCTTTGCTAAACATTCGGTTTGTATCAATAAAAGGTCAGGGACAGTAGATTTATACGATTACAATTTAAAATGTATTAGGAGTTGTATTTTTTGATGCTGCTGACTATATTTCATAAAAATTCTGATTTTTTTCTTTTATAGGATGAAATCTTATTTCAATTTGAGTCAATGGTGAAACTCATATGGACGACAATGGAGCCAGAATTTTACCCACAATCTTCCATCAAATTATTTTGAAGCTTTTTACAAATATCATAGAATCATAGACTCTTAGGGTTGGAAGGGACCTCATGAGGTCATCTAGTCCAACCCCATACTAAAAGCAGGACCACTTCCACTAAGTCTTCCCAGCCAGGGTTTTGTCTAACCAGGCCTTAAATGTTTTCAAAGATGGAGAGATTCCACCACTTCCCTAGGCAACCCATTCCAGTGCTTCACCACCTTCCTAGTGAGAAAGTTTTTCCTAATATCCAACCTTGATCTTCCCAGCTGCAACTTGAAACCATTGCTCCTTGTTCTGTCCTCTGTTACTACTAAGAACAGCCAACTAACTGAGCCTCGTAATACTGTTTTGAGGTATAACAGTACTATAGCCACATGCATGAGAAAAGTCCTCTGTCATGCTCGTCTGGAAAAATTTATAATCCTAATCATGATATTCATCTTTACAGAAATCTGATCTCTGCTTATTGGCGGTTCAGTAGGTGGCACTCTTCTCTTTGAGTCAGACCTGAATTCATACCCAGCATTGTTAGGGGCATAGTGCAGAAGGAAGAGTCAACTTACAGGTGGGACACATGACACTGTGTTATTCAAATATGTGTTGTAAGCCTCCATTCAGCAAAACACTTAAGCACATCCCTATTCAGCAAAGTATTTACACACAGGTTAAGTTTAAGCATAGGCTTAAGCCCCATTCCCTGAAGTTAAGCATGTGCTAAGTACTCTGCTGAATTGAGACAGTTTGCACCCAGAGGTGTGCTAGATTGCTGAGGCTCCTATTCTGCAGTCTAATAAAATATACTAAAAATGCTAATTAATAACAGATGGTAATATAGTAAAACGATTTCCTAACCTTTAATTGTGGAATAAACTTTTATTTATGTAGCATTTGCTGTCATTTTTTCATGGTTTCTTACTTCAGGAGTTTCCAGTCATCACAATTCGTATTGCCATTTTGTGTTTTGGAATATTTCTGTTTTAAATAAGGGATTTTATTTAACTAGTGAGTAATTTTTTGATTATCTGCACAGTATTAAAACCGTGTTTCTAGATGAAAGACATGGGTATTTATCACTCATAATTTTAGAATAAATATCTGCCATCCTCAGTTTCAAAGTGACTTTAGTAAGAGTGCTATAAGTTTGAATAGGCAGATACACTGTATAATACTGAACAGTTACTAGATTGAATGGTACTACATAACAGGAAGTGAAGGAGTGTGAACACGTTATAGAAATTTTATCAAATACTTCTGAATCCTAGGAAGAGTTTGGGATTAACTGAGGTTAAATTTTGATGCAGGGTTTTGACTGTTTCTTATTTCACATCAGTAGTTTTGATTAATTAATTAATTACCTGTTAATATTTCAATTACTGAGAATACACCAGATACAAAGTAACTATTTGGAGTGTTATAACAGTACATATATAAGCACCAAAGGAGTTGGTGCTCAAAGTGGCCATCTATAACACCAGGGAGAAGATGTTGACTGAGGAGGTGTTCTGAGACTGTGGGGCCTATTTCCTTTCTTCCATCTGATCACACATCTGGGCAGAGTTCCTCTTGGCCATGTCCCCTGACTCCGTAGCAATTTTTGAGGAGCGCTAGACACTGTCTGGTATTCTTTGCTCCATGTGCCCTTCAGGTTCCCTCTGTTTAGCCCTTTGAACTTCATGCCTGTTCTTTTTTTCCTCATTTGTTGTTCCCCAAACTTAGTTGAGTTCTGGGCTCAGTAACTCCTCCCCTTAGGCTGGGGGAGGGGCTTTTAACTGTGTGTGGGCTTTAAAACCAAAATAGTGCCAGAGGAGTTGCTTAAAACTACATCTGTTCTGAAAACAGAAATAGAATGTTCACAGTGATATTTCTCCCCCTTTTTTTAAAATAGTTTTGAGAGAGTTTCTTACCAGGTATAGAAATCTTGGTTGGACCATATTTTTGTGAAGATTATTCCTTGCTAGCCCTGATTCTTTGAAATTTTAGTCCAATTGAATTTTTCCAACCAGCTCTATCAGCACTATAAGTGAAATATTTAACAGAAGATTATTTTAAGACTGTATGTTCTCCTTCTCATGACTCCATTAAAACCTGCAATTTATTTTCTTTCCAAAAGTGAAAATGGGATGCATAGATTACATATTCCAAGGGGTTTCTCTATTGCCATGTGAATATATTCTTACAGAGCCTCACACCGTTTGACATAAAGAAATAGAGCTGCTAGAACAGGTCCATGATTTAATGTTTAGCAGCTGCAGTGGAAAGGATTTCTGTCCTAGTTTTTGTGGCATGCACTCAGGGAGATGCTCCAAAGTTGTTTTATACCATATTACATAGCAACAAAATACAGAGAGGCCTAGCACTTAGCTTTCTGATTAACCTGGACAGTAGGGAGGCAATAAGAATAAAAATGAATAATAAGGAATGAAAGCATTGCATATAGTGATGATCATAGATACCATTAAGTTATGCATCATATTTGATGTGAGGTCCACAAATGTAATTGAGCACAGACTTTCTTCTTTTCCAGCTCCCTTTCACAAAAGGCTCCAGATACTTTTCCTCCTCATTTGTCTTGTAGCCCCAGACCAGCAAATTCACAAATTGAGCGGTTACGTCAACTGGCAATCCACGTGGCAGCACCAGCATTGAAATGCTCAGGACCAAATTATGCTCTGAGGTGCACTTCATAATACTTTAATTGCAGTTATTTTAATCCTCTTCAGATACTGAAATACATCTAAATAGTAAGATGTGGTAGCTGACATTTCTCCCTTTTTGCTTTTCAATTTCATTCTTGTTATTGTATTATCAATAGCCTCTGGACCAGCATGGATGTAATTATTCTGTGGCAACTATCAGCAATGTCATACATTTCAAAGCACAGTTCTGTCCTTCATTATAGAACCCACTCAGCCTTAAATGGTTTGAGAACTTGTCAACTTGTATTTTGAGAACTTGTGCCTACTTACGTAATTTGGCCTGCACACACTTTATCAGTGTGTATGATATTCAGAGGCAAGCTTGAATGTCAGTGCTCAGGAGAGTATGTAGATCTGGCGGTTAGGTGGAAACCTCCCTCCCCCTCCCAATTTCTTTTAATTTGAAAAGAGGTAAAGAATCTGGTACAGTGCTATAAATATGTAACCTGTACCATCTTTAGGATAGCATTGAACTTTAACAGAGCTTGCTTTCCTGCTTAATGGCCTTTATTTTGTTAGCATTGCAGATTCTTATCTCTTCTGGCTAGTCTTGGTTCTGGTCTGGAGTATTTCGTGGATCTTCTTATCGTCATCCATTCAGTTGCAATGCTAATGTTCCAGATCAGCTATGGATATATTAGAATACGAAATATTCATTTTAAACTTTGTTTCTTTTCACTAAAAAAGAAAAATAAATTATGATAGGGCAGGTTCCCGCTCCAGTCTCTTTTCAAGTAACTAACAGTTTGAAAACTTTCTTCTGGTAAGCACCTCATGTGATTTATTTCTGAGTCTTTACTCACCATCTTTAGATTCATGCAGCCTTGTATTTCCACTGACAATCCTTAACTCCTTTCATTGACTTGGAAGGAGGACAGAAGGGATCATCCCTCTGGGAGATCTAGGCACTGACAATTAAAGTCTCTTTACCCCCTTTCCATTTCCTGTGTCTTTACTACCTTTTGCCTACTAGGGTAATTAGGCTCAGCTCTTCTTAAACAGGCCAACTAAGACAATTAGTAGAGTTGCAGTGACCAGGGTGCTGGATCAGGCTCCTTGCCTAGAGCCAAATCAATGAGAGAAAGAAATTGCTATTGAGTTGAATCTAAGAGAATCCATGTTCATCTTCCAATGAAAATTAAATTGCATACTTTAAAGTATGTACCATCTTCTAATTTGGCTTGATATTTAATTTCAAGTGAGACTTATTAAATAGGACAAGTTTGAAGAAAATTGATTCAGGAGTTTTAAAAATAGTTCCCTCCTGTTTTGTACTCTGGGAGTGAATGATTGATCAGTTAGATTGAGAGATAGATAAGTAAAAAAAAAGTCATAAGGATATCTTCAGTTCTGCGCTGTCATATTCCAAATTAGTCCCATTGCCTTACAAAATCTGATAAGGTTCAGCTCTGAGGATCCAGACCTGTAGTTGTGTGTGGATAAAGAGATAGGAGCATAATGTAATTAGTGACAGAAAGTTTATTATAACATGGAAGATGATTACAAGAATTGGGAAAATACTACAATTACAGAACAACTGTACAAATTCTACAACTAGAGTAACTAACTCCAATATTTTCCTTTGCAGTTCAACACTTTTTGATCTTGGATTTAAATGAATTGAGTCATTATACCAAGTGATGGCACTGGGCTCTGACCCAACAAACTCCCAACATTGTTAACATTCTCAAAGGACTTTGCCTTATTATATTGTTGTTTACGTTCATTTCTAGTGCCAAACATTTTTGGAATGCAACTTGTTCTGCAGCAAAAACCTAAACACTTGAACCACAGAATGCACTCAGTGTTTTAGAATTAAGAACAAAAAGAGATGTCAGGTAGCCTGGTAAGAGCACTTTGACATGTATTATGTATGATTTATGAGCATCAGTGTGCTAACAAGTTGCCATTTTCATGTCACACGGAGGTAAAGGGCTTGATTTTGCTTGAAGCTGAGAGGCCTCAGTTCATAGTGACTATTTCTCCCCTTTAAATCTTTTTTGTTCTGATAGCTAATCACATTTATACCATTCAAACAACCAAGGGTTGTAGAGTTGACAGGTAAATTTTGCAAAAGCCATTCTTCCACCTTTATTTCCTATGAATGAAAACCAACTCTCCCACATATCATCTAACTGGACAAGCTTCACATAAGATGAGTGAAAGTGGGGCAGGCAGAAAAATATTTTAGTCCCTCCACCAACCTGAGACAAGAATGCCATACCTTTTTCCATCCCAAGTAGTTGCAAATTTCAGCCTTGTCTACACTAAACAAAGCAGTTGCCCACCTGGTCAGGAACACATTATCCTAATACATGTTCTATGCACCAGTAATGAACAGTTGAAATTAAGGTTGCTGTCCCGTTTTACAAAGCCTCATAAACAATTCATCTTGCCTACCTGAGAGACCTCCTCTCTCCATGACCATGACTTCCTGTGGTATAATAGCTATGTTGCACTGGAACAAACAGATGAGCAATGACAGGGTTGTGCGTTTATAACTGGAGGAGACAGAGGGTTGGAGTTGTAGGTGTTCTAAATCAGCACTGCTCCATTTGAGCCAATGGAGCCAATTCACACCAGAGTAAGATTCGTCCATTTTAGGTCACACAGTTGCCAGGCCAAGAATATGCAACTTACTGCCAAATCTAATAGCGAAACTCACCTCTGCATCCAGTCTTCCACAGAATTTCCCTCATTCTCATTAATTTAATAAAACCCTTGAAACTGCTAAAGCCTGCTTGAAACAGAAAAGGAAAAGAGACAGTGCATGCTATGATTGTTAAAATTTTGGGGGAGGTAGGGAGCATTTGGATAATAAAGGGCCATAGAAGTAGATTGATGGATAATCTTACATATGGACCACATTAAGAACTCCCTCTCCTACTTGTAAAGCATACTTTCATTTGCAATTAGTTTCCCAAAGGAGCCACACTACCTACAAATGGCCAATGAAGAATTTATCTAGTGGTTGAAAATTCTCAGCTATTCTAAAAGGAGCAAAACCAGCTCTCCTTCTAATGGCCTATCTGCAACTCAAGGGAGCACGTTAAAGACAGATGGGAACATGCTGAATTTATAGTGCTTCGCTCTATCAACACTGGCATATGGTGCCTTAAGGGCAGTTGCCAGCTTTCATAAATTATACCAGGCTCAAGGGCTATGTCTACACTGGTTAAGTTAAGTCAACTTAGGGTGAACACACTAGAAACTTAAGTCAACTGCCTGTGTCCACACTGGCAGGTGCTAGGTCGACGGAGGAGAGCCACAGCTGGGGAGATCGGGCAGGGGAGAAGGGAGAGCTGTGGCTGGGGAGAAGGGAGAGCCATGGCTGGGGGATTGGGCACAGGAGAAGGGAGAGCTATAGCTCTCCCTTCTCCCCAGCCACGGCTCTCCCTTCTCCCCTGCCCAATCTCCCAGCCACGGGTCTCCCTTCTCTCCTGCTCATCCCCTGGCCTGGAGGCCAATTAGGTCGACTTAGGGTGTCCACACCAGCTTTAAGTCGACTTAATAAGGTCGACCTTCAGAGGTGGAGTTATTAAGTAGACTTGAAGCACTTAAATTGATTTAAGGAAGTGCCCAGTGTGGACGCAGCGTTTTGTAGGTCGACTTAAGCATCGTTAAATCGACTTAAGGTGCAAGTGTAGATATACCCAAGGATGCTGTGACTGATTTTGGGGATTGGACAGTTTATGCTTCAGGTGAACTAACAGGTCTCTGATGCCCAACTATTTATGCCAAGCAATTTAGGTGCAGGAGACATCACTTTAAAAAACACACGCACACATGCGCGCTCTCCAAATAGTTTGCATGTGTGTCAAATGTCATTTGAATAAGACCTGCTTTTAGCATGGCTAAATGCCAGCTTAGTCTGAACTATGCCAGGCCACGCTATGGATGGCCACAAAAGAATTCAGACTGAAAGGGTTAAAGTAGGCCTCCAATTATTGTCCCACAGTGCTTCAGTGATCTTTTGAAATCTTTCAAGATCAGCTAATTCTAAGAACTGTGCGGGGTATTGTGGGACAAGTAACAAGAGGGGACTGTAACTGAAACTGTTTACAATAGCACCAGAGTACAGCAAATCTGCAGTGCTTCATACTTTGAATAAGCAGTCCAGTGGAAATGCACTGAACCGTTTCAGTTAGAAACAGTTCAGGTCTCCAGTGCAGATGTAGCTTTCCTCGGAAGGGTGTCTGAACACATTTAAATAATTAGGGTCTGTCAGTGTTCTTTCCTCTGACTATGCTACTATGCAGCAGTGGTGCATGACATTTCTTCCAATGGCATGCATCAAAGTATGTGGATTGTACAATGCTAGTCCATTGAGGGGAATAATTTATCAAAGGTTTTCAGAAACATTGGTAAATAAAGGACAAACCTACATCAAAGACATATCCAGGTTGCTTTCATAGAACACAGTTTACAAAACAAAAGAGATTACTAAACATTCAAGGATTAAGGTTTATCATGCCTGCCTTAAAGGATCAGGTTAAAAAAACTACTGTTAAAGTTAAAAATAATGAAAGTTTCCTTTGAAAACCACATTCAAAAAGGAGATACATCTCAGAGATGGTACTTGTAACAGATAATTAGCCATGAAAAAAAAAATGAACATTTAATTCCCAACAGATACCAATAAAAGTTATAGAATGGATTAGGCAAAGATGTCATCGGTATTTGTGAAGGTTTACACACCTGTATATCTAGATATGGAACTAGCAGGTGCAGACTCCTGTTCACAGAAGATTAGTCACTTCAGCAGTGTCGTTAAAGAGTTAGATCTGAGGTGCTTGGAGTTGGATCACCATGTCTCACTTCTGTGTTGTCACTCAACAGGATTATACAGATTAAGTCTTAAAAAAACATGTTTTGACAAGAGTTTCTCATATTAAGTAACTGCATACAAACTGTATCAAGGAAGGCAGTACATACTAGTCAATACATTTTAAAAAGTGGACTTCATTTTGTGAACATGTGAGAAGAGATCAGACTAGTTACAAAGTTGTTGAAAATACCATTGTAGTAAAATACACTAATATAATTTGCCTTTTCAGGATGGATCAAAGAGAAACGGATTACTGTGGGTTTTATGTGAATAATAACAATAGCTCATTTATCTAGCATATGTCATATGGCCACACACAGAGGGCATGCACTGCCGCCCCAATTCCTAACTCTGGTTTGGGTCTATGGATTTCATCTCCAAACATCTCTTATTTATTGAGGAGACAGACTGAAAGAACATTGCCTGAATCCTTATTCAAAGGTCATTCTACTATCCCCCAAATGAATATCTCTGTAATATAATGTACTTTCTAATTCTGACTGCATGACGTTTCTTAATAGCACATAAATCTTTCACTAAATACTATCGTTATTTAGTATTTTGAGGTGTGAGCAATGTTCTTCTGGAGTTTAAACCTACTTCACAGTTGTAAAAGGCCTTAATCTTAACTTTTTGCATATAAAAATATATTGCCCATTTAATATCCACTAAACATTGTATATATATTTATTTTACATATAGCTGAGTGTCCATGAGGACAGAAAGAAGAGGAGACTGATAGCAGTATGGTTGATAGAGATTAGAGTTAATCATGTGACATCTGCATATGCTTCACAAGATAGACCTATGGAAGAGAAGGATAATTTAGAAGTGAGATGGCAGAATTGGTGGTTATAGTTGAAAGGAACACCTTGTTAGTGGCCAGAGGTGAGACTCCAGTAGAGAGTGGTGGGTAAATTTGGCTCTGGTAAAAGAAATGCAGAAAGAGAGAATGCATTGAGAGGTGTTTGTTTAAATGTTTTTAGTGGGGAATATATGGTTTGAAAAAAAAATCCCACATGGTAATATACTACAGTGGAAAAAAGTGAAGCCCAGATGACTATATTTTGACAAAACATATGGAAATTGTGAAAGACAAAGGTTATACTGAGTACATATGTGGCAGAATATCTAACTATTAATAGCTAACATCTGACTGCAACCTGAGAGAACAGGAAAGAAGATGAAATTGAGGAAGAAATTGTGTTGGTGGTTATGTAAGGAGGGGAAGAAAGGCAGAGTTCTGCCAAAAGCAAACAAGAAGGAAGACTTTCATGCTTTGCCAACCACAATGAAGTCAGTGCAGGAAGAAGAGACAAGTTTAAATAATGTTTCATTAAGGTGATGGAGGTAATGTGACAGAATGCACAGTAAGATGAGGATGCTTTGGGAGAATAAGCTGGTGGTGGGAGTCTGATATACGAGAAGGTAAAAGAAAAGATTGATGCAGATGGTGATGAGAATCAAACAAGCAAAAAAGTAGGATGCTGACCCATGCTGCTAAGGCATGCATGAATGGAGACTGAAGAAGAATTATAAATAAGCTGGAGGAAGATGATGGCAGGATAGTGTTTTGGGGGTTGGCAAAAGAGAGGAACAATGAAATACAAGATATGAAGAAATCAAATGTGTGTGTAAAGAACGGGTACTGTGCCTAGTGACTAATCCTAAAGAGGTGTTAGAGGTATGGAAAAATGTTTGGAAAAGCTGTTAAATGAGAAGGTAGTTGTGTGAGTGCACGCTCTGCTACAATTATAGGGGAGCCACAAAAAAAGATATCAATCACCATTGAGGAGGTAGGAAAAGCACTGAGTAAAATGAAGAATGGTAAAGCAGCATATGAAGATGAGATAACTGTTGATATGATCAAGGCACTTGGAGATAATAGAGTAAAGAAGCTTCATAGATTATTATGTGTTTTCTCAAATCAAGCTAGGATAAGAGATGGTAGGATTGACTGTGCCTCTTTGGAAGATTATGGGGGATGCAAATGATCCAAACTTCTATTGGGATATTACACTGTTAAAATCCATCTCCGAGTCCATGAAAGTGCTTTGGAGGCAAGGTTGAGGTGCAAGATGGGGGAAAAATTAAGAGAAGAACCAACATGTCTTAGGGGGAAGGGAAGGATATAAACTGGTCATCAATAAGTGTAGGCTTGAAATTAAATGAAGATTTCTAACCATCAGAGAAGTGAAGTTCTGGAACAGCCTTCCCAGGGCAGTAGTGGGGGCAAAAAAGCATATTTGTTTTAAGACTGAGCTTGATAAATTTATGGATGATGAGTGCTTATTATGACTATGGCCCATCTGTGTCTCTGTGTCTCCCATTAGCGAATATCTCCAATTGCTGGAGATGGGACACTAGATGGGGAAGGTTCTGAGTTATCAGAGAAAGAATTCTCTGTAGTGTCTGACAGGTGAATCTCACATGTTCAGAATCTAGCTGATCAACATATTTGGTGTTGGGAAGGAATTTTCCCCCAGCTCAGACTGGCAGAGACCCTGGGAATTTTTTATCTTCCTCTGCAGCGTGAGGCATGGGTCACTTGTGGATCTGAGCTAGAGTAAATAGTGGATTCTTTGTAAATTGAAGTCTTTAAATAAAGATTTGAGTACTTCAGTATTTCATCCAGAGGTTATAGGCCTACTGTAGGAATGGGTAGGTGAGATTATGTGGGCTTTAATGATCATGATGGTTCCTTAGAGTCTATGAATATTATAAATACAATGTTTGCAATGAAACAAGTTTGAGAGAATGATAACTGGATGATGTAACTGCCATGGAGTATTTATTGATCTTGAGAAAGAATATGACTTGGTTCTTCAGGAGCTGGCATTTGGAATATTGAGATGAATGGAAGAGGAACATCAAGAAGTGGAGATGACAGAGGAAGCTCATTAAGGGTCAAGAGCTAAGGTGGCAACAATACATAAAATTTCAGAGAGTTTGAGGTGATGGTGGGACTGAGACAGGGCAGTGTGCTGAGTCCACTTCTCTTTATCCTAGCTATGAAGTTAAATCAATAGGAGAACTAAATCTGTGGAGACCACAAAAAGATTAGTATATGCAAATGATCTGAAAGCATACATGAAAGAGAAATTGGTAAATATGGTATCAGAGTGGGTAGCTGTGTCTGAAGACCATGGTTCGAAGGTAAACACAAAGAAAACTGCAGTTATACAAGTAAGAAAGGTGGAAGAAGAGCTGTTGGTTGAAGTTTCAGGAGAGAAGTGAATCTGAAGAAAGAACATGTACTTGGGTAGTACAATTGGTGACATCAGGGGTATCTGGAAAATTGAAAAGAACCCTATGTGCATGGACTTCAGTGGAAAAAGTCAGTATGAGTACCATGGACTAGCAAGTAAATAACAAACTGAAAGGATAAGTGCATGTTGCATCAGGGTCGGAGCTACTGTTGGGCCTGGAGTGGGGGGAGGGTGGTGGTACGGGCCCATCCAGTTGGCCAGCAGGCCCACCCACCTACCACAATGCCTGGCAGTGGCACGGGCTTGCTGCTGTGGCAGCAGGCAACCACGAGAAGCAGCACTGCGGGCGAAGGAGTAGCCGTGGGCAGATGACCCGCCTGCAGCAGGGGCCAGGCTGCCTTCCCCCTCTTCCCCCGCAACTGGAGTGTCAGCAGGAAGTTTCCGGTCATGTGATCAGAAGCAGGACTGGCTGAGCCCACCCTGAAGAGTAAGGGGCCCGGCCAGAAAGCAGTGCTGGCTACACCCCTGTGCTGCATGTGCTTATCCCTGCCTGCTTTATGGTTTGGAAACAGTTGAGTTTTACAGAGCTGGGGAAAAAAGATATAGGTAGTAGATAATATACCAAAGAGAAAGACAGGAAAACAGAGGGTAGACAGAGTGTGCATAGATGTGAGAGAGAAGGTGAACTTTGTCTCTAGTGTTAGACAGCCTAGAGAGCACTTGTGATAAAAATGGGAAAAGAATGACTAGGAAAGAAAGCATTGGAGGAAGAGGACAGCAAAGGAAATGAAAGGATATGAAAGACCAAGCATACAATGAAAAAGCTGTCATGAGAAGTTTGACTAGAAAAGGACTGAACATTAAGACCTATGAACCTGTACCATGGACTAGAAGGATCAACAAAAAACTATGGGCGCGCCTGATTCCATGTAAACTGGGAAAGGAATTGAGGAGTGAAGTAAAATATCTATCCATCAATATATCTATCTTAAAAGCTTCAGGGCTTTTCCGATCCCTGTTCTTTAACTTTTTTAGTTCCACAGCTGTGCACACAGATTGAGAACATTGTTAAACTTATTTCTAACAGATGTAAAGAAATATTAGTATCCTCCAGCATTTCATGCCTTCCTCAGCAAGCTGGCTTCCACTGGCTGTTTTAACACTATTCTTTAAGATGTCACCAGAGGAATATCTCCCTAGTTTTTGTTTGTTTGGGTTTTTTTTCTTTTGTTATTTTTTAAAGCTGGAGGCATCTTTATTTTTCACACCATTTTGGGCCAGATTAAGGGCAAAGAAATGAACTGAGAATCAATTTTGTGAACCGTAAATATCCTGAATCGAGACAGGTTACATCTAGGTTACATGATTCAAAATATTTTTTGTTCTGCCTTTTGTTCAGACTCTTTGATTTATTAACATAGGTTTCTTTTTGATCTGGCCATATCTTGTCAGTCCTGATGTCCCACCCATGGACTTTTGATTTCTTTTTCATCTAGTGATACCAGCAATGAACTCTTAAAAAGACAGGGGGAGGGATCTCAGGTTGTCATATAAAACCTCTGATACTCAGTTTTCAATATATCATTGAGCCTCTCACAGCTTTGATATTTTAAGTAGGTATCACAACAAAGGAGGAAGAAATGACTGGAAAGGTAATGCTGTATATCAGGCCTGTTAATGGCCCTGAAAGTCCCAAGCAGACCTGCTGAATGAAGGGTCCTTTCCCATGAGTGCTATTTAATTTCTGTGGAAGGGTTTTCCTATTGATTTTTAAACTCTACAGAATACATTTAGTTGTATGACTGCTGTCTCTCTGCCTATGCTCAGGGCACAGCAATATTCTGTTTGGCTTGTTAAACCAAATTAATTAAAGGAACAATAAAGCCAATCAAGGGGATATTTCTGGATTCTGTTCACTTGATTTTGCTACTGCTTAAGTAAAGTCTAAGTGGAAAGATCAGACGGTACCCCAATTTGTCATCCCTCCATCATGGCAAGGCAAAGAAAAGTGAGTGATGACAATATCTTATTACCTTGATTCCGTGTTTCAAAAACA
The DNA here is from genome assembly GCA_007922175.1 of Pelusios castaneus. Taxonomy (NCBI): domain Eukaryota; kingdom Metazoa; phylum Chordata; order Testudines; family Pelomedusidae; genus Pelusios; species Pelusios castaneus. Next base: position 19,389,530 of record ML685785.1, read on the forward strand.
ACCAGTAATGAATGTGACAGGTTAGTTGAAAACTGCCAGATGTCTATTCAGATGATCAAATGTGTAGCAATAAGCACTTTAAGCGTCTAATTAGAAGAATTGTTTTGACACTGCAAGTTATTAAAGTCAGTAAATGGAAATAATTGATATTTTTAAAAAAATCTAAAGTCAGATTCCACTCTCAATTATATCTGTCCAATCCTCGGAAGTCCTTGGACTTGCATAGGTGTCAATGAGGTTAGGGTGCTAGCTGCGAATTTGGAAGACTATTCTCTGTTTCCTAGCTCTGCCACAAGCTTTCTGTGTGATTCTGGCAAGTCAATTAATCTTCTGCACCTCAATTTCCCATCTGTAATAGAGGGATAATAATTCTTTCCTAACTCACAGGGAGTCCTGTATAGCTAAATAAAATAAAAATTGTGAGATGTTAAGATATTGTTGTATCCAGCATCAGGGTAATATAAGTGAATAGAGAGTCTTGTTTTATTGTTGTGGCTACCCTGAATAAGACTTACTACTACTTTATTTTGAACATCTTTGATATAAACTGCATCTCAAAATGCTTTGCAGCTGCAGTTACTTAGCCTATGATGCTCAGGCTTCAAGCAGCTTTTTAGAGACCCTCATATGACACTGGATGCAATAAATATTGTAGATATTTGTTCATTTCACTTGGGTTACAAGAAGCACTGAGAAATTGAACACATGAGGTAAGATCAACCAGAAGCGATTTCCTCTCCCTGTAGAAGGCCAAAAGGAAGGACTGATCACTGTATTATCTAGCAACTAATGTTATACACACCTTTTCTTATCATATTCAATTATGTCCAAAGAAATCCATCATCACAACCATCATCCATCCTTCTGTAAGCAGCATCTTATATCTATAGTCTACTCTACATACTCTTTACACATAGGAAATAAGAATTCCTGGAAGCCCTCTAAGAACTCTACAAACTGTTCTGTAGGGCAGATACTAGATCCAAAGTATTCCATGCAATAAACCTCTTTAAAAAAACAATATCAGGTTTTAAATATAAACAATAGGCAGTTTACTATGTCCATTCAAAGCTACAATTGGCATCAGGATCATGAGAGATAGTATAAGGTACCTGGTAAATATAGGATTCTTAGTAAATCAGTCATTGGTAAGTGTCTTGTCTTTTTAGCATGGGGCTGGCATCTTCTCTTCTCCACAAGAATTCAGAAATACCTAAACTTTTGCAAAATAGCTCCAATCTGTTTGCTTTCTGATCTCAAGGCAACCCAATCTGGAACTGCTTCTTTCTGGATGGCTAAACAAATCCATCATTTCAGCCTCTCTGTCACAAGATGTTCTACTCAACACTGGAGCATCTCTTCCTGGCCACAGCTGAGGATTAGCTGTGTCACCCCTTCCTGTGGGGATCACTCCAGCTCTCTCAATTGCTCTGTTTTCATGGCCCTCCAGCCAGGTCACTGTAGTTTTCCCCTTCCAGGAGGTTTGTGTATCAAAGTCTCTTTGTACCAACCATTCCATGCAGTCTTCTAATTCATTGCCCCTCAACGGTGTCACTTCTCCGCTTCTGGTAGGGGAACATAAGCACCCTTCCCAACATTAAATTCCAGTCCCAGATCTACAGAGTGTTAATCTTTACACTGTTGTATCCTTGGATCACTTCCTACATTGCCTTCTTTCACCCTGAGAATGACTACAGCCCACTTTTGTGCTCAGCTGTTGGACTTTATGCAGGCCCCTACTGTTCCTCTCCAGCTGACCTTCATCTCTAATTAGTCCTTGCTCCCTGGCTCCTCCCCCATGTGTAGCCTAGGCAATTAATTGGCTCACCTAGCTACCTTAACTCCTTCAGGCCCTGCGGACACCCCATCACTCCCTTTTCTGGGCAATCCTGCTTTACCCTAATTCCCCTCAGGACTTCACATCATTTCAGCCAGCATATTGTAAGTAATGCTGCCCCTTCAAAAAATGAGGCAGAATCACTCTCTTCTTATGGTGGAATCTCCTTATTACTTCCATCTTTTTGCAGCTATTTATCAGTTACATTGACTAATATAGTAGAAAACAGCAAATTCTCTCCAGACATACACTCACACAATATGCCACTGGTGTAGAAACATTTTCACTTGTACTGCCATTTTAAAAACAGGAAATGCCCCAACATGCAAACTAGTAACCTTTCCACTCAGTTCTTCCTTTTCTCCCATAAAAATGGCACCAACAAATTCTTCACTAGTGGCTCTTCAAAAAGTAGTCCTATATCTCATATTTGTCTGTTTGCTTTTTTAATACAAGGTTCATTTTAAAATACTATTTTACTGAACTCATTTTGTACATGTAATGTACATATAATACATTCCTTGATCTATCTGGGTATGTAAATGAACTCATATATCTACCTAGGCACTCAAATGGCCCTTGTCATTGTAATAACAGAATGCTACTGTGTATAAGATATTGATGACTTCTTGTGGAGAATATGAGCGCTCAAGCTCAAAGCAAATAAGCCAGACATTATTGAGTGCCTGATATGCTATGTAAAAAATACGATGGGTGAGGTAGTATTTTTTATTGGACTGGTTTCTGATGGTAAGAGAGACAAACTATGTCCAATAACACAGGGATTCTCAGTCTTTTTCTTTCTGAGGGCCCCCCCCCCCCCCCAGCATGCTATAAAACCTCCACAGCCCGCCTGTGCCACAAGAACTGTTTCTGTGCTTATCCAGTAAAGGAAAGCTGTATTAAATTGATTGTTATACAGTTAAACCCAAACACACACATATAATATGTTTTTTAAAAGGATAACATAGGTACAAAAATGAAAAACTCAATATCATTTTTGTTTTACTGACTCTGTGTGAAACTTCTGTCTGGTGCTGATCCATAGACTGGGTGGCCCACTGTAGTGAGTCAGAGGGTGGCGATGGCGCTCCCTCCCCCTTCTTTTGAGAGCTGAAGCCTAAGCCTGCTGCCTGGGACTGACTCCTGGTTTATTTTGACAGACCCCCTGAAATCTGCTTACAGCTCCCCAGAGGGCCCAAGCTTCCACAACTGAGAACCACTGCAATAAACAATATTCCTCCCCCCTCCTTATCTCTCTAATATCCTGAGACTCACCTACCTTTACACAACATTCAACAATGGATGATGTGCTGTGTGTAACAGAAGGAAGAAAAATCTGTGATTACATACCATTGTAGAGCAACTAATAAAAATTGTCAAAGCACTGTTGGAAAATTCGGATAAATGTGTATCTTTTCCAGCAATATATGTCCATTATTATGAAGAAGGGAAGGCATCTCTTTTTTTTAATTTGGCTTGTGGGATTTCTTCAAAATTGAAGAGAAACTCTCAAGCTCCTAGAATAGAAAGCCTGATGGTTCACTGGCCTGCTACGTGTGCTCTCTGCTGCTATGGAAGGCGAGAGCTTTGGTTCACAGGCTCACACGTTCTTGTTCTCTGGGCTGGGGCTAGAATTGCTGTAGACATGTGATGCTCAGCCTGAAAAAGGGGTGGACTGCTTTGCATAGCTCAGTAGTGATTATCTTCGAAATCCTGGTAAAAAGTGGCCCTGACAGGTTCCGAATGTGGTTCCGTAAAGTCCAGGCAGAAGGCAGGACAAAATGAAGAGAAACTGGTAGCAATCAGCAGAGTGCTTGTATGAGGGAAACAGAGCCCCAGCAAGTGAAAGGGGAAGATGGGGAGGGATTCTTGTTTTATCCAATTCCATTTGCCCCTCTCTAGGTTTAGGATACTGACTGCAATGGTCTAGAAGAGCAGTACATGGACAATTATTTTAGTTCTGAAGCTGAAAGAGCCCTTCCTTCTCAGCAGGGTTACGCACATTGCATGCATACTCTGCCCTGAATATAACCATAGAAAATGTTGTCCTAGCAGCTCAAGAGTTATATACTTACTTAAAGGGACCGTGTCAACTTAAAACTCCAATTATTTTTGTCCATTTCCCATGCAATATCACAATACTATTGTTCAGACTGCTCTGTGAGTTATTTAAATCTTTATAATCAATTTTATTGGTTTTTAAAATGTATTTTAAACATTTCCTTTCCCATTATATTTTGTAAATACCTTTTCTTTTACACAACCTTCATTTGGAGGCTAAAAACTAATTGACAAAGTCCCTTCAATTAGACTTGAAACAGCAGGACACTTATCTTTTAAGAAAAACTTCCTATATGTCTCAACTGGATAAAAATAATGTTGGAAGAATTATGGAAATATGGAAGAAAAGGTTTTGATTCTGCTAGTGCTTACACATATAAGAAAGAACTTAGTCTTGTGAACAGTCTTATTGAATGCAAATATTTACAGGACAACGCCTTAAATTAGAATAGCAAAAATGGAAAATTCATTTGGTCACAGCCCAATGAACACTAGTGAAAACATTGTTGAAACGAAAGAGGAAAACCTGTTGATCTTCCTTGCATAGCTACTTGGCTTCCCCCATTACAGGCAATGCACAACACAATTCGTGTACTTAGTTTTTATTTTAAATTATGAGTTTTTCAACAATTATTTAAAGGCTTTTTATTTCATGATCTCTCACATTAAAAATCTTCAAAAACTAACCTCAAGATTGAGTTAGTTCAATTAGAGATGACCCATGCTTTAACTTTTTATGGATTGCTTGTTCCTTGTGGTTACTCTACAGAGCATGTCCAGCTGTAACAAGAAAGTTTAGCCCTGCGAAGATTTGAGCCAAAGGCTTATTTCTGTGCAATCTATGGTTATGTCTACACTGGCAATTTAGGTCAGCTTAAGGAGCCTTAAGTTGACCTAAGTTACCCCCCATTCGCATGGGGCTTTCATCAAGTCGACTTAAGAAATTCCTTAAGTCGATGTAATGAAAGCTTAAGTCAACTTAGTAAGAACTGCCGGTCAGGTCAACCTAACCCTTAAGTCTATTCCTTAGGACAACTTAAGCACAGTGTGGACATGGATTAGCCCTTAAGTCGACTTGATTAAGTCGATGTAGGAGCAGTTAGGTCGACTTACTATGTCCACATTCAGGGTAACCACTTTGTTAAATTGACTTAATAAGGTCGACTTTAAGTCGACTTAAAGTCGACCTTATTGAGTCGACTTAACAAAGTCGACCTAACTTTTTCTAGTCTAGACATAGCCTATGTCTCCAAGACACCTGTTCAGATGATGACTGACAAACAATCATACCATTATTCATCTGTGAAATTGACATGGTAAATCCTTAACCCTGAAATTCTGACCACAACAAAAAGTCGAAAATAAGGCACATTCACTGTTACATTTGTCTATTAGTTGATGTTATAGATGAGCCAATGACATTTTATCAGACTGTCCCAATAAAAGCCATATATACATGCTTTTTCTACTTGTGAAAATTTTATAAGCAGAGATAGTAATTAGAACAATTTTGATATTTTGCTTAGCAAATGCTCCTTTCATTTGAAATGTTAAGGTGGGTGCTCACCTTACTCCAAGTTTGAGCTTGAGAAAATTATGTTTCATTAATAGTTAAGGATGATTTTGTTGTTGTTTCTGTAGGCTCTCTTTTTGTATATTTTGACATTCCAGTTGGATTTAACTAGTTCATTAGCTATTTGAGATGACCACAAAGCATTTTTGAAGCAATTATCCCCAGTATGACAATGAAGTACTATTAGAAGATAATCTGGCTTTGGATTTGTAAAATACTGTAAGCCCAAATATATAGCTCTTAAGAACAGAAATACTTTTTAGTTATACTTTCAAGGCAAGTCAATGAAACTCATGTATTCAGATCTGTTACTGATCACTGAAACAATTTAAATCAATGGGGTCATTGAATTCTAAGTAGACAGTAATAAATATTAATCAGTTATTAGAGAAAATATGTCAGCCAGTTTAATTAATACTAGAAATTAAAGTATAATTTAACAATATTTTATAATATTATAAGCAAGGAGTCCTGTGGCACTTTTAAATACTAACAAATTTATTTATCACTTGAGCTTTCGTGGGCAGAATCCCACTTCATTTGCGATAAATAAATTTGCTAGTCTTTAAGGGTGCGTCTACACTTACAAATTAAGTTGACTTAAGCTTGCTTAAGTCGACTTAATTTAATCTGTGTCCACACTACATTTTCCTTAAGTCGACTTAAGCAGCTGCTTAAGTCGACTTAAGGAAAATTAAAGTCGACTTTACTAAACCTAGTTTTAAGTCGACTTTTCTGGCTAAGTTGACTTTAGAAAGTCCCCAGAAGAGATGGGGAGCAGAACAAAGCCAATATTCCTTCTTTTTAACTTATTCTTGTGCCACAATGGAAAGCCATAAAAGACTACCTTATAACCATGGTTCTCAAGCAGTGGTACATGTATCCCTGGGTGTATGCAAAGGTCCTACAGAAGTGTATCAACCCATCTAGATATTTTCTGAATTTTACAATAGATTACATAAAACGCACTAGTGAAATTAGTACAAACTAAAATTTCATAAGTCAATTATTTGTTTATATTGTTCTATATGCTATAATCAGCAGTTTTCAGACTGTTGATCTCAGACCCAAAGTGAGTTAGGAATTTGTTTTAATGGGAGCACCAGGGCCAGCATTAGACCTGCTGGGACACTGGAAAAAAAAAATCAAGCCCAAGAGCTGACATGCAGGGCAGCAAGTTGAAGCCCAAGCCCCGTCTCACTGAGCAGAAAGTCAACGCCTGAGCAATGTAGCTTTGCAGGGCCACCTGTGGTGTGGGGCCCTGGTCAGTTACCCTGCTTGCCATTGGCCCTGAGTACAGAAAGAGTACATTGATATTGGGAACCATGCTTTGGATGTTCTGTTACCTTTTGGGTCACCATTTCTTTGTGAAGTCTCATTTTCTGCTATGACTGCCTCCAAGACAAAGAATAAAAATTGATTCAATGTGGAGAAAAACTTAATTGTTGCTGTCACATCACTGCCTCCCAGAATGAAAAGGCTCACAATTGAAAAATAGGGTCAAGTATCATACTGAAATGCAGTGCAATGCAATGCAAATTTTCTACAACACATCCCACTTTCCCCATAGCTGTTCATTATTCAAAATTGTTCTTCAAATGCACGAGTTGCAGGTTGTTCATGAGCAGTTTGTTTTGAAAGCTCAGTTTATGTCATTAGAATGTAAGCAGTTTTCAACTTGACATATAGGTCACATGGTATGCTTCCATTCCTTAATTGGAGTATCTCTTAGAATCAGTGTGAAAGAGCAAATATTCATGATCATGAATTTGAAACTTGCTTTCAGTGAAAATTCTCCAAAACTCACTGAAAACATGCTTTGCTAGAAGTGTATTTGTGGACTATGAACACAAAAATGGTGTACTGTAAGAACAGCTAATGTAAATTAATGCAAACACATTATTTGTGCAATATTCACTGAGCTTTATATAACTATACCCTTAATCCTAGCAAGATCTTCAGAGAGTATATTTGGGATATCTGGTAAGGATCTTTTTCTCACAGCATAATTTCCCAAAGACCAAGGGGCAAACAAATGTCCTCTTTCGTGAAACAAGAATATAACTAAATAAAAAAGCAAAATAAGCACATAACCTGCTTTTCTGTCTAAACTGGTGCCTGGGGAGCCTCTTAGCTGGGGAAGAATGGAAAGGGGCAATGGTCAATGGTTTTACTGGTTCTTTAAGATACATCTCTGGTTACAAGCTGTAATAGAAGGGTCCTTTTCAGTGCCCCCTGTCAGAAGAGCTGATCTAGTCTGTTTTACACAATTGTCTATTTCACAATAAGATATTTCAGTCCTGTGGTCTTCAAAGTGCCCATTGAAAGCAGTAATTAGTGATCGTTTAAGGTACTTATGTAATGTTAACTTCAGCACACAAGGGATGCTCTTGAGCCTGGCCCCTGTTCATTCCATTTCATTTTGGAGCTTTGAAGATAATTGATTTTTTGAAGACTGCAGCGTTCCCTTCAAAAATCAGAGACTAATAAAGTGTGGAGCTAATTTTGACTCAACCATTCATGCCATGTTTAGAGGAAGAACTAACTGTTTACTTTTCCCCTTATGGATATCAATTAATAGAATTTAAAATCAGTGAAGTAACTACATGTGAAATAGCTTAAAACATACTCACACTGGAGCAGAACTCTTTAATTATGAATAATCAGGCTCAAAAGAGATAAAAAGATGGTGGATTAAAACATGGCAATAAAGTCTGAATAAATCAGTTCGTCAATATTTTGTAAAAGTACATGGGGCCAGCTCCCCAGGGCTCCAACTGCTCTGCACAGAGTGCAGGTCGAGAGAAGGTATATGTAAAGGTAACTCAAAGCTCACCTTTGCATTTCCTGATTCTGCTGCCTGTCCCCCTGTGCTGAGGAAGAGTACCCTGCTGGCTGCAAACAGGCCCAAGAGGCCAGAACCATAACTGAAAATTGGCCGAGTAAAGAGGCATCCCAGCTACTTTGCCTTTCCTCCAGTCATGTCTTGTTACCTTGTAGCTATTACACCAGCAGCAGAGAGAGAAAGTGGTGGAACAGCCTCTCAAATGGCTCCACAACATTAAGATACTCCCTTGGCTGATTGCACCAGAGTTACGGCTAGTGCCAAGCAGCAGACAGCAATCACACAAGCGACCTGTGACCCTGATCCCTGGACTTCCGGCATGGGTTATAGCCCAGAAACATCCTTGCAACTAACCCGGGTCAAGAGATGTACTGAAATCTACACCTAGGTGAAGTTGTAACAAGGTAACGAAATCTCAAAGGGCATTTTTTGGTTTTATTATTTTTCTTCCAATGTAGACTAATCCAGGCATATACTGAACCCACATAAGCTGTCTACCTGAATAAGATAGTGTTATAGAAGGATCACAGTCTTTTGCACTGGAAAGTTATGCCTATTTCAGACTTTCAATCACAAGACAGAGAAGTCACTTAGGGTCTAAACTACAGCTGACTGTTTCAATCAAAATCATTTTACTACCTTGAACTATTTTTGGACCTCCCAACCTGGTTTCTTAGGTTATAAATATCTAGAAAGATGAGTGAGTTCCTTAGCCCATCATGAAAAGTATGGTGAAAACTCTTCTTGCGTCATAATCAGTGCTATGGTTAAAAAAAAGGATCTGGTTACTAGAAAAAAATGAATGACTTTTGCTATTCCTCACATCTTCTCAAAGGCAGGATTCTGTTCCTCAAAATTCAGTGTATATAACCACTCAGGCTATGTATAGATCACATAGCCTTTTTTATATGCAGTACAGAGATTTCGTTCAACAGTTCACTATTTGTACCAGTCATGCACTTACCATCAATACTTTCTTATATATTTATTAAAATAAAAACAAAATAAAAACTATGAAGTGACATTTAAAAGAAACTCTAAAAGGAATCACACTTAGCAACTTGTGGGTGGTGGTCTGTACTGCACCTCTAGAGCTCAGGGGGAAAGAATGACGAGATAGCAAATGTGAAAAATTGGGACGGAGGTGTGGAGTAATAGGCACCTATATTAACAAAAAGCCCTGAATATCAGGACTGTCCCTATAAAATCAGGACATCTGGTAATCCTAGGGGGGAAAGGCAGTTCTAAGTTATGGCAGCTCACCCTGGTCTATCAGGGATGGCAGCTCACCCTGGTCTATCAGGGATGGCATTTCAGTCTAAAATGGCCATAGTAACATAGGATACATCCCTACCCCAAGCAAGCTAGTTGCACTGGTGCTTGCAGGGAGGCCTGTGTAGTGCTTCTTATGGCAACCCTGCAAATTTTTCCTTGTCCCTTGCCACTTATTATGGCCCCTATACACTGTGGTAGTGCTATATGGAGGACATCCCACACAAGGAGTTACTCTTCATTTTTTTAAGTCTGTCCGTTTTGACATTTCTAGGAATCAGCCCCACTCAGTTTTGTACAGTTACATACTATGTAATTGCTGGTTTGAGGAAAAAGAAATGGTAATAGCCATCTCCATGGCTGCATCTACACTGAGCTTTTAGTGAAAACCTCTCACCATTGGACTATTGGGGTGCTGCTACATTTCTACTAGCAATGATGGGATCACTTGGATAGACCAGCTGCCAGCATTTTTATCATCTGTTCATCTCTAACCCTTCTTAGAGCAGGTCTAGATGAGCTGGTGGCAAAGGCCCTGATGGCCAGTCTACAACACTGATTTTAACAAAAAGTTCAGGGTAGACAAGGCCTACAAGCCTTATATATCTATGAACCTGTTCATTTTCCAGTACTAGCAGCCAAGTGCCTCTCTCTGGGGGATTACATCAGGCTAAGCTCCTGGGTTTGCATTAAGGACACTTCCCTGTCAAGACAACAAGAACCTTGAAATGTATTGTAGGACAGCGATGGGGCAAAAACAGCCACTCACAAAGCAAAGTCTAACATGAAGTGGTAAGGGAGTCCTAAAGGTTCTCTTGCTGGATCCTCCTCTTGGGAGATGCTGAGCACCCCAGTTACAAAGGAATTTACCTGGAGTTGAAAACATGAAGCATCTTCTCAGATAGTGTCCCAAAAGGGCAGGGTTCATAAACATTAGAATCCGAGTTCCTGTTTAGAAATCATGTAGCCTTCTATCAGTTTTCTAATCCTCAGATCCTGTTAGTGGCTGGATACTGCAACCGTCTCCAGAAGCCCCATTGTGTTCCCCTTCATCACAAAGATTTCACTGTTGGACAGTGTATGGTATTCTGATGCTTTCTGAAAGCTATTTGAAATGTGAAGTCAAAAATCAAAGAGAGGGGAAAGTGTAAGAAAGCCTATCCAGTTTCAAGTCAGAGAAGCCTTCTTTTCATACAGTATTTTGAAGGGAAATGGTCTAACTCCTCCCCTGTAGGTAGGCATATTCAAAAAGAGGCAACTAAATCCTATTATTGCTTGGATTGAGCTGAAGGAAATTCTTACTGGATTTTAATTTCTTCATACATGTTCTATAACTAGAGAATCACAGACCATCAAATATTTATAACCTGTTAAGAATGACAACAGAGTCCTGTGGACTTTTAAAGACTAACAGATTTATTTATCGCATGATAAATAAATCTGTTAGTCTTTAAAGTGCCACAGGACTCTGTTGTCTTTCTACAAGAGACTAACACGGCTACCCCTTTGGAATCTGTTAAGAATGTTTATACTGAGTTTATAAGGTAGTTCTGGGAAGCATGCTATTAAGTACTTGAGAAGTCAAGTTTAAAGAGATATTTAATGCTTCTTAGTTGTGAGGAATAATTATTTGTTGTTGTTTTATACACACTCATAAGTAGCAATGTTACCTGAGTGTATTGAAGGCAGAAATCTTGCTGGATTGCTAACAGGTTTTGCATGTGGACACTGATAATGGGCTGTTAACTATTGTTTTCTCACTCTTTAACTGGTAGAGCATAAAGACTGTGAAAATAAAACATTTTTTCCTGATGAAGGAGTAATGAGAGTGTAATTTTAAAAAATGACTTTTTATCAAGTTATCAGAATGTGTATATATATATATATATATATATATATATATATATATATATATATATATATATATAAAGCTAACAAAATGCAGTAAGGAAATTTAAGTTAATACAACAATCATTATAATCTACAAAAGGAAAAATGCAAAATACAAGTCTATTCCTTTATGCCTTTTCACTTCTGTTTTCTTTTCTTTAATATAAGTAAGCCCTGTGCATGATCAGCATAGTCTAGTTATATAGATAAACCAAAAAATGTTGGTTTAGCAATGATATCACTTATAAGCCATGTTATATGACAACATGACACCAATTTTTCAGAGTACATTCCCCTCCTTTTCTTACTACTGTAACATTGTTTTCTCAAAAAAAAAAAATCTATGTTTGATTATCCTTTTAAACATTCTGAATAAGCTAGGGATCTCTTAGCTTTCCATTCATGGCAGGGTCATCAGTACCAATTACTTGCTCTAAAGCTTCTTTAGAATAATTTCTTTAGTAATAATTTCAATACATCTTGGGAGAGAAGTTCTTCATATTCTAAACTGGTTGAGCCAAAGGCCACTGAAATCAATAGAAAGACTCCCAATTGCTTCCAGAGGCTTTGGATCTGGCCCATATTGCTTCAATATCTTTGTAATTTGTGACAAGAGAAAAAGTTTTATAGGATAGGTAGATCAGCTAATGGTTAGAGTATAATTTTTAACAAAAGTCATAAGAGCAGAAGACACACCTGGCACAAGAATGAAAAAGGTAACATTGATATAGGTGTGGAAATACCAGAATTTCTGGAGATGAGAATATCTTTTTTGTCCACTGATGAAAGTATTCTCAATGAAGGCAAGTAGAACTCCCCAGTTATTCTTTTTCTCATTCATTCATTTTCTCCAGAAAGGTTCTGTCTGATCCTACATCTTCGGAAGTCAGTGGTTAAACTCCTATTGATTGTAATGGGAGTAGCCACCATCAAAGATTGGGAACTCCATTTATATAGGGGAAACCTATATAATAATTGGCTATTTCGTTAAAGGCAGCAAAGCAGAGGTGAGTTTAGAGGTGGGTTCTGAAGAAGTAAAATGTGTTGATCTTATGGATCAGCTCAGCAAGGACATTCCATCCATAAAGGTTAATGCTGAAAAAGGTGCAGATATATTTATGAAATAACCTGACTCGTGGATAGCTGAGGCTGTCATTGCTGATGGAAGAGAGGGCATGGTACAAGAGATGACAGAGATTAAATAGAGAAATTATAAATAGATGGAGCTCACTATATTGATGGTTAATCTAGATTTCATTGAAGTCAATGGAGAGTTTTGCTTTAAAATCAAAGGCACGATGTGACCCATTGTGAGCAGGTCTGGTCCACTATCTGTGAAAACAGCAGATCTATAAAAGGATTGAAAAGCTTTGAATGTCAAAGAATGAAATATGCTGATTTTGGTAAGTAATAAATAGCCAGGAACTAAGGCTATGTCTACACTAGAAAAGTTGTCGACTTTATTAAGTCGACTTAACAATGTCGACTTAACTTTTCTAGTGTAGACATAGCCCCTTGTCAACCTTATTAAGTCAACTTAACACTTTCAAATTCCAAAGGGATAGCCGTGTTAGTCTATTGTAGAAAGACAACAGAGTCCTGTGGCACTTTTAAAGACTAACAGATTTATTTATCGCATGAGCTTTCGTGGGAGAAAATCCCACTTCATCAGACGCTTTGAGCTGATGCTATGTCATACACTCCCCTGCATTTAATTTCCTCCCATTCTGTAACTTTCCCATCTTCAAAG
>ML685785.1:19402860-19419420 GCA_007922175.1 Pelusios castaneus
GAAGTGGGATTTTCTCCCACGAAAGCTCATGCGATAAATAAATCTGTTAGTCTTTAAAAGTGCCACAGGACTCTGTTGTCTTAACACTTTCAGTCAACTTAATACGGTCAATTTAGGCACTAATCCCCGTCTACACTGGCTTTAAGTCAATTTAAGGAGTCGACTTAAGGCTTAAGTTGACCTAAAACCAGGTGTTATTAAGTCAACTTAAGTTTTCCTTAAGTTGACTTAAGGAAATGCTTACGTCAACTTAATAAAAGTCCAGTGTGGACGTGGCTTAAGTCGACCTAAGTTGCCAGTGTAGATGCACTCTAAGTGACTGTGGAAAAAATTACTTTTTCTAAACTGAAATAAATCCCTATCAATCCTGAATCTTTTCTTTTTTTAATAGATTTCAGAAATTAACCTGGGGAAGAAATACAACTATAGCCAAGTTGTGTATTGGAAAGGATCCAGATAAGACACTAAATATACCAATAGTTATTTACTATGGGATTAATTTCTTTCATGTTAGAGTATGCCTATTATGTTTCTTTAGTTTATGCTTAAACAGCCATCTAATTAAAAGGAATGGATCTTCCATGAAGTTTACAGCTGAATAAAACACTTTCTGCTCTGCAAGAATTTTTTTTTATTGATAGGTTATATGCTGCGTAATTACTATTAGCAGGGTTTTTCATTTCCCCTCCCATGTCTTAAGAAATTATCTTATCATTCCACTATAACTGAGCATTCCTTTCTGGGTCTTTGGGTCAAGGAAAGGGTTAAAATTCTCTATCACTATCTTGATCTTTGTTGAAATGGTGTATGGGAATGAAATGGTTGCCAATTTCTTTGCAATGCATTCTGACTGTACGGGAGTTCTTTTTCTCCTGACAGGCAGGTGAGATCAAAGTGGTGCAGGACAAAAGGGGCTCAGCAGTGATTTGTCAAGGGACGAAAGGCAGTCCTGTCTGGGAAAGTGGCTGTAGCCCAGAACGAGCCTTCAGATCACTAACACACTAAAGAAATCATGGCATGAGAAAAAGTACAGCAGAAAAGGTTCAAAGGTCAGTTTTATTTGGTTTGGATTATTGGTGCCTCCTTTTAAACCAAAGAGCAAGAGGGAAAAAGAACAGGCTAATAACCCTTGTTATTGTCCAGGAAAAAACTCTTTTGTACACATTGCTTGGGATTGTCTGTAATTAAAATGCTGTTTTTAGAACAAGGACCTGATCCTGAAAATCCTTGCTCACGTGAGTAGTTCTTAGTCATATGAATAGCCTCATGGAAGTGCTCTTGAGCACAAAGAGACTACAGGTTTGCAGGTTGGGGCACTAAATTTGGTTTGAGGATGGTCTTTGTGTGTGTGTGTGTTCGTGTTCCTCAAAGGTGGGCATTCCCCTATTTTCAAATAAAAATAGGGCTGTAACAAATAATTAGGGAAAAGATTTTTATTTAAAACCTTGTGAAAATTTCAGAAAAAAGGCTGGTGTTGAAAGAATAAGTTAGGTCATTGGTCTTGTATTATATTAAAATGTAAGAAAATAATTACCTCCCTCAGACCTACGCAATTGGAGTGATCCTGCACATCAACAATAAATAAATAAATAAATAAATATAAAACAATATTGGGCCAGATCCTCATCTGGTGTAAATTGACACAAATTTTTCAATTTCAATTCAACTATACCCATTTATACCAGCTAAAGATGTCCCCCAAATAATCATAAATTTAAAAAATACATATGTTGTTCTAGCAACTAGTTCATTCTACATTTGAATGCTGAACTGAATGTCTCATTCCTTGATCTAGCATTTTAAGTTCCCGTTGAAAAATGGAAGACATATTAGTGTATCAAGAGTGGCTCTGAAAAGAGTTCAATACAGCCTTCTAAGTCAGAGGATAGTTGTGGTAATCTGGAAACTCTGAATAGGGAAGAGAAGAGTTAGGAGGACATGCAAGACCTTCAGGAAGATGCAGGCTGACATGGCCTGTTAATTCTCAGGAGAAAACAGCATCAGGGCTGGCCCAAACATATAGGTGAACTAGGCGGTCACCTAGGGCACCAGGCTTTAAGGGGCGCCAAATTAGATGGAAGTGAATTTTTTCTCTATTTTAAAAAAATATATTAATATGTTCTCTTTTATAACATGGTGGGGGGGGGCGTGCCAAAATTATAGTTCGCCTAGGGCACCAAAAATCCTTGGGCTGGCCCTGAACAACATTAATCATACCTGATGTGGTTACGTGGATTTGATTAGTTATATGTATCCCTTGGCTTCACCCTATGCATCTTGGAGCAGAGGAACAGATAAGCAGAAGAGGGAGGGAGGACTGGAGGTCAGAGCAAGCTCCTGTCTTTGTACTCTTCTCTTTCCTTCTCTCTTACTACAATAATAAATATTTGTTGGACATTATCATAGAATCATAGAACTGGAAGGGACCATGAGAGGTCATCGAGTTCAGTCCCCTGCACTCATGGCAGAACCAAGTACCATCTTAAACCATCCCTATAGAAACCACTTTGGTTCACATGGATTGTGTGTGTGTAGTTGGCTTTGATATTATACTGAAAATAGGGTGAACATTTATTTGAGAAAATAAAAGATTTCCAGGTAAGCAGAAAGATGTTCTGGGCTTCGTGTCAAGATTGCCTCCATTGAAGAATAAGGCATGAATCAAATTTTCATGCTCTTGTCTCTGATCATAGAAAAGGAAATGTCTATGACCAACGCTGAAATACCTTTTTGAGAAAACTCCAAAAATCACTCCTGAATGCCCTGTCAAAATGAGTTATTTTAATGTATTATTTAAATTGTGGAAATGCTCAAAAACCACAATCAGGATTAAATGCTCTATGAAGATTTAAGAGAAGACATAGTCCCTGCCAGTAAGAGCTTATGGTACAATATTAAAAGACAAAAGTTAGACAAAGGCTAAGGAAAAAAGATACAATATACTAACAAAATGATCCAAGGGGTGGCATGTACCATGATGTTAGTTCCATCTTGGGTTTTTGAGTTTTTTTAAGTTTGACTGTATATTTGTTTTATTTATTTATAAAAATGTGCTCAGTATCCAAAAATCAGTACATGTGAAAAACCCATATTCACTATCACTTCTTGGGACCATTAAAGACTGGTCTCTAAAGAGCCATTCTTCCAATAAGGATGGGTGAGGATTATACTTGAAAACCTGAAGAGGACCTTATAAAAATTGAATAACAGTTATATGATGGCAAAATTATTGTTTTGTTTATAAAAGAGTAAAAATACAATTGATTAAATACTAGAAATACAAATACATAGTAAAAAGAGATTTTTAATATATAAGAGGTCATTTGTAGCCAAAATGTTGAAATGTCTGTCACCCAAGATACAAGCGGCTGTTGCCCAAGACACAACCGGCTCAGAAAAAAATGATGCTTTTCCATTGTTGCTATGATTCTTCAAGATGATTGCATGCAAAGATCCCCACTGTATGTGATGAATGGAACCACAGTGCACACACTTGAAACTTTTTGTAAATCAGTTTACTTTGTAGCTGTTTGCGTTCCCTGCCTATGTCCTTACATCCCTAACTAAGGGCACATAAGGAGGTGCAGCCACAAGCAACACTCATTTCCTTCAAGCATATCAAGAATTTGTTATAAAATTTCTACAATGAACAGGCAGGGGTCTGGAAACAATAAACCAGTTGTCTCAAAGAACCAAAGTTACTTTGGTGAGTAACCATTGTACATGGATCGCTGTAGATCCTTTTGGAGGTGGATCTGAAGAAAAGTACATAAATAAGGACTCCAGAATGTCTCTGTTGAACTGAGAATTTGATCTAGAGGCCAAGTCAGGAAAATAATGTTATATAAAGATATGGATGGACTTCCATGTAGCATCGTTTCATATCTCAACAAAAGGGACGTTTTCAATACATGCAGACAAGTTTGCCTTGGGTGTGATGGAATGCACTCTAACACTGCTTGGGACTAGAATCCCCACTAGTTTATAATGGGAAAATATACAGACTGACTTGGGCAGTGTCTGAGTGGAGCTAGGATTCTGATCCTTTTCCCATCACAAGTGTTCTAGCCGACTGTGAAGGAGACTAGAGACTCTTCTGCCAGGCCTAACAGGCTGGATTGCCAAACTAAAGGATCTATGATAAGGTTCTGAACTGCACCTTGGATCTATTTTCTCTGATTTTTTTCAGCACCCTGTAGTCCAAGGGAATTGAATGGAATGTATAAAAAATTATCTAGCTCCTTCCCAAGATAAATGTATCTATCAAATACCCAATATTCTTCTCATTGCTGAAACAGAATAAGTTGTAAACAGTATTGAGAACCGTGACAAACATGCCCATCTGAGAGTTTCTCAGAAGAATGGCTTTTGGAGGACCCAGCTGTATCTTCTGCTGAGGTTACTGACTAGGATGCTATCTTTGCCTGGAAAGTGGAAAACTGTGGACAAGATGCAAAGATGGACACTCTTATTCCGAAGCTTTATGGTTTTCTGTTATAGAAGTACATAGGTGGCTCTTGGCAGCTGGCTTATAAATAGCATACTGTGGCCACATTGTGTCAGAAGAGTTGTCCATCAGTAAGGGTGGGAATGTCTTGTAGACCAGAGAGAGCCTGCTCTCAGTTCAAGGATGTTTATGTGGAGATTGGTCTGCTCCCATGTCCAGAGGCTTTGAATTGTGGACTGGTCCCAAAGAGCTCCTTATCGTAGTCCCAAAGCATCAGTTACCAACACAACAAATAAAGAGTCCTCCAATTTTTAAAGACTAACAAATGTATTTATCGCATAAGCTTTTGTGCGTGTAATCCCACTTTATCAGATGCATGAAATGGAAGCATGTCAGATAAATAAATAAGTACAGAGAGGGGTAAGTCACAAGGTCAGTTCAGTCTTTTTCAGCAAACCAAACAAGTTGTTTTGATGCAAATGGTGTGGAACAACAGATAAGAAAATGGGAAGGTTAAAAGAGGGGAAAATCACCTTTTGTAATGAGTGAGTCAAACCAACTCTCTATTCAGACCAAATGTAATGGTGTCAAATTTGCATAAGAATTCCAACTCTGCAGTTTCACGTTGGAGTCTTGTTTTAAAGTGATTCTGTTGAAGCACTGTAACTGTCATGTCTTTCACGGAATGTGGAGGGAGGCTGAACTGTTCCCCTTTTTGAATGTTACTAGTCTTGAGATCTGATTTGTGTCCATTTAGTCTTTTGCGCAGAGTTAACACAACAGTTAGCCAACACAGTAGAGCATGGAGTTTGAAGTGGATGCCATTGCAAATCAATATTGATTTCATCCATCACCACAGAAAAAAGTATGCCACTCATTGATCCAAGAAAATGCTAAGGCCATGTCTATACTACCTCCTAGGTTGGCAAAACTTATGTCACTCAGGGGGTATGGATAAACCACCCCGCTAAGTGACATAAACTACATTGACATAAGCGCTAGTGTACATAGTGCTATGTTGGTGGGAGAGCTTCTCCCATGGACATAGCTTATGTCTCTCAGGGGTAGTTTTTTTATGCCGACAAGAGATCTCTCTCCCATCAGCACAGAGCATCTTCACCAGACACGCTTCAATGGCAAGCTGTATCAATGCATCTGAGTCACTGCATTGCTATACGTGTAGACATGGCCAGAGATACTGGCTAATATACTATATCCAGTCATTTCTGCAATGATCTGAGCTGGAGTCTGGCCTACAAACATTTGAGAACCCTTAGCAGACTTAACAGCCTGAGACATAATCTGACAGTTGTGTTAGGACCTGATTGGAACTCAAGTATCATTCGTCACATGTTACAGTGAGAGATGAATGGTCATGATCTGGAGTCTGAACAGTCTAAGTTAACTTCACTTTATCTTTCAGGATGAAAGTGGACTTTTTTAGGTTCATTTTTAGGCCCAATAATTGGAATATCTGGCAGATTGTCCTGAGAGCAAACTGTACTCCTTGGAGAAAGCCACCTTCTCAGCCAGTTCTAAAGATATAAGTGCTGTCCCAGTCCTTTCCAGTGGCCAGACAGGTGGGGCTCAGTACAGCAAGATACTTAAGAACATGCCTCTTGAAGTTAATATGAAAACTCAGGTTGTTAAATTTAGTCCTGTGCTGAAGTACCTTCCTAAATCAGGGCCTTGATAACGACTGATTAGGGCTGTGGAAATCATGAATGGCAGAATGTGATACCAGTAATAGCCTCCCACAGAATATGAGATATTTCCAATGAACAGTGCAAATTACAATATGGAAACACACAGCTTATGTATTGAGAACCATGAACCAATGCTGTGGCCAAAAAGAAAGAATTAAGGAAACCAGTGTCAATATCTGGAACATCAGCTGTCTGATGTATTTGTTCAGACATCTGAGACCCATATATGATTTGGGGATATAACTCCCCTTTTATTTTACATACTCAAAAGTAATAAGAGTAGAATCTCTTGTCCTTTATAGCTCAGAGACTCAGAGGTCCAATTTGAAGGAAAGATAAAACACTGCCCTCAAGCACTTTCTTGTGACAGAGATCTCTGAAAGGGGATTGGGAAGAGGGATTGGGGGGGAGTAGAAATAGATGAAATAATGCTTTATGATCTCCAAAACCCATTGTTCTGAGGTAATTCCACTTCACACCATAAGAAAACAAAGAGTTGGTAATAAAAAATGAACAAGGAATGAAAAATGTCCACAAAACCAGAATGGCATGATGTTCTTAAGCTCATCAAATGTAGAACTGGGCAATGGACACTGATGAGATCAGATCTACCAAGATGGCCCTCTTTTGGTAGCATCTATTCATACCCTTTCTGATGGTATGGGGACTACTTCTGTGCAAGCTCTTACTCCAAGCATTGCCCAAAAGAAACTGTGTCTCATATCTGATGACTGAGGTGTGTCATTTGGCAAACATAGTACAGGAAGTCAAAGATCTGAAAGTGGTCTGTGGTCTTTGAGGTGGTACAGTGAGTGTTCCACCTTGCCACTGAACAATTCAAGGTGCTCAAACAGCAGATATTCTACCGTGGTCTGTACCCATCTTGGCAAACCACAGGGTGTTAGCCATATGTACTAGTGCAAAGTTACCAAAATAACAACTGCCCTTCAGTGAAGTGCCACAGCATCCCTTGTGTCCTGTAGGCCATGTTTCTTCACTTGCTCGTCCTCAGCAATCACAGATGTTATCTATACCTTTTAAACCTCTTCTAATAAGCTCTCTTGCGCAAGGATTATCTTCTTGTTTTCTGTTTGTACAGTTTAAGTACAATAGGGTCCTAGTCTATGACTAAGACTTCTAGGAGCTACAGTACAATAATATTAATAATAATTAATAATGAGCACAAGTCTGTCCTGGGAAGTCTTATGTGGATAAGAACACTTGCTATTCAGATTTCTCCATTTGCAAGCTCACTGAAGAAGGTATCATGACCTAGGAGATCTAGCCACTTTGGCCATTTGTCCCTTAGGATTGAGTGGGGAGGGTCAGACTGTCTTGAACAGTCCTTAGTTACAGAAACAGCTAGGGAGCTGAGGACATGATAAATGTTAAAAATGTTTAAATACTTTCCAAGAAGCCTGATAACATTGGCCAGCTCTCTTAGATGTACAGGCTTTAGAGCAGAGGATCTTCCAGTCCAGAGGTACTGAATAACCTAATTGACTGGAAAGGCTATGGTCCCAAAGCAGTTTCATCCAAAGAATGACAGAAAGCATAGACAAAGTCATGTAGATCCAACCTTCAGCCAATC
This sequence comes from Pelusios castaneus, assembly GCA_007922175.1. NCBI lineage: Eukaryota > Metazoa > Chordata > Testudines > Pelomedusidae > Pelusios > Pelusios castaneus. The sequence continues at coordinate 19,410,605 of ML685785.1, forward strand.
TCCCCCAGCGTTCCTGAAAATTCATAATATCATCAAGATATTGTACACTTGCTACTTAAATAGGGGGTGCAGGAGAGCTTTTCTAGGTTAGGTCCATGGAAAAGGAAATTAACAAAACCAGTACAAATGATAATGAGGACCGGGCTATTGCTGAGGGAATTCAACCTGATGCCTGAGAAAAAGGAGCAGTCAGGGCCAGTATAGTTGGTTCTATGGGCTGATCCACTGACACTCAGGAGGCTGATAGCAAGGTGACTGAGGCCATTAGAACATGCAACATTATGACACCAGATCTTGAGAGAGAATGCTAACAAAAAAGGACCTTGATATCAAGACACCAGGCAGAGAGGGACGTGGTACTGAAGCACTGAGAAATGAAAGTGCCTGCCTCAAACAGCCTATCAGTGGAAGACCTAATGGAATAAAATATTTGTCAAAAGGCGAAGAGAAGTCATAATAGAATAACATTTTAAAGATTCTAAGAAAAAAATTACTTCCCCTGGAGTGGGTTAATAGGTGTAGTGGCTGTCATGACTGATCTCTTCGGTTGCCCACAAAAGTCAGAAGGAAATGAGTAGCTGCTGGGCCTGCAGCTCCGATGTACCAGAAGGAAAGGTAGGTTGTGGGCAGTACCCAGTTAAACACCACTTTCAGAAAGTTTCAAGCTGTTGTGTCTGAGACATGGCATTATAGATGGAATCTACTCAAAGAAAATCTAAGATCTAATATTTGATTGTTGTCAGGTATTTTGAAATAAAAACTTAAATGATGGATAACCCAATGGTTAAAATCCTAGCCTTCCACTTGAAAGACTCAAGTTCAATTTTTTGGTTCCCCACAGACTTTCTGTGACCTTTGGCAAGTCATCTGATCTCTCTGCACATCAGTCCCTATCCGTACAATAGAGATAATAATACATTGATTTCAATGAGAATTAGCTACGTCAGTGCTTCTGAAAATCCCAGTATGCACCTGAAGATGGAAGGAGGTGTATTTAAATAGATAGATACGTACATTTAAAAAGCTAGTTCTTAGAGATCTGTAAGTTATTATAGAATATGTATATTGAGACAAGAAAGTTCAGATTAGAGCCTTCTTCAGAGTGCTCTTGAATCTGCCATAAACGAGGCCACAAAAGCTGTTGCTGATACATCATATGCCAGTGGGCTCTCAGGAAAGCTCATATTCTAGGATGTTATATACTGAGATGATTATAATCACTGAATGCGATCCAAAGGAAAAGTATTTTCTTACTGAAATAATTAATACAGTCTCTTCAATTGTCCACTGTGTTCTCCACTTTATCTTTCCCACCTCCCTCCATTTCCTCCCTCCCCCGCCTGAGTAATTGTGTTATAGCGGGATTAATCAGTGGGTGGAATACCGTAAATAAAGACACTGTGAAGCTGTTCTGTTTATGGCGACGTTGTATGTATGTAGTTATACCTAAAGCGCATGGATGTCGTTTATGATAAAACAAGGACAGTTAACTTTATGTCCATTTCCTGTGCATGATATTCGATTTTCCAAAGGAAACATGTTAGCTGAGGACAGTCGGTATCACAAGTAGCTGCCCTTCCCTTTCTTTCCCCCTCCCCAAGTGTTTGTTTTCTTTCCTCCACGACATGCAGGAGTGTGGAGAGAGCGTCTTTAGATGGGGGAACATACTGGCGTGTCTGTTAGTTCTTGGGGATACCACTCTGAGGTTCTTCCCTCCATAGAAGTGCAGACAGATTAAAATGGAACACAAGGAAATTCATGTAGAGTATTCATTTGAACCAGTACTTCCATTTTTTCTCCATTATATTTTTAAACGTGAAACTTGCTCAACCTTTCCCGGAACACCCACCCATTCACACTTGCTGCCTCCTCATATATCTTAGCTCGCAACATGCCTGTCAATTCTTCAGGATACAGGACCTATTTCACATTTTGCATAAAGGCCACTTTATCACTGTCTAAATCGCAAAGTATGTCATCTGATTTTATGGAGAATTCAATGACATCCATGTAGCTGAGAGGAGAATTGATCTTGTTCCCTTCAAATTACACAGTCTCTAAAAGGTGCAGGATATAATGAGAGCTCTAACAAGTCTCTGATTGTAAAAGGAATAAGATCCAAATTCTGAAAGCAGTGGGAAATTAGCTAGAATGAAGTTGCTGGATTAGGCACAAATGACAAGCACCTCACAAGTATAGGACAGACTCTTATATCGATCACACTAAATCCAGAGTAACACTGTGGGCCAAATTTTCAAAAGCTCTCAGCTTCTTAAATGTCTGCCTGGGAACCGGTTGGATCTTATCACTTCTGAAAATCTGTCCCCCCATGTCTTCAATATATCAGATTTCTTTTGTTCTTTTCTATTTTTTTTTCGCTCTCTCTTTCCACATACATGTACAGTTTTTTCCTTGCACAGAACTAGTTTCATCCTTCTACTTTGCAATACTGTTTTGCATTACAGTTCTGTTAGGATCTATGGAAGATACTCATCGATACTAAACCACATGACCACATGGCAGACTAACAGACAGCTATCCTGTATGATATTATTACTATGGGTTTTTTTGTGCTTGTATATTTCTGTTCCTCCTTTCCTTTCCTTTAATTTGTTCCTTTCCTCCATAGAGAATAAACAATAACACTGAAAAAGAGTTGGGTTAAATGGTAGCCTAATGTCTCTGAAGTTTGTATTTTGAATATCTTAACAGAATATATAGTTAAGAGATTGTTTTCTTCCTATTCTTAGATAACGTTTTTGGTAATAGAAAGGGCCTGAGCCAAAGCTCTATAAAGTCAATGGAAAGACTTCCTCTGAATTCCATGTTCTTTGAATCCCACAAAGAATTATTTAATCCCTCATTCCTTACCCAGGCAAACACCAGCATGTTTTAATACAAGTTTTCTTCAATAAGGAGCTCAAGATTTACTGGTAGCTTCTTAATAACATTAACAAAACTGTAAAGAATAACAAGCTAAACTATATATAACATGAATTTATGGAGCTAAATGGTATGAATAAACCATGTAAGTTATATATAGTTAAGTGCTATGGCTTTCTTTATTAAAATTGAATTGTAAAATAACTAAATAGCTAATATAGTAGCTATAGTATTGACTGTATTTTCCTTAATTTAAATAGCTTACATTATGTGAAGGCTTTGTATTGTTTGTTTATACATAAAAAGTCTAAAATAGCTAAACATTGGAAACCATTTTAGATGAGAAAATGAAAGAGAGAAATGTTGATACGTGTTTCTATTGATCTACTATCTGTTCATTCAATGCACGATGAACTAAATCATACATTATCCACCTGAAAATGTACAATAAACTTTTTAAACTTACATTTAATGTCCAGCACCTCCTATGCCACTATATTTAAAATATAAAGAGCAATCAAACAATATACAATATAATAAACAATATTACCTACATATGTGAAACAAAGTAATATGATGCTGTTTGGTTTGCAGAGTCATTTAAAGAAGATTATATGGGGAAACCACAAAGAAACCAAAACTAGCTGAATAAAATTGAATAGAATTTTATAAGCTCTATACAACAATCAGCAGCAGGTGTGATCTAACTGGATTTTAGAAGAGAATTACATACAGAGTGAGATTATTAACTGAGTTGCAAACAAACACCCAATAATCACTCTGAATATGTTTTCTTTGGGTCCTTCCCACGGTCCATGTTTGAACTATAATGGATTTTTAACTGGGGGAGGGAAGGCAATTTTTCCACTGGGGGCTCCGCCTACCTCCTTTTTATTTATTGGCCTACAAATTGTAACTTCCTTCTTGCATTAGACTAACAGCTTCAGTTGTAAATCATTGAGGTATGTTAAAAGAAACATAGAATGTACCCTAGAGTATATGTAGGTCACTGTGCTTGGAATAGATGAATCAGACCACCAGTGGAACCAAACTGTAGATCACTCAATATCAAAGCAGCATCACTGCCTCAGTGCAAAATGCATGTTTGTAAAATGTATTACCATCTGCAACTGGCTAGCATTTTCAGAACTGATTTTTTTTCAATTTTTAATATTTTTTAATTTTTTTAATTTTAATATATTACATAAACAGAATTAATATAACATAAGGCAGTGTTAGTCATAATACATCACATAGCTGTATATACATATGTATGTGCATATAAAGAGAGTTCAGTAATTTTTCTATGCTAGTAAATTGGAAATATATATAACAGAAATTCTGTAATGAAATTAAAGTACACTACTAATAAAATTATTTGCCTTCAATACTTACTTTTACAAGTGTCTGATGATGAAAGCTCCTGCAATAAATAAATGTGTTAGTCTAGTTCAACAAAACAAACAAGAAGTCCTGTGGCACTTTTAAAGACTAACATGGCTACCCCTTTAGTACTTTTACATAGTGACTTAGTAGGAGATATATTCTCTGGGTGGCTTTTAAATATAGGAACATTCAGAAATATTTAGCTAACAAGATCAAGTATAAAGAATAACAGATACTTAACGTGTTCCACTTAAAATTACAGATTTCAAATGAATTAAGAGGTCATTATAGGTTGTAATTCTAATTTAGTTGCACACTGTCCAGAGTCTATTCTTCCCTCCACATTAACAAACAGACTCAAGCTGCTCGCTGATTATTACTTTGGGGCTACAAGGAGCTTTGGGGCATAATTAAAATATTTTCAGAAAGAATCAGTAGCCCACATCTGACATCCCACCCTCTGTTAGAATTAGACCACATCAAAGGGACCTTTTTTATTTTCAAAAATGGTCACCGGACAACTTACAATATACAAGAGTGGGCTTATGTTTTATTGTATAGATGTCTGACCAGAGCAAAATGACTTAAGGTTGCTTGCTATTCAATGTTGCATCAAGTGAGACAAGGTAGCTGTAGCCCTTTGATATTTCACTGGAGGTTGTATTCATTTCATTTGAAAGAGAAACCATTAATGACAGACCTACAAGTGTTTTCTTCCCTAATAAGTAGAATACACATCGTTTGGGAAGCATGTCTGTGTTAGATGCCCAAGGCGGAAAGATTAGTAGATGATGGTGCTAATTAAGAAAATGGTAACCATAATGTGATCAAGATGGAAGCAATTTGAGCAAAAGTCATTAATGAGTTACTCTTCCACCCACTAGCCTTTTTGGTTTACTATTGTAGGAGGGGAAAAGTATCTTGTGGGAATTTTTTTTCCAAAGTACTAATGAAAAACTCCATAGAAGTCTAAAACTGTAAAGTATCAGTTTCACATCTATATGGGGATTTTAGCAATCACTCTGAGTTTAGCTATGAAGAGACTTACATAAGATTTACAAATAATAATTATATTTCCTCTCCTTCTGCAATATCTATCTGTTTATATATATCTTCAAGAATTTTCCTCATCTTCTTAGTACCCTGGGTGCTATTTTGTGCTGTAGTTTGTGGGTGGTAACATATTCATAAACTCGATGGACCATTCTCCCTTAGCAAAAGTTTATTTCAGGGAGGACTTTTGTTTTAGTGTTAGCTGAATGATTCGGCCGTTATATAGTGATCTTATTTTTAAAAAGGGTTAGTGCCTTTTGTGTTTCTATGTTCATATCCTTCATGAGATATTGCATTTTAATCACGTGTTTACTAAGCAAACTGTATCTCCATAATTGCATGCATGAGGCACTGCAAAAAACAACAAAAAAGAATTAATTATAAAAACATTGATCGGTTCTCAGATCACCCTCTCTCCCTGTGAGGCTGGGACATAACTGGTGGAAAAGAGGGGGTGATACTAGTAGGGAGGGGTACATGTGGTTCTTTATGTATTTCCTTGTATTCCAGATAACTAAGTGATGGAAGCCTTTTAGCGTTGCAGGGCTACTAAGTTTTAAGTACACCTAAAAGGGATTCTAGATCACTTTTTCCTTTCAGAAAAAGGTCGCTTCCCTTCTGTCCTTTTTCCACCCAGCCCCAATCAAAGCTTATATTCTTCTACAATGCTTTAAAGTGCAAGAAACTCTTCTCATCCATCTGCTTTATTTTATATATCTTCTTATAGCCAACAGTGAATAGAAAGTCCTATTGGTCAAGGTCAAATGATCAAATTTTGAACTGACTGTCTTCAAAGATGCAGTTGTGTGGCCTTCAGACACCTTAATACTAACTATCCCTCACACACTTCCCAGCAACTTTTAATTGTCGACTGTTTTGTATGCAAATCTAATAAACACCCATTTGTTTAGAAGTTGATTAATCTTTTGCGTTCCTTTTTAATTACGGATCGATAACTTTATTAAAGAAACAAAGCTGTTAAAAGTCGTGTGATACTACAGACGATCAACTGCAGACCTCACTGTGATGATGCCTGATTCACCAGATAACCACAAATAAGAAATTAAGGGGAAAGATTAGAACCAATGTCTTACAAATGTGTGTGTATATTAGATAAGGTGTATATCCATCTATATAACAGAGTACATATAACTTTATCTCTAACTGGGCGTTCTTTCTTAGTTTAGAAATTAACCACTCTTAAAAGACTCACCCAAATATTATTGCACATTAGCAACTGTGATTTGATTGATTTACTAATAACTGTTTTCTTTCAGCGTTCAGGACAAAGGGAAGAAAGAAGTTCACCTCACTGAATACTGACAGTTGAAATCCTTTAACACGCATTTTCCTTTTAGACTCCTGAGCAGCCAATGTCAGAGCCCCTTTTATTATCCCCCCCTTCTTAAAATGTGCCTTTGTAAAAGCTACTTCCCCGAGTTGTTTTATTTGGACATCAGTCATCCCAGTTGTGATCTGCGATAGAGAGTAGCCAGGGAGAAGTGACAGACCCTCGATGTGTAATTTTCAGCTGCCTAACTGTTCCATTTAGGATCTTTCATAGCAGGGGAAATCAAGGCAGAAGCCGCTCTCTGCCCCTCAGATGGGTTGCTGCTGCCGCCCCCCCCTTTTTTTCCCCTGTGATGCGGTTATCCGCAAAAAAGCCACAGTGTGTGTGTGTCTCTCTGTGTGTGATGCTGTGTAATTTTATCCAGGCTGCACTCTGGGAGTTCACACAAGACTGATACCTTTTCCTCCCTGCTTTGTATCAATTGGTCGCAGATCAGGCTATTGTGGCAGGAAGCTTCTTTTATTTCTATGCTCCGTCGATCAACGAATTTTCCCCACAGCCTCTTCCTGAAATTCAGTGGGTCTCTAGCTCTCTCCCTTCCTCTCATGCGTGCAGTCTGTCTAGCTGGAGAGCCCGGGAGAACTCGGAATTCCCTGCCGCTCCATCTAATCCAAACAGCTGGGACTCCTCGGTGGCCTCCGCTCGTGTCTATTGATTTAAGTAGATCTAAGACAGATAAAAGGGACAGAAGGAGGCCGATCAAAACTTGGCCATGCTTCACGAGCTGAACCAGTCTGTGCTTTGCAACTCTGGAGGGCGGCTGGCAAGACTTCTTTAATGGGACCCCTGGTGTCATCTGCTCCGAGCCTTGATCCCCCCAGCAGACCAAGCGCTGCGGCCACCATGCCACGATGGTTATAATTTGGATCTTGCTCCTGAGTTGGGTGCAGGAAGGCTGGTCCCAAGGGCTGGCCGCGGAGGTGCCTCGCTGTGCCAAAGGCCAGACGTGTGACCCGAGGCTCCGCAGAGATGCTGGCGGACGCGGCGGGGTCTACGAGCATCTCGGGGGCGCACCCAGGCGCAGGAAACTCTACTGCGCCACCAAGTATCACCTCCAGATCCACCCCAATGGGAAAATCAACGGCACCCTGGAGAAAAACAGCGTCTTCAGTAAGTACCGTGCACGTCCCTTCCCCAGCCGTCTCCTCCTCCGTTCTGGCTCTGCCCGCTTGCCTTGTCCTGCGGGTCTAGCCTTGGAAACCAAGGCGATTAGCGAGCCTGGGGGTGTGGAGGGAAGTGACAGTGAAACTGACACACCCGGGCCCAGATTCTGACACTCTTCCCCTGAGCAATGTCCTAAGGGATTTAAGGGGGCTGCCTGAGGAATAAAGAGCTAGCCGAGAGGAATTAGGGTGGCGGAATCTGCTCCTTTATTATTGGGGTCCCCTCCCCCAGATTCAAATCAGCAAGATTTTGCCCTGATTGCTTGCAAAGCTACAATGTCTTTGCAGCACTCAGTCCCTCCCAGAAAGAGCCAGTTCCGAAGCAGAGGATAACCATAAAAGACCACACTTCTTCTCTCCAAGGGTTACTCCGGTTGGATTTTGTTTGGTCTTTAATGCTATCAGACAAGGCAGTGTGTCCCCGAACTCCCTTCCGCCCACATGCAAGAAACTGGTGGGGGAAATAGAGATGTGGACCCGACCCACTGGCCGTGGCAGAGTTTTGGCTGAGATCAATGGCAGTGAGATCTGGTCCTCGTTTTTCTCCAGAATCGCAGCATTTATGAATGACTGGTTAATTTTAAACCCTCTTCCAGAATTACACCCACTGACCCACCCAATTGCTTAATGGCTTGTGCAAAAAGCAAATGAGACAAAGAGACAGAAATGCACCTCCCCTCCACACACACACACTGCTAAGAAGTCAGAACATTATTTGCTCAAGTTGCTTCTGATTTGGTGATAGAAGGGGGCCTAGAGACCAAAGCAGAGAGAGAGAAAATCTGTTCTCTTGCCCCAGATTTGAGATGCTCTGAACAAACAGCTCAGGTGCATCAGCCTGTTTCTCAAGCCCTCTTTTCTCTGTCCACCTTCTTTAGCCCCCAGGCTGATTCCCTCTGCTTGTAGCATTATTCCAAAGGGGTAGCCGTGTTAGTCTATTGTAGAAAGACAACAGAGTCTTGTGGCACTTTTAAAGACTA
>ML685785.1:19419520-19463209 GCA_007922175.1 Pelusios castaneus
TTATTCTTTAAAAGTGCCACAAGACTCTGTTGTCCTTGTAGCATTAGTGTAGGAAGCTGCTGAAAGTGGACAAATTAGCATCCGGACAACGGCTATCTGTCCTAAGCTGTCACTTCCTTTAACCATCTTTGCTACAGTTGCAGTCACCACTCCCTCACAGCTCCCTATCACCAAGCTGGGGCCAGTGCCCGAGGAGTCTTTAACCATCCAATAGCTTCCTTAAATTTCAAAATGGGGTTCAGATTTTTTCACCCCCTCAGTCTTCCCTCCCCAAAGTCTATTGTTTGTCTCCCCTTGGGGGAACTTGAGGTGGTATAGACTAAATGGCATTTATCCCTGTGGAAATGTAATTAAGATGGAAGGTGATATGCCAGGAGCAAAGGGCTGTGTGTGTAAGAGACAAAAGGAAAGACTGGACTTTTCAAATAGTTTTCTTAACAGGCCAGTAGAAATACTGCAGCTGGTATGTGGACTCACTGCCTGTCTCAGGAGACTGCTTTTGGAGGAAACATCTTTCTTCCAACAGCAGAATCCTCAGGGATCTGGGACTTTCCTTTCTTCTCACTCTCTGGGATTCAGAGTGTAGCTTTCTTTCTGCACAAAGGGTCCTGTCTTCTTGGGTGTCTGGAGCCCACACTGTTTCTGGAAAGCCTATGCCCTTGCTCAGAGATAGGGAGACCTCAGAGATCTGCCTCAAGTCAAGAGGAAAGCCACTGGAGAAACCTCTAGTTATCAAAAGACTTTTAGGGGATGTTCAGTCCACACCACAAGGAGGGCTGATTCGGAACAGCTGGGTGTAGAGGAATTACCCTCAATTTTCAAGACTTTACCTCGCCAGATAGGAAAGCTTAAGGCACATGTGATCTCCAGACACTCCTGGGTTTTAACATTCCAGCTTCTAGGACTGACCAACAGCACCGGCAGACTTGCTAAACTGGGCAGCTTTGCCAAGCAAGATATACCTTTGCATATGTATCATAACTCCTACTGCAGCATCTCGCCTTACACCACCATGCTTGGTGTCTCAGCTTCTTTTGGTTGGATGGAGACACATTGGGATTGGGAGGCTGTGTGGACTTGTGGTCCCTTTACACTTGTCCAGTGCATTAGACACTATCTTCCCTGGGCTGAAATATCTCTTCCCTTATTCTCACATTGGCCGTGTTTCAAGCACTACATCAACTTTCCAAGTGACATGTTCCCTTCATGGTTATCTACATGGCTGTGAGATGCAGCTGTCTTTCTCCAGGTTACCATTTGGAGACCTCCGAAAGAGCATTGTCCTGAAGTGGATAGCTTTGTGATGGGGTTCAATAAGTCAAGCCCTCTGGTGTCCCTGAGCAAAGCATTCAAGGGGATTTACATTTTGTTACTTACACATAGATTAAGCTAACCTGTAGTTCAACATCAGCTCTTTCCTTTCTGAAAGAGTTCAGTCTCAATCAAACAAGTGGGGATTTAAAGCCAGAGTTAGTTTCAAATGATGCCCAGATTATTTTTTCTAATTTTATTATAGTCTTGTTTTATGTACATGGCTGCAGCCTGACTTGTTCAGTGTGCTAGATACAAGTGTGAGCTCATATTCAGATATATGTCAGAAAGTTACATATGAAGGGGACCTCTCTCTTTCTGTTTCTAGGTATTCTAGAGATAACTGCAGTTGATGTTGGAATCGTTGCCATCAAAGGTTTATTCTCAGGCAGCTACCTGGCCATGAACAAAAGGGGCAGACTTTATGCTTCGGTAAGTTTTACTTGAAGACAGTGGTTCTTAACTATTGTATTGAAATGGAAACGAGTTCCTCTGTGTCAGCAATTTTCATGGGCGGTGGGGAGAGAAGGGAAGCACTATTTTCCCGAGTGGACAAGGTTTATCTATGAATAAATGTTTATAGAAAAAAATATTAAACACTGTAGCAACTTTTTCTTTGCTTTTGTTCGAGGCAATCAATTACACTTTGTAAAATTATTTGAGATCCTCAAAGGAAAAGTGCTCTCAAAGTGCTAAGTATTCTTACTTTTCTTATTATCTGTACATCCAAAGAGACAAAAATAATTTATTTGGCAAAGGCTAACATACTCCTAAGCTTTGGGGTTATACAAAATTAAGTATGAAAAATACATCACAAGCAAGCCTCTGAAATATGAGATATTGATATCTATTTACAATGGCCCAAATTAACTGATATGTATCTTTGACACTGGGAGGAGGTAAGTGTCAGAGGAAAGGGAGTCTAAAACTGATTTAGCATGTCTACTACTTGAAAATCCTTCATTAACATCAATAGGAGTTTCTCTTACAGAACACTGAATGGAGCCCAATGTAAATGTAAAGTGAATTAGAGCTGGTGTCGGAAGACAAAATATAGCAGGAAAAGCAACTACAAAAAGTCATAAGAAGGTATAAGTTAAAGTAAGCCCCTCAATCCATTACTTTAACTTTACACTTTCCAACAGACTGTTAGGTTGAAATCCAGACTCCAGTGAAGCCAACTGGAGTTTGCCATGGACTTCCATTTGCCTAGGATATCACCTCAGTGTGTAAAATACTTCATGTTAGACTCCTTTACACTCGCTTAGGTACAAGGAACTATTTATCAACATATAACTTATACCACCTTCTCCATCATCTTTGAATTTGGTCCAGCGTCCTTGATTGAATCTCTGGCAATGTTCAGATCAAACTTTTACTATGCAGCAACTATGGTGTAAAGTCTCCCCAGGAATCCTGAGGGATGAAAGCAGATTTTAAAAGAAAAAGAGTGTACAGAGTAAAATACAGCTGTGTGAAACTTGCTTCCCTCACCTAGGGCTATGTCTACACTTACTAAAGTTAGTTCAAATTAGTTAATTCGAACTAACTAATTCGAACTAATTTTAGTTAGTTTGAATTAATTAATTAATTGAATTAATTCGAACTAGCATGGCCCCACTAGAATGCTAGTTCAAACTAAGCAAGTGCGATGCATGGCACTTGCTTAGTTCAAATTAGTCAATTGCATTAAAGTCAATGTGCCTGTTAGTTCGAACTAAGTGTTTAGTTCGAACTAACATGGCCACATTGGGTTAATTCAAACTAACTAGTTCGAATTAACCGTTAGTTCGAAAAGTATAATCAAATTTATTAGTTTGAATTAAGGAAGCCCTTAATTCGAACTAATGAAAGCCTAGTGTGGCCAAGCCTTAAGTTAGTTCGAATTAAGGAAGCTTCCTTAATTCGAACTAACTTGCCAGTGTAGACATAGCCCTAGTTATTACTTGTAATTCTACTGATTTGAGCAATCTGATGCATGCTTAAGCTGGGAGAGGTTTTTCACACACATGGAGCCTACATGACTTAATTGACAGCATACATGAAGAGTTCTCCACTAATTTAATATATTTATGTTTTTCTCTCTGCCATTTCAAGAGTATTTTCTGATGAACATTTACAGAATTCTTTTTGTATTATTAAGTGGGGCTTGATAAATGGCTTGTGTGTAAATGATGGTTCTTTATTTGTATTGTGGATTTGTGTCACAAGCAGCTTCACCAAAGAAACTGGAATTGGAGCCCCTTATTGGCTCTGTTATGTCACAGCAAAGACGAGGCTATCCCTATATATTCAACTAGATCTATTGATTGAGCACCTCTTTTCTAGAATGTTACTCTTCCACTAACTCAAAAAAGTAGTCCATATCAAATAAATAATATTAAAGTAAATTCTTACTTTTCCTTGTTCATATTAGATATTTTCCCACAGGTCATTTCGGCTGCATTTAAATGATGCTAACAGATTCCTAAGGGAAAAAAGCCCATCTCTTGTAATGGAGAGAAGCAAGAGATAGGCCTTAGAGACCTTCCCTCCTAATCTGTCCTTTCAATGTGAGAAAGAGGATCAGGCTACTTTGTGCCAGCCCATCTTGGTCTCAGCTCCAGTGGGAGGAGAACTGTGGAAAAATTGCCCTTAGTATTGCTGTGTTTCATAATTCTCTTCGGCTGCGTCTACACTGGTAAATTAAGTCAACTTAAGCTTGCTTAAGTTGACTTAATTTACACTGCGTCTACACTACAGTTTCCTCAAGTCGACTTAAGCAGCTTTCTTAAGTCGACTTAAGGAAAATAAAGTTGACTTAATGAAAATTAAGTCGACTTTATTAAACCTGCTTTCTAGTAGACCTAAGGCTTAAGTCGACTCCCTAGAGTCGACTTAAGCCAGTGTAGCTGTGGGGTAGCCCTAAGTCAACTTAGGGCTACCCGAGGGATACACCAATGCCCCCCCTGCTGGGGGGGGGCACAGAGGGAGCCTGGCATGTCCCCCCACCTGGCAGAGCAGAGCCCTTCCCACCCTGCCCCTATGCCCTGCCAGGGTCCCTGACCCCCTTTGCCCCATTGTACCTAGGTGCAATGGGGCAAAGGCTGAGCCCCATGGCATTGGGCAAGGGGTGCCCCCCCTGCCCCCATGGACCTCCCCTAGGTCCCCCTAGCCCTGCAAAGTCGACCTAGAGCATCCAGTGTGGACGCTCTAGGTCAACTTTCTAAGTTCCCCTTTAAGTCAACTTTATTTTTAAGTGTGGACACACTAAGTCAACTTAACTAAGTTGACTTTAAGTCGACTTAAATTCACAAGTGTAGACATAGCCTTCTGGAGGGGAAGGGACCAATTCGGAAAAAGCTATTCCAGTTCCGCTTCTCCTTTTTAAAGTGCAAGTATTAGGCAACAATTCACACCAGGAGAAGACACTACATGGGTTTGTATACATGAGGAAATTGATTAGAATGGATCTGGATTTAACACAGTTTGCAACCAGTTCCTTGGAAGTGAATCCTTTAGTGTACTGAACCCCCTAAGACTCACACAGTTCCACCAGGGCAGGCCTATGGCCTCCAAGACTGGACCGTCAGGTAGCATTGATTCCCCTCCCCCCCCACACCCTCTTTGGCTCTCTGCAGTGAATTCAGAGGGAGGTTTGTACTGTACCCCTGCAGGATGCAATGCTCTCTGTGTATTTGCAGCAATAGCAGGCAGCCTGTATCAAAAAAGGGTAACCATTTATTAGTCATCCGTTACATAGAATCTAAAAAGATTTAGTTTAGCCAAGAGAGGCAGAGGTTAAAACATAGTCTACCCTGTCCAAGTCAGTGCAATTAATCAGCTAAACTTTTATGGCCTCCTTGTTGCCTCTGTCTCATTCCCTTTGACCTTAGCTCAAGGTAAGAACTACAGAGTCTCTCTAAAAACTCATATCCCCATTGTTCTATTCTGGAATAACTCCTTGTGTGGATCCCTATTCCAAAATAAAAGTGATGTTATTCTTAAACTCTTACTTCTCAATGAAGGAAAAGAGGAACAGAGGCAGAGAAAGAAAACTCTACCTATGGTCTCAGTATTATGGTATTGGAGAACTTCATATTCTTTAACATGTTTATTTTCACAATATCCCTGTTGGATAGGATAGCAATAACATTCCCAATTTTACAAATAGGGAACTGAGACACAGAGAAATGTAGGGCCAGATATTTAAAGGTATTTACCTGTCTAAAGTTGCAGGTGCCTAGTGGGACAGTAAAAATTTTGCTAGGCATGTATCTTTATCTTTAGGCATGTAGCTTTCTCTAAAAATCTGGCAGCTAGTGACTTTCCAAAGGTAACACAGGGAGTCTGTGGAGGGACAGGAAATTGAAAATAGGTCTCTTTAGTCCCAAGTTAATGCTGTACCTACTGGACAATTCCTCCTCTAAAGAAGAGGTTCTAGGGCAAAGTTCAACAAAGAATGGCGTAGATGTTCTTTTCAGCTTTAATGTTCTACCTATCTTACCTGATTAAACTGAGAATGGCAAAGAAAAGAATGAACTTTGCTTCTTAGAAATGTGTAACATGGAAAGTGTCCCTCCAAATATGGTATGAATAATTAGGAGCTAAAACCCCAATACCAATTTCTACTGTGCACCGCAAGATGAAGGCATTGTCTCATGAAGGATTTCTCAAACCCCGTTTTTATCATTCATTAGAAGTTAAGGCCAAAGGGACAAATCTATGTGTCACCTAAAAGGTGAGCATTCATTAAGAGACGAGCATGGGATCTGAGGTACCGAGAAGATGAACTTGTCACAGAGAGGAAATGGCATGCATGAGTATATTTGCCCCAGGAAGGATATGTGTGTGGAACTCTTTGTCATGTAAGAGGAGCTATACGTTTCAGAGGAACATTCAGGATGTAGTGTACACTTCTTGTTAACTTCAAGACAGATATTAAGAAAGTTTAAAGGGAACTGTAACTTAGGGCTCAGTTCTTTGTAATAGTCTACAGGTGCATTGCATCTACCTATTAATATGTGGGTCATCACATCAAGATATACAGTTTCAAAACATCCATAGTAGATAGGCACTCAGGAAATTAGAATCATATTTGCACAGACATACTGTTATAGGTCCATAAATACAAGCAAATAATAAATTCATCTTGGCTGGATATATACACAGACACACACCAAACAGCACATGATCCAAATACAGGAAAGGAGACAATAGGTGGATACCACAAACAGATGCGAGGATGGGGGAGGGCGCAATGTATTAGTGAGGTAATTATGGTCAGTGATAAATCAAAAAAAAAGTGGGGAGCGGGGGGAGGAGGAAGGGTTCAATAGCAGAAAAAAATCCATAGATGTATATAACAATTTTAAAAGTAACACAGTAGTTTGCATTTTTGTCCCTTTCTATTTCAGGCTAGTTTGCAAATGTTTGTTCACACTAGTTTGTGAATTGCTAGATATTCTGATACTGTGGTGTTGGGGACTATATTAATAGATGGAAAGTTAGATAGATGCTGTTATTCTCTTCTGAGTCCCTCTTCCACCATCCTTCTTTCATTATAATCTCAGGTTTCCTCTTCTGTATGCTGCAGTCGTTTGTTTAATAAACAAATGAACCCTGTGTAAGTCCTGTTCCTGCTTGGGTGCTGAATCGTTGTCCATCCTGTCTCTCTGGAGTTGATGGTTATGTTTGTTTTACAGGAAACTTACAATGCAGAGTGCGAGTTTGTGGAAAGGATTCATGAGTTGGGTTACAACACTTATGCATCTCGCCTGTACCGGACAGTGCCCAATGGAGCCAACACCAAACGCAAAGCCAGTGCTGAGAGACTCTGGTATGTCTCCGTCAATGGGAAAGGCCGACCCAGAAGGGGATTTAAAACCCGCAGGACACAGAAATCCTCTCTTTTTCTGCCCAGGGTACTGGATAACAAAGATCATGAAATGGTCCGGCTATTTCACACAAATGTTAAATACAGAGAAAGTCTACTGAAGCCTCCGAGTAAGAATCAGAGAAGAAGGAGAGGACACTAGCGGGTTCTTTGGAGAGGTTGGGATGGGCAATGAAAACAAAGACAAGTGTTCCAAGTTCTACTAGTAAACAGCTATGATTGTATGATATATAAACACAGACATTTTTGATACACTGTATATATAACTGGACATCACATCAAACCTATTTACTTTTAGATAATTTAGAATTATTATCTGTGGTAAAAACAAGTGTCATAAATTGAGGCACATTCAAATGTAATTTAGATGGATGTACTGGTAATAATTTTGTCAATGGCCTTTATCATTTTTCTTTTCCTTAATTTTATTTTTTTTCTAACTGACTTTAGAATGTTCCCCAATGGGAACTGTGCTCTCTTATGAGCATTTTACACCTATCGCCTGTTTCTTGAAAGAAAGTATAGCACTTTTATAATCTTTTCAGTGGTTTCCCAGTCCTGGACTGCATTCAAGTTATGTAGTACAAGAATCTTAGAACAGGTTTATTTTGTAAGTTAGATATATTTATTTTTACCTTTGTTTTGACCAGCAGTCAGTATCATACATTTTCTCTCCCCTGAAATTAACTTAACTGGATTACTTTGACTTTAAACATGTCAACAGTGCTACATGTTGCTACGGTGTTATAGAATTTGTTTAATTAAAACATGAGGTCATCTGATTTTGTTATTTATTGGATTTCTATGAAGCTTGATAAAGCATATAAAGCTTTGGAAGACCATATAAACTAGTTTATTAAACACTGAATCTTGTTCATTGCTTTCAAACTAGAGCATGATGTTAAAGTTGAGTCCTAGTTTCCATGAGAAACCTTTCTTATCAGAGAGTGGGAACTCGGTGTTTGTTACTATCCCAAATTCCTACAGAAGCCAATAACTTGAATGAGATTGGTACTTATGAAAATTTACCTTCAGGAGATGATCCTTGATCAAATATTTTCTTTGGGCTGTTTTCTATATAAAATCTTGGTTCTGGGAGTGAATATATTTTAACTAGTTGAGAAAAGAAAAAAAACAGTTTGGCTATGCAAAAACTGATTTAAAATAGCTGTTTCTATTATTACTATTATATTTTAAATGTTCGTATTTTGAACAGAGGTAGGTCCAAGATGCAAAGTTCAAATCCAGATTTGGATTTTTGTTTGATCCCTTGTAGAAATGGAGTCAGCTGAAACTTCTGATTTGAATCCAGAAGTGAATTTTTGCAAAGTTAAGAATTGTGTCAAGTTTTATTTCGGATTTACATCTAATTTTGAAAAATGGAACTCAGTATTCAGGTAATATGAGTATATTGACAGAGGAATATGCTGATTTAGAAGTGCCTGATATACACAGACAATAATCTTATCAATCAATATGTTGAAATTATATTAGAATGGGAGTCGAGGTGATCAGCACCTTGACTAATCAAACCAACCTACAGCACAGCTGAATGCAAAAGGACTGCAAGGGATCTACTACAGCCAGTAGAGTGGATTCAGGCAGTCTCTCATCTTGCCTCTTTGAAAACTGTTCAAACATGGTCTTAGAGCCTACTCTTCTGCCCACTGCAGCTGATGAGAATTTTGATTTCACTGAGAATTGTGGTTACTTTCAAGGTTTGAAAATTAAAAATCAGTATACACACCAAAGCATTTATTTAACAAATAGCACTATTCAGTAAATAAATATTAATAGATAAATAATTATCAGTTATGAATGATATCCTATCATCTGTGAGCGATGGTGGAAATTGCAGCCTATGATGTAGGCGGTTTGTATATATTATATTATATTATATTATATTATAAGATTAGATTAGATTAGATTAGTTACTAACAATTTTAAATCATATTGCTACAAAGCACAGTGGTCCTATATTGGTCTTTCTATTTAATAAGGTGTTTTAAGGCCAATTCCTGCAAAATTGTCATCAATGAGAGATTTTCATGAGGGAGAAGGAAGTATTTAGTTCATAAACTGAACACAGGGTAGATTCTCAATTCTACAGCTATACCTAAATATGTGAGTCAATAATGGCATCTTTGTAAGCATTCATTCCTGAGTTCCATTTCTTCCACACTTGTTGGCACCCATGTATTTTTTTGGTATTTTACTTACAAAGAAGAAAAGCTGTATCTGACTAAGAAAGAAAAAAAACACCTTATTTGATCTCTGGCTTCAATTATATAAAAAACATTTCAAAATACATACAGATTAAAAATGATGCAATTTATAACATAGGAAATACTGGAGCTGTTTAAAGAAGGATGAAAATTTGTGAATTGTGTGTCAATGACGAAAAAAAAAAGAGCTCTGAAGGATATAGCACATCAGGCCATATCATGTCCTCCTGCCTAAAGAGACATAGAAAGACCCAAGCAGTGGTCAATGCTCTTGAGAATGCAGAGTTTCTCTACAGTGTTCCTCACTGGTAGACAATCCCGTGGAGGAGAGAGAGAGAATGTCTACCAACTCCATGAAATGAACCACAGGAAAATGTTACAGATTTCAAGGCATCTTTAGAGGAATGGATGCATCTGTATAGAAGGTCAGATATTCCCTTGTCTCCTAGACCTCAATAGCAACATGACTTCCTTAGACGCTGAGCTGGCCTTGCAATGTTCCCTAGACTTCAGCCACAAATCACCCTTGAAAGTATTGAGTGGGAATATATAGGAATTAGTGATGATAAGACAGGCAATTTGGCTGGACAGGCAATAAGTGGAATGCGAGCAGCCTTCCCACTGTCCTGAGAACCTTGAACAACAGGAGAGATGTGGAGGGAAGGAAAAGTTGTGCTAAATCAAGGAGAGATTGTCAGGGAGAGGTATGGTGTATTTATGGTCTGACTTGCCTGAAGCTGCCATGTGGAGTAAGGTAAGAGAGTAGCTGTATAGTGAGGAAGGATAAAGATTGCTATACATAAGGGCTCACTTGGTCCTGGAAGATTTTAGTGAGATAAGAAGTGTTTGGTTCATACTGGAGAGCATCGTTTGCAACGCAACCTGTGCAGAAGAATTAAGTAGTCATATGATCTTATTTTTGTAACCATCCTCTGCCTATCCTCCTATTTCCAAACCTGTTGATGTATTTGTGTGTCATGCCTACAATTAGAATCTGAGCTCTATGGAGCAAGGTTGGAATCTTCCTACACTTTGGAAAAACATCCAGCACATTGCAGTGCTAGTGCAAATCTAAGTCTATGTCTACGCTACAGCTGTTCTGCTGTAAGGTTTCCCGTGTAGCTCCTGTATACCAACGGGAAACAGCTCTCCTACTGGCATAATTAAACCACGCCCAAGGAACGGTGGCAGTTATGTCAGCCGGATAGCATCTCCCACTGACATAATGCTGTCTACACTGGTGCTTTTCTCAGTGAAACTTATGTCAGTCAGGGATATGGTTTTTTACATGCCTCCTGACCAACAAAAGTGCAAGTTTGGGCAAACTCTTAATAAAACAACATTTCTTCTGGATTTATCTGGGGCAGATGCCACACTGAATGGCTGTCCCAGCTAGGCCCTTTCTATGCCTAGCCATGTCTCAAACCCGGAGGTGTTCTGGCCTTTGAAATTCAGCTGGAAGAATTTCTCAAGGGTTGGAGGCTGTTTTGAAAGAACTCACTTCTGTCTGATGAAGTTTTGGCTCTCAGAGCAGGGGAGGTTTGCTCCTTTAATCTCCAGGGCAGCAAAAGTCAGTGGGAATGGTGTGGCCCATTATTCATTCAAAAGAACATATACACTGAAGAAGAATTGATAAAGCAAAATATTTACAGAAGAATGTTATTAGCAGCCAACAATTTGACCCAGAGTCTCATGGGTACTGCTGAGTTGACAGTCCCAGACAAGCAAACAGGTTTAAGGCAGTGGCTAGGTATTGCAATATGAAGCACCACAAACCACTCCACTGCCTCTGATGAAATGAGTTCTAGCCCAAATAAATTTGTTAGTCTTTAAGGTGCCACAAGGTGCCTCATTTCTTTTGCTGAAATGGACTAACACAGCTACCGCTCTGGAACTGGTCTCCATTAAGAGGGATGTCTGTGTTAAAGCTCTTCTCCTGTCCTCTGTACCCAAATACTGCCCTGTGTAGGATCCATGCACCTCTCTTTGGGCTCTATAAGATGAGCTAATATTGGAATGTCACTGTATTAAGGATGAAGGTGTTCTAGTGGATTGAGCACAGTCCTGGGACTCATTAAGTTGGGTTCTCATCCCAATGGCTACTTTGTGATTGTATCTCACTTTTCTATCTGTGAAATGGGGATAATCATGACTACCTAGCCATGTAAGGCACTTTTGTATCTATGGATAAAAAACCTCTCTGTAAATGTAGTCTGTGCACTCTGGGGACTGACAAAAATATCACACCTGGAGTTGACAAAAAAGTGACTCTCCCCCAGCTTGAGTACCTCTGCAACGCTGGGCATAATCTTGGTTTAGAAAGATTTTTTTTTATGGTTCTTCATGAAAGAAGTAGACTCTCCTTGAGTCTCTCACATCATCCATTTGAACAAACACTTTAATCCCCCCAAACAATGAAAGTCCTGTGGCACCTTGAAGACTAACAAATTTCTTTGGGCATAAACTTTCGTGTGGTGCAACCCACTTTGTCAGATGCATGAAGTGGAAACTACAGTTAGGAGGTATATATACACTTGCAAGGGTGAGAAACATTACAATGAGGGGGGCAAGTCCCCTTCCTTAGGCTAGATGAGGCCAATTCACAACAGCTGATTAGAAGGTGAGAATGTGTGAACAGGGACAATTACTTTTTGTAATGAGATAACCATTCCAAGTCCCTATTCAAACCCAGTCTGATTGTGTCAAGTTTGCATGTGAATTCCAGCTCTGCAGTTTCACGCTGAAGTCTGTTTTTGAAATTCTTTGTTGAAGTATGGCAGCTTTCAAGTCTGCTACAGTATGTCCAGGGAGATAGAAGTGCTTTCCTACTGGTTTATGGTTATTACCATTGTTGATATCTAATTTGTGTCCATTTATTCTTTGGATAGGGATAGTGCGATTTGGCCAATGTACAGGGCAGAAGGGCATTGCTGGAACATGATAGCATATATCACATTAGTAGATGTGCAGGTGAATGAGCTCCTGATGGTGTGGCTGATGTAGTTAGGACCAGTGATGGTGTCACTAGAGTGGATGTGTGGGCAGAGTTGGCAACAGCCAACGGGGTTTGTTGCAGGGGTAGGTTCCCAGGTTAGTGTTCTTGTTGTATGACGTCCAGTTGCTGGTGAGTATTTGCTTCAGGTTGGGGGGCTGTCTGTAAGCAAGGATTAGCCTGCCTCCCAAGGCTTGAGAGAGTGAGGGATCATCTTCTAGGATAGATTGTAGATCCTTAATGTTGTGTTGGAGAGATTTTAGCTGGGGGCTCTACGTAATGGCCAGTGGTGTTCTGTTGTTTTCTTTGTTGGTCTGTCCGATAGTAGGTGACTTCTGGGTACCCATCTGGCTCTGTCAATCTGACCTGCCAGACAACCACTACATTCTACAAGCCACTAACCTCTGAACCCACTGAGGTATAAACACAGTTGCTCCGATCCCCTAGACAGAGACAAACATCTACAGGATCTCTATCAAACATTCTTAAAACTACAGTACCCACCTGGGGAAGTGAAGAAAGATCAACAGAACCAGACTGGTATGTTCAGATTAACTTTTAACCCTGAAAGGAATAAGGAAATATTACCATCTCCCTGCTTCTGTAATGGTATTTAACAAACTGAACATACCTACAGGAAAAGCTTTTTAAAGGAGACCTGGACAATCTGTAACACTCTGTTCCTCTTTTTACCCATCAATATGATTAATGATGCACTACCCATCACCATGGAGACAGTTATGGCCTTAGAATCACTTTGGGCTCTGCACTCCCCAGTTTATGGGTTAACACTTCCTGTGGAAATATTTCAGATGTCAATAGCTTTCATTCTCACTCATGGAGATGGTGGAAGACCTCAAGGAAATGGATAACAGTCAAAGTTTCTATGACATGAAAATATATTGAAATCTCAGGTCTAGATTCTCTGATGTGATTTGGCCTCTAAGCACTCTTCTGATGAGAGAAAGCAGCTGGATCTCCCCAGATGGCACCAGGGAGGCATTAGCTAACTGAGCTGGTGTAGATGACTCCCATATTATACCCTGAAGGCCCCAGCATAGTAGGAGTGTTGGACATGGGACACAAGAGGGGATAGGAAGGCTAAAAGCATTACTACTGGAGATGGTCAGAACTTTTTTGTCTGACCATATTTTTGTTTAAGTACAAACAAACTCTGTTTCATCAGAGCCTAAATGTTTTGTGGAGAAGTAGTAAACTTCAATGAAGCTCTTGAGGGGAAGGTTTCTGAGATCCATGGCTCTCTGGACACTTCTGATGAGAGAGAGAGAAACACAAATTTAAAAGGTCAGGTTTTTTATTGGAAAATGGACATTTCAACATAAATCCTTTTAGCAAAAATGTTTGAAAGGTCCCCCCCCCCCACCATTCCTATGCAGAATGTAAATAAAATTTGAAACCTCAAAAATGGTCACAAAATGGAATTGTCTTTCTTCAGCCAGCGCTAGCTGCTTCTCTTCAGCAGTTCCCCGGATAGCATAGATTAAAACAACTCCAAGGTGCACCAATCTAGGCAGACAGTAGCTAATGCAGAGGCAGCCTCTTGGAGATCCTCCTCTCTGTTCCACTTAGTAGATGATGCACACTGGTGAACTGGCCCACAAAGTGAATCTCATAAAATGTTCATTTTGGAGCAATATACATGTTATGGTGAAAAATAGTGAGAATAAGAACATTTCCTGAGCTATGAAATGATACCAGTGAGATATATCTTTTACATATTTTTTACGCCCAAATCTTACCTGTATTTGACATGGTTACATTGATTTGGGGCCAGATTTTACTTTTACTTATATCTGTGCAACCCTCAGTGAAGTCAGAAGGCAGAATATACATTTTAAGAACCCACCCTATTGTAGCGAATTGAATTATTACCATAAGCATCAACATTTCAACCATAATTATTTTGTGTTATTACAGCCATCGAACTCCTGAGGGCAACGGGAGTCTCCATTATCTCCAATAAAGATGGATCATTCCCTATGAGACTAGCCTTACAACAATGCTCTAGAAAGACTACTCAGGGGACAGCTGGCTTTTTATAAGTGTGCATGTAATGGTAAGTAAAGGAGGGATAACAAAGTAAAATTGTTAATTCTCTTACACTAGCAAAGACCCTTGAGTCTGGATACTGGACCAATTTCAACTGGTGTCATGAGATCAGAATCTTGCCTATAGCTTTGAAGACATTCTATATAAGACCATTCATTTAAGTGGGGTGAAGCAGAAAGACAAGCAGAGAGAATGAGAAAATGTTCTACTAATTCCATAGAGAAGCACGTACTTACGTGAAAATTTGTTGTACCAAAAGAAAGTAAGCATAATGAAACCGATAGCTATAATAAGGATGCGATTTCTTCTTTAATGCCACATATCTACTTCCTTTACTGTTATGGAAGGTTTGTGTTTTTCCTTTCTGTATTTTCACTGGTAAAATGCTTTTCATATAGAAAAAAAAAGAAAAGAATTGAACTCAGACTTTTAAAAAAGCTATTCTAAATAGGCCTTTGAAGCTTTCAGCAGAGCTCAAGTTCAGATGTCTCCTGTTTCCTTTCGGAAGGTTTGAAGGATTTGGGAAGGTGAACAAGCAGATCTATAATTAAAGAACAGTTGATGGTAACTGTCCCTCTTTGTTAGCATTCCCAGGCCACCTCCAAATTTAGATAGTTAAAGAAAACTCTGTCCCATTTTAGTTTTGCAATAGTTTAGATGCCATTGTTGCATAGCAGAAGAGGAGCCTTTCTGAAACCCAGAGAATATCTCCTTTCGGGATTCAGACCACAAAAAGAAATGCAATGATGTTCATAATTTTCCCTTTATAAAAACACTGCAATACTAATCCCAAACACAGCAGTATTACTGTTGTAATCTGTACTCTTTTGGACCAAGGGGCAATGATTTATTTGTGAAATTCCTACAAATGTGTATGCGGGGGGGGGGGGGGCGGTGCACATAAGAATCGATGCTGCATGTAAAACTAAATAGCGAGCTGTAATACACTTAGTAAGTCACATAAAATATATAGAATTGGATGGAAAAAATAAATTCCTTGGACAGGAAGTTATTGATCATTTAGAACGCAGGAAAGAATCATGTGTGTGAAAGAGTTAATTTCCCTTATTTATCCTCTACAGATCAGTCACTGGTCAGGAGAAGGCAAATTAGAGGCGTGCGTAATATTTCAAAGAAGGGGAATAAACATGAATATAAGGAATATCCCCTCTAAATCTATTTTTAAAGCTCAGTTATTTAATGCAATTGTAAGTGCAGAACTCTCAGGCCAGCAACCCAGCTAAATCTCTTAATCTGAAATGAAGAGAGTGTAATTATGTGGTGCGGGATGAATTCAAAGAAACTTTGAGATAGATTGTTTTAAAGGAAGCAGTCACCAGAGAGATGAATGAGTTGCCCTGCCTTTCAATAGAGGACTCTGGAGGGCTGCATCTATAGTGCATACAAACTGGAACAGACCCCCTCAAAGCATGGTGGCACTGGGATTGTATACCCCACAGAAAATCAGATTGTAAAGATCCTCACGTGGTAGCTTTCTTTAAAAAAGCCACGACCAGGCAGGTGCCAGAACATGGCCCTGAACGATTGTCCTGCATTTTATCGTCATTAGCCCCTATATTAAAGATCGATATTACAAAAATGTCAGCATCATGCAGTAAATGAGGGACAGGGATACAAAGAGGAGAGGTATCACATAGTTCTACTGCCTTTATTCTCTCCCCTCCCAGAAAGGGATGCTAGTGATAGCATGCCAAAGGACTGAAAAACAGAGCAAGTCAAGAGAAACTTTGCCAGCATTATGTTCTGTTGGAATATGCAGTTTCAATTAAATTGAAATTCTTCACCCCCTAACCCCCAGCTGATTTTTCCAGAATTTCATTTAGGAAGAAAACTGGAGGCGGTGGGAGGTTTGATAATATCAATATATCCTACTTCAGTATTTATGGAACAAAATATTTCCATTTTTTTGGTTTTGAAATTACTTTTTTGTGTAGAATTATTTTTATTATAATGTTATATGAAATTTTAAAAGGTCAGACCAGACATGTTTTGGTCAATCCACAAACAAAGAAAACTTAGAATTTCTTTTGCTGAAGAATTTCAAATTTTTCCATTTTCATTCTCATTCAGAATCTTGCAATTCTTCACAAAACCTCCTCACAGCTGTACAGGATAAAATATTAGTGACAGGTCAAAGCTCAACTTTCCTTTTAAGGTCCTGCTGGGAAATGGCAATAGAATGTTACTTTCTGAAGTAAGTCAGATATGAGCTAGAAGGAAAGAATTCTGCTACAGTCCTCTGAGATGCTTATGTTAGAAATATAGGCGGTATATATTACTCAAGGCAGCACAGCGAATATGATGGGGTATACTTGGTATACATTACTCAGACCCTGGAGTATAGCAAGCATGTGTTACTCAGACACTGGAAGCAAGCTGAAAATTATTCTTGAATTCTTAGACATTTCTTAAGGATAACGCAGTCCTAAAACTACTGCAGCAGAAACTTGAGTTTATTTGTGTCCTACAGTCTGTCTGCTTGGAAAGTCTGATAGCCATATTCAGTAGTACCCATGCAGGCAGCAAAGGAAACCCTCTGGATCAAATTAACCAATCCCTTCCCCTTCTAATGAAATGAATTGAATTAAAAGCATAATTCTGTTTCCAAAGCCGTACAGTGAATGGTTTCAAAATAATTCTTAGAGGGATAAAGTGGCATGAAGATCCTCCAGGGAATGACCAGCATAGCAAAACGGGATTCCTGGGAATTGATCTTATACCCCAATGACTCCTAAAAACAACATTTTCCTCAATGTTAAATTCAGTTGTTCTAAACCACGCCTTTGGGGCCAAATCCTGCTTCTCCCAAGGACACAAGTTTTCTCCATTGACATAAATGAGAACAGATTAGTCCAAATGTCAGATATTATTTTTCACTTTTTATTACTTAAAACAGGTAGGGGTGCAAATTAGTTGCAGAGACTGAGTCTATAACACAACACACACCACAAAGGAGCCTGGAAGTCCTCCAGTGACTACTACTTATGGGCCTTATCTTGTTCTACTTCCCTTTCCCCACTCTCTCCCTCTGCTTATTTAGAACCTTCTCTGCCTCTCATCTGTGCTTATGCAAGAGCCTTCTCCACTGCAGCCTTTGCCATCCTGAACAGACTTTCTCTCTTTAACTTCTGTTACCTCTCCACTGGTTTTTAGAACACACCTAAAAACCTCTCTTTTCTCTCCTATTTCTCTCCCTCAGCCCTTATTTTGCATCGGTTTTTAAAACTGTTACTGAATCCTGTACATAATGTCTTTAACCTATGTAAATTAAAAAGTAATTCATTGAGTCTTTTGGAAGTGACAGGATGCTGTATCTATAGACTTACTGTTAGAAGCAGCCCTCCTTTAGCCCCTAAAGATTTTAGGTATCATTTTCCATGGAAAAATTACAAATCAGTTTATTTTTTAACTCCCTCTGGTACCTCATCCACCTTCCCCTATATTTTCTCATAAGTCTGACTCTCCAAAGATATTGTTTTGGAAAAAGTTTTTGGAATATCTTCAACATGCTATGGAGGTAGCAGAATTTAGACCATATCATACATTTGCAGCTAGCGAGCCAGAAGAAGAACCTGTATTTGTTGATGAAATTGAAACTTCTACATTGTGGGGATTCTATTTACTGAAAAGTAAATATAAGGATTGTCCCACTGTTTCAAGAGCCATACACAAATGGAGCAGGGCTTCCCAGAGCCAGAGTAATAGTATAAGGTAGAATTTGCTTCAGTCAAATACAAAGCAAAAGTCTGAAGCATAGTTTGCTACAACCACAATTTTGACCCTCTGATACCCTACCCCAAGCA
The DNA here is from genome assembly GCA_007922175.1 of Pelusios castaneus. Classification (NCBI taxonomy): domain Eukaryota; kingdom Metazoa; phylum Chordata; order Testudines; family Pelomedusidae; genus Pelusios; species Pelusios castaneus. Next base: position 19,437,818 of record ML685785.1, read on the forward strand.
CTCTGCCTGCACATTTCTTTTATAGTGTAGGGGGTCGGGTGGGGTGGGGAAGGGGTTAATTAATTCCCCACAGCTGTTCCCGCCATGCTATCCTGCAAATCCCTGCACTCAGAAAAAGCAGCTGTGGTCTTTCCCCTAGCCACAAATTAACCCCTTCCTTCCTTGCTTCCTTGCTAATCCCTGAATAGGGTCCAACTTAATTTGGATCTGAATTTCATATCCCTGTAATGGGTCAAACAAAACCCAAGATCCAAACATTTCTTTGATTGTGTTTTGAAATCAAATCCAAATTTTCCCAAATTTCAGATTACTCAGTTTTGGTCAGTTAGAGAGACACTGCTGGATGCAAGCTGGAAAACTGCATTTGAACTGAGAGCCAAGGTTTTGGTCTCTGCTTGTCAATAAGAAAGTGCTGCAACAATTAAATCACCTGAGCAGGAGTCTGGCTAGAATGCCAGGTTTAATTATCCCAGGTAGTCAGGACCTTGGTTTCACCTTTCATTCCAACTAAGTGATCTTTGGAAGGAGACAGGAGCCCAACAGAGAAACAGTTTAGTGTGAAGGCTGATACAATTCAGATTATTCTTTTAGGACATGAGTACATTGGCAGATTGTCCTACCCACTGAGGTAGAACCCCAAGATTAGGCTAACATAGACTGACCAGTGATACTCATTTTAAATGCTAATGCACTGTTGATACCATACAAATTATTAAGGATAATAAAGCCTTCTCAATAAAATATGTACAGGGCCAGCTCAACCATATAGGTGAACTAGGCAGTGGCCTAGGGCACTAGGCTTTAAGGGGCACCCAATTAAAGACAAAAGTGATTTTTCTCTATTTAAAAATATATATGAATATGTTATCTCTTGTAACATGTGGACGGGGTGGGGGGAAAAGTCATAATTCGCCTAGGGCACCAAAAACCCTTGGGCCAGGCTGGGATATTTATGCCAGGATGCTTGTGAAATTTGCAGTGTCCTTATTTTGCCTAGCATAGTTACAAACAAACATTGAATGTAACTTCAGCCTCATGCAGTAAAAATGAAATAGATGGGAGAAAAATCTTATTGGAACTGCAGCATTTACACACAATTTCACCATCATTGCTCTGGAGGAGGCAGAAATCTCTGTACCACTGGGCTGGCCCAAACTTAAGACATAAAAGTAGCTCTGCAACATTATTATATGAAAGCAAGATGAAGGAAGAAATCTTTCTGGAAAAGTGATAAAACATTGAAACAGTTAGCATATGAATTAAGGAAGGGGTTGCAGTGGAATTTTGTGCTTCTTTTCTAAAGCAGACTAAAACAAAACATAAGAGGTAAATATGGAGAAAAAAAGGTTTAAAAAGCTCTGCACGATAAAACATGAGAAAAACTTATGAGCTGGAAATTTGACATGAATCTCAACATTTTATAACAGCATAGAATTATTTGAGGTTTTGGTATGACATGGACCTTCTGCTTAAAATCCACAAAAAGCCCTCAGAGTTTTGGGGGAAAAGATATACAAGCCAGCGATCAAGGTGATGGCTGGCACCCTATTTTGTTAGTTTTGGATAGGCACATAAACAAACCCCCTATTGCTCCATAAGCCATCAATAATTTTGGAGCTGGTTAAAAAAAGGAAAGAATTTCAATGAAAAACAGAAGTGAGTTTTTGCAAATTTCCACATTCCCCTCTCCCCATTTTCTGAGCAAATCTAAATTAGTTACATTTTTGTGGTTTTTACCATTCCTACCATCCCTTCACCCACATGATCTTATGCTACATATTTATCCAAAGAAAAATCTCCCTCACTCTCCACTTTCTTTCTACCCCAACATCTCCCTTGAATGACGAAGCATGGGAGATCAAAATAGCTTGGCCTTCATGGACACACTTGACTTGATTCGCTAGTCTCTGGCTTCTCCCAACCCAAGTCTCGGTGATAATGTCAATTACAAATATGTTAATACTTCACTATAGCTGAAGATCTCTGTAAAATCCTTTTCACTACCCTGACAGTTCTGCTAGCTTGTGCAGTCTATTATCAGCTCTCCTTTCTTTTCCTCCCTGAGGTCATGGTCACTCATACCTGTCCTTGGAGCAAGTGGAAGCTACAGTACCATGTGGTTACAATGGAGACATTTTCTTGGAATCCGTCCTCCCTTCCGCCAAGATACAATCCAGTGTGAAGAACTGATGAGCCCATATTCTCCCCTGCCCTGTGAGCTGTAGGGGACCTATTGTATTTTCACTGAAGTAAGAAAGCGGTCAGTATAATTCCAATACATTATTTATTTAAGATAATGCAAAAAGTGTAAGAGCTCTTCACCATCTTGTTATTCTCTCTCTCTCTTTTTCACACACACGCACACGCGCGCACCACACACACCTCTCCTTAGTCCCTCTTCATTATCTCCAAATCATGCCTGAGGTTGAAATTGGCATGGATGAAGTTCAAACAAGAGCCTGATGGTTTAAAAGTAACTTTAAAGATGGCATTTAGTTAAAAAACAAAACAAAAAACCCCATACCAAATCAAAAATCCCACAACATTGCCTACATCATTTTTAGATTGTAAGCTGATCAGGACAGGGGTTGTGCCTTTTGGACAGGACTGTGGCTTCTATGCTATGGCCATGCCCAGATTACCCAACATGCACTCGGTGCACTTATAAGGGGCAGGCCTGCATCTCAAGGCAGCCCCTGACCATCAGGAAAAAAAAAAATCCTGAGTGGCACTGAAACCCCCATATGTGAGGTCAGGATGCCACTCACTCAAATTTGGACCCATTGGTTCTCCATCAGGGAGTGGTAGCTAGGCCAAATCTGAGCAATGTGGGGCCATGTGAGTATGGGATGGACAATAGGAATGAGCAAAGCTGGGCAACTGGGATTGGGCCAAATGAGGGCAGAGCACTGAGCTGAGGAGTACTGGTGAATGTCCAGGAAAGTCCCAGGAATAGTGGGTCAGGGGCTGGAGATGAGCTGGTGATGGGGTGAGTGGGGCTTGTTGGGAGCTGTGTAGAGAATGGGGGTGTGGGGATTGGGGGCTGTGGCCAATGATGCTGAGGTGTTGTAGGACTGTGTCAGGGCTGCGTGTGGTGGCTGTCAGGCTAAATGGGAGCTGGTGAAGAGTTTGGGGGTATATGTGAGCTGGGAGGGGCATTCAGGGCTATTTTGGGTTGGGGGGATGAGGGATGTTCTGGGGTCTGTGTGAGGTTAGGTATGTAGAAGGTGAAGGTGCTTTAAGGAAGAAGCAATTTCTATAGTGCACAGGCCCTAAAATTCTTTAATCTGGGCAGCCTAAGTAGGGGGTGGTATGCAAAATCTCTATGGGGCTGCACCTTGCTTACCATAAGAAATGCAACCCGTGCCATCCATTAGAATGGAGTGAATATACTCCTACCTTTGGGCTGGTCCCATGCTTTATGCCAGTGTGTGAAGTAGAAGGGAGCATGTGGCAAGGCCCTACCTCATCTTTGTTTTGTCTTATTATTATCCAAGTAGAGCAGGAATGAACAAGAGCACGTGGCCTGCTATTATGGGGGGCAGCTGCTAATGAGTGGGTGGTAGGCACAAGAAGGGAAACAATCACAACAGAGGAAAGAACTCTATCAGTCTAGCCATATGTGTCCATCTAATGCCTGGTGCAATGTGCGTTGCCAGAAATAAATAATTATAATGAAGAAGAAGGAAGACAAAATATAGAAACCAATAATAATGGAATGATTTGCTTGCAGCTATATGTCCCAGATGTGGGATATCACAAATTTATTTCCCAGAAAAAGATCATTTTGTTCATCAGCTACACTGTGAGAGATGCATGTATTGTAATTTCTGTACTTAAAACTAAAATTAGGATTACTTTTTGAGACTGCAATTACTAGTGAGTCATTTAAAACAAGAGATATTTGGTGATAAAACTACACTACTGAAAATCCAATTTACATAAACACACACACACTCAGAAAAGGAAAGCTGATGCTGTGGGAAAAAATACCCCAACAAAATGTGAACTGTACATCTAAGGCTATGTGCATATTTAACAATCCATTACTAAGTAATCACTTTTTGTGGATGGCCTATAATCTAGTCAACCAGCATGAGGAGTAGAAATTGACTAATAAACTCTATTTCCAGAACTTTGATGATCTCATGAATGGTGTCGATGCACAAACAAGGAAGTAAACAAAGCATAAACCAGAGAGAGCTGCTGTATTGTTATCATCATTGAAAACATTATTACCAGTGCTTTTTTTGTTTAAAAAAAAAAAAAAAGAAAGGTGTCGGTACTCAGCCCGATCCAGCCCCAACACCAGCTGAGGATGCGGGGCAGGGCCACTGTGGCAGCAGGAGCTCAATCCTGAATCTAGCCTTGGTCCTCAATCAGGAAACTGGGGCTGGATTGGGGCTAGGAGCCAGGGCTGGTGCCGGTGCGGCGGTGGGTGGTCCCTGAGCCCAGGCCCTGAGATTTTTTTTGAGCAAATGACTCCCCTGGTCAACATCGCTGTGAAAAAAAGGTGCCAAAACTCTGTACCTGTGCATACCATCTCAAAAAAAGCACTGATTATTACAAATATACATATAAATTACCCAATCATAGTGTTACACTTTAAGAAGACAAGTTCAAATTTCTACTCCCACTGGATTTCAGCATGGTCTCTTCCAGCTCCCCTAAATCAGTTCATTTGGCTGCAACAACTTCTGAATTGGATACTTTGGAGAAGGATAGGATTTTCAAAAGAATGGCAACTAACTCCCCTGGCTGAAGTGTAAACTTCAGCCAGAGTTTTCAAAGAAGCTTAAGGGAGTTAGGAAAAACCCTTTATCTTAAAATATTTTCTATTAAAATACCAATTTCTTGGAATTTATATGATATGTGGTATCCATTTAACCCTGCTATTTTAATAGAAAATATTTTAAGATAAAGAGTTTTTCCTGTTTATTCTAGACCTATTATGTCAATTTCATTGTTGTTTTAATTTTGGAAATGCATATTAAGTGCAAATTCAATCATCCAAACAGTACAAGGAAATTGATTAAGTCCAGATAATTAATATGTTGAATACCTAAGGGGACTTTTCAATATACATAAGAGGTAATCAGGTAATATAACTATAAGATTACAAGGAAGATGACTGAGGTTTGGATAATCAAGATTCTATTTAGTTTTACTGTGTACATTTTGGGGCAACTAATTTCTATAGGTCTGAAGGACTAAAGAACATATGCAAACTGCTGCATTACAGCTCTGCTGTAACCTACTCAAAAACTTTAAGGTCAACATTAGGAGAGTTCAGCTTTGGAAGTTGGGGTGGAATTGTACATGGGTTGTTAAAATTTATTACAATGTTTGCAAGAGGACACCTGCTAAATGTCAAAAGATTCTGCAACAACTTTGTGTGTTTGCCTAAGCTAAAACTACAGCTTTTACACAATTTCCAGAAATGTTTGTCAAGATATTGCAGCCTTTTTACCCCATCAATAATACAAAGTTGTAAAGCAGAAGTATATATTTGAAAGAAGACCATCCAAAGATTTTTTCTCACCAACCTATTTATGCATTTTAAAAAAAGATCTGACTCTGACTAAACGGTACTGCTGACTTATAAATACTTAATATAAAGGATCTGATCCTCAGCGGATATGAATTCGTATTGCCACATTAACTTCAATAGAGCCATGATGAGTGACACTAGTTCAGCTGTATCCCAGAGTCTATTTGTTATGCACACACTAGGGCACCCTTCCTTTACCCCAATCTGTAGGATACAAGGCATAACCTGGTTAAGGCACCCCACCCTTTTCCAGTCCTTAGGAATCTGGGGGAAAGGCACCTACCCTTGCCCAATTTACACTTTAGGACTCAGGGTCACCTATGCCCAGTCCATAGAGCTCTAGGCATAACCTGGTTAATTGAAGTGCCCACCCTTTCCAGTACATAGGACTCCAGACATAATAATCTGAGGCCTTACAGTAAAGTCCTTAAACTTTATTTATTAACAATTACCAAAACAGAATAGATGGGCTAAGCATACAATGCTCGCCAGTCTCAATAAGACAAACAAACTTCTCGTGGTGGCCAATCAAAATTAGACCATACGGGGACTCCAGCTTCTGTAAAAACAGTTGGGAGAGGATTGAGGTCTGGCAGTTCCGATCTTGGCCTGTATCCTGGCATCTGGCTCCAAAGATGCATGACTTTCTTTTGGCCCTCAGTTTATATAGTTAAAACTTGGGTCCTGCTTAGCTGCACCTTAGCCAATCTTTTAAAACTAAAATACTACAAAACACCAATCAATTAGGAAACAATTCCGTAACCAATCATATCCCATCACTGTAGCTGATTTAAATATTGCACAATTATTTATGCCATAAAAACAATCAAAGAACCAGACAGAAATCATTGAGATAAACAATAAAGAAGTGGGTACCATAAAGACAGAACAATAAAAAGAGTAGATTTTACAACCACAACTGATGAAAAGTGATTCTTTGCCAGACAGAATGCTATTAAACAAGGCTTTCTTTAAACATCTTGAGATTTGTTTTTTTATCTGGTGGTTGCTGGTACAATTAAGACAGTAGCACCTTCTTAACAGCCTGATATTACGTTGTCTGATGTAATTTAGATGGGATGTGATGATGTAACCTGATGCTTTTTAGCTTATGGCTGCTGTCTCTTCTAATATTGCTGCTGCTGCTTAGCCAAAAAAACATATTCTGCATGAAAACAATGTCTATGGGCACTATAAAGCAACCTGAGTAATTGTTCCTTGGGGCTACTTAGATGAGCAAGGCTTACTCACATAAGCAAAGACTGTAGGATCTAACCCTATCTGTCTAAATAGATATGGCAGGATTCCAAATAAACCCTTCCTTTATTAACATGGAAACACATTTGAACATCAAGGTGATTCAAATCACTTTTTGTGCTGTGTGTTTCAGTTCGTTGTGCTGCTGTGTTACTCCCCCTATATTACCACTGTATTTTCAGCTCAGTGATTTTGCAATGAAACACTGTCTGCTCTTCAAGACTAATATATAGCCCCTGAGTGAAGGCAAGGCTGTTATTCAAATCAAGGGTTCTGTTGACGCTATAATCCTTAGGAGCGCAGCTGGAGCATTTCATGAACAGTAGCAGAGATCCTCGGTTGATTTACTGTCTTGGTATTCAATCAAGACCCCATCTTCTGTATTGTTAGCTGTGACATACCATAAAAAAAGAGAGGGAGTGCGAGACACCATGACTTCTAATTGAGGAATTTAACTTGTTGCCTGTCTTACAAGAAGAGATTTGTCAAATATGTGATATGAGGCAGCTTTTATGAATTCTCCCCTATTTTTATAGTGGAAGGGCTCCAGGCATACAAGAAGGTCCTCCAGACTTTACATGAGCTGAACAATAAAGAGACTGTCTCTCGCATGAGGCAGAAACTAAGATTAGAAGGTAGTAGGAGAACAGTAATTGCATATGCCCCTTCCTAATGGAGTATCTTTCCCTCCTTGTCCCTTTAGTTGCTCCCAGTCTAAACAATCACCACACTCACTCTAAGGCAGTGATTTTCAAACATAGGGTCGGGACCCAGTACTGGGTCACAGACCCGCTCAAGCACCAGGTCAAGGCACCCTCTGCTGCTGCCACCAAAAGACTGGAATGATGTAATTGCTGGGTCGTGGGTATAAATTATTTTTTTTCAACTGGGTCCTGAGGAAAAAAGTTTGAAAACCACTGCTCTAAGGGGGGCGTGGTGCACTAAGGGGGCGGTTGGGAGGATGTATTCTACCCTCAGCTACATAAAACTCTTATTGATAATGTGGTCCTGGGCTTGTATTTTGGAAGGAAACTAACTACTCCCAGTATTCCAATACTATTCTGCAACCAAAGTGCCCTTCCTTCTCTCACCACTCATTCCCAGTTACCGGGAGAGTGTTGCCAATTCCCACTGACCTGAAGTTAAGAGTTCCAATCCTGCATTGCTAGCCACACTGATCTATTAGTATTTACAGTATTTTGGGGTGATGATTCATAAGAAAGTCACGAGGACCTGTTAAAGGGGTTATCCAAAGCCGTTGTTCACCCTTGTTTATTACATAGGCTGTATCCATAACACTCACATAGGCTATGCCTATACTTGCAAGTTAGGTCGACTTAAGGAGGCTTAAGTCGATCTAACTTAGTCCCTGTCCACACCAGGCTTTCATTAAGGGAGAAGGGAGCCCCCGCTTCCTTCTGCCAGGGAGCCACGGGTCCCTTGTCCCCAAGAGTCCCCGGGGGCCAGGAGCCGCGGCTCTCCATCGACTTCAGAGTCTAGTGTAGACTCTGTAAGTCAACTTAAGAAAGTTGACTCTAAGTTGGCTTCAGAGTGTAGTGTAGACTCTGCAAATTGACTTAACAAGGTCGACTTTATGTCGACTTAAGTCAACCTTGTTAAGTCGACTTAACAGAGTCAACTTAGCATTTTAGGTGTAGACATAGCCATAGAGTTTTGTCACTCTGTCAACTCCTTATCAGTGTACCAGCATAAGGCAGGGTGCACTGTTTGAAGTAGCAACTATAAGATACAGACCCAGAGTTCAGAGTCTTTTAGGCTATGTCGACACTGGTAAGTTAGTTCGAATTAAGGAAGCTTAATTCAAAATAACTTATGCCTTGGCCACACTAGGCTTTCATTAGTTTGACTTAAGGGTTTCCTTAATTCAAACTAATAAATTTGATTATACCTTTCGAACTAACAATTTGAACTAGTTAGTTTGAATTAACTCAATGTGGCTATGTTAGTTTGAACTAACTGCTTAGTTCGAACTAACCAGCACATAGGATCAGATCAGGCTGTAACAGCAAATCCTTTGATATTACATCATACACTTCCCTGCATTTAATTTCCTCCCATTCTGTAAATTCCCCATCTTCAAAGTGTCTGACGAAGTGGGATTTTCTCCCATGAAAGCTCATGCGATAAATAAATTTGTTAGTCTTTAAAAGTGCCACAGGACTCCTTGTTTGTTTTGCTGACCTAGACTAACACGGCTACTCCTTTGGAAAGAATTCAGAATGTGATGGCTTCCAATTCCCTTTACCACACTCCACCACTACTAGTGATGATATAAAGCCTGTCTTTTCTTCTCAGGTTCTTTTATCTAAGCCATTAATAGTGTTACACAAACATTAATTATCCCTTACAAAACCTATGTGAAATAGCTAAGGATAATTATCTCCTTTGTAGTAGCTGAACCTGAAGCTGAGAGGTTAAGATATTTGCTCAAAATGACAGAAGAAGTCAGTGTCAGAGCCAGGATTAGCACTCAAGGAGTATGTCTACACCTAAAATCCTAAATTGACTTTGTTAAGTCAACTTAACAAGGCACACTTAAGTAGACTTAAGTCGACCTTGTTAAGTCGACTTAGAGTGTCTATACTAGACTAGTATAGACACTCTAAGTCGACTGCCTCTGTCCACACAGGCAGTTTTTAGGTCAACCCAGAGCTGCGGCTCCCCTGAGAAGTGGCCGCTGGGGCTTCCCTGTCTGGGGAGCCCCTCCCTCCTGGGCAGGGAAGCCCTAGAGAAGCTGGCCACGGGGCCTTCCCTATCCGGGGAGCCCTGGGGAAGAGAGCTGCTGGCACTCCCTGGACAGGGGATCCTCCTGGGGCTTCTCCAGGACTCCTGGGACATAGGAGCCTCTGGGGCTCCCCTGTCCGGGGAGCACTGGGGAAGAGAGATGCCGGTGCTCCCCAGACAGGGGAGCCCCGGAGGCTCCCCTGTCTGGGGAGTGCTGGCAGCTCCCTTGTCCAGGGGAGCCCCGGGGACTCTCTTCCGCTAGGGAGCCATGTGGCTCCCTTGTCCAGGGGAGCCCTAGGGGCTCCTTCTCCCTGAGCCGTGGCTCCCTTTCCCCAAGCCTAGGTTGACTTAAGGAAGTAAGTTGATCTAGGGCATCTACACTGGTTTTAGGTTGACTTAATACGGTTGACTTAGACCTTAAGTCGACCTAACAACCGGTAGTTATTAAGTCAACTTAAGGACACCTTTAAGTCGACTTAGTGAAAGCCTGGCATGGAGGTGGAGTCATTTAGGTCAACTTAAGCATCCTTAAGTTGACCTAAATTGCTAGTGTAGACATACCCGAGAGGTTCTGGGTCTAAGTCCTGAGTGAAGAAGAGAGGCGGTATCTAGTGAGGTTGTTACCATTATGCTTGCTCTAAGTTAAAACCAACAACTAACAGGAAACATGACAATTGTCCAGATATCTGATTAGCACAAACTTCTAGAGTGGGACAGAATTGTAAAAGAGGGCAAAATTAGGCATAAAAAGGGATGTATTAAAGTAAAGGGAAAATGTAGGAAAAGAATCAGAGAAAACTAACTATGAAGAGATCTTTTAGACTGTGAAATATCCCAGTGGAAAGGCAGATACCCCATCATTCGAGGCAGTTAAAGCTCGTTTGGATAAAGAACTGGAAAATATTCTGTAGGGGATTCTCTACACTATCAGGGAGATGTGACTTAATAGACCTTTTTATATCTTTCTAATGTGTATTCTTCAAATGTTCCAGCTTGCACTACTGTCACTGGGTCCCGGTCCTAATAGTCTCTAGTTTCCTGATGAACTGCTTTCTCAAATGGGGCTAGATCCTCAGCTTATGTAAATAGGCAACTCCATGGAAGTCAATTTTGTGCCAGGAAGAAAATGAGGCCAAATCCTCCGCAGGTGTAAATGCGCAAAGAACACAGCAAACCTTTTTCTCACCTAGATGGAGATACCATAGCAATATCTCATGTGGGCTAGAATTATTAAAACAACTCTGCATCCACATTTAATTTCATTTTTACAGCTGTGCATGGTAATCTACATAGACTGTCAACTTTTCCAAGGATTAGAAATCACCTAGATGCAAAGCACCAGTTTATCAGCAATCTAAACACTGAACAATTTGTTTATGAGACAGAATCCCTTTTAGCCCTACACGTTGGTCAGGCTTGCACAGAGGAGTGAATTGAGCATGAGCTTGAGACTCGGGCAATAAGGATTCTATTTTTACCTCTCACCATTGGTTTGATGAGTGACTTTGAGCAAGTTACATCACCACTCTGCCTCCATTTCCCATTGGTAACATGCGGCTCACGATAATGATGACTTGTGTTACTTATCAATGCAGTGCCCAACCCAATGGGGGCGTAAGATCCTTGACTAGGGTTCTGAGGTATAATAATAATAATGAATAAATAAATAGCTTTTACATCTTATTTTTTATTTTGAGATTTTGATATGGAAAGCAATCTTCAAGAGCTGTCTGTGTAATCTAGACAAAACATTCACTAGTGCATGCCTTTATTGGCAGAAAGAGAAAGGTAATTACAGACTTTCTCTGTCAGAATAAGCACTGAGTCTTTCCAGTCCATGTGTTGCTAAGGATGAAAGCACACCTCTCCAGAAATTAAAGAATAATGAGGAGACAGTGGAGCCTGAAGCAGTATCTTTGTCTATTATAGGCATTTACGATATTTTCTTATGCTCCCACTATCAAGCAAGTTAAATATTCCAATAAATTATTTGCTTTTGGATTTCTGTTTTTATCTTAGTTAGTGTCCTAATCCTGCTGCCATGGAAGTCAGCAGGATCAGAACCTAGTTAAATAATGGCATATAAAATAATGAGAATGTAAGCTTCCTTATCACTTATCTGGAGGGGCTGGAGCTATCCAATGAGAAGAAATACTACTACCAAAGTCCAATGAGATATAAGATATGGTTACCAAGCAGGAATCCCAGGGGATTCAATTACCATGCAGGAATCCTATGAGACAGTATTATCAAGCAGGAATCTGTAGTATTTAGTTTACCACAAGGCGGTAATATTAGATTTTTAGAATGAAATCTTTTGGTATCTTGTTTTATAAGAATTGGCACAGAATGAATAGAGGGAAAAAAGCAATGGAAGGAAAATGTTTGCTTGAACCCTGAAGTTGGAACAAGTTCCAATTGTTTATCCCCATTTCTAGCAGAACTAAAATATCGCAAGTTTTCCTGAAGATTCCTGGAATGATAACTAAAAGTTTCAGAAGTTACTTAGAGGCAAGAGAGGACTAGTTTGTGTTCAGATATAAACAAAAATTATAATTTATTGTTAGGCCTGATTTTATCGTGGTCATTTTTTGATCAGTGTGGTAAGGTGCTGTTGGCTTTATGTTTGATTTATGATGTTTTCAATTTGTGACAAAAGTACCAAGATCTTAGGACAGGATAAGATTTTAAATAATTTTATTATAAATCAACTTTACCCAAGGTTATAAACCCTTTGGGGAATAGGATGTCTTTTTGCTATCTATTTATACAATGCTTAGAATAATGGAACCCTGATTAGGATGTCTGGGTTCTATAGAAAAGCAATAGCAATAACTGAAAATATTTTATCTTAACCTCTTATTGTGGCAGCAATAACATTGAAATTATCAACAAGAAGAGAACACAAAATAGTTACATAATATATATGAGTGTCAAGCAGACTCCAGAGAAGTTTGTCCTTTAGAATCTAGACTTGGTAGTATTTGACGCCTAAGAAGACTCTTAAATGTATAGAATCTTCCCAAAAATTGTGAATAACCATCCCCTCATACCATAATCACAAAGTTTTACCTGGATTACTAATTTGCATTGAAACAAATACATTCTGTGTTCATTTCAACATGGGTCTAGAGGTAGGCCACTTCATCTTTAACTTGATGAGTCCTTTACCAGTGGTAGATACAGTTCTGAGAAAATCTAGTACCCAGGACAAAAAAATAAACATTGGTTCCCAGATTTTTTTATATGACTTTTAATTTGGTCACAGATGCTACATGCTGTGATTATGCATCCCTACTGTTGTCCTGTTGACTGGTCAGATCAGATTATTTCTTTGACATTTAGTTTTTTGATGCTGGATACCCACTTGCTTATAAATTTTAACACACACACACACACACACATTGACCAGATCCTTAATCAATGTTTTAATTCACTATTTACCAGACAAACTCCTACTTAAGTCAACACCTAAGTGAAATTTGAGTAAACTTTGGGTGAGGATCTGGCCTATTTTGAGATTTGCCTGAGTACATAATGACTTAAGACCTTAAGGTTTAGTTCCAGATGCATGAATCTATCTTTCAGTCAAGGTATTTGAATGAGTTTCTAAATAGATTCTTACAAACTTAAAACTCTCTTAAACTTTTACATTTTGGAAGGTAAATGACAGAAGCCGTAGGCCGAAAGACATCCAGCCTTGCATGTGCATGGATAACCAGAATTGTTTTGGTATGAAATATCTTTAGGAGAATTTTGCTTACAAAAGATGCCATTGAGGAAAATAATAACATTGATTAAGAATATAGATTTAAAAAAAAAAGTGAGATGAAATGTATGATGGCAGTGCATCTTGGGAAATGTAAATAATAGAAATGAAGCTGGAAAACAGCATAGCTGTGTAAAACAGAACATGGGGTTATAAGGGCTTCATCCAAAGGCCCTCAAATGGAAAAAGTCACACTGATTTCAGTGTTCTTTGGTTCAGGCCCTAAATGAGGCACGTTAAAGCAGATTCCAAAAGAATCACATGCTGTCCTTGGCTATGTCTACATTGGCAAGTTAGTTCGAATTAAGGAGGCTTAATTCAAACTAACTAAAGCCATGGCTACACTAGGCTTTAGTTAGTTCGAATTAAGGGCTTCCTTAATTCGAACTAATAAGTTCGAATAGGGTATTCGAACTAAGGGGTTAATTTGAACTAACTAGTTCGAATTAGCCAATGTGGCCATGTTAATTTGAACTAATTTCTTAGTTAGAACTAACCGGCTATTGAAATGAATGGGGATCACTAATTCGAACTAACTTTTCTAGTTCGAATTAAGCTAATTCGAACTAACTAAAATTAGTTCGAATTAGTTAGTTCGAACTAACTAATTTGAACTAATTTTAGCAAGTGTAGACATAGCCCTTGGTAGTAAAGGTGTTAATGTGATGGCTGCAGGAATAAGAATTTCACAAGGCTGCGGAAGGACCTGTCCATGTTATTCAAATGCAGTTATATAGAATGGGACTGATGATATTTCCGCTGTAGAAAAAGAAGGGGAGGTGGCAGGAAGGAGTGTATAACTCAAGAAGCATTATCCTGCTTACTATGTTTGCAAAAATATTTGCTTGAGTGCTTCTGAACAAGGAAGCAGGTACAGCTGAATGATAGGCTTAAGGAAAGTCAGCATAGCTTCAGAAAAGGGTTTGGATGCACTGATCATATCTGAACTCTAAGAGACATAATCAAACAGTATTGTGCTCATGGAAGAGATCTGGATGTGTTAAGTGGACTTTTAGCAAATATATCACCTACTGTGGGGGGAAAGAGTGTCATGGAGATACAAGAAAGATTACTAAACTGATACAGGTAACGACTAATAAACAAGTTACTGAGTCCATGTGCTGTAGAGATACCAATTGTGGCCATTGTGATAAGAATCTCTGCTCACAAGCAAATGGCTTGGGACCATTAGTTCACATACCAAGACTCACCAAACAACGATCAGATGGTAATGACTTTCAGTCATTGGTGGTATCTCAAGGTAATTGTTCCTTGGGGTCTCTGGATCATTTTAAAAGGATCTCTAGATCCATCATTTAGTGCTTATTTGGTAGAATTCATTCCTGAACATATGGCTAGCAGAAAGTCGGGAAAATAAAGCTCAAGTGGGAAATAAGTTGTGCATGGGTCCCTAGAGTGAATCTCATTCATTTTATGACCACATGCTTAAGGTTTACCTGATCACCATATTTAGGGTTAGGAAGGAATTTTTCCCCAGGGCAGATTGGCAGAGGCCCTGGGGTTTTTCTGCCTTCCTTTGCAGCATGGGACATGGGTCACTTGCTAGCAGACTCTCTGTAGTCTAAAGTCTTTAAACCATGATCTGTGGCCTGCATTGCGCAGGAGGTCAGACTAGAATAATGATCATATTCATAATAGTCTGTTCTCACCTTAAAGTCTATGGGTGCATCTACACTTGTAAATTAAGTAGACATAAGCTTGCTTACTCTGTGTCTACACTACACTTTCCTTAAGTCGATTTAAGCAAGCTGCTTAAGTCGCCTTAAGGAAAATTAAGTCGACTTTGTTAAACCTCGTTTAAAGTCGACTTTAGGCTCTCCAGGACTCTAGGCTCTAAGTTGACTTAGGGCCCTCCAGGACACCCCAGGGGGGTGGCACAGGGAGAGCCTGGCATGCCCCCCCACAGGGCAGGGCAGAGCCCTGCCCACCCTCCCCCCATGCCCTGCCAGGGTCCCTGTCCCCCTTTACCCTATTGTACCCAGGTACAATGGGGAAAAGGCTGAGCCCCTTGGCACTTGGCAAGGGGTGCCCCCCCTGCCACCGTGGACCTGTCCAAGGTCTCCCTAGCCCTACAAGTCGACCTAGGCATCCAGTGTGGATGCTCTAGGTCGACTTTGTAGGATCCCCCCTAAGTCAACTTAAAATTTAAGTGTGGACATGCTAAGTCGACTTAACAAAGTCGACTTAAGTTGACTTTGTTAAGTCGACTTAACTAAATGTCGACTTAAATTCACAAGTATAGACATAGCCTATGAGTCTTTGCAGAGCTAATTTTCATACACTGTAACAATATTGAGTGAAGACAAATCAAATGAACACATCCCCTCTGAAGAATTAACAATAGTTCACATTAGTGTTCCACCTGTGCAGAAAGCAAGAGCCAATTTTGAATTACAGGCGTTAAAAGCATCTAAACCCATCAAACATCTTGGATCAGATAGATCCTCAGATGCTATAAATGAATGAAGCGTCACTGAAGTTAATGAAGCTTTGCTAGTTTACAACAGCCCTTTTCTTCTCCCCATCAGATCAGCTGAAAGACTAAGGGGTTTTTGTTTGTTTTTTTAAAAAACAATATTTTTAAAAATTTACACCAAGTATAACAGACATATGAGCCTTTACAGGAACACAAAAGCTCAATTTTTAAGAAAGGGCCATCAAGGTCCATTTCACAATCATGTGCATATGTACCTGTCATTACCAAAATTGTACACTCATAGGACATGTCTACACTATAAAAAGTTAGGTCGACTTTGTTAAGTCAACTTAATAAGGTTAAAGTCGACCTTATTAGGTCGATTTAACAAAGTGGTTTCCTTTAACCGGGACTTAGTAATTCGACCTAACTTCCCTTAGGTCGACCTAAGAAAGTGGACTTATGCATCCACACTGGGCTTAGGTCGACCAAATTATTTCGAATACCCCACGGTTCTTATTAAGTTGACCTAAGGGTTCATTAGATCGACTTAAGGAAGCCCCTTAAGTCGAACTAATGAAAGCCTAGTGTGGACAGAGATTAAGTTAGGTTGACTTAAGCCTCCTTAAATTGACCTAACTTGTCAGTGTGGACAAAGCCATATTGATTAAATGTATGTTCAAATGTTTTCACTCATTTGGTGCACTGGGTCATCCTCTCCCTGCTTTACAAATCAAGCCCTATGTGGAAAGTTGCTATCTAGTTAACTTTCCTTATACAAGTTATGTAGACAGTGACAAAATACAAAATAGTTAATCTTTGCAATACCTAAGTACGGGCTGAACAGTGGCCAGCCCCTGTACAGGTGTACAAATTAGGATGAGGTTGCAAGAAGCCTGTCACCCAACCTCTATATCCCCTGTGCAGGAACCAACCTGCTGAAAGTCTTAGAGCTCAGGGAACCTGTGCTGATGTTAAGGTTATCTTTTGCAAAGAGGGCAAAGAATGATGGAGAGGCCATGGCTCTGCCTCCCCACTTCTCATTTCCCAGACAAGTCAGTGGCAGCCATCACCAGGAGATGAAAAATGCCTTGCAGAGCTCCCATTGGGCAGGAGCCTTCACACTGACCCCAGGGCTCTGAAAATGGCCACCATCTAGCCCAGGGGGAGCAATAAAATGTGGGCGGGGCCAGCAGTGGCGGCGAAGAGCCAGCCTGGGGCCTGGTAGAGAGCGTGAAGGGGAGGTAGCACACTCTAGTTTTCCTGTGAGCTCTAGTCAAATCCTTTCACTGCAGTGCACAAGATTAGGCCATTTTTTAAAGTGGTTTAGGCTTACTCTTCAGGTTTCTGTTTATTTAATTAACTGTTGCACTGCTCTGCAAGCAACGGCGTCAGACCTTGTTTTATAGACGTGGAAGAGGAGTGGTATCAAACTGGCCACTCACCATTTATTGTACTTGAGGATGCCCTTGAAAAGAAAACTACTATTTCAGCAGGACTCTCTCTTTTGCTGGTAGTTCTCCAACTGCTGGGCTTTCAGTGGTCATTGGCATTCAGTGACATGTGCATATGCGTGGTAAATCCAGAAGCACACTAAGTGCATTCTATTTAGACATAATGGCTATGTCTACACTTAACAAAGTTAGTTCAAATTAGTTAATTCAAACTAACTAATTCGAACTAATTTTAGTTAGTTTGAATTAACTTTATTCGAACTAGCAAATTTTAGTTCGAACTAAGCAAGTGCCATGCATAGCACTTGCTTAGTTTGAATTAGTCAATTGCATTGAGCTCAATGTGCTGATTAGTTCAAACTAAACGCTTAGTTCGAATTAACATGGCCACCTTGGGTTAATTCGAACTAACTAGTTCGAATTAATCCTTACTTCGAAAAGTATAAGCGAATTTATTAGTTCGAATTAAGGAACCCCTTAATTCGAACTAATGAAAACCTAGTGTAGCCAAGGCTTAAGTTAGTTCGAATTAAGCTTCCTTAATTCGAACTAACTTGCCAGTGTAGACATAGCCATTATAATGAGAATATCCAGGAGCCACTATATGATCTGCCTTGTCAGTGTCCAAGATCTGTGAATTCCTTTGTTGCCTGCAAAGGTGAGAAATATGGCTTGTTCCTACATCCAATGAAATCAGCAGGTCTTTTGCAGTTGGACTCATACTGTAGATAACCTTTAACAATAGGTTGGAGCGGAGTCTATCAGTCTAAAGAGAACAAACTCTAGCATTACCAGTAGATATTTATCTGGCCTCCATCACCATAGTACCTAAGTATCAACAGAAATCCCAACAGCTGAGCAGAGAAAAGACATAGTTCTAATGAAAACTAAAGGAGCTTTATTTATTTATTTAAGACGTCTGGACATAGGGCCTGTGCATCTCTCTTGCACTCTAGCTCTGAGGCTAACACTGTTTGTGCTGCCTTGTACCACCAGAAGGTAGCTGCTTATATTCCTTCATGCACTACACAATGAAGGAATAAGGCTGCTGACTGCATTACCACATCAAGTTATCTGCCAGGCCAGTGCGTTACGCATATTCTTTTTTCCAGAGAATGCATTTTGCTTTTACTGCACTGGAGCATTTATCTTTCACTTTTGCTAAGTGATTTAGGTTAGCACCGTTAATCGGATTCTGAAATGTTTTTCTGTGTATTTCGATTCCACTGGCCCATAAGAACAAAAAAGAATCCCTCTTTGCAAATAGAAACAGACAGAGGAGATCACAAGGAGATGATATTTCAATAGCTCTAACTTCCAGCTCCACAGTTCCCAGGAATGAAGAGAATGAAGATTGATCTCAGCAGCAGAGTAAGATGGAGCCAGGCCAGAAGTAAGCAAGCACATTGCTGAGGTTTGGAGTGTTGTGCAATATAAAGCTCAAGATGACCATTTCTATTGCACAGAGCAGGTTAGAAAGCTAAAGTATAAAGGATATGGCCCTATTCTGAGATGATATCTAAAACCAAATTCCACTTGCAGTTACACATCTCCAACCCCAATTAAAACAGTGCATTTGCATCAGTATAACTAATGGCAGAATTTGGCACTTAATGTTTTTGCAAGCACCATATGTTTATGATCCTGCTGGCTAGATAATTGCTCCGGACTCATAGATGCTGGGTTAAATTCCCAGCTCTGCTTATGGCCTGTTGGGTGACTTTGGGTCAGAGTTTCCTACCTTTTTGGCTCGGGGACCAGAGATGTCATTTTTAAAACCCTGAAAGACCACCAGTCTCTACCAGCAGGCCCTCCTCCCTGCAGCCAGATGAAAAGAGTCCAGCAAGGAGGCTGCCTCCTCACTGATCTCCCACCTCCCCGTCTGCAGCAGGGAAACTGCACAATTCCTGTAGCCCTGTGTGCTCCACCTGAGTCCCTTGGCAGTGGCTCCCTTCTACAGCCAAGGGGATAGAAGAACAGTGCTCCCCTCCCTCTGGCTCCAGCAAGGAACCCAGCACCTATGGACCAAAGGGGAGTGCTTAACCATGCTCCCTGCTACAGATAGGGGGAGAGAAGTATTGCCTAGTTGTGACCTGGAAGACCTGCCGTCTGCTGACAGCCCCAAGGAGTTTCCAGACCTACCACCCCCTGATGAGGTGGAAGGGCTGTGTGACTTACCTCTGGCGGAGTACCCAAAGAGGCCAAGGGTGGCCCAATGAATCAGGTACCATAGGGAGATGGGCAGGAAATAATCCGGAAGAGCCGGATGACTGCCCAGTGGTTTAGAGGCCTGCAGTCACGGCAGTGTATTGCTCCTGGAGCCCCGCTGACCCAGTGACTGACTGCTCTGACACCAACAGGGATCTGGGTTGGGATGCAGTGGAGTCAGGAGGTACTGCATCCTTCTGCCGCCTTCCCACACCATCCCAAGGGTGGTTGCCTGACCCCAGAATTTAAGCCCTATTCAGGATCCACAGACTGTTTGCCTGCCCTACCCACCAGAGGGCCAGAGCCCTTTAATTGTTGGCTTGCCCTGCAGATGGCTAGAGACTGCCTGCCTTCCTTGCCCGCCGGAGTGCTGGCTCCTATAGACTGCCAGCTCACCGGTTATGTCTACACTGGCAATTTAAGTTGACTTAAGGAGGCTTAAGTCAACTTAAATTAAGCCACGTCCACACTAGGCTTTCATTAAGTCAATTTAAGAAATTCCTTAAGTCGACTTAATGAAAGTTTAAGTTGACTTTTAACTACCACTCATTAGGTCAATTTAAGCCTTCTTAGGTCGACCTAACCCTTCCTTAGGTCGACCTAAGCCCAGTGTGGATGCATAAGTCCACTTTGTTAAGTCAACCTAAGGGCAGTTAAGTCAACTTAACAAAGTGGACTAAGTCAACTTAAAGTGTTGCCACTTGTTAAGTCGACTTTAATAAGGTCGATTTTAAGTCACCTTAAAGTCAACCTTATTAAAGTCAACTTAACAAAAGTCTACTTAACTTTTCTAGTGTAGACATAGCCACCCTACATAGGGCTAAAAGTGGTCTACTCTCCCCACCCTACTGAAGGGCCTGGAACAATAGATATTGTATTCACCCTGTCTGGGGCCAGAGACTGTACACCCCAGTGGCCTGCAGAAGGGGCCCATTTTCCAGCCCCAATGCTAATTCCCATTGCTTAAGTCCACAGTCACCGGAGTGGAGTAGAATGGGAACATGGGCTCCCTTCCAGATGGGCAACCTGATGTTCTACACCAGTGTTTTTCAACCAGTGTGTCACAGCAAACTGGTGTGCTGTGAGAACTGTCCAAGTGCGCCGTGAAATTTTGTACAAAGGTAATGAAAATCAGTGTAAAACAAATATTGTTTCATCTTAAACAATATTCTGTCCAACCAAAATTGCAACTCATAAAACTCGTGAAAATTAATCATCAAATTAAAAGCGAGGTATCGGTCTTATGATTCTAAAATGTGAATTCTAAATGCAAGTGGTCAAAGGGCAAAATTGAGATTATGTGCATTTTTTTCCAGTGGATGCGAAACATTAATGCATTTGATCCTTCTTTAGCTTGTTGTATGCACTATGTTGCAAACCTCTCTAGTAAAACCATAACCATAGTAAATGTAAGTAAACGTGATGTTTATGAGCAATCACTTCAGCTCAAAAAAGTGGGTATGCCATGGAATTGTTTGTCTCATTGAAGTGTACTGTGTTACTGAAAAGGTTGGGAACCACTGCTCTACACACCCAGACTTCACTGTTTGGAATGACTAATTTTTAAAAATAGGGCACTACATTCCAGAAGAGTGAAACTCCTGCAAGCTGTATAGAAATTATTTTAAAACACCATAATGGTAACTGAAACTAAATGTATACCCCACATTTAAAAAGCAAAGTAGTGAGAAGATCCCCCCTCCCCCCAAAAAAAAAAAAAGACAAACATGGCTAAACAAAGTAAAAGAGACACCATTTTTTAAAAAAGGCTCCAGTGGCAATCCTGGCAATTACAGGCCAGTAAGCTTAACTTTAGTTCCAAGTGAATTTATCCTTGTGTCTGATAATTCTGTTCTTTACTATAGTTATCAGACACAAAGATGAACATGAGAAAAAGTCAACATGACTTTTGAAAAGGGAAATCATGCCTCAATCTATTAGAATTCTTTCAGAGAGTCGACCAACCTGTGGATGGGGTGATTCAGTGAATATAGTGTACTTGGAACTTCAGAAAGCCTTTAAGTCTTAAGCAAAGTAAGCAGCCATGGGATAAGAGAGCAGGTCCTCTCCTGCGTCAGTAATTGGCTAAAAGACAGGAAACAAATGCGGGAATAAATAGTCAGTTTCCAGACTTGAGAGAGATAAATAGTAGTGTCCTCTTGGATCTGTACTGGGATCAATGCTGGTCAACATATTCATAAGTAATCTAAGAAATGGGGCAAATGGTGAGGTGGCAAAGTTTGTAGATAATACAAAATTATGCAAGATAGTTATGTCCAAAGTAGACTGCAGATTTATAAAGGGATCCAACTAAGAAGGGTGACTGGGCCACAAAGTGAAAAATTAAATTCAACATTAATGTATGCAAAGTAATGCATATTGGAAAACATAATGTCAACTGTACATACAAAATGATGGGGTTTAAATTAGCTGTTAACACTCAAAAAAGAAATCTTGGAGTCATTGTGAAGGCTTCTCTGAAAATATCTGCTTAATGTGCAGCACAAGTCCAAAAAATAAAATCTAACTGAATATTAGGTACCCCTAAGAAAGGGATAGATACTAAGAGAGTAACTCTCATCATTCTAACACTTGAATCCATGGTACACTTGTATGATTAAGGCTATGGAATAGCTTCTATATAAGGACAGATTAAAAAGTCTGGGATTGTGACCTGTGGCCTAGGGTAGCCCACCTGAAAATGCCAAAGTCAGGAAAAGCTGTAAAAGAAGAGCAGAAAGAGCAGATACACTCAGAATTGGTAGATAACACTGAAGATTCCCCAGCCAGTCACAAACAATGCTTCTGATTCTCCACACTGGTTATCAAGAAGCTACAAGAAGAAATACTTTATTGCATATCAGTCTCTGGCTCCCATTCAGCAACTGGGTCCAGTAAAGAGATGAGTTATTTAACCTTTATTCCCTTTACCAAAATGATCTCCTGATCCCCAAAGAGTCAGCCACATTGCCAGATCAACATAAGTTTGGGTCTTACTAAAATGCTATGCTGCCAGCCAATCCATTAGTCACTAAAACTAAAGGTTTATTGTAAAAGGAAAGAAACAAATAAGAGATGTTCAATGGTCAAAGCAATCTGATAGCAATCAAAAAGCTATGAAATTCTCAATAGAATTGTTGCATATGCCGGCTTGTGCAGTTCCTCTGGTGTACATCCAGTATTTGGGTGGGGCTCAGTCCTTTGTTTTACAGCTTCAGTTGTAGATGAGTTGATGCAGAGGTAGCAGGAATAGAGATCAGATGGAGATGGTAAATGATCTTTATTATCATTAATGATCTTGATGATGGAATAGACTGCATGCTTAGTAAGTTCGCGGATGACACTAAGTTGGGGGGAATGGTAGATACTCTGGAGGGAGGGACAGGATCCAGGGAGACTTGGACAAATTGGAACACTGGGCTGAAAGAAACCTCATGAGGTTCAACAAAGACAAGTGCAAAGTCCTGCACTTAGGACGGAAAAATCCCATGCACTGCTATAGGCTGGGGACTGATCAGCTAAGTAGCAGCGCTGTAGAAAAGGACCTGGAGGTTACGGTGGACGGGAAGATGAATATGAGCCAACTGTGTGCCCTTGTTGCCAAAAAGGCCAATGGCATATTAGGCTGCATCAGTAGGAGTATTGCAAGCAGATCGAGGGATCTGATAATTCCCCTCTATTCGACACTGGTCAGGCCACATCTGGAATACTGTGTCCAGTTTTGGGCTTCCCACTACCGAAAGGATGTGGACAAATTAGAAAGGGTCCAGCGGAGGGCAACAAAAATGATTAGGGGGCTGGGGCACATGACTTATGAGGAGAGACTGAAGGAACTAGGCTTATTTAGTCTACAGAAGAGAAGACTGAGAGGAGATTTGATAGCAACCTTCAACTACTTGAAGGGGTGCTCCAAAGAAGAGGGAGGTAGGCTGTTCTCAATGGTAACAGAGGACAGAACAAGGAGCAATGGTTACAAATTACAGCTGGGGAGGTTAAGGTTGGATATTAGGAAAAACTTTCTCACTAGGAGGGTGGTGAAGCATTGGAATGGGTTACCTAGGGAGGTGGTAGAATCTCCATCTTCGGAGATTTTTAAGGCTCGGTTAGACAAAACCCTGGCTGGGGTGATTTAGTGGGAGTGGTCCTGCTTTTTAGCAGGGGGTTGGACTAGATGACCTCGTGCGGTTCCTTCCATCCCTATTATTCTATGGTAAAGCTGCATTTTGTAGTCTCTGGTCTGCCATGAGTTTTTTTCAACTGCAAGCTCACAGCACCTGGCCAGGGAAAGGCACTTGCAGTCTCCCTAACCACGGACATGACCCTACATGCCCTGATAACTCATATGTACCATCCTGGCTTCTCTCCCTGGGTTCATTGTAAAGGTAATGGTCCTCAACCAGTCATCAATGCTGACACTCATCAGCCTGGGGAGTGTAACTCAGTAGCACAGCACAAATGTTTGGATACAGATATATATCACACAAATGCATAATGTACAATATAAAGATGCTACATACACAAACAATATTATCAGACTTAGCAAATTATGACCTTTTCAGTGGTACCTGACCTGGCATATCTTGCACAAATTATTGTAATTTTGCAATATTGATACTGATAATAATATAAATGGTCACCAGGCAGCATCCAGACAGTATAACACTTGTTCATCTTAGAAAAGAGATGATTAAGGGGGACATGATCAAGGTCTATAAAACCATGAATGTTATAGAGAAGGTGAATAAGGAAGTGACATGTTATTTACACAACATAAGAACCAGGGGTCACCAAACAAAATTTATAGGAAGCAGGTTTACAACAAATTAAAGGAAATACTACTTCACACAATGCACAGTCAATTTGTGGAACTCATTGCCAAGGTTTTTTGTGAAGGCCAAAATTATAAATGGATTAAAAAGAGAATTAGATAAGTTCATAGAGGATAGGTCCTTCCATTGCTATTAGACAATGCCTACCCAGTGCTGGGTGTGCCTAAGCCATTGACTGCCAGATGCTGGAACTGGAACACAGGAGATTGATCATTGGATGATTGCCCTGTTCTGTTCATTCTCTCTGAAGCACCCTGGCATTGGCCACTGTCAAAACATAAGATACTGAGCTAGATGGACCATAGGTCTCTCACCCAGTATGGCCATTTTGATGTATATTCATGCCTGCCAAGAGATATTCGGGGGCCCATTACATCATGTTTGCTAGGTGGGGCCATCCTCTCCCATTTCATGTTATTTACACAAATGTTACAGTTGTTTTGGAGGCCCCTCTGAGCTTGGGACTGTGGTATAATTGTTCCCCTTTCTTCTCTTCTTGTCAGGCTAGACTATACTGTAGCATGGAGTTATGTGAGTCTGCTGACTTGTTCAGTTGCAACTGTTTTGCAGTTTCTTGTCCATGCTGGAATGAAATTTCTGTAGATTGCATGGGTTCACTTGGACCTAAACTAGAGATCTTGTCCTATGTTGCATCCTATCTGTACAGCCAGTACTTGAAAAAATAACTGGGATGGCTGTTGTGTGTGGACACAATATATTTTACAGATGTGCAGTCTCTAGGGCTATGTCTACACTTGCCAAAGTTAGTTCGAATTAGTTAATTCGAACTAACTAATTCAAACTAATTTTAATTAGTTTGAATTAACTTAATTCGAACTAGCAAATTTTAGTTTGAACTAAGCAAGTGCCATTCATGGCACTTGCTTAGTTCGAATTAGTGGATTGCATTGAGCTCAGTGTGCTGGTTAGTTCGAACTAAGTGCTTAGTTCAACTAACATGCCCACATTGGGTTAATTCGAACTAAGTAGTTTGAATTAACCCTTACTTCAAAAAGTATAATCGAATTTATTAGTTTGAATTAAGGAAGCCCTTAATTCGAACTAAAGAAAGCCTAGTGTAGCCAAGGCTTAAGTTAGTTCGAATTAAGCTTCCTTAATTTGAACTAACTTGCCAGTGTAGA
>ML685785.1:19468209-19491429 GCA_007922175.1 Pelusios castaneus
AATCTGTCTGGGCTAAGAATCATCTCACATCAAGACAAGATATGAACATAACCTTCTCCTTACAGGTCTGTATTTTATATTTCAACAAAGTCTCATTCCAAGAAGTTACATTAGAGGTCTGTGGTTAAGAGACATTTCCATCTCTTAATTGCAGCTACTGGTGACCTGTTCCTATGGGCCAATTTGGCATTATGCTGCCACCTAGCCCTCTGTCCACTAGCTGCTTTCTTGAGACACATCTCTTACATAATGAAAAAAAAAAAAAGAAGAAAAGAAAAAAAATCACAAAGTGAACAGTCAAAACCTCTGCTATATACAGACTGTGTGGTAACCTCATCCAATCTGATTTAGGGCCTCATCTTGTTCCATCTTAATTCTATGGAAGCACGGGTGGGCCCGTAGTGAGAAGTAATGGTATTGCTGTGCTACCAGATCTATAGCTGCTTTTGATGTCGCTGGAACATCCTGCTGCATACAACCAAGGATCATTCTCCTCCTTCTCCATTCATGAGTCTTGTGTTAGTTTGCCATCCACTTTGGGAAGTACCTGTATACCAGTGCTTTAATGAGTTCATATAGAAGAAAGTATCCATTACAGTCATTATCTCTGCCACCTGTGTGCAGAAGTTGGAGCTCATTTAAGCAGTCTTAATGGATAATACCACCTACGCAGTGCTTTTTTTGTTAAAAAAAAAAGAAGGTGCCAGTACTTGGACAGGGACCTTGGGCCTTGGCAGGAGCCAGGGCCGCATCGCTGTGAAAAATAGGTGCCAGTACTCAGTAGCTCTGAGTACCATCACCAAAAAGCCCTGCACCTATGTAATCATAGAACTATGGGGTAAATGTCTCTTTCTGCAGCAATGGATTAAAATGCAGAACCATGGAATAGAAGGTTCCAATCCTGCTAACACTTTCACACGTGCTTAATTTTAAGCACAATAGCCCCATTGACTTCAACGGAACTATTTACATGTTTGTGGTTAAGTTTGTGCCTAAGTGCCTTTAGGATTCTCTAACCAAGCTCAACAACCTTAAGGAAATTCTGGCGGAATTGGTTTCTTATCTGTGATATCATCAAGTACTGGTCAGTTGGGAAGGGAAAGTGGCACCAGTCAAAACCATCTTAGCTCTCTCTCTTTTCCATATTTTCATGTATTCCAAGCACTCCTTTGCAAAATTTTGGCTCTCAGCCTCAGAGTATCAATTAATTCATTTACATTTTTACTTGATTAACTTGTCAAAAAAATGCAAAATGATGATGAAACATTGACAGCTTTTTTCACAAAAACAGTCATGAAAAACACTTCACTTTGTTTTCAGCTTGGTATTCAGCACTGGTAGCATGCTCTTCTTAGTGTCTGTGTGAGATACCTGACAATAACATCAACATCAGAAGATATGGTGGGAACAGAACTGGGTCCTAAATCAGGTTGGATGATAGAGTGTAATAATAATAATTTCACTGTTGTTGTTGAAAGACCAAAGCAAGCACCACTGGCAGACTGATGAAAATAGAGGGGAGACTCAATTTTTAAAAAAAATAATATCAGAGATGTTGGCAGCCTGGAGTTGTGCAGAACACTGAAGACAAGAATGAGAAGCACTGTTACTGAATAATTCTAAACCATATAGCTCACAAAGATGGCTGGCTTCTCTGATTCAATGGACTGTTTGCTGCGTGAGGACTACCTAATTGAACCCATGGGCTATGTCTACACTGGCAATTTAAGTCGACTTAAGGAGGCTTAAGTCGACTTAAATTAAGCCACGTCCACACTAGGCTTTCATTAAGTTGACTTAAGAAATTCCTTAAGTCGACTTAATGAAAGCTTAAGTCGACTTTATAACTACCACTCATTAGGTTGACTTAACCCTTAAGTCGACTCCTTAAGTCGACTTAAGGATGGTGTGGATATGGAGTAACCCTTAAGTTGACTTTATTAAATTGACTTAAGGGTGGTTAGGTCGACTTAACAAAGCAGACTAAGTCGACTTAAAGCTAAGTCAACTTAGTCCACTTTGTTAAGTTGACTTTAATAAGGTCGACTTTAAGTCGACTTAAAGTTGACCTTATTAAGTCGACTTAACAAAGTCGACCTAACTTTTTCTAGTGTAGACATAGCCTATGAGTGTACAATTTTGGTAATGATCTTATTATTAATTAATATCTTATTATTAATATCTTGTGTGGCTAGCTCCCAGGGTTTGATCTTGCTCCCATTGTAGTCAATGGAAATTTTGCTAGTGACTTCAATGTGAGCAGGCAACAAGTGTGTCAGAACTGGAGACACCTCTTCAAGAAACTTCTAGTGACTGTAAATTAGATTGTCATCTTCTTTAGTGTCTTTTCAATACATGTGTGTGTCCCACTTATCTGGTTTTCTAGTTTCCCTTGCTCAAGGTTTTTTTAGAAAAAGTCACATTCTGTCAAATTATTACTAATATTTTCATGAGCAAGTTTTCTTTCAGCAATTCTTAAAACAAGAACATGGTGATTTTAATGGGATTAGAAATGAGGCAGATTTTTATAAATCTTAATACTGTCACTGTTCTTCAGTCAAATCAAACAACAACGTGAGCACACAATACCTAAAACAACCTTAGTGAACACAGGCCAAAACAACATTAGCCATACACCAATTTGATCTTCTAGCTTTTAAACTGTGTCATATACCCTGTGATTTTTTGTGAACTAATGCAAACTGCAGCTCACCTTTCAAAGGCTCATTCAGGATCTGAAACAGTTGTTTCAAGAATGGCATCTTGAGAGCTGTGACAAGTCTCTCATCAGACTCAGGTGTCTGCATATGTATGGAAAAGTTACGTTCTGTCTCCAGGTTCATTTCATTAAGAGTGACACAGTGCTGGCTTGATTCACCCTTGCCTAGGTTGTATGTTAAGCTGTAGGAGGGCAATGGAATCTGTTAATCTTTGCAGGGGCAATATGTTGTTTGCATTACCCTTTTGTACATCATACAGTATGAAAAGTAAATATAAACTAACATTTTGGCCATGGTGAATACTTTAATAGTGAGTAACAGAGAAGAAGAATTGTGCTGTGGTTAAATCTTTGAGTAGTTTTCAGGAAATATGGATTCTATTCCCAGCCCTTCTACGGTCGCCCTATGGGAACTTTGGAAAGTCATTTATTCTCTCCGTTTCCTATTCACCACTGCAAAGAACCAATTATATGCCAATGTAACTCCATTGACTTAAATGCAGTGCAAAACTGATGTAACAATGTGGAGAATCATGCCATTGATTAAATATAAATTGGGAGAGATGATTGTGATGCTCTCTGGAATATGTGACCATTTATAATATTCTTAATACCATTATTGCAAAATTACAATGAATCTTACAAGATATGCTAAGTCAGGAACCATTAGAAAGGTTATAATTTGCTAAGTATGGTAATATTGTTTGTGTATGTGCCATTTTTGTATTATGAGTTCTAAATATGTATGGCATATTTGTGCTGTGTTTACTGGGTGACACCCCCAGTAAACCCCAAGCAAATTACTATCAGCGTTGATTACTTATAAAGGGGCACCACCAATACGAGTCATAGAATAATAGAATCGTAAGGTTGGAAGGGACCTCATGAGGTCATCTAGTTCAACCCCCTGCTAAAAGCAGGACCATTCCCACTAAATCATCCCCGCCAGGGTTTTGTCTAATTGGGCCTTAAATGTTTCCAAAGATAGAGATTCCACCACCTTCCTAGGTAAGCCATTCCAATGCTTCACCATGCTCCTAGTAAGAAAGTTTTTCCTAACATCCAACCTTGACCTCCCCAGCTGCAACTTGAAACCATTGCTCCTTTTTCTGTCCTCTGTTACTACTGAGAACAGCCTACCTCCCTCCTCCTTGGAGCACCCCTTCAAGTAGTTGAAGGTGGCTATCAAATCCCTCGGTCTTCTCTTCTGCAGACTAAATAAGCCTAGTTCCTTCTGTCTCTCCTCATAAGTCATGTGTCCCAGCCCCCTAATCATTTTTGTTGCCTTCCACTGGACTCTTCCTAATTTGTCCACATCCTGTCTGTAGGGGGGAGCCCAAAACTGGACACAGTATTCCAGATGTGGCTTCACCAGTGCTAAATAGAGGGGAATAATCATATCCCTCAATCTGCTGGCAACACTCCTACTGATGCAGCCCAATATGCCATTGGCCTTTTTGGCAACAAGAGCGTACTGTTGACTCATATCCCACAGGTCCTTTTCTACAGTGCTGCTACTTAGCCTATCAGTCCCCAGCCTGTAGCAGTACATGGGATTTTTCCATTCTATGTGCAGGACTTTGCACTTGTCCTTGTTGAACCTCATGAGATTTCTTTTGGCCCAACGCTCCAATTTGTCTAGGTCTCCCTGAATGCTATCCCTGCCATCCAGCGTGTCTACCATTCCCCCCAACTTGGTGTCATCCACGAACTTACTGAGCATGCAATCTATCCCATCATCCAGATCAGTAATGAAGATATTGAACAGAACAGGACCAGGACCGACCCCTGGGGCACTCCACTCATTACTGGTTGCCAACTAGACATTGAACCTCTGGTCCCTACCCACTGAGCCCAACGACCTAGCCAGTTTTCTATCCACCTTACGGTCCATTTATCGAACCCATACTTCCTTAACTTGCCGACAAGAATGCTGTGGGAAACCGTAACCAAAACTTTGCTAAAGTCGAGGTATATCACATCGACAGCTATTCCCACATCCACAAATCCAGTAGTCATCTCATCATAGAAGGCAATCAGGTTGGTCAGGCACGATTTGCCCTTCATGAATCCATGCTGAGTGTTCCTGATCACTCTGTTTTCCTCCAAGTGTTTCGGAATGGATTCTTTGAGGACCTGCTCCATGATTTTTCCAGGGATTGAGGTGAGGCTGACTGGTCTGTAGTTCCCCAGATCCTCCTTTTTCCCTTTCTTAAAGATAGGTACTATATTTGCCTTTTTCCAATCGTAGAATCATAGAATAATAGGGATGGAAGGGACCTCACGAGGTCATCTAGTCCAACCCCCTGCTAAAAAGCAGGACCACTCCCACTAAATCATCCAGGACCTCCCCTGTTCACCATGAGTTTTCAAAGATAATGGCCAGTGGCTCTGCAATCACATTGGCCAACTCCCTCAGCACCCTCAGGTGCAGTTCATCCAGCCCCATAGATTTGTGCACATCCAACTTCTCTAAGTAGTCCCTAACCTGACCTTCCATCACTGAGGGCTGCTCTCCTTCTCTCCATTCTGTGTTACTCAGTGTAGTAGCCTGGGAGCTGATCCTACCTGCGAAGACTGAGATAAATAAAAGCATTGACTACTTCAACCTTTTCCACATCATCTGCCACGAGGATATCTGCCTCATCCAGAGTGATCAGGAACAGTCAGCATGGATTCACCAAGGGCAAATCGTACCTGACCACCTGATTGCCTTCTATGATGAGATGACTGGATTTGTGGATGTGGGAAGAGTCGTCGACGTGATATACCTCAACTTTAGCAAGGCTTTTGATACAGTTTCCCACAGCATTCTCATTGGCAAGTTAAGGAAGTATGGAATGGACGAGTGGACCATAAGGTGGATAGAAAACTGGCTAGATCATCAGGCTCAGCGGGTAGGAATCAATGGTGCAATGTCTAGCTGGCAACCAGTAACGAGTGGAGTGCCCCAAGGGTGGCCGGTTCTTTTAAACATCTTCATTAATGATATGGATGATGGGATCAATTGCACACTCAATAAGTTTGCAGATGACACCAAGCTGGGGCGAATGGTAGACACGCTGGAGGGCAGGGACAGGATTCAGGGAGACCTAGACTAATTGGAGCATTGGGCCAAAAGAAATCTCATGAAGTTCAACAAAGACAAGTGCAAAGTCCTGCACTTAGGACGGAAAAATCCCATGTACTGCTACAGGCTGGGGCCGGATTGGCTAAGTAGCAGCACTGTAGAAAAGGGCCTGGGGGTTATGGTGGATGGGAAAATGGATATGAGTCAACAGTGTGCTCTTGTTGCCAAAAAGGCCAATGATATATAGGGCTGCATCAGTAGGAGTGTTGCCAGCAGATTGAGGAATGTGATTATTCCCCTCTATTCAGCACTGGTGAGGCCGCATCTGGAATACTGTGTCCAGTTTTGGGCTCCCCAATACAGAAAGGATGTGGACAAATTAGAAAGGGTCCAGCGGAGGGCAACGAAAATGATTAGGGGGCTGGGGCAAATGACATATGAGGAAAGACTGAAGGAATTAGGCTTATTCAGTCTGCAGAAATGAAGACTGAGGGGGGATTTGATAGCAACCTTCAACTACTTGAGGGGGTGCTCCAAAGAGGAGGGAGCTAGGCTGTTCTCAGTAGTAACAGAGGACAGAACAAGGAGCAATGGTTTCAAGTTGCAGCTGGGGAGGTCGAGGTTGGATATTAGGAAAAACTTTCTCACTAGGAGCGTGGTGAAGCATTGGACTGGGTTACCTAGAGAGGTGGTGGGATCTCCATCTCTGGAGATATTTAAGACCCAGGTAGACAAAACCCTGGCTGGGATGATTTAGTGGGAAAAGTCCTGCTTTTAGCAGGGTTGGACTAGATGACCTCATGAGGTCCCTTCCAACCTTATGATTCTATGATTCATTAAGGGCCCTACACCATCTCTGATCCTCTTCTTGTTACTGACATACTTGTAGAACCCCTACCTGTTATCCTTCACATCCCTTGCTAGCTGGAACTCCAATTGCCCTTTGCCTTTTTGATTTTATCCCTAAAGGCCCAAGCAATATCTTTATATGCCTCCCTAGCCATCTGTCCAAGCTTCCACTTCTTGTAAGCTTCTCTTTTATGTTCCAGCTCACCGCAGAATTCTCTGCTAAGCCACACTGAGCGCCTTCTATATTTACTGTTCTTTCTGCACATTGGAATGGTCCAGGGAGAAGAAGCCAAGGCTGCTCTTATGAGGCACCAGGACATGTAGGAATATGCTTATGGACCTGTGACTCTCTGAGGCTTTTCCATGCCATATGCCACATGGCTGGGTTTGGGACAAAGGAAGTAGAAGCCTCATGGCAGAAACTATAACCATCTCCATCTGGTCTTCATTTCTGCTACGTCTGGATCAACTCATCTACAACCGAAGCTGTGAAACAAAGGACTGAGACCCATCCAAGTACTGAATGTACACCAGAGGAACTGCACAAGTCTGCAAATGCCACAATTCTGATGAGAATCTGATAGATACAAATGACTTTAAAGTCCATATATATTTGATTGCGTTGACCATTTAACATCTCTCTTTTTTTTTCTTTTTACAATAAATCTTTAGTTTTAGTTACTAAAGGATTGGCTGGATGCATGGTATTTTGGGTAGGATCCAAATTTATAGTGATTAGGCAATATGGCTGATCCTTTGGGGACCAGGAGAACATTTTGGTAAAGGGAATAGAGTTCAAATAACTTATCTTTTTACTGGATCCCATTGCTGAATGGAAGCCAGGGACTAAAATGCAATAAAGAGGGCTGTGTATTTCTTGTAGCTTCTTGATAACCGGGGAGAGAAATCAGGAGTACTGTTTGCGGATGGTAGGCGAATATAACCTTAGGGTCACCCACCAGTTTTGGGAGAATCTGCTCTCCTTATGCAGCCTTCCTTAACCATGGCATTTTCAGGTGGGCAACCCTAAGCATCCATGGGCCGCAATGATGATACTACCCTATCTCATAGTCTGTTCTGAAAATACATCTGATCATTTCTGTGCCCATCTTAGATGTTATGGTGATGTGCATCATGGCTAAGTTTAGGAATAAATAAAGAAAATAGACTAATTTGTTTCATAGTTGTGACACTAAAGGTCAACTGGAAAAGGCACTCTGTACACTGCTGAGGCAGGTTATGAGTTATACAGTTATCTGTATATATGTTCTGACAGATTTTGTGCTGTACTGTGCTGGACAATTTTAAAATGCAGCCATACACGTCATTTGCTTACAACAGCCACTTTGCTTCAAAATAGCCACCAGTACAAAGATGATTCATACAAGAGAGGGTACCTCATGTTGAGCAGACCCATTAAAAGCACTTATGCTGCATTTTAAGGTCAGCTAAAAAGATTCTCACACAAAATGTTAACTCGGGATAGTGTTTCCCGCAATAATAATTATTAAGAAAAGCTTAACAGACAGTTATGCTGTTCCCAAACCTCATTTTATATTATGTTTCCTCTTACCAATTTTCTTTGGCATACAGTCATAGCATATCAGCAAAAGTATACGTTCCATAATGGGGCAAAAGGGATAAAGGTATATTTTTAGTTCAAAAATAAGTATCTAATTTCCATAGTTAAAAAGATTACAGGATGAGGAAGAGCAAAAAAAAGTCAGAAGTGTCAGCAATGAATCAAATGCCCTGAGTACAATGAGCTCTTGCTGAGAAGACATCTAAAGGCATTCAGTGCACAATTATAAGGAAAGTTTGACACAAAGCTCTTTTACTAAGCAGGTCAGTTAAATAGATGACATTCAGCTTAACACAATCCTGAAGATTGCTTCTGTATAGTACTGTGCTTCATACAATGGCATCACCAAGCTGGCTGAGTGTTTAGTTTCCACTACAGTATAAATAATAATGCAGAAATAATTGCTGTAAGGATTCCCCCTTGCATAAGGCAGGCTATAATCACTCCATCTATATTCACAATAGGGGCAATCCTTGAATCTAAAACTTTCAGCCATGTGACCTTAGGTCCCCTGCCTGGTACAGAAACCATTTGGACACTGGCCTAGCAGACTCGGTCATCTGATCCAGACCATGAGCCAGAAGTGTCCCACTTATGTAAAGTTAGATCTGTCACCAAGCCAATCCCTGGTATCCTCTATTAATGTGCTTCTTAATGGACTGTGATTTAAATCAGTGGTTTTTAGCCTTTTTCCATTACCCATGCAAATCCCATAATCCTCTGCGACCATGAAGATTGCAGTGCTGGAGCAAAAAAACTGATTGTGTCTGGCTGCTGGGTGGAAAGCACTAAGTGTTAAGGGGACTGTTTTTCAGAGGAATGTAGAAAGTGATGTGGTGAGCTGGTTAGCTGAGCTTGTTGAAAGATACTAGAACAGTGGTTCCCAACCTGTGGCCAAAAGCAGCCCACAGGGGCTATCAAAGTGACCTGCGGCTCTCCACCTGTTGGCTGCAGAAGGCAGCCACTCCCTAAGGACCCAGGCAGAATGCTTTTCCGCTGGGCTAAAGGATCAGTGCAGGCACCTTACTGAAGTCAGGGATGGGAGATCAGCACTCACCTCCCTCTGGCTGTAACAGGGAGCAAGGTAAAGTGCTCCACGTAGATCCATAGAGACTAGGATCCCTGCTGGAGCCAGAGGGAAGGGAGCTCTGATCTTCCATTCCCCTGGCTGCAGGAAGGAACCACTGCCTAGGGACCCAGGCGGAGCACACAGGGCTACAGGATAGCATCCAGTTTCCCTGCTGCAGACAGGGAGATGGGAGATCAGTGACGAAGCAGCCTCTTTACTGACCTCCTTTTATCTGGCTGTAGTGTGTGCATGGAGGTCAGGGCGGGAGAGGAGCAACTGGTGGAGACTGGTGGTCCTTCAGTGTTGTAAAAATTATATCTGTGGCCTCTGAGCCATAAAGGTTGGGAATTACTATACTAAGGAATTCCATGGCAGGTGGATCCTGCCTATTGTGTTTTGATGTGTGGGTGCTGGAGGCTGGGCATTGGCCTGGGGCAAATGCTTTTCCCTTTCTCTCCAGCAGAGTGTTCACCTTGTCCCAATATCCAGGAATCTCTCCCTTATACTTCTGGGTGAACTAACACACGTTGTGGCTGGTCTTTTCCCTAGAGTGACCAGTAGCAGCAGGACCATGGACTCCCATCCGCACCCAGCACAACAACATATCAGATCACACCTATCTTGCCTCGGAGAAAAGACACTACAGCTGAGTCTAGTCCAGTTTTGCCTTAATTAACAACATAAAACCTAGCAATGTGTCTATACTTTTCCTAAAGAAATAAATATAAAATCACTTCCAAGGTAAACCTGAAAATGATGGGATTTGTAGCACGTTGGGTGCTGTCTCCCCTGTCCCTTGGCCCAAAAAGACTCACCATGCTGTCATAAGTAGCAATCCCCATGCTCTTTTATTTACAGTGCGTGAAACAAAGTCCCATTTTCTGTCCCAGAAACACTGGAGGCTCAGAGGTTAAGGATTCTACTTTCCTAGATTTCCTCACTACCTCTCCCTGGTTTCCTCTGCTGGTCCATTTATCTCACTCAGCCAGGTTACCAGGTGTTCTTTATTTCCTTATTCGGCCGGGGCTCTGACTCAGCTTAATCATGGTGCAGCTGTTGCCTGCTTTGCCATAGACCCTTAGGCCTGGGCTAACAGAGGCACTAGTTGGTGGCTGGATCAGTCTATGGGGAGGGCAACTGAGCCTGGCACCAACTAAGTGCATGGGACAATGAATGAAAAACAGGAATGGTAGTGAGGTCAATGGGTCAAAACGAGGGACCCGGAAGGGAAAACCAAGCAGAGAACCCCAGACAGCGCCCACTGATCTTTGAAGGAGGCCAAGGACGCAATAGATGCTGCCCAGAGGCATAAATAGAGAGAACAACTGAAGTAGGCCCCACAATCACAGGGTCCCTCCCCAGCCAACCTCCTCTATCTGATGTTATGAATGGTCACCTTGGGAAAGGCGAGGAGGAGGTTGACAAGGAGGTCCCACAACTTCATGGGGCATGGATGGGGTGTGAATGGATGAACAAGAGAGTGGAGAAATGCAGCCATAACCTCAGGAGGAGGTTCTGGAGGTGCCAGAAGGGGAGCTGCAACCTAGTGCACTCCAGGTAAGCATGTGCCAGGGTCTCCCTCTCACCGCAGAAGGGATGGGTGTCGAGGAGGGGGTGAACCAGATCAGGCACATGCCCGTGCTCACAGCTCTGTGAAAGAGCCGCCATCTGATGTCCCTGGCAGGCTGAGGAACTAAGGTGGAATACAGACTGGCCCACCAGGGGCTAACAGAAGCAGATAAGGGGTTTATCTTTACCGCTCCTGCGGTGTTACAGATCATATGGAACACAGCTAGGATCTGGGTGTGCATGAGCAGAATAGAGTATTATCACCATGAACTACCAGAGAGCTCCCTAGAGAAGATATTCCTACAATGTCTTGCCATGGCAGACTACCTTCACACGGCACTTCAACAAGGTTGTGTATGATCCCTCCCTTTTGTGATTTGCTATGGGAAAGGAGCAGAAAACATTGCATTATCATGTGTTGCTTCATAAAAACAGTCCTGGATGAGCCTTGCCTTTGGGCCCATGATGGAACTTTCCTGCCTAAAAGCTAAAAGCAAGACTGATTACATGGCTGCCCTGATTCAGTGCCAAGAAAGGTGACCCTCCCATAGAGTCACTCAAAATCTGAATGGTATCTGGTCACCACCTATTACTCCTCATCTTACTGGATCCCCCCAGCCATTTTTAAAAAAATAATAAATAATCAAAAAGATTTGAGTAATCCAGCTGCCAAGGAGAAGGAAGATGGTGACACATGGAAAGGCATAATAGAATATGCAAGGCCATATTTCATTAGAATTACAGTGAGGTGCCCTATGTGTTTTCCTGGGATAGAAAGTCAAACATATCCTGATCCTGAAGACCACTTATTGTAGTTTGCCCTCTGAGAAAGGACTGTAATAGGATGGCATTGATCATTCACCCATCCCTCAACCTATCAAATGCCAAGAGATGATAAGTGCTCTTCTGTCTCCCGGGTAGACTACCCCATTGATCAGCCTCTGAAACTCGCTGGTATGAAGATGAGAAATTCAGTAATGCTGTTGCATGCTTCTGGGACATGCATGCCTGGAAACAGATACAGGCATTGTAGGACAAATTCCCAGACCACCTCCATCACACAACCAGACTGCAAGTTATGTTATTTAATATAAACCACGGCCATAATGTCAGCTCCAAATAACATCTTTCTGTTAGAAAAACCCTGTCTTCACACTGCAACTTCTATCAGATTTGGGAAAATAGTCAAGAAAGTTGATACCACTGATTACCCTTCAGGCTGTTCAGAAGTCTGGTCTCTGCACATCACACCAGGGCCCTCTAGAAATGCACCCAAAACTGATGCCTTCCTAGGTGTACAACTGCAGTTGCAATTTTAGGGACAGATGCCTTCAAATCATCATTCAAACACTCCATCAAAAGTTTTCAGAATTCCTCCTATAATTCCTAAATTGGTCTTCATTTTAGCTGTAATTCATGCATGTTGGTGAAAGCAGCCAACGGCTGCCAAGGCAGCACAAAAGAAAAGGCAGGAGGTCCAATCCTAGTCCTACAAGCATCCCTAACCTGCAATTTCTGCAGCATTAATTTAACAGCCTCTTTTTCCTGGGACAGGGCATCGCCAAGCTTCCAAGCACACACAGTCATCCCCAGTTCTTTTAAGAAGGTTCATTTTCTTAAAAACGGAAAAACAAACCAGCAAAAACCAGTCAATTCGCTTCTTTGTCTCTACCTTTAGGGTCACCTCTCTCAGGGATCTGCTGCAAGCTTTTCTTTCTTAAATTGGAGATTCTGTAATTCACATTCTGCTGCTTCCAGTTGCTCTGTAAGTTCCCCAGCCCTCAGGACAGGAGCCATAAAACAGGAACCTGCTTACTTCTTCTTCAGACCAGAGCCCTGTTTCTATCCCTGGCCTTCATCAGGGCCTCTGTTGGTGTGGCCCTGTTTGAATCCCAAAACTAGCTTGCTTAAAGGGGGTCCAATCTGGTTCCCCACAGTACCTTGTTAGGACAGTGCTTGGGTCTCTACAGTGTCTCTACAGTCTGGGGTGCCATCTGGGTCTCCGGGCACCTTCCTGAGCTTGGGACTCTGCTGGATCTGAGACTCCACGTGAGTTCCCATTAGTCTTCTTTCCTTAGTACTTCAGTCTGCCTGTCAGGCTAATTCTTTCTTCAGGATTAAACATTGTTGCTTCTCTTTCTCACCTTTCACATGAATCCAGGCTAAAGCTTATTTAACCTCACTAGCTGGCTAATAATTTCTCCGTGTGAGGCACTTGCATCGTCCAACACCTATAGGCACTTACTAAGCCAATCCTTCACTCCCCAGAAATGCAAGAGTCCTGTGGCACTTTTAAAGACTAACAGATTTATTTATCGCATGAGATATCATGGGAGAACTCCCACGAAAGCTCATGCGATAAATAAATCTGTTAGTCTTTAAAAGTGCCACAGTACTCTGTTGCTTTTCCACAATAAACTAACATGGCTATCCCTTTGAAACTTGACTCCCTGGAAATGGTCATGCTCTTCCTCTCAGACTCCCTTTGCCATCTTTACTCTGGCACCTCGCTATCTTATCTCCTTTTCTGATCAACCTCAACTCCACAGTCCTGAGCTGTTGTTCTAATCTTTTGTTTTCAGCCTTATGTGGGCTGAAAAACCTACCTGGGCTTTCCCCAGAACTATCCTCCAAGGCACAGCCTTGACTACACCAACACAGAGTCAAGCTTGCCAAGCCTGAACTTCAAAGTCAACTTCTGCTGCTGTGGACTAGACACAGGTCTCACCATGGGTATGTTGGATCTAGATTATTTACCTCTTCCTTGCCTTCCTGATCAAGAGTTCACCCACAACCCAAGTCTAAAATTCCCTTAGCAAAGGTTCTTCCCAACCTAACTGGCACTACCCATTGCCAGGCAACCTTGACTTTCTAAGCTGACCTCCACTCCTGGTCCCACTGTAGTAACAGCCTAGGTAATCGCACTGCATCACCAGAGAATGCCATTAAATGTGCCCAGGCTGGCATACCATGATGCCTACTGTTCCATTCCCATAACTGTTTCCACTAACTTGTGAGGCTAATCAGGACCCTTATAGGTCATGTAGGTACCCTGAGTTCTGACTATTCAAAATCTTTCTCCCTTGAGAGTTTTCCTGTAACTTCCCCTGTTGAGCCTCTCTCACTTTGCCATACCTGCCTTTCATCTCCTCTGGCCTTAAAGGAGGCCACAGTTCATTCTACAGCTTCTCCCACTAAGCCTGACTGGAAATGCCTTCCGTTGCTCTGTACTCCCACTGGTAGAAACTTCAGGAACTGCTCTGAGACAGTCTGCTGCATGAAGAAAAGCTAGCCCATTGGGCGCCCTAAGCAGGAATATTTTGCCTCCCCTCCCACACACACAACACATAATAAAAAGTGAATGGGGGCCCCATTTAGCTGCTCAGGGCCTAAGCAATTGCTCTGTCTGCTTATGCCTAACACCATCTCTGCACGACTTTCTCTATCAAGTTGGTCTCAGAGCACAGCCACCATGTCACATCTCTCTCTCTTCTAGTCTACTACCCATGGTTGTGCTCCTTGTGGAAATGGTTCTACTGAAAACCGGTTTCTGTATAATTCAGAAGTCAGCCCTAATCAGTTCAAAATGACTGCCTTCACTACCACATAGGAGTTTGCCTGCTCATGCGTACCACCCAGTAAGCCACCTAAGCCTCACATGTCAGGAGTGGTGCTACATGGACTGCCCATGTCAATCCTCACAGCTTGCTACCTTTGCCATCCTTTCAAATGTGGAGAGGAGGCCTCATAGTCACCTGCTGGTCTGAGATTTGCCAGGTCAGGGGCCAACAGACACAGGGTCCTCTCACCAACGGTGTTGCCTGGTGATCCTTGACTCCCTTCTGCAGCAAAATTTGCTGTTGGAAGTAGATTACTTATCACCTCTGTTGTGCTGCTGACTGCACCTCCTATTTCTTCTGATGATTCTCAATCCACTTCAAGAGCAGGACCTGAGACTGCTATTGCTGCGCTTGTTGTTGCTGTATTGTGGCTATCTGCTACAGCTGCTAACCTCCTCCATCTTTCCCTTAGCCCCAAACTAGATTGGGTCCATCCAGCTTTCTCTTTCACTCCTGCCTGATGTCAAGGCCAATTGAGGTGCTCACATTTTCCACAATATGTCACAGTGAGGGCTTCACCCCAGCTTCCAAGCATACACTGCCATACCCAGTGCCTTTAAGAAGATTTATTTTCTTAAAACAGGCAAGTAAACAAACAGAAAAACAGTCTTTTAACTCACTCCTTTGTCTCAGGCTTCAGGATCACCACTCCCAGAGCTCTCCTGCTCCTGGCAGATTACAAGTTTTAGTCAGCTCTGCTCCCTTCCTGGAGGAGTAGGCCCCAGGACTTTGCTCCAGTTTGATCACCAGAGTTAACACCACTCCACTGTGGCTTCCCTTCCTAAGGCACAGCCTGTCTTAATCACTCTTTCCTACATTTCTCATTGCCTGCCCTTTATAGGTAGAGGTGCAGCTCAGGCCCCCTTAAGTGGCTGATTTGGGCTCTCCTGCTCTGATACAGGGGCACTTGGCCCATCTCTACTCACAGCGATCAAGTATCCTATGATGCTCCTTGGGGATGGGTGTTTGCTTCTGTAATCCTGTCACCTGTTCAGTTCAATGCTCATAAAGGACATGGAGGTAGGAGGGCCCTCTGTTTTATTCATGGGCAATTGAAATTTCCAAACATTCTGTAATCTCAGAGAAGATCATGCACAAGGACCCATAATGTCACAAATCCACACAAAGTGCAAAAAAGGAAATACTCAAAATAGTAGGTTCTATGAACCAATGCTCATTCAAGCCCATCTGGGTTGGGAGAAGAGGGGGAGAAAGTAGACAAAAGTCTGCCTTGTATGGAGTCATGAATTTCTGGAGGAAAACAGGTACTGGGTTCTGAAATGGTCCTTACTGGTGTGTCTTCCTAATAGAATCTTCAACAAATAGGAATGTGAACAGCCTGCTGGGAAACTGGTGGGAAGGAAAGAAGATGATACTCCAGCAGCTAGAATAACAATTCTTGGTCAGATTCTGTTGGCAATGAGGCAGGAGTGGCAGCAAGGGACTGGGGCAAAGGAGAGATTTTACCTGATTTGCCTTACTTAGAGCAGTGGTTAGTGATATTAGTAGTATATGTGTGGGCCATGTGGTTAAGACCATTTTAGCTGTAAGCAACAGCAGCAGTAGCAGTAGCTTCTTGGCCCGTAGCAGATAGAGCCATCGTAATGGCTTGATCTGATGAACCTTGTATGACCAAACATCATCCTGGAGTAGGAGGGAAGTGAGCTGTGGAACTGGAATGCAGGGATCAAGAGATGTGGACAGGAAGATAAGATGATTGTAGAGAGGAATCAAAACAGGAGAGAGAGTAGTTGAGTGAGGAGATGGGTGAGAGGGAAAAGAAATGGGAAGGGAGCCAAGGGGGCAATAAAAAGCTGCCGATGGGTGGGGGCATGCCAGTAGTGGGGACCTTCTGCTAATGGGGATGCTGTTGGTGGAGAAGAGGTGCTGTAGCCTGCAGAAACAAAGCTTTCTGCAATTGAGAGGTAATATAATAGCTTGGCCATGTGCATTTTCTCATATATAAGGAGGGCTGAACCCAGGGTTAGCCAATCAGCCAGGGACCAATGGGGCAGCTAAATGCCTCAACTAGGATATGATTGGTTGGCTGGCTGAAAGCATCTGCTATAATGATGCCAACAATACTGCCCCCCCAGGTATCCAAAGTCTCTGAGTTACATGGTAGCCTCAGCAGCAGCTAATCACAAGGCTTACAAAAACGATAAACAAACAGAACGCTAAGCTGAACAAGAAGGAGGCAATGAAACTGACTGCAATTAATGGCAATTCAAATTTTCTTAATCCTAGGAGGAAGCACTGAAACAACTAAAACATCAGGGAACAGATCAAGAGTACTGCATCATGACCTCGTCCCAAAGCAAGGGAGGTAAATATGAACAACACAGTATACAGAGATACGAATAAATGCAACATCAGACTACCTAGAGGGACAGACAAACCATGCAGATGCATGCAATCCAGTCCCCTACAGTAATGTTAATCAGCGTTTTATAAAGAGGTATTTTACTGCACAAATTCAGTTGTGCCAGAAATAAATCAACAGAAGGAGATAATAGATGTAGAAAAAATCCATATGCATTACAAATAAAATGACACAGGGTTTCATTGAGCCCTTTGGGTACCCACACACATTTGATCCATATTATTGCTGTCTTTGCTATTTAGCCAGCGCCCTATTGTAGCTGGCTACTGCTATACTCCACTGCTCTTTCCAACGTATGACACCACATCATCCCCCATCCCAAGATAATAAGGTTTTAATCAGGGCAAGATGCTTACAACAGCAAGCAATCAAGGCACACAGAGATCAAATAGACCAGCTGCAAGCAAAAAAAAAAAAAGAAAAGTTGGGGGGAGGAGGGCAGCAAACCATGGCTTGTGTGCACATGGGCAGCTGGCTTGTGTATGTAGAGCAACTCCAAGAGAACTGGATAAGGAAGGTCTCCCAGAGACACTTACAGTCATTCTGGGTTGGGGCCCCAGGATTGCCTTGCATTCCAACCCAACCTCCTCTCCCAGGACTACTGTCCCCTTTGACATAGAGAATCAGCCAGACGTGAACGTGAGAAAGCTTTGTCAGGCGAGTCTCTTCAGCAGATCTTTGCTCAGTGTCCTCCAGAATAATAATAATGAAAAGGGCCATGTGCAAAAGAGAGGTGAGGAACAGACCTGCTTGTTTGCATTGATTCAAACATGGTGAAAAAGATTTTTTCCCCCAGCAATATACTTTAACAAGTGTGAGCCCGGGGCCCCCTCCAGTCTATTCCCCAACCATCCAGATCAAAGGGTATGTCTATGCTAGCAATTTAGGTTGACTTAAGGACCCTTAAGTCATCCTAAATTACTCCATATCTACACCTGACTTTCATTAAGTCGACTTAAGAAATCCTTAAATCGACTTAATGAAAGCTTAAGTCAACTTAATAACTACCGCTCCCTCCTTAGGTCGACTTAAGGACAGTGTGGACGGGGAGTAGCCCTTAAGTCAACTTTATTAAGTCTACTTAATGCCAGTGTGGATGCCTAGGTCCAATGTTAAGTCGACTTAATAAAGTCGACTTAAAAGGAGCCACTTTGTTAAGTCGACTTAATAAGGTCGACTTTAAGTTGACTTAACAAAGTTGACTTAACTTTTTCTAGTGTAGACATACCCAAAGAGTTTCAGTACAATGTTTGTCTTTAGTAGCAGAGCTCAGGAGATCGATTTTTTGGGTTATTTAGCAGCATTAATAAATAAATAAAATAAGTTTTAAAACTGGGTTCGTCCCCTCTCCTTATCTATCTACATACACAGGGTCAAATTCTGTTTGTTGTTAAACAGTGTAAATCCAGAATAACTTCCCCCAAGTCAACAAAGTTATGCCAGATTTTTTCTTTCTTTCATTATGTCCAAGACTGAAGAGAAGGAAAGAAAGGGAAGATAATTGTACTGGGGCTCCAAGCTCAGGGAGGATCCCAAAACATCTGTAACATCTGTGTAAATAAAGTGAAAAGAATGAGGGAGCCCCAATGAACATGATGCACAAGGGCCCCAAATCTCTCTTGACAGGTCTGCATATGTCTATTCTGGAGTCACAGGGTGTGACTGTCACTTGTGTATACAGACACTTAAGCTAGCCTTAATCTAGCTAGCTCAGATCCTGAAGAAGTG
The DNA here is from genome assembly GCA_007922175.1 of Pelusios castaneus. Taxonomy (NCBI): domain Eukaryota; kingdom Metazoa; phylum Chordata; order Testudines; family Pelomedusidae; genus Pelusios; species Pelusios castaneus. The sequence continues at coordinate 19,486,799 of ML685785.1, forward strand.
AAGCCACAGTAGCCTGGTTACAGTGTAGGCTAGCCATGTTAGTAATTACTCAGAGCTATGGTGCCTGCGCTGAAGTACACATTGCTGCAGTTTCACCGCTAAAAGACCCATGCTTGCTAGATTAAAGCTAAGTCACATATGTCTACTTGAAGTATGGACATAATCTTTCTTTCCTGTGATACTCTTTAGGTGCAGAATATATATTATATATGTATATACATACAGAGATCTCTATGTAGACATTTCAAAGGGGTAGCCATGTTAGCCTACTTCAGCAAAACAAACAAGAAATCTTGTGGCATTTTTAAAGACTAACAAATTTATTTTCACAAGAGCTTTCGTGGGGGAAATCCCGCCTTTCCCACAAAAGCTCATGTGATAAATACATTTGTTAGTCTCTAAAAGTGCCACAGGACTCCTTGTTTCTTTTGTGTAGACATAGTCTCTGTTTTGAATATGAACAGGAGTTGTGGATCTGAATTTTATGAATGCCTTCTTACTAGAGTGACCATAGTCCTGTTTTTAAAGGTACAGTAACTTATTTTAGCTCTCGGTTCCATGTCCTGAATTTTTAGTTAAAAACAGATGAATTGTCCCATATTTTGGTATTCCAGCTCCTCACAAAGATAGGAGTTGGGCCAGTGGAGTCATTTAAAATCTCCCACCCCGCGCAGCCCAAATGGAACACTACTGAAGGCTCTCTTTGCCTCCGCTTTGGTGAGTGTGGGTGAGGGGCTGGGGGGCGGGGAGGAAATGGGAAAAGGGGACATGAGGTTCTGGGGTGGGGGGGGTTGAGGGGTCAGTGCCACAACATGCTGGGAAGGAGGAGTGGTGCTGGAGAGGAGGGGTAGGGTGACTAGATCCCTCCTCCACACCTGTTCTATTTTTTCCCACTTTCTGTCTCACTTCTTACTCTAACACCTCAAACCTTGAGGAGTGGGGAATTCAGACTTAGATCTGGGCTATGATATTCAGGTGCATTTCTAAGAGATAGAGCCAGAGACAGGGATGAATAAATGAAAATCCACCCTTTTCAATTAAAAACACCACTATAAATGATTATATCATATAAAGCCCAATGGATGTAGGGAAGTAATATAGGACTTGTTTGTGGAAGATGCTTAACAAGTTATGGATGCCCTGACCACTCTCAGTTCCCATTCATCTGCAAGAAAGCTGAGGTTACTTGAAACCTCTAGGAGGTGTTTGGTATCTTGCAGGTGCCCATAGGACAGAAGAATGATCTTGTAGCTATGGCATAGGATTAGGATACAAAAGATAAGAGAACAGTTCCTGGTTTTGCCACAGACTTTTGGGGTTATATTGGGCAAATCATTTAATCTCTCTGCACTGCATCTTCCTATCTGTAAAATGGGGGTAATACTCTTTGTCTGCCTCTCGAGGGCAGGGATTATCTCCTACTTATGTGTATATACAGTGTCTATTACAATGGAACCCTGAGCTCAGGTGAGGGCTATAAATGCTAAAAAATAATAAGCATTATATTTCCTGAAGGATAGATCAAGGCATTTAATAGATGGTTTTGGATGGGGCTCGGGGGAGACAAAGAAAGAGAAAGCAATGACTGAGTTCAACACTGAGGGACTCAAAGAAACAGATTCTTCATTCACGGTATTTTTCTCAAGGATCTTGAAGTTTACGGTTGCATAAAAAGCTTCCTATAATTAAAAAACAAACATTTTTTGTTTTCCCAGAGATTTTTTATGACAGTAAAAGAGGATATGTTTTCTGGGTAGATATTTGTATTTTGCGGTAAAAGACATGCAGAATGGGGGCCAGATCCTCCTTTGGGATAAATTAACATAGTTCCATTGATGTCAGTAGGGCTATGCTAATTTATACCAGCTGAGAATCTGGTTCTTTGAGAAGTGGCAAATTCCTATATACCTCTCTATTAGGCAGGGCTTTGGCAGAGGGGTTGGAATATAGGGGGTTAAATAAAAATTGAATGGCACATGCTCCTGCTTTGATCTGTTGCTGGCAAATTAAATTATTGTATTGTGTCATGCTGCCCATAGAAATTATGAATTTAATTATTAATTGTCATGACAGCAGAAGCTTAGGTACAGGCATCTTTTCATAGTTAAAACAGCACCTAAATACATAAATAGCAAACCACAAACAAACCCAAATCTCAGCATGTCACTTTTGTTATCCAAAAGGACTTGATTCAAAGCGCTTGTGGAAATGATGAAGTTTTACTCTGGGTCAAATTTATGAATGAACTTGTGAAAACAGCCGTTATTTATGAACTTGGCAATTCTATGGCAACTTTCATGTAACTATCTCAAAAGCATTTTTCAATCTTTTAGGCCCTGATCCTGCACATTCTTACCCTTAAGTTTTATTAGGTTCCTAAAGTTAAACATGTGCTTGCATGTTTGCAGGACTGGGCCTTAAAGTTAAGCTCTTTAGATCAGGGACTGTCATAAAAGCATTTCACAGTGCTTTACTGTAGGATCCTGGCCTGGCTGAGACCACTATACATTCCCATAAGAAAATACCAAATATTAATAAGAAAACAATAATAGCAATTAACACTCCAATATCTTCAAAGAACTTTACAAACATTAATTAACAATATCTAATGAGTTAAGTATTTACATGTTAATTAAAGTCACAAAATATCCTGAGAGTTTAAGTAAATATTATTATACCCTTTTTGCAGATGGGTAGGTAAACTGAAACATAGGGAGACTGGGACTTCCCAGAGTAAGAAAATAAATCAGGGTCATGGGTAAAAGAACCAAAGAGGACTGACTTTTACACACCAACTCTAACCTTCAGGAGACTCTGCCTGTTGCCTGAATAGGCATTAGACTACAGACTGTCCGTATAACTGCATAGTTCTGTTGGTAGGAATAACTTCTCCTGGGCCTTTTTATTCAGATAATGAATTTCATCCAACACATTTAAAAAGCAGCAAAACACCTCCAAATTTTCAATCTTCATTTTTGAAGGACTGTGAAGTTGGAAGGGGCTGGACTGTCCAGGGTAGGGTGATAGGGGATGGGATGTTTGTTATCAGATAGAAGAGCTCCAGTTTTCCCTTCAGGGCTAAATGATGCCTTCATTCATGAAACAGTTACCATAGTCCATAAATAACACTATTGACTTCAGTGGGATAGGAGGATTCCGATAGTAGGGTTTTGTTCAACAGGGATAAGAGTATCAGAATCTGGCCCAGAATGGCTGACAGGCCTGATCCAAAAGCCCAATGAAATCAACAGAAGCCTTTCTATTTGACTTTAAAGGCTTTGGAGCAGGCACCTTCCTTTTAAAGATCCTATGAGTCAGAAATGTAAGTTATACCACATATGGGATGCACAAAAAAAATGTTGCTTGTTTGACACAGTATCCACAGCAGTCCAATCGGTTTCTCACTTCTGAGGACCAAGTCGCAGCCCTGCAACAAGATCTCTCCAGTTTGTAATATTACTGAAACGCTGTCGGTCCCAGGATATTAGAGAGACAAGATGGGCGAAGTCAAATCTTTTTCTCACCCACCTTGTCTCCTGCCAACCCCGAGGGGAAAGGAGAGAGACAGGACTTGGCTGGGATATGCCACGCACACAATAATATGTGCACCGCACATGAGGAAAAAAAGGGCATCATTCTAAAGTTTGCTAAGGTTTAGCGAAGGTCAGAGATTTTCGCACCTGGGTGAGCTGTCATCTGGCTCGGGGCAATTCTCTCTACTCTCGCATTTCTTGCTGGAACAGCAGGAGTGCTCGCTGGCGTGAAAAAGACTAAACTGTCTTCGGGGCTATAAAAGAGCTCAGTCACAAACAACTTTTTCTTTTCTGTTGCATATTAATTCAGGGCCATCCAAAATTGTTCTGACATCCTCCCACCTGTTTGTTTTTGAAGACATCTCGAGAAAGACCTGGGATGAGGGGAAGGCAGGTAACAGAGCATTTAAGACTTGTCCTTATTAAGCAATTATAGGTTTTTTAATTCAAACCTCCTTCTCCCGTCATTTTGAATATTTTGTTAATAGTCTACGCAGGGAAATCACTCCAAGGAGTGAATAAATAACATACAAAGATCAGGAATACATTGTATCATTAAGACGACACTTCAACACTTCAATGAGTGTGTAACACACACATTAGAAAGCAGATGTCTCACTAAATCACCATTCCATACGTGTGACCAGTTTTGAATTCTGCATTGCCTAAAACTCTGAAGTAATGCAAAATATATTCCGATTTCTTAAAGGGACCCTTCGAATCCGAAAAGTTAGTTTTACTTAGGAATGTCCTTTGCCTCTTTAAATATTTTCCTCTTTATTAAAGACTCTAGCTCTTTGGTTTGATAAATGCTTCCTCTCACCCCCTCCCAGTTCTTTCATTTTTCATTTCTTAAACCTCCCATGCAACAACTATTTTGGCTTTTAATGAAGGGAATTTTTTTGCATCCAGCAAACTGTAAACCATGTCGCCTGGATACAGCAAAAGCCGAAATTCCACAGATTTCCACAGTCAGACATTGTGTTGGGGGGGGGGGGGAGAAGCAAGCGTGTTGGGCATTCTTTGATTTTTGAGTCCTGCATTAGCATTTAAGAAAGAAAGAAAGAAAGAAAGAAAGAAAGAAAGAAAGAAAGAAAG
>ML685785.1:19491439-19533697 GCA_007922175.1 Pelusios castaneus
AAAGAAAGAAAGAAAGAAAGAAAGAAAGAAAGAAAGAAAGAAAGAAAAGCTGCATGTGATGAACGCAAAATGTGACATTTTCTTTTTTAAAGTTGGCCTTTCCTTCCCGTTTAAAAAAAAGCGCCTGTCCCTCTCCCCTCAAGACACGATTCGAAGTTGTTTAGCATCTCGGGGTGATAATCCGACTTCTGTTAAACTGGATTGAAGGCTGCAGCGAAGAGCAGTAGGTGGTGATGTAATAGGTACCAACGCACATGGATATATAAATATCGTGGCTAGGGCTATGGCTGAGCAGCTAGAGAAGAAGCTCAACACTTCAGACAAGACTTCTGGAGTTGAGCTCAAGTTCAGACCAAGATTCAGCTGAGTCGATCCCCCTCCGGCTTTCTCTCCCCTTGCTCACAGGATTTCTTCTCCATGCAACCTGACCAGGGAAAGCACACCTCCTTTGGGGACTGAGCAGCTAGGACCCCTCCTTTGCTCCTTCTCCCTTTTTTCTTTGATCTAAGTATAAAGTGGGAGCTCGGAGGCGAGTGTATTTTTAGAGCAATTGACTCCCTTCTAACCACGTGTGCTGCCTATGTTGATCGGGATGACTCTCCCCTCGGCCTTCTTGACAGTCTTGCTCCTGGGACTGGCTTCGCCCTGGGGAGTGCGCGGCGCTCCTTTCCCTGCCCAGCACAACGACACCCTGGACTGGCGCTGGGAGACTCTCTTCTCTCGCTCCATGGCCAGGCTCCCGGGGGAGAGGAAAGAGATCAACCGGGACAGTGACTATCTGCTGGGCATCAAGAGGCTGCGACGTCTCTACTGCAACGTAGGCATCGGGTTTCACATCCAGGTCTTGCCAGACGGCAGAATCAACGGGATTCACAACGAAAATCGATACAGTGAGTTGCTTCTGCTTCTTTTCTAGTTCCCTCACCTTGTCAGTTTCAAGAGTGGATTTATGACGGGGGGTCGGGGGGGTGCGGAGCTTTGGCGTCTCACCTGTTCCCTTACGTTTCAGCCTGGGCTGGTGGCTTCCCAAGCTCCCCTCCTTAGAGGGAGAGAAGGGAGAATTGGAGGGCTCTGCTGTTTTGGGGAAAGGTGTGAGAGTGTCTGTGTGTTGGGGGCCGAGGGTGGGCAGGGAAAGAGGAGATCAGCTGTGGGGCAATGGGTTGTAGTGCTAGTTTTCCTTCTTGGTGCCGGCTTGGGAAACTAGATTCGCTTTCCCAGCGTGTCTTGTGCTTTGTATATGTTAGAGCCTCCTGCACATTAAAATCCAAGGGCCCCTTTCCGGGGGGTGGGAGGGGGGATTATTAGTGCAGCTGGTTCCCTAGGTATTGGGAGCGGCTTACAGAAAGCTTTCCAAAGTCAGATGAAAGTAAGCACGAAGAATGCACGGTCAAACTCAAGCTGCCTGGACTGATTTCCTTAAAAGATCAGGCTTGAATTGGGTGATCAAGTCCCTCAGATCAGTGGCAGAAGACACCGGATTACTAGTTTAAAAAAGTGCTTGGCCAGCACTCCCGGAGCCTTGAGTTTGAAAGTCCTCATGTATGCTTAAGTGGCATGAGCACTGGAAATCAATCAGGGAAAATCTTTTTGTTCAGTTCCTTTCCCCCACCCTTGAAGACTGCTTTTAAAAAATAATAGCACTGCAGGGCTCTGATTGCTTGCTAGAGAGCGGTTTATGGAGGAGGCAACTGGGCAGGGATAGAATTGCTTAAAGCAATATTTTTCCTGCTGTCGAAAAGAATCAGGTGTTCTGCCCAGGTCAGCATCTGGATGCTCAGCACCACACCATGCAGGGTGCTTGTCCCCCGCTCCCAGGTTTGCAAACAGTCAGCTGGGATTCCTGAGCCAAAAGCAGCTCTCCAATGTTAGGCAAGTCCAATAGAAAAGCATCTGTTGGTGACTTAACCCCATGGCCCCATGACTTTATCTGATACCCAACTGAAACAATAGGCTTTGGGGTTATACACAGCATGATGACAAATGTTTGATTTGCCAGAAACGTATTGTTACTTATTTTAAACTGGATGATGAGTTCTAGTTACCATTTAAGATATTGGGGTTTTTTAATAGCTGTTTTATTAGACTTTATCTAGCCACTGAATGGGAGCAGGATTCCGTTCTTAAAGCACAGAGGGAAACCTGACGCACATAATAATCTTGAAAAGTTTTAAAACTATTTCCTCAACAAAAAAAAAGTAACTGTGAGGTCCCATATAGAAGCATGAGGGTGACCTTAGGTGAATTATCACAACTTAGCCTTGATTGGGTGGGATATTGGCACAAGGAAGCTGAGCCCATAATAGGGTTATCATACATCCTTGAAATATATGTCTATATTCTGTATGATTCCATATGCATCCTTTATTCTCCACAGGTCTTCTTGAAATTTCTCCTGTGGAAAGAGGCGTGGTGAGCCTATTTGGTGTTAAAAGTGGACTCTTCGTAGCCATGACTAGCAAAGGCAAGCTCTATGGATCTGTAAGTAGCCTATGAGATACTGAGTGACTGTCTGGCTATATGACCATATCAATTCAAGAAGAAAAGCGCTTGTGGCGTTTTGGATTTAAATCAACCAAGCCCCAATCCTACCATGCATTGCTCCTCAAAGTCATGACATTTTTGAAGCACTCTTTGTTTTCCTCTGAATGGAAGGTGTACTGTGCAGAGATGCTATTGGAAGAGTGCCTTTGATCTAAATTCCATTCTTTGCATTTCTAGCCATAAGATGTACTTACTAGCCTCCCTGGTGTAAAATAAAGTCACTTAGTCAGGGACCACCCATACTGTCAAGTTTGTCCACAAACACAGTGATCACGTTGTTGGGCAAAACCACAAGCTATTCTGGATAAAAATAAAATAATAATAACGAATAAAGCTTTTTAAAAAGCTCTCCAAATAGGAACAGTTTAAACCAGGCATATTTACCTGCTCTGTTTCTCTGAGGGAACTTTTAACTTGTGACCAGCCCCATGTGTGCTTTTTGTAATCTTTAATGACCGACAAATCAATTCCTGACAGTGATCCCTGTTTGTAAATGCTGCAGAACTGATTTTCTGCTCTGGTGATGGACAGTCATCAACAGGCTTGTGTCTCTCTTTAAAAACAAATTTGATCTGTTAGGGTAGAATGTGAGTACATCTGGCATTTTTACACTGGATCTCGGGAACAAATGGAACAAATTGTGGACAGGATTTCATATTTTAAGCCCACTTGATTCTAAAAATAACAATACAAGTCTTGTTTCAGGTCACTTAGAACTTTCCCTCTGCTTGCTGCTTTCCCCTTTGTATAAGTTACTGTGGGCAGCATCATTTGAGCCCTATGATCCTGTATGTAGAATTCTGCTTTCAGACTGACTGACTTCTCTTTCAATGACCTTTCTGTTTCGTGTCTCTGCATATTCATTTGGAAGGAGTTTGGGTTTCACAAGGGCCCAATCCTGCACCTCAAACTCCAGCAAAGCTCTAATGAAAGTGAATGGACATTTTGCCTGAATGAGGATACGAATATCGAATGTAACTAGCTTAAGGGCCTAATCCTGCACCCGTGCAGTCAAGAGGCCGCACCAATGACCCCAATCTGAACAGTATCAGGCCTTCAAAGTGCAACAACTCCTCGGGCATCTCTAATGGGGACATTAAGCAGGGGTCTTGGCTGCATTGTATGCCCTGGATGTGCTTATCCCCATTATTTCTCTAGTGCAGACTTAACTCCAGCAGGCTGAGTCCTGTCTTATAAAAACTAGTGCTTAAAATTCATAACTGACAGAGATAATCCCGTGAGTTGCCAATGCAAGAGTGTGTTAGTATCTGTATCCGGGAAATGCACCTACCCTCCTTTATATCTGCATAAGAAATTATTTCATCTGCAAAGAAAGAGCGTCCCTGCCTTAGCTTCAAATCTGTTTGCTTTCTTGGTCTGTTAGCGTCAGTGGATCCAAATCTCTTATTCAAGACCATGATTTAAGGAGGAAATACTATCCATTCTGAAATGTTCTAGGTGCCTTTAAGATGCTTCCCTCCTTCCCATCAAAACAATTTTCCAATATTTAGGGTTCCTGAGCTCTGAAATATTAGAGGCAATGTATTGTTGGAGCTGCAGCTAATGTTTTGGAGGCCAAGAGGTTTTGCATCTATTAAATGTAATCTATTTAACATCAGAAAGATCAATGGGCCTATTATATAAATCAGGTGACTTGAATTAAGGTTATATTCTGCACTTCAAAACTCCCACTGACTTCAGTGCAAGGACTGAAAGTCAAAATCCTGATCCTTGCTAATGGGAAAAGTCCCTCTGAATAGATCTACAGGAGGAAACCAACAGAATTTGGCCCTGAATTTATACAGCTGCATTACCAGCTGTGTTAAAATGTGCCACATATCCACAACGTACACAGGCTATTGGGTTCTCTTGGCCCCTTTAGCTATACCTGACTGATCTGAATTTTAAAAACCTTAAGGGATCCACAGTTTCTGATGGGTCATCTGGAGTCTCAGTGGGTTGATCACTTCAGAAGATCCCTAGGGGGAAAAGATATCAGCTGTGCATTTCCCTTCGTTAGATCGATATCTGTTCGTAACCATATTTCCACACCTGATGTTTTTCTCTTCCCTTCCCCATCCTTTGCATTTCAGACCCATTTCAACGATGAGTGTAAATTCAAAGAGATTCTTCTGCCAAACAACTACAATGCTTATGAGTCCAGAATTTATCCTGGCATGTACATAGCTCTGAGCAAAAATGGAAGAACAAAGAAAGGGAACAAAGTGTCTCCCACAATGACAGTGACACATTTTCTTCCTAGAATATGAGATATCTTCCTTCAGACCTACCTCAGCACAGGGGAAGAGACAAGCCACGCTTGGTGAAAACATGGTGCACTTTTAATGGAGAGTTTTATGCCAGAGTAGGTGTAAGATATTTAAATTAATTATTTAAGTCTGTATATATTGCCACAAAATTATTTATAGTTCCGATTTTTTTTAAATTTCTAAAAACAAACAAACAAAAACCCCAACCCAAGGTATTTCATTTGATGGTGCAACTGTAGAAGACTTCTGCTTTGTGGTTTATTTAACTTTTTTTAATTTATCACAGGTGTGCTGCTATTATGTATTTTAAAACAAGTGAAATTCGATTCCTATATTACAATGTTTTGCACTGTTTGTGTGTTGTACAATGTTGGTGTACATGTACTTGTTTGTTTTTTTAACCCACCACCACCACCACCACCAGATAATGTCTTCGTCTTTGAAAATGAGCTGTGCAAACCTTTCTCAGTTCTGATGCTAGCTTGTAGGAACATACAATGTCTGACCTCCTTTGTGTGGTGTTGCTATTTAATTGAAATGGTATCAGTTTACTTCTGGTACAGAAAGTGCAGTGTTGAAGTTCTACCCCACAAATCTGTTTTTAGATCTGCCAGTGCTGAACTTTGAACTTTCCTGCAGTCAATCTTTGCAGAGCTATCAGGCAGTAGAGACCCTTAAACACCTATATAAACTCCATTTTTTCTTTTCTGTTCAGATAAATAGGAGCATAATTTCTTTTGTGACCCTTAGAGAAAGCTAATGGTACATATGATTGCTTTGCACATTAGGTCTAAAAAGTGTGTGTCTAACCCTCCCCTAACAAACACTGTGAAATATGCTTCTGTGAACTCCTTATGTTTATTTATTCAAATCAAAATTCCTTTTTCAAATTCAGAGACTACACTTATTTTCCAAAGTTTATGAAACTCTTTTGCTCCCATAATTTTTAAAGATATAATCAGAACACATTTTCTGGTTCTTGAGAAACCTAAGCTCTATAGACAGAAATCAGATTGGTTTTAAGTGAGTGACGCTGGTCTATATTGTTATGATTATTATTTTTATTTTTAAAATGCAGTGTTTGCAAGGAGAAATATGCTGCTCTTTTCTATATCTCATTCCCTGACAAAGTTAATTAATTTCTACCTCACTAATTCTTGAAGCCAGTCTCCTAACAAAATCTGCATGGAAGGTGCAAATTTTTCTCTTCAGTATTATAATTCCAGAGGAAGGAAGGGGGGTGGATCTTTGCAATCCCAAATCTCTATTTTTCCATATGTAGCCAGAAGTATTCAAGATAGAGTCAGTTGCATCCTATTTGAGCCTTGTCACGTTTGAGCTATCTTTACCCAGTGATTTACTTTTAGTAAGAATAATCATGGTGAAAATATTTGCAGACAGCTGTCAGGCTGCAGCACTATATGGTCATCCAGTAACCCTATATTTTTCTTTCTATATTTTGCAAATGTGACCCATGTCTCTAAAGCAACAAAGTAAAAGGCAGGTTTAATCATGAAAGTGGGGAGAAAGGAGACCCTGAAATTTATGGTAAACTTTTAATCACTTAAAAAAAAGGTGAGACTGCATGGTCTTAAATTGAAACCAGGACTGATGGCAATATTTAATGTATAAGTTTAATACTCTTACAGGATGTTTACAGATAAATCATCTTCCAAATTTAACTAATGATTTTTCGACACATACAAGTCACAAGGCTGCAGACAATTTGAGTTCAGCATTTTTTTTCTTTTTACATTCCTATATGAAAAGTTTTGTTTCTACTAGAATCACATTTAGATGCATATATACTGTACTTACAAATGACCTTGACAAGCGAAGCTACTCACCAAAGCTCAGTGAGATCAGAGTGTAGCAGGACCAGATCTTAAACCATCCACTGCTGCTGTTAAAAGAATAAAACCAAATTAAAAAACAAAAAACAAAGCCAAACCTAAGGAAACACAGTGCCTAAGGATTTCTCTGCAATTTGGGGGATTTCTGTACTTTCTCTGTTTTCTATATGTGAGTAATCATCGGTGTAATATTCACCACTACCTCTGAAACCTCACAATTCTTCCATGTTTCAGAAAACAAAATCAGATTGCAAAGAATTTGTCTGAAGAATAGTTCTTCACTTCACTGAAATCCATAACTCATACCCTCAGTGTAGATGTATTCAGAGGTAATTGTTGTAACGTTCAAATATTGTTGTAAAACCTTTATATTGATGTTACATGGTATGAGTTTTCACCATTTACCAGAATCTGTCTGTAGTTTTATACAGGTGCTGTTCAATATTGTGGTGTATGTGCTGTGCACATTTAAATGCATAATAAATGATAAATGTTTACACTGTATACACTTGAATGGATTGAAGTTATTTAGAATGAAATTCATTCCTCCTATGAAAGACTTTATTCCTCTCTTCTAAACACATGAGCTCATTTAAATAACATTTACAAGCGGTTTTTATGTCAGATGCTCCCCAAAAGGCCCAATTTTGCAGTCCTTATTCAGGCAAAACTCTCACTGAAGGCCCTGGGAATTTTGTCGGAGTGGGCCTAGGTTCTTGTATCTGTTTTAAAGCTAGCACACTAGCTTGCAAACCAGATCTATAATAATAAATATACACTATTCATGACAGTAGCAATAGTAGTAGTGAGTAGAGGCTCAAACTAAGATTGAAACCTCATTTTGCTAGGCATTATACAGATTTGTGGTGAAAGATGGTCCCTGTTCCTTAGTCTGTTTAGGAGTGATGCTTGATAGGTTTTCACCTGGCTCTAATGAATGCCATAGTCACTCGTTATATTCTTCAATGAAATAATTAAGATTCTCTTGTCCTGTTTTTCTTTGGAAACATTGGTTATGCTGTTACAAACTTTTATTGTACTGATTATTCAGGGAACTATTAGATATAAAGAAATCAGGAATGCTCATCTCTGGCAGGCTTTTTCCTGGCCATTTTTCCCCCTCAATTTTCATCTATACTCAGTTTTCTTTCCCCAGGGGAAAAAAATTGTGTGTTTGTGTGTATACATATCAACGTGATCCAACAGCCACTGACTTCAATCCATACACAGACAGCCTGAAAGCAGAAACTTACCATCTGACCTACATAGCCAATCAAAATAGCTTGAGTTTCACATTTGCAATCTTGCATACGCCTAGTGAATTCTCTCAAGCAAGTAATAAACCAAGTAATTATCTAGTGAACAATTTTTAACAACTAATACATTTGAGAATATCATGATCAGTCCAGAAACAGAAAAGGAGGCACAATATAAGAAATATATATTTGTTACTTATTTTTCACCTAGATGTACCGTTAAATGGTGACATATGATAAAACCCTTTTCTGCCAGTTTCGCCCAAATAATCAGAGCTCAGTGAATGAGGTATTTGATTAATTTCATTTCTATTTCTGTTTGCAGAATGTCCATCAGCAGATCCTGATTTTCTATGATTTATTAAATTCCAAAGGGGTAGCCGTGTTAGTCTATTGTAGAAAGACAGGGATTTTCTCCCACGAAAGCTCATGCGATAAATAAATCTGTTAGTCTTTAAAAGTGCCACAGGACTCTGTTATGATTTATTAGTTATTTAATAATATTTTATGGATTATTGTGACATTTGTTTACACTTCAGGATTTGAAATTTAGTATTTGAGTTGTGTTGGTTAGTTGTGGTTGATCAGCTAAGTCACGTGGGCTCCAATCCTGCAAAGATTTATTCAAATGTTTAAGAAGCATGTGACTAGTCCCATTAATGTCAATGTGTAAAGCTAAGCATACATACCAAGACAGGGCCCATGATGTTATTCCTAGAAGTATAACTCTTATAATATGGTTTCTGATGTGAATGTTCACTGGAAGAATTTGTTTCCCACAAGCATTCAAGGATGCAATCTTAAAATTCACTTCCTACAAGCATTCATGCTAGTAAAACTATTTTTTGCACAAATGTTTGAAGAAAGTAAGCACAGAACTGGTGTGAATACCTCTGGAGCAAATGTATTTAAAAATACAAACAAGTGTTTGCAGATTTTTTTTTCCCAATTCGATAAATAAGATAGCAGTCACTACATAAAATAAGCTTACAAATTCTGAGGTCATTAAAGGTAGCTCAGGCATGCTGGTAATTAACAAAAGAGTGTGATTAAATATATCATTTAAGCAACTAGAAGACATATACACACATCTATCACAATTATGTCCCGTAGTTGTTTAAATTACCAGCATGCCTGAGTTATTATCAGTTACAGTCTACCTGAGAATGAAAGTATATAATGATCTCTAATCATGGCTCCTGAGTTCATGATATGATGAAGCATAAATATCACAACACTAGAAAAAAGGAATGAAATTCCTGTATAATTATCTTAACAGTGCTATACTTAATGATTAAAATGGGTCGAAATTTTTCCAGATGAATGTTTTCTATTGGAAAATGCCAATTAATTGACCTTATCAAAAGTGAATGTTTCAATTTTTTGTTTCAAGATGACTTTCAGGTCTAAATTATGTTTTTTTCTATATTATAAATTATACCATAAATAAAATTTAAAAAGTCAACACAGAAATGCAATGTTTCAATTTTATCAAAACAATTTTTTTTTCAATTGACCCAAAACAATGACGAATTTTGTTTTGCTGGAAGTTTTGAAATTCAGTGTTTTATTCCCAAAAAAGAATGAAAGCAAATTTCAAAAATCAACACATCTTTAAAGTGCTACTAATAATGTATCCAAAATGGATGAGGGATTAATTGCCATAAAATTAAAATAAACTAGTATTGAATGACTCTTTCTTCAAAAATAAGAGTGGAAAGAACTGAGATGAAGACAGAGAAGGTGGATGAGGGAATACCTTTTATTGGGTGAAGAGAGTAAGTTGAATCAAGCACAATGCTACTCATCTCAGGACAAAAGTGCATGAAAGACACCTGATCTCTGGGCTGCAAGGTCAGGAGAATTTAAATAATATGCTGCCATTTCATTTTTTGCAAATTTGCGTTTGTGACTCTGAGTATGGGAAGCATTTCTTTTCCCACGCTTCTAAATGTGGTCAGTGTTGAACCCACAGATATGTCTATGGATAGTTCTATATGCAAGTGTTCCCTTGTTTAACATGTTTTGTTCCAAAAAGTAAAGTAGGCAAATGAAGAGTTCCCACCCCAGTCTGACCTCTATTTGAGTGCAGAAAGCAGATATGATCCACTGAACAAACACAGGGGACCTGCTGATGAGTGTGCTCAGATTCTCTCTGGTAGCTGAGCACCCTCACCTTCCACTTCTTCATCTCATCGAACTCCCACCAAAGTAGGTGTGTCATGAACCATGATGTGGCAGGATCAGGCCTAAAGTCAGAGCTGGAGTTAGAGGCTGGAAAAGCACTAAATGTCAGAGCTGGAGTCTGTGACTAGGAATCAGAGCCAAGGGTGAGAATTGGAGTTAGCAACCAAGCAGGGGAGCAGGGTTGGTGTGAACTGGGCATGACAGGGGTCTATGAACGAGACAAGATCAGAGCTAGAGCAAGGCTAAAAGAAAGGGGGGAACAGAAGAAATTGCAGTTGTAACTTGTAGGCATGTGCATTGAGTAGCCAAAGATCAGTTGTTGCTGTTGAGCGTAACAGCAGGTTTACTGACTTCCTCAACCAGTTGGGTAGAGTAGTCAATCAGGTGGCCTTGCGTCAGCTCAGCTGTGCACATAGGCTGCCTGGAGATTTGGAAGGAACATCAGTAAGTTGTCATTCCTAGTAGTGTGGGGATTCTAACTCGAGGTTTGAAAATTTCCCACCAGTGCCACCAAAGAGCTAGCAATGGTGGGATCATTACAGGAGACTGGCTGCCAGGGGCGTAACATCTATATGCTCTCCGCTCCTTCTTAGAGAAGATCTACATTACATAGGCTGCGTCTACACTTAGAAATTAAGTCGACTTAAGCTTGCTTAAGTCGACTTAATTTACCCTGCATATACACTACAGTTTCCTTAAGTCGACTTAAGCAGCTTGCTTAAGTCAACTTAAGGAAAATAAAGTCGACTTAATGAAAATTATGTCGACTTTATTAAACCTAGAATTAATTTAAGTTAAGGCTTAAGTCAACTCCCTAGAGTCGACTTAAGCCAGCGTAGACGTGGGGTAGCCTTAAGTCGACTTAGGGCTACCCCAGAACTGCATCACTGCCCTCCCTACTGGGGGGGGGGCACAGGGGGAGCCTGGCATGCCCGCCCTGCCCCTATGCCCTGCCCCTATGCCCTGCCAGGGTCCCTGTCCCCCTTTGCCCCATTGTACCTATGTACATTGGGGCAAAGGCTGAGCCCCCTGGCACTGGGCAAGGAGTGTCCCCCCTACCCCCATGGACCTGTCCTAGGTCCCCCTAGACCCTCGAAGTCAACCTAGGCGTCCAGTGTGGACGCTCTAGGTCAACTTTGTAAGTTCCCCCCAAAGTCGACTTAAAATTTAAGTGTAGATTCACTAAGTCGACTTAACTAAAGTCAACCTAAATTTTCAAGTGTAGACATAGCCATAGTGACCAATGCCGAAGTTCTGGTAGAGCCACCAATGCGGCTGACATATAGTACTCCTCCCAACATGGCTAACACCAGTGTGGCTATGCTGCTGGTGGAAATGGTGAGAAATTTCAAGGAAAATGTCTGTCATGGGCAAGGCCAATGGACATTTTGCCCTTTACTAACATAGGTGTGGAAACACTCCATAAACCACTGAGGGTTGAGGCCACACAACATAGTGGAGGAGTTGCTCAGCACCTTATAGGCTGAAGCCCACATCAACATGTGGTCTTATAACGGGAATGCTTCAGAGAGCAAATGGGGTTTTCTTGAAGAAGAAGAAGAAGAAGAAGAAGAAGAAGGAGGAGGAGGAGGAGGAGGAGCAGGAGGGGGCATAGTATAGATGAAAAAGGGAGTGAGAGAGACTAAGGGAGCATTCAGGAGAGAGGTTTTAACAGATTGTAAGAAATGGAAGGAAGTGTTGGGTGGAAATGTAGGCTGGTGTACATTTATATAGAAGCCAATGCAGTGATTCAAAGAATGGAAACATGTTCATACTAGCAGGAGAATAAACATATCTTGACAGCTGTGTACCATGCACAGCAACTCTGATTAACAGGGATTTGCTTGAGAATTAGAGGTCAGATCCAGAAGTAAACATCACCCAGTATTATAGGGTTTGGATCCAGAGTGCTGTTTCTATCCATTGTAGACACAGGAGTCATCCGCAACTTTCTGAGTGAGCTATGACTTTCAGCAAAGTGTGGGTATCTTCATATATGGGATTTGGGTTCAGGCCCATGTCTATGCACGAAGAACAGAAATCTGCAGTTGAAAGTGCAGGGACTGTCCACAGAGTGTATAATAAGCAGTATGTATAATATCTGACCTTCGTTCTCATATCTTACACCTGACTGTTACAAAGAAAATCACATAGCCCAGCAACAGAAAGACTTGGCCAGGGATGTGGAAGGAGAGATGAGATAAGGACAGGGAATAAGAGGAAAGGGAGAGGCAGATAATAAGGAAGCAACCGGTAATGAGTGGAGTGCCCCAGGGGTCGGTCCTGGGGCCGGTTCTGTTCAACATCTTCATTAATGATCTTGATGATGGAATAGACTGCATGCTTAGTAAGTTCGCGGATGACACTAAGCTGGGGGGAATAATAGATACTCTGGAGGGCAGGGACAGGATCCAGGGAGACTTGGACAAACTGGAACACTGGGCCGAAAGAAACCTCATGAGGTTCAACAAAGACAAGTGCAAAGTCCTGCACTTAGGACGGAAAAATCCCATGCATTGCTATAGGCTGGGGACCGATCGGCTAAGTAGCAGTGCTGTAGAAAAGGACCTGGGGGTTATGGTGGATGGGAAGATGAATATGAGCCAACAGTGTGCTCTTGTTGCCAAAAAGGCCAATGGCATATTAGGCTGCATCAGTAGGAGTATTGCCAGCAAATCGAGGGATGTGATAATTCCCCTCTATTCGACACTGGTCAGGCCGCACCTGGAACATTGTGTCCAGTTTTGGGCTCCCCACTACAGAAAGGATGTGGACAAATTAGAAAGAGTCCAGCGGAGGGCAACAAAAATGATTAGGGGGCTGGGGCGCATGACTTAAGAGGAGAGACTGAAGGAACTAGGCTTATTTAGTCTACAGAAGAGAAGACTGAGGGGAGATATGATAGCAACCTTCAACTACTTGAAGGGGTGCTCCAAAGAGGAGGGAGCTAGGCTGTTCTCGATGGTAACAGAGGACAGAACAAGGAGCAATGGTTTCAAATTACAGCTGGGGAGGTCGAGGTTGGATATTAGGAAAAACTTTCTCATTAGGAGGGTGGTGAAGCATTGGAATGGGTTACCTAGGGAGGTGGTAGAATCTCCATCTTTGGAGATTTTTAAGGCCCGGTTAGACAAAACCCTGGCTGGGGTGATTTAGTGGAAGTGGTCCTGCTTTTTAGCAGGGGGTTGAACTAGATGACCTCATGAGGTCCCTTCCATCCCTATTAATCTATGATTCTATGATTCTATGAAGCAAGTGGGACATGGAGGAATGTGGTCAATGAAGGTCACAGGTAACCAGGGAAGATAAGAAAAGGGCAGTGAAAATGTGGGTACAATGGAAGAGAGGAGCACAGAAGACAGAGAGTGAGAAAGGCTGACAGAGAACGAAGAAGAGGAAACACATTGGGGAGACAGATAAAGTCAACCAGTATGAAAGAAGGGCGGGGGGAATGGGGGGGGAAGACAGATAACAGGAGAAACCAGAGGAGACAACATAGCAAATGGGAGGGAAAGAGGCTGGGGAAAGATCAGGGGTGAGACAGGAGATATTATTGTCAAAAACGCCCCCTTTGAATCAGGGAGCCAAGGTGGGAGAGGTAAAGTCCTTTGTTGGACCAGCTACTGTTGGCAAAAGAGAGAAGCTTTCAAGCTACATAGAATCAGACAGCCAGGAAGCATTGCCACAGAAGGAGTGATTCAGACACTGGGCAGGGCAGACTAGAGAGGCGAAGTGCTGAGTGACCTTCTCCAACTGAAGCTGAAAAGCAAAGGAAAATAAGACCAGCAAAATGAGGTAACTTCTATTGGTTAAAATGGTTTCAGAATATTTAAGTTAAGAAAGAATCTAAGGACATCGAACAGAAAATTAATTTCTCCCTTGGACACGTCTTCCTCCAATCTCTGTCCTGCCCTCATTTCATTCTGAATCAGGGTTTGTCTACATGGGAAAGTTTTACCGGCTATTTCAGTTTAAGTATACCTGTACAGTTTGGTGTATATAGTTATACCAATATAACTCCCAGTGTGGACATTCTCATTCCAGAATAAGAATGGCTTTTTACAGTTTAGTTTAAACCTCTTCCAAAGTGACATCCAAGCTAACCCTAAAAAAGGCGCTCTTACTCTGGAATAAGAGTGCACATAGGAAGATTATACTGACATAACTATATCAGTTTAAATTCACACTGTAGTTTATCCTGGGATGACTTCCCACAAATACTAGTCTTTATCTGCAGCGCCAACTAGCCTTTCCATTCCACTGCATAAATATTTGTAATTCATGTCCTTTCTCTCAATGCTTTCTCATCCTGGTGAGGACTGGAGGAGGCCTGAGAGCTGGAACAACTGGAGACTGCATTGGGTTAGTAGGATTAATGTTAGTACTAAAACTGTTCCAGTGCCTTCTCTCTTCCGACTCCATGTTAGAGGAGTAGGCTAGTTCCTATGGAGGCAAAACAGCTGGTCAAGACATTTAGGCTATGTCTACACTAGAAAAAGTTAGGTCGACTTTGCTAAATTGACTTAACAAAGTGGACTAAGTCAACTTAAAGTTAAGTCGACTTTATCCACTTTGTTAAGTTGACCTAACCACCCTTAAGTCAATTTAATAAAGTCAATTTAAGGATTACTCCCTGTCCACACCATCCTTAAGTCGACCTAAGGAGTCAATTTAAGGCTTAAGTCGACCTAATGGATGGCTCTTACTAGGTCAACTTAAGCCTTCATTAAGTCGACTTAAGGAATTTCTTAAGTCGACTTAATGAAAGTCTGGTGTAGACAGGGAGTAATTTAGGTCGTCTTAAGGGTCTTTAAGTCGACCTAAATTGCTAGTGCAGATATAGCCTTAGGAAGAAACCATTGTGATCCAGCCCACAGGAAATTCTGACACATCACTGGGAAAAGAGCCCAGTTCAAGGAGTTAGATGCTTGGCTGGCCGAGTAAAAAAGAGGCCTACAAATTAAGTTTGTGGAACAAAATAATCAACAAAGGGGGTTATGCACACATATAACTTCACTGATCTGCAGAGCCTCTGTCCTTTAGAGTTGTGTTGGGATACATTCCTTTCAATACCCTCATTCAAGAGTATTGCTGCAGGTTTCCTTTGGGATTCCAACATTCTCAGACTGCTCGTTACTCAAGAGGACTCTCATTAAAAATATTCCCATTGGTGGTTCTAGAGCTTCTACTCTTTTACAATTGTATGATTGATATTAAACAGCTGTATTGACCATCAGCTAACATTCCCAAATACATTTCTTGAAGCCACTGGAAGCAAACAGATGTAGCTGTGGAGTTAATGCAAAAGGATGTAAACAGTAGCTCACCATAAGCCAAAGCATTTTACCAAGTGGCTTTGACACTTTCCAAACACCTTTAAGCTGATGAAGATTTGATTTGTACTTCAGAGGTAACCTGATTAACCACCAGTTTGAAACTAGAATATGTTAATTGGTACAAACATCACCAAATCACTTTCTTTAACCTGTACGAGATAGTGTGAATGAGAGACAGCAAAGGTCAATAAAGCATGTGGGGAGATAAAAAATGATGCCTGGATAATTTGTGCATGTACCGACAGTAGATATTTAGTAATACAAAATAATGTTACACACAAAAAAACCATTCAAGGAACATTAAGGTTGCAAAGTCCGGCACTCAAACGTGAGGAAATGCTAAAATTTATGTTGCCCATGCAATCAAAATCTGCCTTCTTTGTGTGCATGCATTATGAGATAGTCTTTAATTACATAATATTTTTTTTCCACAGGACCCCTTCCTAATTCAGTGCACAGGAGGGACAGTGCTTGCTAAATGTGCAAGTATTCAATATTTTGTTTTATCTTTATTGTACAGTCAGGAGTCCCAGGCCTTCCTTATTACATACTGTTCAAGCTTTGCTCTTAAGATAGAATTATGAATTTCTTCATGAGTTGTCTATGGCACTCATTATTTGAGTGCTTCACAAACAATAATGAATTTATTTTCACAACTCCACCATGAGGTACAGGGGGAGGCCCACATTTTATAGATGGGAAACGAAGACATAGAAACATTCAAATCAGAGGAGTCCACTCAATTTAGGTGTCCAATTTGAGACACTGGGAACATAATTTTTTCAGAGTACTTAGCATTATACAACACTTTATACATTCAAAGCATAGCTACCATTGACTTCCATTGCAGCTGCAAGCGCTCAGCACTTTGGCATTGGCAGTCAGGCATACAGAAAATGAAGAACACACAATTTAGGGATCACCTGTGAAAAATTAGTGACTTGCCCAGCATCACATAGGAACTCTATCGCAGAGTCAAGGATAGCAGCCAACTCTCCAGGGAAGCATTTGCTTTCCTTAACTATGAGGCCATCCATTCTCTCCCTGCTTCATTCACTACACATATTCGAGCTTCTGTAATAAATGAAGCAGGTGTGCTCCAGACAACAGTTTCCCTGTCCCATATCAGTCCACCCCCAGGTTAGGTTCCCAATTCCAGTTTCAACCCCAGATTTCTTGTCCCAGTCTCCTTGTACAGCCGATCTAGTCCTTCTCCCCACCTTCCGCAGGGTCCTCATCTGATCTCAGTCTTTCCCATTTGCTCCCAGGCCTAGTCTTCCTCACTGTGCCAATCATCCCAGTCTCCCTGCTCATCCCCAACTTCTCATCCAGTCCTTGTGTTCCCCACCCTCTTCTAGACCCAATGTTCTCCCCAGGTTCTTTGTCCCAGACTCCTTGCCCAGCCAGTTCCAGTCTCCCACTCACTGGCTCCTCAACTTATGTCAGCCTTCTCCTAATACCCCCCTACCCACTTTCTCCCCCTCATCAATTCCCAATCTCCCTTAACTAATCCCAGTCTCTCTGCTTGTATTGCATTCTCCCTACCCTCTGTGCCAATCCCTTTGCCCAGCCAGTCTTCCTCTCCCAAGCTCCTTTTCTACTCCCCACACCCATAGTCCAGCTCTTGTCCCCTCTGCATGTGCTTTGCTCCCTCTCCTCACTGCCTGGAGGACAGGGGAAGCACTGAGAGTATAGGGGAGATAGGTTCCCTGCTACCCCTTTCTGTGCCACACTGGCTCCTTGCAGCTTGGAGGACTAGTTGCAGGAAAAATCCTTCTCAGCCCCTGTAGTCTTGGTAAGGAGCATGCCCAGTATAGATGAACTCTTCTGAGAATTTAGCTTTCAAGTCTTTAGAGAGCATCTGTTAACATTTAACAAGTCTCTGCTGAATATGTATGAACTGAGAATTTTCAAAGACTCATAGCTTGGTAAGGTTTAGGCAGATTTAAACAGAGATGGCAAAAACTACACCCAGAGTGAGCCTCCTGCCAAGTTTCACAGCCCTGCTCCAAAATACTCAGGTGTTAGAGCTCCTCAATGAAATGGTTGTAAGAACTATTTTTAACATGGGTAAAACAATGTCTTTCCCACCCTACTCTAGGGAGGGCTCTGAATTCACCTCAGATTTACCATTTCCTAAGGGACAAATGGAACCTTTAAGACCCTCAGATACTGTAAGACATACATTGGCTGGACATGCAGTTAATGTACAGGAGATTGCACTTTGCATTGTGCTATGTATCTATTTAGCATTTAATGCTAAACATTTGACTGCAGCTCAGTATCATAATCTCCAACTTTCCGTTTCACCTGTGTTTAGTGTGACTGCTGACAACAGAACAGTGTTTCAGCTACAAGTGACCTCTTCAGCCTTAAAAATCAGTTCTTATTAATTATTTGTACTTTAAGCGTTTTGTAAATGAGACAATAATTCTTAGTGTCATATTAATAAGATACAATATTTAATGTAATTCCTTTTAACTGTCCCACTAAAGTTCTCAGCAACCTCTAACAAAAGACCCCAAACCCTTAGAATCATAGAACCTAAGGAGATTAGGGTTGGAAGGGACCTCAGGAGGTCATCTAGTGCAACCCACTGCTCAAAGCAGGACTAACCTCAAATAAATCATCCCAACCAAGGCTTTGTCAAGCCAGGCTTTAAAAACCTCTAAAGATGGAGATTCCCTCACCACTCTAGGTAATCCATTCCAGTGCTTCACCACTCTCCCAGTGAAAAAAGTTTTTTTCTAATACCAACCTAGACCTCCTCCATTGCAACTTGAGACCATTGTTCCTTATTGTCATCTATCACCACTGAAAACAGCCAAACTCTGGAACCTGTTCAGATAGTTGAAAGCTGATATCAAATCCTCCCTCACTCTTCTCTTCTGCAAACTAAATAAGTCCAGTTCCTTCAGCTTCTCCTCATAACTCATGTTCCTTTGTCCCCTAATCATTTCTGTTGCCCTTTGCTGGGTTCTCTCCAATTTATCCACATCCTTTCTGCAGTGGAGGGCCCAAAACTGGACACAAAACTCCAAATATGGCCTCACCAATGCCAAATAGAGGAAAATAATGACTTCCCTTAGTCTACTGGCAATGTTCCTACTAATGCAACCCAATATGCTATTAGATTTCTTGGCAAAAAGGGCACACTATCGACCCATATCCAGCTTCTTGTCCACTCTAACCCCCAGTTCTCTTTCTGCAGATCTGCTGCTTAGTCAGCTGGTCCCCAATCTATAGCAGTGCATGGGATTCTTCCATCCTAAGTGGAGGACTCTGCACTTGTCCTTGTTGAACCTCAACAGATTCTTTTGGACCAATCCTCAAATTTGTCTAGTTCACGCTGTAGCATATCCACCACCCTTACGCCTCCCTTGTCTCTACCATTCCTCCTCCTGCTTATTGTCAATTTATCTCCTTTTATTGATTACTTGAGTGCTCAGTTAATACACAGTAATAGATGGCAAGTAGTAGAGTGTCAACAGATGACGGGAAATAAACTTTGGATGATGGCTATTTGTAAATGTATGGCTAGTTTTATACAAGGCAAGGCTTTGTTATGGTGATTTTTATAATCTCAGATTAGACACAGCCAATTTGTAGAATTTCACAGAGGAGTCACAGAATTTCTACTGCAGGTCTTTTGAAACCAGCAAGTCTGCAACAGCCACTGAGCCTGCTTCAATGCGAGCTGGTAGTGGAAATCCAGAGCGCAGCTTCCTCAGCAGGCAGATGTATGGTGTGATTCAGAGCTGAACTGTTCAGGGATAGGTATGGTATGGAGACTTTTGACTAACAGACAGGGCTAGCATGAATCATCTTGCTCTTATCTTCTGTGATGGGGTTGGGTCTCATCTTGTTAGGGAATTATTATTTTTCATTTCCCAAAATGTGGGTATGTCACAGAAGGGAAGAATCTATTTTCATTAAAAAGTTTTTATTTTCTCTGGCCTAGAGAAGTGTTTGTTCAATGGAGATGGCATGAATAATGGTCGAATTATATCAAAGGTAAATTCTGCAACACAATGCCACCTCTGACTCCATTAGGCTTTCAATTAGGATTAAATTCATTCCTGTGCAGAGGACCAGTGTAAGGCCTATCCATCACTTAAAGCCTACATGCTACTTTAAGGCATAAATGGGATTTCAGTGGTGTCTCAACTTTGTGCTGTTTCTCTGTATGGGTGAATCTCACCTCTAATGCATTTATTTTCATGCTCCAAAAGGCAATGGCTGGCTGATATGAGGGAAAGGGAAGTGGATGCAAAATCCTAGCTTAGGAATGGAGTCAATACTGGTTAG
Organism: Pelusios castaneus; assembly: GCA_007922175.1. Lineage (NCBI taxonomy): Eukaryota > Metazoa > Chordata > Testudines > Pelomedusidae > Pelusios > Pelusios castaneus. The sequence goes on from ML685785.1 coordinate 19,511,191, forward strand.
ACTGAGGAAGGGACAACACTTTAACATCTCAAGTTTTCAGTCCGTGCTGGCAAAGACTTTAATGTTTGGGTTCTAATATTTGTGGAGTAAAAGTATATGTGAAATACCAGTGTGAATTGACAATCAGTGCTTCTCTGGGATGTCATCTCCTGACATAAATATATAATCACATAGATCCTCAAAGTTCACCAATTTTATCCTGGCATGTAAGCTTCTTCTCCATTCGCCAGACTGCATGATTCTTTTATAGCTTTGGAAGATCCTGGGGTCACAAAGTTTACTTACATTAATGTTAGTTGTTCATTGTTTAAACTCCTAATAAGTTAAAAAAGGAAAACATGTCTGAAAGAGTACACACGCGTATACCTACTTGCCCATCTAATTTGCCATCCACATGATGGCCTTGATTCTGCTAAAAGAACCACAAAGATAGGCCTCCTGTATCTACGTGGGTGCGCTATTGACTCCAGTAGAGGTATATATCAGTCAGATGTCCACTCGTATAGATCCTTTTGAAGGATCAGGCCCTATGTTAAGGTCTTGACGTTACCTTTACATATGATCATTAAAAAAAGGATCAAGTACATTCTCTTGTGCAGATAGTGGTAATGCATTAAGGAACATACAAATGACTAAATGATTGAGTGTATTAACTGAGAGTCACAAATATACATTTAATATATATTTTGCAAGGATCATTTTTGATTCAGTACCAAAGGATCATTAAAAATACAGTCAAAGAATACATACATATGTTATATAGCTGCTAATGACCAGTAATTATATTCCCTATAGGTATTAGTATATTGACCTTTAACAGTAACCTTATTAAAATCTCACTGAAAAGAGTATTTTAGAACTTTATTTCAAAATAATTATACTTAGGAAAACTCCACTAAATCATTCCATTTTTGTTCTCTTTTAAAGAGAGTTTAGGTTGTAGAAGGTGGGAGGACTGTATGTAGGAGATTTTGAACATAACTCATTTTATGATTTCTGTGAAAAGATGTGGTAAGTCTAGAAGGCAGTTTAATGGTATACAACGCATGAAGTGAACAGGAATTTTCTGTGGCTTTCCCAATTTCATAATTAAATCATGCAGGTTATTTTTCCCAACTGTAATCCATTTGTAAAATAATTAGAGTCATCAGAAAGACTATTTAGACTTTTTCAGACAGATAATAGTGATAGTGTTGGTGATTTAAAAAAATGTGAAGTTCACTAGTTTATTGCAAACAACAGTTGGTAACAAAATATTCCCCTTTTGCTAGCTAGAGAAATTTCAGGAAGGTGATCCCTATTCATTTGTAAAATGAATGTATTCTTGATAATTGAATTAGAGACATCAATTGCATAGGCAAATACCAATCACAGCAGAAACAGAGATGCTGAGTTTCACACATAATTTGTTTCTGACTCTTTAGCCGTGTCACCTCAGACATTCAGTAAGTAGAAAGCAAACATTCACTGCTTAGTTCTCCCACCCAGCAAATACTTCTGAGCATCCATTAGGAAAAATCACCTTTGGCACAATGGTTTGTTTGCCTTGAGGTCTAAAGCTCTTTTATGGAGATCTTGTACTAAAAACTTGAGCAAAACAAGAATCTGGTAAGTGAGATAATTTGAAGAGATGCTCACATAGGTCAAATAGCATACAATTTTATATTATAGACCTGATGCAACTCTACTGAAGTGAAGGAGAAAATTTCCACTTCAAAGGTTTTGAGTCAGGTCTTGAGTCAGTTATTGGAATGGAAATGTTCTCAGCACATTCCTCCCATATATATTCTTCTCCATTCTAGCCCTGAGTAAGAACAAATTTGTTTTTTCATGGGTGTATGGTGTTCACATGTCTGTGTGGGGGGAGAAGTAGGCTTGGTAGTAGTCCCTGTAGTGAGGGGAGGAAAGGGATTGCTCTCTTTAGGCACTTTAGAGGCACAATCCATGCCAAAGGGATTAGGGAGGAGATGAACTCCTGATCCCATGGTTCTCTTTGCATCAGCCACATAACAAATCACAAGCATGAAGCGACCAGGGTGCATTCTCCTTTAGGGTGAGACAGCTCCTAACCCTATCCAGGGCTGTGCAAAAATGTCACAGTCAGTTGCACTAATTTTGCCTGGATACATGCGTTTGGTGAGATGTTGATTTAATGGGCTAAATGTCAACGCAACCAATAGCAGCCAAACCAAGTATGAGTAATGCTATGTGCGGCACAGGGTATACTGCTGCAAACCATAAAATAGAAGCTGAAAATAGCAAAACACATTCATGCTGAGATTTTGGTTTCTTCAGGAAGGATCTGCATAAGAAAAAGTTTAGAGAAGACAGCCATAACCAAGAAGGCGCTCTCGCTCTCTCTCTGCTTGGACACTGAACTGCATGATACACTAAAGAGTTGGCATCTTGTAGGATGGAGGATTTTGTGGTCCTTCTCTAAAGTCCATTGAGTCAAAGGGTGTCTTCAATGGCCTGTGGATGAGGTGCTGTAAGAATAAACATCATGACCAAACCCTGATTTTAATCCTGAGATAATGAGTCAAGTAGTCTGGAGATAAATTGCTCATTCTCTGAAGCTGGGTTAAATAAATGAATAAAACAATCATCAAACCATGTAACAAGTTAAAATATAATTTCAAGCAAGTTAAAGAAAAGAAGAGTGGTATTTGTAAGTGATCTGTCCTGCTAGTCCTTTGTAAAGGCAGCTGTGAATTATACCTGCAATATCTGTTTATAGCAAGGGTGTTCAGTCTTTTTGATATATAAGTTATATAAGCCTACAGGTGTCAAAAGATTTGAAATTCATATCCATTATTGGAATATTGCCATTATGTATTTCAAAAAGGAAATCAGTTGAATATTGCCTGTAATGATTATTCTGCAGCAAGTATTTACTAGACCATAGGGAAACAGTTGGAATGAAACAACTACTATTGGTATGCTGAATAGAGGAAATAGCTAATAAGAAGACTATTGGATCATTTTTTCTGTCTTTATCCTCACTGAGATGTCTCTGTGGAGTTGAATTTTCAAGTCGGACACTTAATGTTGCTGCAACTATTCTTGTTGGGGATTGGGTGGAATTATATAGCAGTATCAGGCAAAAAAATGATAATATAGCAAAGTCATGGAAAGAGTCATAAAGAACAACAAATGAAAATTGTCCTCATCAACTGAAACTATTAAGACAGGTTCTTTTCCCAATATACATGTTCTAATAAACCTTTTGCACCTGCAGTTCCATCTTTTGAATATTTGAAACTGGTTACCTTTCTTTGGTTTCCACAGACTAAGCAATTTAAATAGAAGTCATTGAATTATTTGCCATGAACATGGTGAATTTATCCCTTTTTTCTCTCCATGAATTGTCTATGAACGGATTATGATTTTTAACCTGTTTCTGATTCATAATTGTTCAATGGATTGCTTACACAAATGAATCAGCCTCTGTACCATTCATGAAGTGTTTGTAAGGTTCCTTTGATTGTTTAATATTAGAATTTTCTGTGCAAATTGTGTGATTGGTTCCTTAACTCACATGATATTTCTGTTCTTTAGTTGAATGACCTCACTATTTAAAACTACTTCCACTTACGTCCTCCAAAAAATTCTTGATTAAACAAATGTCAATGAGAGAGGCCTGAAATTTGCTTTCTGTGACTGTTCATGTGGGAAAAAAAATTGCTCTCCTCCATGTGTTCCCAGAAAGTGAATTTAAAAGGGTGCAAAATGAGGCTGAAAAAACAAATGGCTCAGAATTCACAAAAGCATTCACAAATATTTTTTTACCACCCATCCTACTGTATTCTTAACACCCTATGCGGATGCACATAACCACAAAGACTGGATTCTCCTTAGGTAGAATAAAATATACAGGAGTCATTTTTTCAGAAAGACAGTTAAGGAAATCTGTAATTCAATTACTTTCTTGCTGCAGAGTTTGCTTCAGAATCAGCCCCATGCTGCATACTCTTACTCCCGAATCTGACCTTCTTTTGTTAAAAATCTATGTTTCTTGTAGTTATGTTTGTGGCAAAACTCTCAGAAACATTAATCAGCAATAAACCAATGCAGCAGCATCTGCCTGCACTTGCAGAGAACATGAAGAAAGAGCTCTGAACAGTTTGACTTCCCCTATTCACCTCCCGTGAGCCTCTGTGGAGTATGCAATTTTCTGGCTGTATAAATTGGCATTTTCCCAAGATGTCACAATTCAGCATTTCTGCCATGGAATTCACCACTTCGCTGCAGCCAGGTTGGAGTCCAGCATAGAATCATAGAAACCTAACACTGGAAGAGGTTCTGATAGATCATGTACAGTTCTTTGTCTATCAGCTGGCCCTGCCAGTGTCTCTGACGCAGCAGCTTTCCACAGTATAGGACATTAACCACACTTCCCATGGAGCTAGGGATCAGAGAGTTGAAGAGCAAGACCTGGATTCTATCTTGCATGTACGGACCAGTGGGATCAGAAGTGTAAATTGGCAAACTAGGCAGCCAGAACAATATGAAGCCCATGGTATGAAGCCATGAACAGCTGAAGCCTATGGAGTCAGGGAGATAGGCTGCTGAAGCTGGCTTTCTTAGCAGAACTGGCTCTGCAGACAACATCATAGGAGCTGACGTCCAGGGTATGCTACCAGAGCATCTACAGAACACAATGAAAAATCCATCATTTAAAAAAGTCATGCTGAAAATAATCATCACCACATCCTCTTTGTGTTAATATTTTCAATTATGAGCCATATTGTGGGCATTTGTGTGAGGGCAGAAATGAAGCATATTTCACAGAAATAGAATAAATGAATGTTGCCACAGGAGTTGATGTCACAGAATTTGATTTATTGTGAAGAAATGTGCGCGAGGCCCGGATGTTGTCCTGCCATGCACAGAACAAGGTCATTTATCTATGAATGAATCAGGTATTCATATCATGAAACCTATTGTCTTGGATACAGGAGAAAACTTGTGTAGAGGACAAGAAATATTGTCAGATTTCTTATTAATTCTTTCACCAGGACAAACAAATAGCTTTATATTTAAAGTTAAACATTTTCAACTAACACTCTTCACTTTCAAAAATATCTATCGCCTTGAATTAACTACCTTTTCTGCTCACCTTATCTGTTAATTGCAAGGCAGTTTACACAGCTGGGCACATCTTAAGAGATGAAGTGTTGTCAATGACTAACAGCTGGCCACAGTTTCCACTTTATCTATGCATTTAGAATCCTTAAATCCATCAGTTCGGTTTGTCTGTCTTTGTCCAAATGATTGCTTGACAAAGAATATGCAGTGGGTAAAACTCTAAATACCCTTGTCTGATGTATGTGCCTATGCACGGGTATAAACTCAGGCTGGCTCTTTGTGGCCTGCCGTGACCTTGCAGGGACAGTGACTCAGCTTCCCTCTAAATTCCCAGAATAATCTAGTCACAGCTGGGGTCTTTGAAACATTATTCCCCCATTCCTGGAATCTAATTTATTCAGTATAATTCAGTTCCCCAAAAGGCCCCTTTACATTAACTTCTAAGGTTTAGGGTCTCACATTCCTTGGGAATGTGCTTATCCCCTCAAATTTAGGGTGTTATTGTTCTCCTTCTTCAAACTACATTTCTAGTCCTGACCTCGTTGGTCTGAAGAGTCTCTCCTCTGGTACAGGAATTCACAGCACTTCTTTAGGGGCTTCTTCTTGGCTAAGTTCTTCGCTCCCCTCCGCCGCGCCCCCGCCCCCCAGCAGCTTCTCCAGCAGCTATCCCCTTGACAGGACTCTTTTTGAGTCACCTGCCCAGTTCTTTGGTCCAAATGGGTCTAATGACCACAAACACCTGTCTGTGCTGGCAGAGAGAGATGCGAACCTTTTCCTAGCCACTCAAAAGACTCCTGGTCCCAACACCTTAGAGAAACAATAGTCTGGGCTATACCTTCCTTCTCCCCAAAACTAACTACTCTCCAGAATCCCTGTTCTCTCTCTCAATGACTGCATAAGGGACTAGCACCCCATTATAAGTTCTCAGCAACCTCCTTCAGTTCTCTGCAGCATTCTCTTCCAGACTGGAAGGAAGTCCCATTTGCTTCTCTTTTCAGAGCAGTTTAATTTGCTTGTGGCACCATGTCGTAAAGGTGTGAGGCATAGCGGTGCTGATGAGGTACTAAACTTTCTTATTTGGCCACGGTCACAAGACAAAGGTCAGGGTCACTAAGGTTAATATCTCATCGTATGACAGGGGTCAGGATCCAGTGACTCCAGTAGCTACTGTTACAGCCTGCATCAATATATGTGGATCAGCAGGGTCTTTGGGGCTGACAGAGATGAAACAATTATCCCACGTATTTGAATTGAAAGGCTGCAAAGAAAACACATGGAATGCCTAGAATATGGAAATGGAATTAGCACAGAACCCTCTTAGGCTACGTCTACACTGGCAAGTTAGTTCGAATTAAGGAGGCTTAATTCGAACTAACTAAAGCCAGGGCTACACTAGGCTTTAGTTAGTTCGAATTAAGGACTTCCTTAATTAGAACTAATAAGTTCGAATAGGGTATTCGAACTAAGGGGCTAATTCAAACTAACTAGTTTGAATTAACCAATGTGGCCATGTTAATTCGAACTAATTTCTTACTTTGAATTAACCAGCCATTGAAATGAATGGGGTTCGCTAATTTGAACTGAGCAAGTGCTTGCTTAGTTTGAACTAACATTCTAATGTGGCCATGCTAGTTCGAATTAAGCTAATTCGAGCTAATTAAAATTAGTTCGAATTAGTTAGTTCAAACTAACTAATTCGAACTAATTTTAGCAAGTGTAGACATAGCCTTAGATAATATGTGACTCGTTATGTTTCTGCTTTCTTTGCTTTGCTGTTTTTCATATCTACAGAAAACAACCTGAGGGTTTTAACAGATCACAAATGAAATGAGTCAATGTGAGGCAGTTGCAAAAATGGCTAATTCTAATATCAAAAGTTTATATTAACAAGAATATTGTATGTAAAACATAGGAAGTAATTGTCCTATTCTACTTGCAGTGGTAAGACCTCTGCTGGAGTACTGTGTCCACCTCTGGATGCCATGCTTTAGGATAAAGATGTGGACAAATTGGAGAGAGTCCAGAGGAGAGCAACATCAAATGGTAAGAGATTTAGAAAACCTGACCTATGAGAAAAGGTTAAAAACCCTTGGCACATTCAGTCTTGAGAAAAGAAGACTGAGGGGGAAGGGGGGGGGGGCTGATAACAGCCTTCAAATATGTTAAAGACTGTAATAAAGAGAACTGTGCTCAATTGTTCCAGATATCACTGGAGGTAGGACAGAAAGCAATGGACTTAATGTGATGCAACAGCAATTTAGGTCAGATATTAGAAAAACCTTTCTGACTAGAAGGACAGTTAAATTCGGGAATAGGCTGTCAAGGGAGATTGTTGAATCCCCATCATTAGAGCTTTTTAACAGGTTGGACCAACACCTGTCAGGGATGGTTTAGATTTATTTGGACCTGCGTCAGTGCAAGGGGCTGGACTTGATGACTTCCCAAGTTCTCTTCCAGTCTTAAATTTCTATAATTCTGTCTTTGTATATAAAGAAAATTAAGTGCTACTGATTTATAGCCTTGAAGAGTAAAGTTCTCTATCTGTCCACTGAACAAATACAGGGCAATCATCCCCAACCTGAAGGGACTACCTCTGATCAATAAAAGGTTGTCCATTTTCTATTGCTCCATTCAGTCCTTAGCTTTTCAGATGAAACAATCAACAGTAGCAGAGCTGACTTATTTTTGCTTATACTGCTTCTTGTTAATGAACCGCATAAATGAATTCAAACATTTTCAAAACAGATGTGACCTAGTGATTGATTAAATGTTCTGAAAAAACCCGTACAAATATTTTCTTGACTGCTTGAAATGAAATTTCTATTGATATGATGGTGAAAAAGGTCTGGACCAGATGTAGACCTCAGTTACACTGGTCAGGTATACATGCTGAATAACTCAGCTGATTTCCAGAGAGTTCCTTTTGATTTATATCATGAAATTTACACCAAAATCGGACCCTTAGAGCCACAACTAAATATATGGAGAAGATGCAAAGTTGATACTATATCTACATACAGATGTTGAATATTTAAAAGGCTAATGACATTCACACCTAGGATTTTGGAAGGTCTCATTATAAAGAGAAAGATAATTTTACAAAATTTGGATCCAGAGCCAAGTTTGCTTACTCTTAAGGCTTAGGTTTTGGGGGTTTGGTCACAGCCCATCCCTAGCTGAAACATATGAAAAACCAATCCAATAGTTACTTCAGAAACATTCAATGAAAATTTTGGAAGCAGAAAACAATTTGTTCTACACAAGCAGTCACTGGCTAATAAATAAGCCCACAATAGCCTGTCTAAAGAATGCAAGTGATCTCTTGGACAATGAGCATTTTTTAGGAAAAGGAAGTATTGAAGAACCAACTGTAATAAACACAGTAGGAAAAATAAACACATTAACTGGCGTTAGAGCAGACAAAAATGGGTGGCTAAAGGAGAAATTCTACTTCAGAAAGGTCATTCATTCGCTTCTACATTCCTTCACCACATTTACATGCTTGCCAATAGTATTCATCAAAGGTCTTTATTATTCTTTCTTGGCACACATAAAACAATCACTTTAATAATTAATGACATAACCACTCAAACAAGACAAAGGAAAAAAATGGAAATGATTTACTTCAGATGTTAGCATTCAGCAGCGTCCAAGAAAAGAGAGGCTAAAAGGATTTATACAATACATTTAAAAGTTATGTGTGGTAGTATCTAGCATGGTATACGCTGATGAATAAAGACCAGTCCTGATTCTCTTTTAAGATGACTGTCTGAGGCTTCTCTAACTTTATTTTCTGCTTCCCATGGCCTCCTATAGGTTGCAGGAAGCAGAAAATAACCAGAGCACAGCAACATTCTGATAATATTTTTGCTTTGGTCTGCCCCCAGCATACACTGTATGGACTGAGAGATAGTAGGTCATATAACCACGCTACATAGTTTAGGGAACTCCATCACACTGGAGGTATTCGGGGGAGGGGGCTGTTTCTGCTCTCCTTATGCTCTCTTTACACTGCCAGAGCAGCTCAAAAAGACTGAAATGCAACAAGGAACCAGCCTGAAAATCTGTAACTTAAATGCACAGTTGAGACAATTCATTCCGAAATGTACTAGTGTATGAGAAACAAAGCCTGCCCCAACAAACAGATCTTTATGACAAACAGATCTTTATGCAGTCCTTTCCCATTCTTATTTTGAAAAGCTCATGATGTAATCAGAGTCAGCAAATGTCACATTTAGTAAATGACTCATTTAGACTGCCCTTACATTTTTTTTGTTGGTTCTTTTAAAACCTAAAAACCAAAACACAGCTTCAAATGCTGTGTTTTGGACCTTAACAACACTAACTCACATTTACAGCTATATTGGTTATGTGGGGAACAGAATGTTGACTACTGGGACATGTACGTCCCTGATCCTGTTAGCATTTTCCTCTAGAGTCATTAATGGTGTTCCTGGCTCTAATATCTCTGGAAGTGTGGAGGATGTGTGCTTGTGTTACTTCAGGCCAGTCTGACTACAGGTCCATATTACTGCTGCTTCAGCACTGTTTATAAACATGCATAGCCACACATATATGACGGAAAGCCTAGATTTGTCCTATTCTATTCATGCTAATATACTTCACAGCAGCATCGCTGGAGACCCATAAAAAAATCCAGTTTATTTCCTAATTACTAACCATTTTACTTTGGATGAAAAATGAAAGGCTTAAGCCTCAATGGGATCATATGTGTCTGACCCATGAATAATTGTTTAACTTCAGAAGGTTTATTATCTCCTAACAGGAATGAGAAGCATATTTCTTAATAGGTTCCCTACCCTGGGCAGTGCAAGCCTTCCTTTGAAGAATGTCTCTATGGTAATTGATGTTAATGAGCAGCAAGCCATGGAGAAGCTCTGGGTCACCAGGTAGGAAGCTCCCCAAGAGATAATCTAATTACTCTCAAAAACAAATTACTTTCAACCAAAACAAATTACTTTCAATCACTCTGCAGCAGATAAGATCAGTGGAGAGAGCTCAAAGCTGATGACAGCTGGAGACTGAGGCTTCGCGAATTTATGGATTGATCGCTTTTTCTCTTTGGTCCATTTTGTTGAATGACAATGGAGTGACAGAAAACTGGAGCCAAGAACTCTGCTTTCCTTTCATTTCATTCAAATAAGTGCTCAGGATTTCCCCAGAGCAATATTTTTTACAATTAAGTCCATTGAGCAGAGTGAGAAAAAAGACATTACTTAACTCACAGACACGTATGCTCAGATGTGTAATGTATGAGAAAAGATTATAGATTTAAATGCACATTTAGTATGGCATGAATTATAATCCTAATATTTGTGTTCTTTCATCTAGAAAGCATGATACATAAAACATTATGCGGTTTTTTACTATGGGTTCGTACAATGCCTAGCAGAATGGAACCTTAAGTGGTAAAAGCCTCTAGCTGCTACTGAAATACAAATATTAAATAGTAATCATAATCATTAATAACAAGTGTGCCTCACCCTGCACCCTGTAAAGTAAATGGCATTACTTTCATGGAGGGCATGCCTGAACATTAGCTCTTTTTTATTCATTAAATCGGTATTATTAATTAATAGCATTTTTTAATTTATTTATATCTGTGTAGCACTTTTCACTTTGAAGAATCACAAAAGCATTTCACATAGTTAAACTGAAATACAAACTACACACAGGGACTCACTCCATCAACCAATGAAATGCAATCACCTTCATCAGCTGTTCCCCAGTGCCCCACAACTCTACAAAACCATTCACAGACAGCTGAAAAAGCCTGATAGTTTCCAAATGGGGGAGAGGGAATTTAAGTGGATAGAACAGAAATTACTAATAAAACAGACTTTAGTCAACATATCATGAAAAATCTTTTACAAAATATGGGGTTTGTAAAGCACAGCAAAAATTAATTTGTCTGAAATGAAATCATAGAATCATAGAACAATAGGGATGGAAGGGACCTCATGAGGTCATCTAGTCCAACCCTCTGCTAAAAAGCAGGACCACTCCCACTAAATCACCCCAGCCAGGGTTTTGTCTAACCGGGTCTTAAAAATTTCCAAAGATGGAGATTCTACCACCTCCCTAGGTAACCCATTCCAATGCTTCACCACCCTCCTAGTGAGAAAGTTTCTCCTAATATCCAACCTTGACTTCCCCAGCTGTAATTTGAAACCATTGCTCCTTGTTCTGTCCTCTGTTACCATCGAGAACAGCCTAGCTCCCTCCTCTTTGGAGCACCCCTTCAAGTAGTTGAAGGTTGCTATCAAATCTCCCCTCAGTTTTCCCTTCTGCAGACTAAATAAGCCTAGTTCTTTCAGTCTCTCCTCATACGTCATGTGCCCCAGCCCTCTAATCATTTTTGTTGCCCTCCGCTGGACTCTTTCTAATTTGTCCACATCCTTTCTGTAGTGGGGAGCCCATAACTGGACATAGTACTCCAGATGCGGCTTGACCAGTGTCGAATAGAGGGGAATAATCACATCCCTCGATCTGCTGGCAATACTCCTACTGATGCAGCCTAATATGCCATTGGCCTTTTTGGCAACAAGAGCACACTGTTGGCTCATATTCATCTTCCTGTCCACCATAACCCCCAGGTCCTTTTCTACAGCGCTGCTACTTAGCCGATCGGTCCCCAGCCTTTAGCAGTGAATGGGATTTTTCCGTCCTAAGTGCAGGACTTTGCACTTGTCTTTGTTGAACCTCATGAGGTTTCTTTCGGCCCAGTGTTCCAATTTGTCCAAGTCTCCCTGGATCCTGTCCCTGCCCTCCAGAGTATCTACTATTCCCCCCAGCTTAGTGTCATCCGCGAACTTAAGCACGCAGTCTATCCCATCATCAAGATCATTAATGAAGATGTTGAACAGAACCGGCCCCAGGACCGACCCCTGGGGCACTCCACTCATTACCGGTTGCCAACTAGACATCGAGCCATTGATTCCTACCTGCTGAACCCGTCAATCTAGCCAGTTTTCTATCCACCTTACGGTCCACTCGCCCAACCCATACTTCCTTAACTTGCTGATGAGAATACTGTGGGAAACCGTATCAAAAGCCTTGCTAAAGTCGAGATATACTACGTCAACGGCACTTCCCGCATCCACAAATCCAGTCATCTCATCATAGAAGGAAATCAGGTTGGTCAGGCACGATTTGCCCTTGGTGAATCCATGTTGACTGTTCCTGATCACTCTATTTTCCGCCAAGTGTTTCAGGATGGATTCTTTGAGGACCTGCTCCATGATTTTCCCAGGGATTGAGGTGAGGCTGACCGGTCTGTCGTTCCCCGCATCCTCCTTTTTCCCTTTCTTGAAGATAGGTACTATATTTGCCTTTTTCCAATCCTCCGGGACCTCCCCCGTTCTCCACGAGTTCTCAAAGATAATGGCCAGTGGCTCTGCCATCACTTCAGCCAACTCCCTCAGCACCCTCGGATGCAGTTCATCCAGTCCCATGGACTTGTGCACATCCAATTTCTTTAAGTAGTCCCTAACCTGACTTTCCATTACCGAGGGACGCTCTTCTCTCCATTCCGTGTTACCCCGTGTAGTATCCTGGGAGCTGGCCCTCCCTGTGAAGACTGAAGTAAAAAAAGCATTGAGTACTTCAGCCTTTTCCGCATCATCCACCACGAGGGTGCCTGCCCCATTCAGTAAGGGACCTACACCACCCCTGATCCTTTTCTTGTTGCTGACATACTTATAGAACCCCTTTCTGTTATCCTTCACATCTCTTGCTAGCTGTAACTCCAATTGTCCTTTGGCCTTTCTGATTTTATCCCTGCAGTCCCGAGCAATATCTTTATACGCCTCTCTTGTCATCTGTCCAAGCTTCCACTTCTTGTAAATGTGCAAGGTTGATAGTTAATTAAAAATAATATTGTTTCTGTTATTGCCAAACAGGTGCTAGATGCTTGCGTGTGTTGTTTTTTAATTGAATATAACTTTTAGGAAAATTAGTTGTGAACATGTCTATCTTATAAGAGTAGGAAATGCTCATGTAGCTTTCATTTTTACAGCATGTTTGCTTGTCTTTATTTTATAACATGGACTAATGTCTTTAATTCCTGAATAATATAATAAAATCATTAATACATTCTGCTTAACTTTGAAAAGCAGTTATGGCAATACAGAGTAACAAGTTTTCATAAAACAAACACACAAACACAGAAAAAATCACACCTCCAGGATTTGAAGTACAGAGATATAGTCAGCAGAGACATTATCCAAGATAGCACAATAGACTGACCTAAACAGTCTTTAAATTGATCCTGATATGGTAACTTGCAATAATTCCTGGATCCATATACCCCATCAAAGTCTGCATGCAATGCTCATAGACACAATTGGATTTCCAAAGCAGGGTGATGGAAGTATGTGGCCCATCTCTCAGGAGACTCACTATGGACCCCAGACAGTCTTTTGTCTGTCAAGAGGTATTTCTATTGGTGATAGAGACAAGCTTAACAGAGATCAATGGTTGTTCTGCCATAGCTCAAGAAGAACTTCATTTTCCATCAGTGGAGCCTTCCAATAAAGATAAAAAGTAACGTACTGCTTTCAGTGAGCCCTTACTATTGAATGAGGCCCTGATCCTGGCAAACCCACATAGGCAGACCCTTGCACTTGTGTGGAGACGCACTGAAGTCAACAAGGTGCTGCCTGAGCCCATGGCTCCATCCCTGCAAGTCTGTTTGGAAAATCAGTTCCTGACTTGGTTTTCTCCACAGTAAAGAGTATATGGCTACAGGAATCAGAGAACACAACCTTCCCACCAGTGTGCAAGAGGAATGTGCAAGCTGCATTATCCTCTCTATAGCCAATGGGGTCATGAACCACTCTATGTGTAGTAAAATCCATAGTTCACCTCCTCATCCTCATCACTGTTGGACTGATATGTTCACCCAAGGTTCCATACAAAGTTCCCGTCCCTCATACTGGGCATGCAAAGGTTGGAGGGGTGGGGTCTTTATGTTGTACCATATATCCCTGCTCATTCATAAAGAGCCAGGGACAATCTGGTCCTGTAACACTTGGTTCATGTTTAGTGGAGTTTTATTTCTTTCTATATGGCTATTTTAAAAAAATAATTAGAATATCTCTGTCTTTACATAATCATATTTGTAAATACACACAATGGGAGAATTCGGATTTCTCTGCCTGTTAGTCAGACCAAGGTGTATCACATAAGCAATAGACAGTGGGTGATCTTACATTCCATTCCACATGTGCTGAAACACTTAGGTTGACAAATGGAGGGGAGCAGTCAGCTTTAACTCTGAATGTCATTGTTTTGTCTTTTTAACTAAGACTTTTCATCTGGCTTTTAAAACATTAATTGGGTTTTTATCTATATATTTACACAGGTCAACTGATGAATCTGATTGACTTTTAAACAATAAAACCTCTACTCCCTTTTGGTTTTCTCACTATGGAATTGTAACTTCAGTAAACTGAAATTATTTTTTAAAGGCATCCAGTCTTTTTCCACGTCGATTTGTTATCTGTTCTGCTTTTCTTACTTTCAAATGGCCTTTTAATTGACCATTTGAACTATGAAATTATGGCTGATTAGGATCAACCCAAATGCAATGCTCAGATGGACTGGCTATTTCAATACTATTGTTTTAGTTACTTCTGCTTTGTCAAATAAAGGTCAATTCTAGCTGCCATTGGCAGGATGCTTCAGTAACCTTTGCCCTTCAACTCCTGACCCCGACCATCCTTGAGTCATGACTCATGGTGGCAAACCCCCAATGTGGCTAGTTAAGAAACTGTAGTGGGAACATCAGAGTGAGTTTCTTAACATAAACTCAGTTTCCTGATTACTCAGTAATCATGTAATTACTCCACAATTGAAGTGTAGCCTTTCCATTAGGAGGAAAATGGTCTCAAAAGACCTTAAAGTAAAAGGACAGTTTCTAGGAACCGTTATCCCTCTTCTTTTCAACTTAAAGTCTCTCCAAGCTCTTTATGTAGTTTAATGCTGATTATACTTAGGACTGAGTGTGATTGTCTTTGCAAGCCGAAGGGAGAACAACACTATACTATAAATTCCAGATGAAGTAGAATCTAACTTTGTTTATTTAATACATTTTGGAGGATTTGTATTCCAGTATCTTGCTTCTGCTTTCCAATATAGCTCTCCTTGGCTTTTGGGCCAGATCTTCAGCTGGTGTAAATGGGAATAGATCCATTGACTTCAATGGAATCACTCAGATTGCCATCCTTTGAGGAGCTGGGGATGTGTAAATACATGCTTATCATGCTAAATCCTAAATGACACTGAAATATTGACATCCTGCATGACTTTGTTGCCAAATTTGAAACCACAATACCCCTTTAAACTTGTATTTGTTCAGGACCTTTCCATAACAATTCAGACATAGAGTCCTTTTTGTAATATCATAATAACCAAAAGTGATGTCAGCAAATGAATAATCATTATACAAACCTCCCACTTGCGCACAACAGTGACGCTTTTGACACAATGACATTTGCTAGCATTCACTAATAATTTACAGCTCTCTAACTCTAAATGATATCTTGTCCCAGAAATGAATTATGATATAATATCAATAAGGGCAATGTGTAAAAGCAAGTATGGATTTCAGTTAACTTTATGATTTCCTTTATACTTTATCCTCTGAGGTACGGCAGGCTGATCTAATATATTGTACATAGGCCTGAGACCCAGGAACTCTGAGTTCTAATCTCAGCTTTATTTAGCAAGCCACTTTATTTCACTGTGTCTCAATTTCTGTGATGCAGCTGCAAAAAAGATTAATCTTATTCTAGGGTGCATTAATGGAAGTGTCATATCTAAAATACGGGAGCTCTTGTCCCACTCAACTCAACATGGGTGAGACCTCAGCTGCAGTACTATGTCTGTATCTGGGTGCCACACTTTAGGAGAGATGTAAACAATTGAAGAGAGTCCAAAGGAGAACAGAATAATAAAAGTTTTAGAAAATGTGACCTCTAAGGAAAGACAAAAACACTGGACATGTTTAGCCTTGATAAAAGAAGACTGAGGAAGGACTTGATAACAGGCTTCAAAAATGTTAGGGGCTATTATAAAGAGGGCAATAATCAATTGCTCACTGTATTAAGGCCAAAGCCCACTGTCTAGAGGCCCAGCCCTCAGGCAGGGGGCACACACCCAAAGTCAATAGCCCCTGGTTCTCAGGCAGGGCAGGGCAAACACCCAGAGTCAGTAGTCACACGATCAAGACAGGAGGGATTAATACTCATGGAATCAAAGATGGGAAGGAGGGGGACCCAGGCCCACCCAGCACCACTGCGTCCTAGCCCAGGGCCCTAACCAGTGGCAGAGTGGTCTCTGCAGGGGCTTACCCACTGTCCCTGGGCTACTTCCTCCCTTACCCCATCTAGCTACCTGGGTCCCGAGGTCTTCCTCACAGTCGTCTAGGTAGATGGCCAGAGATATCCCGCTCAGGCCCTCACTGTCCTCAGGCAGAAGGTCCAGCAAGCCTCCGGGCCATCAGCAGGCAATAGCTCCTCAAGGTCACAAGGGCCATCCACCACAGACATCTCCCTCCAGTCCTCCGGGCCTTCCACAGAAGGTAGCTCCTCCAGATCACAGAGTCCGTCCACAGTGGGCCTCTCCCTCAAGCCCTCGGATGAGTCTGCCTAGGGTAGCTCCTCCAAGTCCTCCCCTGGAGGGAAATACAGATAAGGCCCTGCCTCCTGCATCCCGGGGATCATCTGGCACCCCTTGGGGCAGGTTAGGGCCTTCCAAAGGTGCAGGCTCAGGCGGCCGGTCTGACCATCACCAGGGAGGCTCCCTCAGTGAGGTTTCTGTCCAGCCTTTTATACTGTCCCTGTTCCCTTTGGCTCTGCCCTTCCGTTTCCCATCCAGGCTCCGTGAAGTTAGCAGGGGGAGTGTGGGAGTGCTTCTGTGATCTCCCCAGAAGGCGACTGCTTCCCTCTGCCACACTCACCAAGTCCACTGAAGGGAGGAGAAGCACGGACTTAATCTGCAGCCAGGGAGATTTAAGTTCAGTATTAGGAAAATCTTTCTAACTATAAGGATAGTTAATCACTGGAATCGCCTTTTAAGGAGGTTTTTAAGAACAGTATGGACAAACTCCTGTCAGAGATGGTCTAGGATGGTATACTTGATCTTGCGCCAGCCCAGGGGACTGAACTAAATGGTCTCTAAGGCTATGTCTACACTTGTTAAGTTAAGTCAACTTAACGGAGCATCTACACTTAAAGTCGCTGTAAGTCGACCTTGTTAAGTCGACTTAACAGTGCCTGTAGTGTAGACATACCCATCTACACTGGCTTTAAGTCAATTTAAGTTGACTTAATAAGGTCAATTTAAGCCTTAAGTCGACCTTCAGGGGTGGCGTTACTAAGTCGACTTAAGGAAGCACTTAAGTCGACTTAACAAGTGCCCAGTGTGGACAGAGAGTTCTGTAGGTCGACTTAAGAGTCCTTAGGTCGACCTAAGGTGCCAGTGTAGACGCACCCTAAGATACCCTTCAGTCCTCCATTTCTATGATTCTCCATTTGAAAAAGGAAGATAGCATTCCCCTACCTCAGTGAGGATTAATTAGTTAATATTTATGCATTGCTTTGAAAATGAGAAGGGTTATACTGGTTTTAGTTATTATGATTAAGATCCAAAGCTGTCAGAACATGGAATTTCCTGGTGCAGAAGGGTTATTGTCTATAGTTTTCCTTCTGAAGTCCTAAAATTATGGAATACTCTGGCCTCTTGACTATGGACATATTATAAAATTAGCCCTTCTGATCCAGTTCAATCCCTTGTTTAATTTCAGGATGACATATTGATAATATGTTTTGCTTGTACTTGTTGTTTTCATTTTCTGAGGTAGTTGGCAAATCCAGGATTCATAGATTCATAGCTTTGAAGCCAGAAGGGCACCTAGTCTGATCTTTTCAATAACACAGTCCATAGAATTTCACCCAATAATTCTTTTATCAAGCCAATAACTTGTGTTTGAAACAGAGCGTAAATGGATATATAAGTCTAATAAATGAAATTAAATGTATTTGATTCCTGAAATAGTTATAGTATAATATTTACAACAAATCAGAAGTGTTCTCATGCATGTCTTTACAGTGTGCAGAGGACATTTGTCTTTTAGCTGAGTGATATTGAATCTCATTCCCCAAGATATTATAGCCCAAGCTAGGAAAGGCCTGATTTCAAGCTGAGATTTCAGTTGGTACCTCTTTCCCACATAGGTGTTTTTAAGTGCCTCACTACCAAGTGAGTAATAACTAAATCCCCTCTGTCTCCTACGTTTCCGTCCATATCTTCAAATCACCACTTGCCAAGTCCTGCATTTAATCTCCCAGTTAACGTGCAAAACCCTTTTAAATTTTCCGGCACCAAGAAGTTAGAGATAGCAGGTAGGTGAAATTCAATTCTCAGGTGTCAGTAGAGTTACACCAGAGATAAGTTTATCCTAGGTGCTCTGACATGGGGCCTGATACTAGAGTCCTTCCACATCTAAAACTACCACTGAAGCCTTTAGGAATGACCTCATAGCAGTTACCATGGCATCAAACTGAATAAAGCTGAATACATTGGCTCTGTAGCTCAGGACCTTTGTGTTCATCTGGATTTGGATTAGAATGCAGAAACAGCTCTAAATGTGTGATTTATGTCCCACTCTAATAGCAGACTTGTTCCCCTACCTTTTAATGTTAGTGTTTCTGAGAGAATCACCAAATGGAATCAAAATACATGAGATTTAAATAGTATAATAGCTTCTTTTAGTGTCCTATCCTATCTCCTCTGGAAGTAAATGAGAGTTTTCCCATTGGAAGCAGCAGCAGATCCTTAGAGCAACATTGTTTATTCATTGACAATGCAACGAAATGAAGGCACATAGAACACTGAATAATGCCATTGACTTAGCAGACAACAACATAGAGTTCCTCATTCTGGAGAGCTAGAAATTGCTGCATGTTTTTCATAAAGATGTTGTACAAACAGTGTCTGGGGTCATTACTCTCTAGTTCAACCTAGAAGAGCACATGTAACCCAAAGATCACTGACAAGGAAGTTTATCAACAAATACCTAAAGCAAACACCACGGGAACAGAACAAAAAAGGGAGGAGACTATTTCCTTGCAAAGCAGGGGTCAGGTTTCAAACTATTCTACAGTCCTGAGAGGTACTTTTTTATTTTACCAGAATTTCTGTCAGTAAATATATCAGTGATAAGCACAGTCCCCAACATGTGGATCACAACATTACAAAATTTAGAGATGGGCCAGCAGGAGCTTTTCTATATGCAAGAATATTATACTAGCAAAATCTATCATCCAAATGCACCCACATACAGATCTATAAACAGAAGCATCATAAGATTGGAAAAAGAAACTCTCCATCACTGGTGGCCATGAGTGGCCCAAGATCATTTAACTTTAAAGGCATGATTATTATGACATAAAATGCTATTTTAGGTCACTTCTAGAGCTGTTTTATTTTTTCTCTTCCCTCTAACTCCAAGTCAACCACACAATAGAGGGATAAAAATGAGTGCTGCAAATCCCTCCTACCATTGTTTTAAAGCTTGAATTCATAACTCTGCAGAGTCACAGTATACCGGATTTCAACATCATAATATTTTAATGCCTATAGGTTTGTGGGTATGTCTGCAGTACAAGCATCCAGCAGCTTGTACAGAATACTTCTCTCAATTTAGCTGTGCCTACCTTGAGGGTTACGTCTGCCTAACTACAACTCATAGGGCATGTAATTTTTCACAGCCCTGATCAATATATCTAAATTGACCTATGTCTTAGGTGTAGACTAGGCCTAGGTGTCTAGTAGAGTGACCAGATGTCCTGATTTTAAAATGACAATCCAAATATTGAGGGCTTTTTTCTTATATGGGCACCAAATACCTCCCATTCCTGTCCCAATTTTTCACACTTCCTATCTGGTCACTCTCTCGTGTCTAGCGAAGTATCTTTCAGGAGGAAGAATACCACATTTATGAGGAAACATTCTGTGGCGGACTGACTTTTTAAAATAGAGGTTGCTTGAAGTTGCTCAGGATTTTGAATGTCAAATCCCTGGGAAATAGATGAGTGTGCAGACAGCAGGTGAAGGCAATGAAGTGATTCCAAATTTGCACTGATGTACACTCAGAATCTAGCTGAATGTGCTTACTCGACACAGAGATCATTCACCAGGTCAGATCTTCAACTGGTGTAAAAGCCACTAAAGTCATTGGAGCTATTATGATTTAACTGACTGAGGATCTGACCTACTAAGTTATCTTTATCCTGATTTGTTTGGCTTTGGTTGTTTTAAAATAACAATAATGTAAAGAATTTCAATACACATAATTCCTGAAAATCAAAATGATGGTACTACAGCTATAGTAATTTGGTCATATAGCAATTGCATTAAATGTTTTAAAGTATAAATTAGGCAGTATAAACATAATAAATATTTCTGAATGACAATAGATTAGGATGCCATAGCTTTAAATTACTAGACTCTTTTATTCCTCTAGGTATTCAAATATAATGTTGAATTAATATAGTGAGAGGGAGGGGAGGATTAATAACTATTAAACCAGATATGTATCAAAACACTTGGTTAAATTGAAACTTTCCAGTAAACATTTATGTAAATAGAAATTGACCCTCAAGAGAAAAGAAAATAATTGAATGGGATTAGATTTTCCTGTAAATGTTTCAATGCTGAAAATTAACCCTTTTGTTTCACCAGTTTTGTATGCAAAAAAAAAAAAAAAAAGAAAGTCTCCTCCTTGAACTTTTGAGGAAATAAATGGCAAAACCCATAAGAATTACTAACGATCATACAAGGAAGTAGTTGGGAATTTTGTACACAAACTTCCCAACAACTTTTGGGACTTAACTCACAGGGCATCATGGCTGCACAAGGAATAAAGGATTTGGCTTTAACAAAACATGGAATAATTATTATTCTTTTGAAGAAAATGCAGTTAGAGCCTGAAAAAATAGTAAACTGAATATGTTCACTGCCTGCAATGATTAAGAATCTATTATGTAACAGAATTGTCAAAGATGTTTTAAATAAGTTCTATAAATGTATTTTTTTTTTTAAAAGATGGAACTACAAATCGCAATACCGTCTCTTTCTCTAATGAATTGGCTTACTTTTAGTGCAGTAATTTTATAACAGAGGAACTAATGGTGCATAGTACATGAGAAGGCTGATCATATTTTGCCCATCTGGGACTCTTGAAATTTGATTTATTTTTATCTGTCTGTTTTGTGGTTTTAGTTCAGTAGGGAATCCCAGAGTTGTGACATCTTGGAAGAGTTTAAATCAGAAAAGTTGTGTCTCCTGTTAGGGTTCCATCACCTGGAACATGAAGCAAGAGCCCTGGAATCTATTTCTGAGCTTATCCACAGCCCAGAAAGAACTTATGCCACCTTTGTGCCCCCTGGATTCTGGAGGCAGTTGGGGACTAGAGTAGACCCCAACTTGTACATTGTTCTAACTTGTGCTGCTCTGCTACGGTTCTTTATAAAACCACCCAGAATCGCAAAATAGCAATGTAATATTATGTACTGCAACTTCACTTTTGTCCTTCCCTCATTTCCCCCCTTATTTTCATCTTGATTTTCTGCGACCGTGGTGATATCCTCCTTATTCTGCTCCCACTGAAGTCAATGGTGGACTTCAGATGGAGGAAGATCAGGTCCCACCATCTTTGATCAGGTACATTATACAACACCTTGTAAGCAGTAGACTAGGCTTCTTTATCTGGACTACAGATTCACTAGAAATGTGCCCTCTCCTAAACTTATTGGAGAGCTGCCAAAGGGGCGTCAAAGGAGATAAAGATTTTTTTTTTAATTCCTGTAACCTTTTCTTCCTTTCCGTTTGTGAAATATAAATCTGTTTCCCCTTAAAATCCTTATTTCTAATTGGTACTTGCAGCAATGCTGTCTAGTTTCATATTTATTTGGCTATTTAAAGGGTTCCATTAAACCAATGTCATTACACAGATAGGCAGCTGCCTCTGTGCATTTCTTTATGGACCCGTTCCTAAGATCTGTTGAGCGTTTACAGGTTCTATTATCTTCAGAGAAAGTTTGTCTTCTCAGAATCAAGGAAGGTCTGACTCTTGGCTCTACATATGTAGATGCCAACATTCTGACACATATTCACTTCAGTCCTTAGTACTGCAAAGATCCAGAGCTAGTTTTATGCTGGAAATAAATACCATTACTGTACTTCTATTAAATATTTGTCCAATGAAAATAAATGATTCACTGCAAGAAAAGAAAGTGCTTTTGCAGCTATGTACTATTGGTCAGAAGACATCAATTCAGCAAGATTTTCTTTCTTTCTTTCTTTCTTTCTTTCTTTCTTTCTTTCTTTCTTT